>OZ059839.1:2440747-3640747 GCA_964057195.1 Orthosia cruda
GGTTCTACCTGTAAAAATAATTGCATGTGTAAATGAATAAATAAAAATAAATACATATACTCGTATATTTTATTTAGTCCGTCAGTTAGATAACCTAAAAATATTGGACACGTATTTTTTCTTTTGCCACGTAAACAAAAAATTACGACGATACAGTGCGTTGAAATATCGTGTGACGTCACGGTGTGCTACATTTTATACTGACAAAGTGACGTCACAAGCCCCCACTCCTGAACTTTGAAGCGCTTTATCTTTATCAATTTGTATTTATTAGTTAGAGCAAAAAAAAACAAAAAACCCGACTGCTTTTTAAGCGAACTTAAAAGATGGAAAAAAAAACTGGTTTTGGTCAGCCAGCTCGCGAATATGTATCCTCCGACTACACAGCATGATTTTCTTCTTGTTTGTTACATCTTTTTAGTTCGCTTAAAAAGCAGTCGGGTTTTTTGATTTTTTTAATAATTTTTTTTTATTTACAACTTTTGGTTATTTTTTTTAATTAGGTTCATTTAAACATATACGTGTTATATATTTTTGAAGGCTTAAAAAGCTCTTAAAAATCTCTTAAAACCCTTTACTGATATCCCACACGATGGGATTAGAAGAAAAAAAATCTCCCCTACAAAATCGCGCCCAAAATCCGCCATTTTTTCTTATCCAATTTTTATATAGCCTATGACATTCGCAGGGTTAAGACGAATCGATTGACGTAAGAATCATCAAAATCGGCCAACTCGTTTGGTCTCTAGAACGCCACCATAGGAACAACATACATACATACATACATAGACTGATAAACACATTATCCTCCTTCGGCAGTCGGGTAAAAAATACGTGTCGTGTTATTTGATAATCTTACTGACGGACTAAATATAATTATCATGTTTCTGTCCAGGAAACATCCGTAATTGTTCTTACTCTACTTTAAGACATTAATTGCTGTCCTTGTTTAGTTTTATTTATGTGTATTAAACTAACTTTTTCCGTTGATTTGCTCCTGGTGCCCATCATAGCACTTCTAGAGTTGACCGCTTGCTTACCAACAAATAAACAATAAATTTTGTCTCTTTATAATATTTTCTTTATAGTTTAGATTGCAGAGTGTGTTGTGAGTTGGATATAGGCCTTCCTCTATTGGTATTCTGGCAGAATTACAACTGTCTTTAAGATGCCCTTTGCCCTGTCTGGGGTATTCCTCGAAGTGCACCTATGTAGGTGCTTACGCGGGTTACTACTTGCCAGCTTTGGGTTTCTACTTTCCTGGTAGTTTTATTATTTAAACAATTAGGACAGTAATTAATTCTGAGAAGCAGTCATATAATTCAAATAATATATACAATTGAATATTTCTACTCTTATGACTAATAACAAAACAAAATTACATACAAAGGGGAGAGGGAAAAGGGCTCATTGGGCATCAAAAAATTCATCCACATCGATGTCAATGGGAAACGTGTCCAGAACGCTGGCAGCATTGCCCCGTTGAATGGCAATGCTGATTCTCTGGCTAAATAAAAGGCCAGCCCTCTGGTCACGCGAACAGTCGACTACCCGTTTACTTATGTCTTGAAACATTGGGTGAGCACTCGGGCCTCATGGACCTAATTAAGGACAGTTGAATTTTAAAACGTCTATCGATATCATTTATTACGAATCCTTCATGCTCTTCTCTATGTTTCAACGTTGGTGCGTTTCGAGGAATACCCCCCTTTCTATCTATCGCATAGTAGCTGACTAACAAAAAAACATTGTTATTCGTCATTGGCGTTCTCGCTAATATGTTTTTTCCTACAGTCCAACACAACATTGGATCGATGGACGCGTTCTTTGCGTTTTAAAACAGAATCCCAAGGAATCATCAAATCAAATCACTTCTCAAATTCTATTTCCATATAACTTGTCGCTAAAACCTGCCCCATTTGATTGAGCCGACGTGTACCAAATGTTAATAACACCAGTAGCTACCTACACCATATCTTTATGGGGACTTGGCATGAAACCTTATTGTAATGTCACCTTCCAACTAATGCCTATAATTATTATTGCGTTTTGCAAAACGGATCTTTGAGGTAGGTAGGGTTAGTGAACTTGTATCTTATAATTATATATTTAAGAACTAAGTTTGAATTGGATTCCAAAAACTTTATAATTTAAAAGCGGTGTTTGCCCATGCTTGACTGTATTTGCCTTTTGTTCCTCTTTTTATTGCCTAGGTTAACGTACTTAATAGGTACTTACTGGGTCAATTTTTATGACTCTACTGACATACCACTCTGGACAAAGACCTCGCCTATTCCGTTTAAAAATTCGCTATTTTGTCCTAAAATTATAAACACCTAGATTTTGCCTGTGAATGTGCTCCCGTAGTCTTTCATTGAGAACCGTGCATAATCCCGGAAGATGCACCTAAGATTATCTCCTACAAACAGACAAACAATTTTCCGTTTTATAACATAAGTTTAGCCAAAACTCTATCTACCACTAAGTTTAATTCTACAGGACGCCATTCGATCCCTGAAATTCTATAAAACGAAATATTATAAATATTTATTTTCTATTTGTTTAGTCTTATAAGATCTGAAATAAACTCGTTGCTTCAAATTTCCATCAGTTTCACAATTCCTTAATTAATCAGTTTATCAGTCAAGAGAACCTTATAGCCCAAAGCTCTTCTCCAGTCTTAAACCACGCAGTTTTCATAGCACAATGATACTACACTACCACAAAAAAAAAACTACAAAATCCCCACACCACGATCAACCAACTTTAACTATACAATAAGTAATAGCCGGCCGCGAATTCGTGCGGTGTTGCCAAGGACGCGCGCAGTCCTTGGGTCAGTTTCCTTAAATACCGGACCGTGGTATCGCACCATCTCGTGAGGTCGTGTCATGGACACTACGCACAAACTAACACTCCGTTTGGGCCAGTTTTTTTTTTGGAATAAATATGTGGGACATTCGTTTAAGCAGGGTAGTTTGCGGGCTATAGTTGGAGTTGGAAAGTGAAGTGACTTTTACAATAGTAAAACATTTTACGGTATCTAAAAATGCCTCAACGTTGGACACTAGTGCGAATGCTGATATTAAGGTCCTTGTTTTGATTCCTTGGTTAAGCGAGTTTTCATCGGGCTTGTCTATTTGGAACGTATCCTTTCTAGCCCTCTATAAGGATATAAGACAACTTGTAAATTGAGGGTATGAAACCTCTTTTTATTTCTTCTCTTCAGATACTGGAGAAAAACGCGCGATGGTTTGTTTTGGGATACTGGACCGTGGTATCGTGCCTTCTCGTGAGGTCGTGTCATGGACACTATGCGCTGTTAGGCACAAACTAACACACCGTTTGAGCTAGATTATTTTTACCTGACTGCCGAAGGAGGGTAACTAATGTGTTTATCAGTCTATGTATGTATGTATGTTTGTTCCTATGTGGCGTTCCAGAGACCAAACGCGTTGGCCGATTTTGATGATTCTTACGTCAATTAATTCGTCTTAACCCTGCGAGTATCACTGGCATATTGAAATTTAAAAATAGAAAAATGGCGGCTTTTGACCGCCATATTATGGGGACCCAATTTTTTTTTCCTTTCTAACCCATCGTGCGGGGTATCAAAATAAAGGGTTTTAAGAGGTGATTTCAAAAATATATAACAATTACATGTTTTAATGTACCTAATTCTAAAAAAAAACTTAACTAAAAAGTTATTAATAAAAAAAGTTAATTCAAAAACCAAAAACCCGACTGCTGAAAAGCGAACTAAAAATACTTAAACAAGAAGAAAATCATGCTGTGCAGTCGGAGGATACATATTCGCGAACTGACTGACCAAAACCAGATGTATCCTCCGACTGCACAGCGTGATATTCTTCTTGTTTACGTCTTTTTAGTTCACTTTTTAAGCAGTCGGGTTTTTGATTTTGAGAATTAACTTTATTTTTTAATCATTATTTATGGGACACTGATTTTATGTCCAGCAGTGTACGTCTTTCGGCTGATATGATAATGATGACTGATTTTAGTGTGGTAGTTTTGGGCTATACTTATGGTTGGAAAACGATGTGGCTTTTGCAATATCAAAACGTTTTAAACTATCTAAAAATGCCTCGTTAGTTTCTAACAAATCTTTAGTCACAACCGTGAACGCTGGAAGCCCTTGTTCGTATTAGGACAGATTCGCTTTAAGACAGATTCGCTTTACGACAGATTCGCATTACGGCAGATTCTCTTTACGGCAGAAATTGTACAGTCATGTTGAAATGGTCTCCACGTAGTTTTCCTTTATATACCAGGTGGACAAAAAATCGTGGATCAAACGAAACAGGGCGATAGTTGAGGTTATTTGCAGTAGGCCCTAAAGAATTGATTTATTATTTATTTATTAAAACTTCATGCAACATAAAAGTACATAGGCGGACCATAAGTACCATTTTTGTTTCTTCAAATAACCCCAACTATCGCCCTGTTTCGTTTGATCAACGTTCAGTATCATGTTAATGGCCACTCATATTCATTATATAATTATTTATTATATGACATTGTCTTAAGTAGGTACTACAATTGATTTGTTGCTTATTTTTTTAGGCAGTAAAGTATTAATAATTTAAAAAGAAGTGCAGAAATTACAATGGATTTGCCCACTACGAGCAGCGGACTTAAATGTATATCAAGTCGAAAAGGTAAGCCCGTTTTACTACACGCTGGTTTCCGCTATAATTATGTAAAAAAAAATACAAATGGCAGTACAAATTGGAGATGTGTTAATAAAATGAACTGCAGTACTTCTGTTACTGTGGATGATCAAAATAAAATATTAAAGGAGGCTACACACTTATGTATTCCGGATGTAACTAAAAATGTAATAGATGGCTTAATCGACGAATGTAAGAAAAATGTATGTACAAACCTCGAGCCAATTCCAAAGATATTTGAGGATTTTATTGAGAGTGCCGAATGTGAGCTACCATAAGACGATATACCGACATTTAAAGAGAAAAAAGATGTTTTGTATAGACCTAGAAAGGCTTACTTAAATTTGGATAAAACAACTTGTAAAGATCTAAAAGATCTCAAGTGACCCCATAGTCTAATAATTGGATAATTTTGTGGATAATTTTTCTTGTTTGACGACGGGACAAAGGAGAAAATTTTGCTTTTTAGCACACCACTAGCGAAGACCAAAATTCTCAAAGCAATGGATGGGATTAATTACCACTGATACATTTAGTTGCTACAAAGAAGTATTCAGAACGAATAACCCAGTTGAAGGGTGGCATGGCCGCCTTAAAAATAGAATCCCTTTGAAACCGGCGTTGTATCGGTTCATACAATTACATAAAAAGGACGCCAAATATCAAGACAAAAATTTAAAAAGGGTTGAAACCTATTGTAAAGGAAAACGGCATAGTCTAAAGTTAAAGGAGAAAGATATAAAAATTGACATGATTATTACTAGTGCTCTGCGAAACGAAATTTCAGTTCTAGAATATATAGAACGCTTGTGCAGGCTGAATAGAGAATAAATAGGTACCTATGTGTATCATAAGAAAGTTAATAAATATAATTTTTGTTACAACTTGTTTAATGTTTTATTAATAAGTTTTACAGATATAGATATATCGAGTTCACTGTACTTCTGCCTTAAGGCGAATCTGTCTTAATGCGAATCTGTCGTAAAGCGAATCTGACTTAAAGCGAATCTGTCCTAATGCGAACAAGGGGCTAGAAGTAGGGTTCTTCTTTCAATCCCTAGGTGATGCAAGCTGTAATTGGGTTTTACCATAAGAAATTCATATTTTCTTGCCAATATGCTAGCCCCTATGGAGCTATAATTTTTCACTTAACCTATCTCTCTCCATTTCTTCTTCTCAACTAAAACACTAGGTAATGATGACAGGCGGGCGTTTTGAGAGACTGTCGTAAATTTTGACGTTAAAAAGTGCCTAAATTTTAATAAATAACTTTTATTTACAACCTAACTTGCAAAATAAGGGTTTACAGCTTCCCTAGATCTCCTCTCTACCTTTTCTCTCCACCAATGAGGAGTAAATGGATGGTTTTATTTTCGAAAACTACTTTACTACAAGTATTCGTTCGAACTCAAATTCAGCATAGTATTAAATACAAACGTGCTGCTAATTCCAATTCCAATGACCTTGATGTGGTCTTCACTTGGCTTGGCTTGCTGCCAGACCTTACCTGGAGATGATCGTGAACCCATCAGCATGCGTCCGGTTCCTGATATCTACCAACATGACACTGATTGTGAGAAAACGTACTTTTGCCAAGCTTCTTTCAGACCTCGAGAATTTTGCAGATCTTATTTCATATTTAAAATATGTATTATTGATAGGCTCATTTTTGACCACTATCTCAACTTATGGTAAGCGGTGATTCAACGTTGGAGCCCGCTTGCTTAGTAGTAACCGATTCACTCGTGACTTAAATAACCACAGGGTCTATCAGTAAACATTTAGGTAGCTATAAATTAGCAGATGGTTGAGTAAGTTATAGGTTATACCCATACTCAACCATAGGCTAGCCTTTGCCCAACTATGGGTCGGATGCCGATTTACAGGGATATAACTATTACCAGTATTTCACGTAGAGCGATTGCCTATCAATTTTCACAACCCAGATATACGATAATCCCTGCCAAGAATGTTTGTCAGACCAGACCTGTGCTCAAGACCAGACCAACCATCCTGAAACCGTTAATTATACTATAGTGTTTTTAGGATTTCCTACCGAATGGTTGCCAACAGGACCATATAACTAAGCCTACGCAACCCTAAAGATATAGGGAGGGAGTAAGTACCATAACGGGCTTACAAAGAAGAGAGGCCTCCGCCCCGGTGAGTTCCCGCATTGTCGAGGCGGGGGGTCTCAGTAGCCGTGGCTTGGTCACCCACGGTGAAGCGAAGAGGAAACCGAGGAGAGGCCGCTCGTCAGGGCTTTTGCCGATTAAGCCGATGACGTAGCGGCCAACAAGTACGTTGCGGTGGGCCGCTCTACCTTCCGCGGCCTGGATGGGATCGCCACCTTTTGATGTCGGACACGGTGGAGCTGCAGGGGAGGAGAAATGTTGGTATAGCGTTGGCCGCTCTCCCAATCCCCTGCAGCCGAAAAGTGTTAGGTGGCGGAGCCACTAACCTGACCCGTCACAGGGGGCCAAGAGTGCCATACAAGGGGTCGCCTGGCGCGCTTGTACCGGGTCCTTGGGGTGGGCAAGACGTGCAATGTGTTCTGGTGCGCCGGTGATGGGGGTATTCCCCAGAGGAGAGTCCGGCGACAGGTTCACCGATAACTGCTAACGCGTGCCCGTGTTCCCGCCAGCGGCGCAAGGGGACACCGTGGAGTTTTAATGGGTTGGAGTCCCACATAACTGCACTATCTCTTCGTGGTAGTGCAGTATGCATGAGCATTTCTCCAAGCAAAAATAGGCCTACTAAGACAAGATGTTAATTATAAATAATCTTTGGAATTGAAAAGCATGAAAACATTTTGTTCAATGTTAATTAGAGAAGAGTTTTCTTGACCTTCATCATCCACATCAGCCAAAAGACGTCCATAGCTTTCCCCAAACGTCCCATCGAGCGGTCTTGTACTTAATAACCAATATTCTAAGTCATTTCGTCAACTCGACTCAATCAGATTCATATCTGGGCGCGCCGCCGCTTACGTACTTTGTGGTTTTAGGAAGAATATTATACAAAACTTAATAACATTGATCGAGGAGTTTTTTCGTTTCATGGCGCCTGAATCGAGGAGCGCAGGAAGTTTTCTTCAAGACCTAGATTATAAGGTATTGACATTCAAACAGGGAAAACTTTTTATTAAAGATCCTATCAAAGTGACGAAATTAATAAGTTTGACTTTGACACTAAATCTAACCCCCATAGGAAACTTGCTTGTAATGTAGCTAACATAATAATAAAAGTTTGAAAGTCGAAGTCGCCATTGACCCTATTTCTTTATGTGCTTCTATTGAGTTACGTTAGGCTCTTGAGGAATAGTTTTCTGCTCATTTACATACAAATAATATTATAATAGTTTGCCTTTCCGCCATTGCTAAAAGCCTGAAGTAGGTTCTTTTGTATTATGAAACTTGCAATGAAAAGTTCTTTATTTTTAGCAATGATTTGTGTTGTATGAGAACTTAGTTTGGTTTCAACCCCACTGGGTGACATAATATCAACGAAAGCTTCGCGTTGCCACAGATAATACAATACTAGCATACAGATGCCTCATCCCATACAAAGAAACCGTGCCGAAGTAACTAGCGTTTTTAGGGTTCCGTATCCAAAGGGTAAAAACGGGACCCTATTACTAAGACTCCGCGGTCCGTATGTCTGTCTGTCCGTCTGTCGCCAGGCTGTATCACATGAACCGTGACAGCTAGACAGTTGAAATTTTCACAGATGATGTATTTCTGTTGCCGCTATAACAAGAAACAAAATAAAATACATATTTAAGTGGGGCTCCCATACAACAAACGTGTTTTTTTGCCGTTTTTGCTATAATTGTACGGAACCCTTCGTGCGCGAGTCCGACTAGCACTTTACCGGTATTTTTGTATGTTGTGTGCTCTAGTGGCTTGTGTCAAAAAAATGTGTTTTCTTTCTTTAAATATAGGTGGCTGGCCTTTTTCTATGCATAACGCTCATTCAAATAAAGAGCTGTCTGTATAATTTTAAACTACCCTTTTACTTTTAGTCTTTCACGTTTACATTGTGTACATTTCAATGTGTGAGTCTATCTGGCAGGCCCCAACGAGATTTATCAACAGGTGATAGCTTTTCATAAAGACATTATTTTGTACCTAAAGAAAATAAATAAGATATATTTTGTACCTCGACAGTTTTTGATTGAATGACGTTTTTATGAAGTGTCTAGCTAGCGGGCCCCTTATGATTATTTTTGTTGTTATTATACTTTCAGAACGCCCAATAGTGCTCGGAGTTAGAAACTATTATGTACCTTACAGATCCAAAATTTCGACTTTCTGTGAGCTACACTTCAGAAGATATTCGTTATTTAAACAAACGTCCAGCCAGCGGGCCCCTTTTTAGAATACTATCTTTTTTATAACATACAATAGTATTAGTAGCTTGATACTATTTTGTACCTTACAAATCCAAAATTTCGACTTTCTGTGAGCTACACTTTAGAAGATATTCGTTATTTAAACAAACGTCCAGCCAGCGGGCCCTTTTTAGAATACTACTCTTTTATAACATACAATAGTGTTAGTAGCATGATACTATTTTGTACCTTACAAACTTAAAATTTCGACTTTCTGTAAGCTACACTTCAGAAGATATTCGTTATTTAAACAAACGTCCAGCCAGCGGGCCCTTTTTAAACTGTTTTGAGATAAACTCACACAATGAGTATTCAACCAACAGATCTAGTTACACAAGTTATTCACAAGTACCTACCCTCGTAATTTAATTATAAGTTGCCTCCAAAATTAACATAAACTAGACACACCTATGTTACTATACTTACTATTAAGCATTTATTATTGTAAGTACATTATAGAAAATAAATAGTTATTTGTCCTTTTCCTGTAAAACAATCAGCCAAGATAAAAATTATTTAGCGACTTGTGAAGGAGCACTACTTGTCACTGTGATCATAATCTTGTATAAGCTGAATTGTTTTCTTGTCTGTATATTACTTGTATGTATGTATTTATATATCTATTTTTATTAATTTTTGTATTTTGTACCTACTTTCTTAATAACATAATTATTTGTTGAAAAATTTGCACCAAGTGCAACCCCATATCGTGTCCAGGCTCCTCTTTCCATTCTAGGTTGCCTGGAAGAGATCGCGGCTTGCGATAAGGCCGCCTGTTGTATGTTTGTTTTTGTTATAAGATGTATTTTTGAATTATTTTTACCTTGGTGTACAATAAAGTATATAATAAATAAATCTCCAATAGTATGTATCGAAATGCTTGAAATACTTTTTTTTTTCTCTTACGCCTCCCACAGTTGTGATGTTAAGCTATGTGATATTTTTTTCCGAATACTACATGATGCTTTGCCACTGTAACATAGCTTTTGATTTCATATACATTACCATTATTAACAATCTTACACAATTACTAATACGGGACAGCAAGGCACACTAATAAATGCTAATAAAACAGTAGCTCTATTAATAAAGTAGAATTAACAGATAGCTATGCGTTGCTCTACACCATAAATTTATTACCTATTTTTTTTGGGAACATTAATGTCTGCTTATTGGATCTATCATCAAATTAAATCACATCAAAAAAAATATATTTGCTAGAATGAAGGTATACAAAATAAGATGTTGGGTTGTTAGAACAGTTGAGCCATATATTCTGCCCAAAATTAGGCAGGCAAACGTTAAAAAAATCATGTCTTCACAGTCTTTAAAAATTGAGAAATTCAAGTCTTTATTTCCCTATCTACCTATTTCAATAAAATATAAGCACTATACAGGAACTCCATTTAATAGTAATTGAATTTAATTTAAAACTCAGACGATTTACTAAAAAGGATTCATGCTAATTACAATGTTGGGGATCCTTGCAAAGATGAGAAGGTACTTCACGCCGGAAAAGCTGCTCAACTTGTCAGCTGATCATGCTTGGAGTACTGTTCTCATCTCTGGGACGGATCTGCCAAAAATCAGCTTGATGCAATAGGGTCGATCGAAAAGCGGGCCAAGAGGGTCATCGGCAATGATGCACTGGTCAAGACAAAGCGCCAGAGCCTTGAACATCGTCACAGAGTTGCCGGTTTTTTAACCGACTTCCCAAAAAGGAGGAGGTTCTATGTTCGACTTCATGTTTGGTTTTTTTTTTTTTTTTTTTGTGTATGTTCACCGATTACTCCGTCAATTGTGGACCGATTTTGAAAATTCTTTTTTTGTTTGAAAAAGTATGTTCCGAAATTGGTCCCATTTTAATTTGGTGAAGATCTGATGAAGAACTTCGGAGATATATAACATAACATCACGCCAGTTCGCTCTTAAGGGGTAAGCAGATCTCTCAATTTACCGGTTATGTTCAAGTTTCATGAAATCTATTCTGGCGAAATAGTTCCCTTACTAACTTGCCTATTAGGTCCGTACAACTAAAAAGTGAAAAATAAAAAAACTTTTTGCAAAAAAATACTACCGACTTCCAAATACAAAACTGCAAAGTGAAAAATAACTTAATTTTTTTAAGTCGGTGTCCATAACGCAAAAAAATGGTACCTACAAAAGACACCGACTTAAAAAAATTAAGTTATTTTTCACTTTGCAGTTTTGTATTTGGAAGTCGGTAGTATTTTTTTGCAAAAACTTTTTTTATTATCGGTTACATTTCAGGGAGTGTGTGATGGAATTACATGATCTAATTCCAACTAGCCCGTTTCATCATTGGACTACCAGACGTACGGTGTTGCGCCATCGGTACATGGTGGACATCCCACCCATACGCACAAAACGTTTTGGAAACACTTTTATTATGCGTACAGCTAAGGAGTGCAATTACCTGTCGGAGTCTGTGTTTCCCGAAAGCTACAATCTAGGGTCTTTAAGTCAAGAGTGAATAGGATACTTCTAGGCAAGCGTGCTACACCGTCGACCATATCATCGCTTACCATCGGGCGAGACAGTGGTCAAGCGAGGCTATAGATAAAAAAATAACCTGTACCTATATCTGCCTAGCCTTTGCCCAATTATGTTGGGTCGTCTTCCAGTATAAACGAATCCAGTGGAGTACCAGTTTTTTTATCATCATCATCATCAGCCTTTTAATGTGCCCACTTCTGGCACACAGGCCTTCTCTCTGTGAGAAGGAATGGGTCGTAATCCACCACGCGGGCCCAGTGCGGGTTGGTGAATGTCACATGTCTTAATTTTTTTGGTTATAGGAGAAGCCGGTTTTCTCACAATGTTTGCCGTCACCGTTTTGAGAGCAGTGGTGATGAAATAATTTACACAAAGTAAAGCGCCTGCCTGGGTTCGAACCTACGACCTACAACTTGTTAGTCACGGCCGTTACCACTGGGCCGCACTGCTCCTCCAGTTTTTTTCATGGATCGAATGCCTACCTGACCCGCAAAACCCAATAAATGGGTAATACGATACCCCTGACCAGACTAGTGTCAGATTTTCCGTTTCCTGACTACCCGTAACGAATACTAGTTAAAAATTACACATTATATTCATATTTACTTGGCGGAAGCAACGACCCCAACAAATAGGTCACACAATTAATCCTGACTGCATATCAGAAACATTATAATAGTAAGGTACGTGGTGTAGGGGAAGCGATGCGATTGCTATGGTGAAGCTATAATTTATGTCGGATCTACTATGATAAGATATACGGATTTTTTTGTAATTTTGAAGGTAATCTTTAGCCAGCATTGCAGTATGGACATTTGGACACTGTTATTAAATCATATAATTATAAAATTCTCGTGTCACAATTTTAGTTACCATACTGCTCCGAAACGGCTTGACCGATTTTTATGCAATTTTATAGGCATATTCAGTAGGTCTGAGAATCGGCGACTATCTATTTTTTACACGCGGGCGAAGCCGCTGGCAGAAGCTAGTAGAATATAAAAATTAGATTGTAATAGCAGATCTAATATTGTTTATTTTTATTTAACCTTACCTTTGACTAGTTTTGGTTTAAACTTGCAAACAAAGCTATAATCTCTTATGTTGACAAAAACACATACAGAGTCATCAAAATGATAAGTTTCACGGTACCTGACCATCGTTTTTCGGCAAAATAAGTTTGGGTTTATAGAACGTCATCTAGCTCTGTCTCTCGTATCTATATGACAGTTTCCCTCTAAAGTTATTATGTGACTGATGTGTGCCCGGGTCCAGTTTTTAGGAACATTTTGGGACCATAGGTTTCAAACACTTCCGTTCCATCCAGTCAGAATTTTACTACTTGTGATTCCTCACACAATTCGAACCCAAGTAACATAGAATAAGGGCAGAGTAATGATAACAGCACACTACTTTCTGAAGCATATTTCACTAAAATTACGTATGATTCCATCGCTTTGAGTAGCTTCCAGTGTGCCCGACCTTGACCACAAAACTATGCAAACAATGATGTGTAGAGTGTTTACATATAGTAATAACCGGCGGAACCAGTACACTGAATATCAGCGTAATTGGTGCGGGCGGCTCCGCGGGGCATTGTGTAGCATTGCAGGGCTCACGACTGGAATACTGTTTCACGTTTATGGGGAAATGCAATGAGGTTTACATAATAGGTTTTTAACTTTATTTGGCCTGTTTATTTTAAGAGAAGAAAATATGCTATTCTATTTCGTGAATTTTAGTAGAATAGGAAGAAATTGAGTTCGAAGAGGTATTATTTTTATTTTCATAGAGTAGTCTGTAGAATTCTGTGGCACAGTCTATGATATCCCTTCTGGATTTGGCTTCATTCGTTTTTGTGTTTAGGTTTTGGATCCAATTTTTGTATGTTGTTAGTTGTTTGTAAGCTCTTTTGGTACTCCTATATGTTTGTAAGTGTCTTTCTATTAATTTATTTCTATATTCTTGGTAGTCCTGTTTAATGGATTTGCTTGTTGTTTTGTATAATGTGCTTAGTTCTTTTTTCATTTCCTTGGTTTTATACTTTGTTTTTATGAGTTCTGTTCGTCTTATCAGCATATCCCGTGTATGTTCACTGAGAATTTTATCAACGGTATCTTCTTTTACTTCGTTTCTCTTTTGTGTCATACTCTTGTTGATAAAGGGATCTAAAGCATCGTAGAGTGTTTGAACATCACCGTTATCATCTTTCGTATTTAATGCTTGTATGTTTTGTTCTAAATCTTTCATAAAATAGCTGTGTTTTAGTGTCTTTGGCTGCGATTTATAAGATGCTTTGCTTTTCTTTTGTTTTTCTAGCAGGTTCGTAGCTCTGACAAGGCGGTGGTCCGATCTAAATCCTAGGCCGTGGAGTACTTCTATGTTCCGTATCTTTTTGGGTTCATTTGATAGGATGAGATCTACTTCATTTTTAGTTTTCTCATCAGGAGAGAGAGCCTTGTCCATTTGCGGTTATATCTATATTTTAAAATATATGGATAGTTTATGTTCAAGGGCATATTGTACCAGTTTTTCTCCTCTCTCACTTCTTTTTCCGTAGCCAAATTTGCCCACAACTAAATTTTCTTTTGCTTTTGATTGGCCTACTTGAGCATTGAAGTCACCGATAACAAGAACATTTTTCCCTCCTTCGTTTTGTGCTGCTTCCAAGGTTTCATACAAACAGTTTATATCTTTTTCTGGTACTCTCTCAGTTGGGGCATATGCTTGTATAATAGAAATTAATTTGTTGTCGTATTTCATTTGCAGCAGAGCGACTCGTTCGGATAAACCTGAGAAGTACAGTATCTGGTTTTTGTGCTCTTTTTAATTAAGAAGCCCACTCCGTGTAAGCCTGGTGTTTCTCCTTTGTAGCAAAAGATATAATCATCATGTTCTTCGATGTTGCAGCCCATTCTCCTTACTTCTGCTAGGCCGAGTATGTCAATTTCTATTTTGTGTAGCGTGTATATCAGTTCTATATATCTTTTCTCTGATCCCAGGGAGTGTTCCAATTTTGAGGGGCTTATTCATTTCTTTTACGTAAGCTGGAGGGTTGTGGTCATTTTCCCCCACGGGGACCAGCCGGCTTGGGGGAGGTTTATTTGAGGTTATATGTGGTAAGTTATTTTGTGTATTATGGTTTTACCGGTGGTTATTGTTTTTTAATTGCTAAATACTATTTTTTTCTTTGATTACTTTGCTTCTGGGGCGAGACAGCAGATTAAACGCAATCTTTGCAGCAATTTTGTGTTTGGACCTGACGAAGATGGATGGTTCTGTGTGTAGGACTCAGAATTAGGGGAGAAAGAGGATTCTCTCTTTCTGTTTTCACGATTTAAATCACTTTGTTTGTGAACTATAAGTTTGTCACCTCGTAAGTAAGCGATGTTCCCTTTATTTCTTTCTTCTTCTACTTTAGGCTGCAGTGATTTTCTTATTTCCAGCATTTCTTTAGTAAAGTCTTCTTTAATATACATTCCTTGCGGAAATTTATTTTTATTTTTCAGATTTGCATTTCTTCTCCAGTTCGTTGTGAAAGAAAGGATAGGCCGAGTGCTATTGCTTTTCTTGTTTCCAATCCTATAGGTATTATCAATTTCATTCTCCTGAATATTTAATGCGAGGTGCGAGTTGATCTTTTCCATCATAAATTTAACTACGTTATTCCAAAAAAAGCAAGTTTTTCTTTTTTTTCTGCATTTCTAATCCTCTATTTATTTCTTTCAACTTTTTAAATTTTTCGTCCATTTGCTGCATGATATTTCGTGTAACAGATTCTGTGATTGTTACTGTTTGTCTTTCCATCTGCTCTTGAATTCCTTCCAGCAATATTTGTGTTTGGTTGTCCATTTCTTGTTGATCAATTAAAATCTCAAGTCCGAAGATTTCAAATTTCGCGCAATTTTTTTTTAACACTCCCTCACCGAACCTCGTTTACAGTGAGCTTTTAGATATAATAGCCAAAGTGTATGTAACGTTTATAATGGTCCATTCCCTGTAAAAAAATTAAATGATCATAACTTTTTACTTGTTAAAGCTACAAGGTGGACATTGAAAGACGTGAGGGTAGCAATTAGGTAGTAATTACTCAAGTAAAAATAATAACACAAATTTGAATAGTTTACACAAACGGAGAGTTGACCAGCTATCCTGATGTCAGAATGGCTGGTCATTTTGAAGTCCCTTTATTTTGTTTCAAAGTTAGGTAGCAATTAATTGACTATAGGTAGTAAAAGTAGCAATTTTTGGTCACCAGCCTGACGCGAACCGTTACAGACTACCAGCCATTTTGACGCACACCTATTTTTCTGGGATTTTTAAATGCTCCTCATTTGATTTTTAATGTTATAAGTTTGATAATGGTTTTTCTTTTCGTATTATTTTGATTATTGCCTTTCTTTGTCCAAACCTCTTCACAGTTCAGCTGGGGTCGGATCTCCTTGTACATATGCGCCAGAGAGCTCTGTTCTGGGTTGTCTGAATGCTCAGGTTCTCTCTTTCTGCATGTTTGACAACCAGGTAGCGGGTGGTCTTCCCCTTCCTCGCGGTCGATCGGGGATATTTAGGGCCTTTTTGATAGGGTCGTCATCTCCACGTCTCAGGGTGTGGCCGTAGCAACGCAATCTGCTTTCTTTGACCTTCTCGCTAATCGGTGCTACTTTGAACAAACCCATGACATACTCGTTTCGCACTTTGTTCAGACGGGTTACTCCTCCTGCCCATCGGAGAATTATCATTTCACTTGTATGCAGTTGTTGTTCGTGTGCTTTCTTGAAGGTCCAGCACTCCGCTCCGTAAGTCATAGCTGGTCGTACTACCGTTTTGTATACTTTGCCCTTAACACGTATGGGCATTTTGCGGTCACAAAGAACACCTGATAACGATTTCCATTTGAGCTAGGCGGCTTTGATGCGGTGGTCTACATCCTTACCCACATTTGCGTCAGAGGTAAGCACCGAACCTAATTACTTGAAGTGGTCCACTTTGGGTAGTGCCCGGTTGTCTATAAAAATATCGCAACCCGTTTCTGCCGTCCCTCGATAGTCACATTCCAAATACTCAGTTTTATTTCGATTTATGCGTAACCCATGTTTTTCTAACGGTTTCACCCAGTGACTGATTGTTTTCTGCAGATCTGGTGCATTTTTAGATACTAGGACTATATCGTCCGCATAAAGCATACACTCCGGTGCTGGCTTTTGTATGTCCCGTGTGATATAGTCCATGCACAAGTTAAATATTAGTGGGCTCAGGATTAATCCCTGATGGACTCCCACCTCCACGCCGAATGGCTCACTGAGGCCCGCTGGATTCTTGACGCGCGTTTTCGTGACTGTGTACATATCCTGGACTAGTGCCACGTAGTACTCAGGGATATTTTGGGCTCTCATTGCCTGCCAAACAAGGTTTCTGGGTACTCTATCGAAAGCCTTTTCTAAGTCGAAGAATAGGAGGTACAAATTTTCTTTATTCGACCGATGTTTTTTCCATCACCACTCTAATTGTCTGAATGGCATCAATTGTCAACTTCCCTGGTGTCAATCCGTATTGGTTTTCAGTAATACTGGAAATTCGTTTATGCGTGAAGCGATAATTCTTTCAAAGATCTTTAGTGTGTCTCTCTAGGGAATTCTTCATTCTTCAACTCTTCGTAGTACTCCTTCCATCTTCCGTTGATGTCCTTATTCGCTGTTAGTAATACACCCTGGGTGTTTTTCATGTACTTGTTAGACTTAACATCTAGAGTAGATCTGTAACATTGTCGGGTAATTTTGTAGATAGTGTTCCCATCTTCTGCGTTTTCCAGTTTATCATAGAAATTTTCTCTTGATTTTGCTATGGATTGTGCTACTGCAGATTTTGTTATCTTCTTGAGTGCCTTATACTCCAGGCGGTCTTCTTCTAGTCCCGATTTTTGCCATGTTTTGAAAGCATCGCTCTTTGGCCTTGTACACAAAACTGGGAATCGGCGCGATGCGAATTCGTAACGCAGGATACAGCTAAGGGCCCGAACACAAAACTGCGAATTGACGCGATGCGAATTCGTAACGTAGGGTACAGCTAAGCAGTAAACAGCAACAAGCTCGCAGATTTTTACGATGCGACGTCGCATCGCAGTTTTGTGTACAAGCCCTAAGCAGTAAACAGCAACAACCTCGCAGATTTTTACGATGCGACGTCGCATCGCAGTTTTGTGTACAAGACCTAAGCAGTAAACAGCAACAAGCTCGCAGATTTTTACGATGCTTCGTCGCATCGCAGTTTTGTGTACAAGCCCTAAGCAGTAAACAGCAACAAGCTCGCAGATTTTTACGATGCGACGACGCATCGCAGTTTTGTGTACAAGCCCTAAGCAGTAAACAGCAACAAGCTCGCAGATTTTTACGATGCGACGACGCATCGCAGTTTTGTGTACAAGCCCTAAGCAGTAAACAGTAACAAGCTAGCAGATTTTTACGATGCGACGACGCATCGCAGTTTTGTGTACAAGCCCTTTGCTCTTATTAAATCTTTAACACTTTGTTTCCACCAGGGTGTTTCCTTATTTATGCTTGGCGGTCCGCGTGATACCCCCAAAGTTGCTCTGGCTTTCTCTAGGCATAGTTTCTCAAAGTCAGACCACATTAGCAGTTTTTTCGGTCTCTACGTCATCTGTCACATAGGTGTGGACCCACATACTAAAAAAAACACCCCCACATTCTAAGAGTTTTGAACCCTTGGAGGTGTGCAGTTCTTTCCACTTGACACTCTCTGTTCGGTCTATATGTAGTCTTATGGGTTTGGCTAGGCGCATAATGGAGACCAGAAGTCTATGTTGTGACGTGAGCGCATTTCCCGGTATCACTTTGCAGTCTTTATAGAGTTTCAAGGAGTTGTTACTGGCTAGGATTTAATCTATTTGCGTATTATGTTTTGAACATTTTTATGTAATTAGGTGTTCAGGTTTATTTTGGAAAAGCACGTGTTCATAATTTTTAAGGCATGTCTGGTTGAAAAATTTAGGATATCTCGGCCTTGTTCACAGCACTAACCACAGCCTCTGCTCCGACTCTTGGAGAAGCCTGCAGCTAGGGGTTTGGTGTCGAAGTATCCTTCTCCGGCCTGTTGGTCCGCGGGAGGTATTTGATTTCCCTCCTACCCAGCATATCTGCCGGCCCTTCCCCGATCCGCCACCTGGGGACGCTTTCTCTAGGGGTGAGGCTACCCCGAGAATTATTTTGATTATTGTAGGTTGTAATTTAAATCGCATGCATTTTTTTTTCTTTTTATGTGTATTACGTGGAATATGTAGTTGGTTGCACATTTGGTCATAATTGTTGTAATAGTAAGTTGTAAAATGTAATGTGTCACTATTTGTTTTCCCCAAATAAATAATATAAAAAAATTGCTTGAAAGGCTCTCAGGTAAGTAATAAAAAATAACGGTACTTAAGCGTCAAATTGACCTAATACAGGTAATTGACCCAAGTGGGTCAAAAAACAATCCAAATATGTACAAAATGACGTTTAATGCTATTTTTACAGAAGGTCTACGATTACAATTAATGTTCCACGTGACTTTGAAAACGGTTAGGTTTGGGGTACGGTGTTCCGCAGTCAAATCAGTCCGGATTGTTGGAAAGTACAAACTCTTAAAGGATCTAGGTCGACTTAACCTGTAGCCCTGCTCCGTTGGTGTAGTAGCTGCAAAACATTCCAGTGTGAGGATATACGACTAAATAAATAAATTTCTGACTTCGGTGAAAGGAATTCGTGGGGAAACTTGGACTTACCGATGGTGACAAATTTTCGTGCGTTTTTATTATGAAAAGAGGCCTTTGCCATGCTTTGGCACAGTTACAAGCGGGTAATAGTAAGGTAAGAAATTAAATATTTTTGTATTGGAGCTCTTTTTGGGAAAGTTCTACCACTTGTCTACAACAAGCACGTATCTTTCAGCCGCCAAGCAGCGTTGCTATATTCTGTGTTTTTTTCAAAATCAAATCAAAATCATTTATTGGTTTGCAAACATGGGTATTTAGTACATAGATGTTTTATTATATAGTATAGTCCTCCATGCTCTACCGTCACATGGGCATGCAAAACATATTATTTAATTTATACAAATTAAAATATTGAACTATAATTTTAAATATCAATGAGAATTAAATAATACAAATTAATGTCAATCGTTTCAGTTGTTGTAAAATGTCACACTATTACATTAATGTCATCAAGGTTACAATAAAAATAAAATAAAAATGTCAAATGATATAACTAGCATGTCAAGCAATCAGTGATTCATCATTAAGGAAGTCGTCAATTGTGTAATAACTTTTTTCAATTAATATTTCCAATAGTGCCCTTTTAAATTTGAATACACTCATAGTTTTAATAAAATTAGGGACTTTGTTATAAATGCGCGGGGCATTGCCAAAAAAACTTTTTTGCATTAGTGCGGTTTTACATTTAACTTGACACAATTGATTCACATATTGAGTTCGTATTGGATTGCTTCTGACTGCCGACAATTTTTGAAATAGATGTGGATTATTTTTCACAAATAAAGCCGTTTCCAATATATATAAAGACGGGAATGTTAATATTTTCAAAGATTTAAAGTAAGGAAGACAGCTATCTGTGGTCTTAAGACCACACATTGATCTTATGCATCGTTTTTGCATCCTAAATACAACGTGTTAAGGGTGATAAAGGTTTATCATTTGTAATAACATTGTTTTTTTTTTCTGCAATGTCTCTGTTATAGCAAATGTTCTTAGAGGACGGTGACCACTCAAGATTATGTTAAATAAAATGCAAAAGAAAAATCATATAAAAGGCACTTAGCTCACCATATCAAAATAGCTCAGCCTAGTAATTTAATGAAATTATTAAGGTTAAGAAAATAAATGCAGTTTTTTCCACGCAAGTGAATTTAAAAGCTGTTGAAGTTTTTCAAACCGTGATTTGCATTGTAACGCAATAAAAATAACTTATTTTTGTACGAGTCATGCTTCGTGTTTGTAACTTAACTCACTTAGTTGTTTGCGACCTGTGGCATATAATTAAGCTATTTAAGTTTAAGGTTTACAAAAGTTTATATTCATGTCTTATAATTATTCTACTAGCTGATCAAACAGACCGTAAAAATTTTGAGTTCGTGGAAAATTGTCCAAATCAATGTTTTCAAAGTCGTCAGATTTAGGGAAAGTTCAGTTTTCCTTCAGATTTGCCTATCTACGTTAAGCCGCACCCGAACAAATAACAAGTAAAATTAAAGAACCTCCGACTCAATTTTATTGCATGCCTCATAATTTAATTAGTAGTAGACACGCTTCGGTCGACGATCTATTCTTTTCTACTTCTTTTCGTGTGAGGATCTGGCCACCTCTGTTATCAGAGTTAAATAAGCCGGCTCTGGGAACCCTACAGGCCTTGACTTGACTATTTCAGACTTACATTAACTATATAAGTCCAGGTTTCCTTACGATGTTTTCCTTCACCGTTGTCTGCTATGTCCAAGATAAACTTAGATATTAGATATGAATTTCAAAAAGTCACATTGGTATTTGCCCAGATTTGAACCCACGACCTCAAGCACAAGAGGCGAGGACAATCATAACAATAATTATGAACATGAACACGTAATTATGACACGATTTCTTGCGAAAACACCCCGATTAGAACAGTAAAACGCCCATAAATTTTAAAACATAGCTTAGAACACTCTTGATAAAGTCATCTTTCAAACAAAAAAAACTAAATCAAAATCGGTTGATCCGTTTAGGAGCTATGATGTCACAGACAGATACACAAATACACTTATAAACAAATTCACAAACACGCAGGTACACAGTTCAAACTTATAACACCCCTCTTTTTCCACCGGGGGTTAAAAATGAACGGTTCTGCACGGTAACAGTATTTTTTTGAAAATCTGATGTGGACCCCTGACCATAGGGCTATTATCTGAAACTTTTTAAATATATTATCAGTGTTCTCTTAGCAAGTCGCACCCACTTGCTATCGAAAACGCAGCTCCCCTTTTAATACGCTGTGCGGTTTCCGTAAATAGGGTAGTTGACAAAAAATATCCATTTAGTCCGTCAGTTAGATAACCTAAAAATATTGGACACGTATTTTTTCTTTTGCCACGTAAACAAAAAATTACGACGATACAGTGCGTTGAAACATCGTGTGACGTCACGGTGTGCTACATTTTATACTGACAAAGTGACGTCATAAGCCCCCACTCCTGAACTTTGATGCGCTTTATCTTTGTCAGTTTTTATTTATTTGTTAAAGCAAAAAATACGGGTCCATTATTATTTGATAATCTCACTGACGGACTAAATAGAATTATTATTTTTTCTACACAGGAAACGTCCCTAATGGCAGGTAATGGAAAACCCAGTGGCACTTTTCCGACGCGAGGTTGGAACCTAGAACCCCAACCCGTCCAGCAGTTACGCTTGCAGCTACTGTCCCATATTCTTACAAGCATAAACTCACGCATTGTCCTATGAGGCTAGACAGAAACTAAATACCGCTATCTGCTAAGATCCTTTCTTCCTTCATATTGCTTCGTTTTCCTCATACTTATTTTATCGAATAAAAAACGTTAATTAAAAAATTGACATATTTGCGAGCTGGCTGACCAAAACCAGATGTATCGTCCGTCTGCACAGCATGATTTTCTTCTAGTTTACGTCTTTTCAGTTCGCTTCTTAAGCAGTCGGGTTTTTTGATTTTTTTAATTACCTTTTTTTATTGACTACTTACTAGTTGTATTTTTTTACGAATTACTCTTAAACGTGGTATACATTTTTGTAATCACCTCTAAAAACCCTTCATTTCGATACCCCACTTGATGGAAGAAAAAAAAATGGAGACCGCCACAATATGGCGCCCAAAATCCGTCGTGTTATTTTTTAACGTCACCTATCTAAGGACACTTTCGCGGTCAAGACGTATCTAACGATGTCTTAATTATGTAAATCCGTCTAGTGGTTTGCAAGATATGTGGTAATAAAGAATATTACATACCTACATACAAACATACAAGATACACGCGAAAAACATAACCCTTTCCTTGTAGTCGGGTAAAAACGATTGCCATAAAAGTTTACGCGAGTTCTCAATTACACACATATCGAGTCATCTAAGTGGATAATTGTTTAAATGCACCAATATGGCCACAAGGACAGATCTTAGAACACACTGTTTTGTAAGATATGTAATTGATTGATTTGCCAATACAATAATTTAGATAGACTTGTAAGTGAAGAACAAGAATATTTTAATTTTGGCGTTATTGAAATGTGATCGTACAATATCATCACGTCTTTATTACCAAAAGAGATATGCAGAAGTGTATGTGTACCCAACACATCCATATCTCACCAGATATTTCCAATATAATAAGGGGCGAGAGCAATGGTGGCCTAGTGGTAAGTCGGGGCTGGACTTACGTTTCTTAGGTCGTGGACCCAGGCAGGCTTTTTACTTTGTGAAAATTATTTCATCATCACTGCTCTAAAAACGGCGAAGGAAAACGTCGTGAGGAAACCGGCATGTCCTAGAACCAAAATTTCGAAGACATGTGACATCTACCAAACCGCACTGCACCCGCGTGGTGGATTAAGGTCCGTTCCATCTCTCACAGAGTGGAGGCCTGTGCCCCAGCAGGCAGTGTGGAACATTAAAAGGTTGATGATGAAAGGGATATTTAAATCCAGATTCCGGGCCGCTGCTAAGAATTTTCGAAGTAAATTACCCCATGCTGAGCAGTCGTGGTTACGAGGGTTGTTGCTGATACACATTTTTTAGGGTTCCGTATCCAAAGGGTAAAAACGGGGCCCTAATACTAAGTCTCCACGCACGACCCGTCTGTCACCAGGCTGTATCTCATGAACCATGATAGCTAGACAATTGAAATTTTCATAGATCATGTATTTCTGTTGCCGCTATAACAACAAATACTAAAACAGAATAAAATAAGTATTTAAGTGGGGCGCTCCCAAAAATGTGTTTTATTTGCCGTTTTTGGCGTTAATGGTACGGAACCCTTCGTGCGCGAGTCCGACTCGCATTTGTTTCACATCCGCTGATGCAGATTTTAATTATTTGAGAAATAAAATACATTTATGTCTTTTTTCAATTTTCGGTTAAATAGACTTCAAACTCTTTAATACGATTGCTCTTCATGTGATTGTTAATTGAAGTATTGGTAGGTACACACTTTGCGTGAATAATCTTTTACATAAGTTACGTACAGTTTGCAGAATTTTGAGTCATTAATTAAAAATATGTAGGTATGTCCATATATTTCACTTTTCAACGGGGCGCCATTATTTACCAAATTTCACAACAGTTTACGAAAATAACAACTGCACTCTCATCTGCAAAGACGTAATAAAAGGTAATGAATAGTAATGATGAGATCTTCAGCTCCAGCTCCAGTTCCGTGCCTGTCGCTCTCGCTGTAACACCCATACCGATGTTCTCCGACTTCCTTCGGTGCCTAGGGTCGCTTGTCCAAGGAGATAGCGATAGACCGAGACGTAACGCACCGGATCAACTCGGGATGGATGTAATGGCTACAGGTCACTGGAACAACTTGCGACCCACGGATGCCCTCAAGTTAAAGGGGATTAGACCTGTCGTACTGTATGGATCAGAATGTTGGGCTGAAAAATAGATGGATGAAAAGAGATTGCATGTAGCAGAGATGAGAATGTTAAAATGGATGTGTGGACTGACGAGAATGGATAAAGTGAGAAATGAGTATATTAGAGGCAGTTTGAAAGTGGTGCCAGTGACAGAAAAGTTGAAAGAAAACCGTTTGTCCTGGTATCAGGTATGGTCGTGTGATGAGGAGGGATGAAACGCATAAAGAGTTATGAATATCAATATGGATGGATGGAGAGGGAGGGGACGGCCAAAGAAAAGATGGATGGACTGTGTGAGGAGTGATATGAAAGAAAAGTTGACGGTTGACATGACGGTATGGAAGAAGAAAACGTGTTGCGCCGACCACAAGAAATATGGGACAAGGATGATGCTGAATAGTAACGACGAGACCAGTTTGTGTTCGACATCAAACAAAAGTCAAAACTCGCAACCGAAAAGAACACGAGTAAAATGTCCCGCTCCCTCTGCAGTCATGCCCCGAACTCACGACTCGAAATTCAGCATTAATAATCAGCATCTGTCAATGCTGATGCTGAAGTTTTGATGCGGAATGCGGATGCTGATGCTGCTGTTCGCAAAAACCCTGGTTACAACTACTAGACCAGCGAGGCATTCTATCAAAATAACTAGTCCTCATTACCTATATCAAAATGAGAATGTTTCGCACAAGAGTTTTACATATTAAGGGAAAGATTCTTATGGGGTAATCTACCCCATTAAAAGACGGCAGGTGTAGTTATGTGGTTTAACAAGTGGGAAAAAATTCTTACGGCTCATACTGTGGTCCATATTTTTTAACCATGCTTATCGAAGGCTGGCTCATTACTTCGTGCAGTTTATTGCACTGTACTGCTCTTAAAACGGTAATGAAAAATCCTGAGAAAACTGGCATTTCCTACATCAAAAATACGAAATATGTAGGAACGTTATAAACTCATTACTCGTATACTTAGGTAGGTATGCATCTAAACTATGGTATTATATATATTAATAAAGGACGCCTCGCGGTTTCACCCGCGTAGTTCCCGTTCCCGTGGGAATACAGGGATAAAAAGTAGCCTATGTCACCCGGGGATAGAGTAGCTTCCTAGCGGTGAAAGAATTTTTGAAATCGGTCCAGTAGTTTTGGAGCCTATTCCGTACAAACAAACAAACAAAAAAATCTTTCCTCTTTATAATATTGGTATAGATGATGATAGATCTCTACATTCTCTCAACTAACCAAAGTATCTAACCTTCTAACCTCTGCAACTATAGTAACAATTAAACTCCGTAAGTATTATGAAAGCACACCTATTATATTACTCATCAAAGTCAGACAATCCCTTGTGACCTTGACTCCCACAAGAGGAGATGCATTATCTACTATTATTAATAGTAGGCCTATTAATATTTACCTGCTATGTGGGCTTGGAGTTGCATCAGAACGATGAACTAATGACTCATCTTAATAAATACATAACATACCATCACACTAGTATTTCACGTAGGATTTAAGCAGAGATGTGCAGCATACGTACCCTTCCATACTTCAATATTTAAGGTTACACTAGTCGATCATTCTTCCGTACAAACATAGTCTGGTGATTACTCCACTTGTTGTACGTTCAAAATAAAAGATGATATTAATTTGTCTAATCATTATCTAGCCCTGTATGGAAACAAAAAAGTAAAAAACAAAAAAATTTGAAAGTTATGATCGTCGAAAGTTCCTTATTTCAATACTCATTTTGACGCATCTTTCGGCGGCAATAAATACCATAAGAAGAAGGAAAATTGCAAAACGGCCTAAGGTGGCCGTTCAACAATGCAAATAATTTTATTTAGAAAATATACATTAAGTAGTTTTTCCATGATATCTAGACTCTCAAAAGGTATGTTTATATAATTTCGCGCGCTCGTTTTCGTCCTAAAGCATCATCCATTTCGCTACAAACTTTCAAAAGTGCTACCTCGTACGCGAACTAGTTTCTCACTGCTCATCACAGCATCTATCTCTTTCGCACGTGTTGTCGGATGAGATAGCATGCATTTTAACCCCGCACACAAAATAATTCGTGCCGTCGACTAGGGCAACCGGCTGAATATCCTGAGTAAAACGTCGTAATTCGATGTTGCTCTCGCATATTTCCTCCTCCAATATTGGACCGATTTAAAAGATATTCCATAAACTGATATAGCGAGATACACTATGCCCCTTTGTTTTCCTTTTTGATGATACATTATCTTTAGAAGCACTAGAAGTCTAGAACCCTCAAAACATGCTCAAAATTACGCTGTCAACAGAGGCCTGTTGTACAATTTTGACTACTTTAGATGAAAAAAGAAAAACATAGGGGCATAGGATATATCTTATTTTTTAACCAAGTTACCAAAAAGGAGACGGTTCTATGTTCGAAATTATGTCTGTTTTTCCCCGATATCTCCGTCAATTGTGGACCGATTTTGAAAATTCTTTTTGTTTGAAAAATTGGTCCCATTTTAATTTGGTGAAGATCTGATGAAGAACAACATAACTCTTCAATAAATAACGGCAAATCTCACGGGTTTGCTGCAATCGTTTATTATATATCGCCTTATTTCACCGGTTATGTTCAAGTTTCATGATATTCGCATTATAGGTACCTTACAAAACATTATTGCCATACAATATTGCCTATTAGGTAGGTACAACGAAAAAGTATAAATAAAAAATCTTTTACAAAAAAAAAGTGAAAAGATTTTTTTCCAGCTTATGGTACATCTTTTAAATTGATTCAATATGGGAAGAGGAAATAGACGAGAACCGAACCTCGGATTATGACTTACTCTTTACTCTTACTAAGGAAATTCAGTCGGCGCTCTTTGCCAAAATTTCCTCTTAAAATCGCTGAACCCTTTAGATGAAATTTAGTATGGAGATAGTTTGAAACCTTGGAAAGGATATAGAATAGTTTTTATCCCAGAAGTCATCCTTAAGGAGATGGAAATGGGGGTGGAATAATTTCTCAAGTAATACAAAGGCCGCATATTATACATGGTTGTTGAATCGACCGATCACATGCAAGATGATATATCGCGATGTGGATCCGTCAATGTGATTGGTCGAATGATGGCGGTCAAACCCTGTGCCTTACCGAATTCACTAACTAGGAATTAGGCTGTAGGTAATTTTGCACCCGCTTTCCGTGCTGGCCTTGGTGACGTCACTCATTCCAGAATTCCTGTTAGAAAAACAAATTAATTTACACTTTGCTATTTTGAGGATGACACCGAGGACTCTACGATTAGCAGCATCTAGCGCTTGAAACACTAGGACCAAACAGGCAACCTTTTTGAAATGGGCTAAGCAACATTCTCAGCTACTTAATTATAATTCATATTTATAAACTTAGTAACTGAAAATAACCTTGATTATTATGTCTAACATAAAACTATATAAACAGCTTAAACTATTTCTATTTTACACTACTTGAACAACGGCTGATTACAAAAACGATCTTTTATATGTTTTATTTAAATGTTGAATGTCCACGAAAATGTCAAAAGTTATTTTAATATAACTATAGGAACAGTGAACTTCAAAAAATCGTGAAGGTTTTTCTTGTTTTACCTATAGGTACCTATTTAAATTCTACAACTTACATTTATATTGAAAGTAAGCACTTTGCATGGAAACATAAGTAATTCGTAAACAAGTAAAATTTCAAAATTTAAAAAACCCCCGACACATTTATCTTACGAAAACATCACGATCTAAACAGTAAAACGCGCATAACTTTTGAACGGCTGAACCGATTTTATTCAAACATAGCTAAGAACACTCTCGATACAATCACCTTTCAAACAAAAAATACTAAATCAAAATCGGTTCATCCGTTGAGGTGCTATGATGCCACACACAGACACACAGATACACAGCAACACACCTCAAACTTATAACACCCCTCTTTTTCCGTCGGGGGTTAAAAATGATAAAAATTAACTGTATTCTAATAATAGATATTAATAAGAAGAGCAGTGGTAGCCCAGTGGTAACGGCCCCGACATACGTGTCGTAGGTCATGAGTTCGAACCCAGGCAGGCGCTTTACTTTGTGTAAATTATTTCACAACCACTGCTCTAAAAACGGTGAAGGGAAAAGTCGTGAGGAAACCGGCATGTCCTAGAACCAAAAAATCGAAGATATGTGACATCCACCAACCCGCACTGGGCCCACGTGGTGGATTAAGGCCCATTGCCTCACTCACATAGAGGAGGCCTGGGTCCCAGCAGTGGACACGTTAAAAGGCTGATGATAATGATAATGAATAATATTAATATTATAATATATAATTTAAAAATTTAAAAAACCCGACTGCTTAAAAGCGAACTAAAAAGACGTAAACAAGAAGAAAATCATGCTGTGCAGTCGGAGGATACTGGTTTTGGTCAACCAGCTTGTAATTATGTATCCTCCGACTGCACAGCATGATTTTCTTCTTGTTTACGTCTTTTTAGTTCGCTTTTAAGCGGTCGGGTTTTTTGTTTTTTCAATTAACTTTTTTTATTTATAACTTTTTAGTTAACTTTTTTTATCGAATAATATTACATGCTTAAATGTACATGTATAAATATAATACACTTATATGCTTAAATGTACCTAATTTAAGCATATAAGTGTAATATATTTTTGAAATCACCTCTTCAAACCCTTTATGTTGATACCCCACACGATAGGTTTGGGGAAAAAAATAAATTGGGACACCACAATATGGCGCCCAAAATCCGCCATTTTTCTATTTTCCAATTTTAATGTAGCCAGTGACACTCGCAAGGTTAAGACGAATCGATTGACGTAAGAATCATCAAAATCGGCCAACGCGTTTGGTCGGCGCCACACAGGAACAAACATACATACATACATAGACTGATAAACCACCTTCGTCAGTCGGGTAAAAAAATATAAATTCCATAATTTTTTACCCTTGCGTTTACCCAAATATTCTAAAGTATAACAAACATTTTCAATGAAAAAAAAAATTGTCACGAGACACAAACGTGTGTGCATAATTTCAGCTCAATCAAACACCTGGAACCTTATTTAACTTGCAAGCTTTAATTTCATTCTAATAACATTCATTTTCATTCTTATAACGTTCCCAAAACATTGAACTAAAAGTACAAAAACAATAAATAACGCCAACCATTTCTCATTCCAGGCAAAAATGTCATCTTAAGCAATGGCACTGAAGTTAAAATACAAGGACGAGCACGGCATTGTCCAGATCAACATGAGCCCCTCATCCAGCCCCAAGGAACCTGATAAAGATATCACAGACCCCAAGTTCGACACAATCAACCACCGCTTCGCACAATACGATCTCTTCGGCGGCAAGTACGATGTTGACTCGGGAGGGGAGACGCCGCGATCACTGTTCCGAAGCCGCTACAATAGCATAGAGGAAGAACTCGCAAACACTCCGTACGCCTTCACTACCGAACGCTCTCTAAGACTCAACAGCGCGAACAAACTCGACATAACCATCCAATCGCGCGACGAGACATCACCGTCGAAAGACATACAAGACGATCGGTTTTTCAAACGAAAATTAAGTTTGGAATACGATGAAGAGTTGTTCGGTCCTCAACTCGATTTGAAAGTGAGCGATTGCGGGACGCCGGCGTTTACTGTGACTCAGTTGATTCACGCCCAAGATCGATACTTTGATCTTTCTGGGCGGCAGTCGGTCAGTTCTTGTGGTAAAGTGTGTGGGGACTGTACTGAAGTGTCTGTGCCAAGTCCTGGGGATGATGAGGCCTTCAGGGTGCTGTCGGCTGAGGTGAAGCAGGAGCCTGTGGTTGCGGCTAAACCGTGAGTAGATATTTCTTCCTTTTTATTTTGTAGTTAATAGATGATTTTACGACAGGGACTGTAATTTTTTAACCGACTTCAAAAAGCGAAGGAGGTTCTTAATTTGTTTTAATGTTTTTTTTTTAAGTAAGTACCCTAATAACACACGAGTGTTTTCTTGTAAATAAGCGTGTTTTGATTAAGTAGTTAATGAATTTAAACGTTACTGCAGTTCAAAGATAAGTTGGTCAAGTATAAATAAGCACGTACAAAAAAAAATACTCCTAAACTTTGTTTTAAATACGATATTGTCCGATAAAAATATCATATCTGCTGTTGGGAACTCAGACCAAATAAAAAAGACTGAGGTTGTGAATAGCGTTTTAGTACGAGTATCCAGGTTTATCTTTTAAAATAGCTTTTCAATACAAGTTAGCATTATCTCAATTACGAACTTTGTCTTGACCATCCAATGGAACATATAATTACGTACTAAAACAATAAAAAATGTTTCAAAGTAGGTACCCAAGTAAATGAGGTAGGCTCTATAATTGTTCATGCTTAAAAACAACAATGATACCTTGTTTTTATAACTATCAGGCTAATCACACGACCATGATAACCAGGTATTTATTGTCGGTTACATGATTCGTCAGAAAATGAATAAAAACAAAAAAAAACTTGTGTAACTTTAAATCACTGCCTACCTCTAAAATTAAGGCTTTGTTAGGAAAAAACAACAAAATTGAATATTTATTTTATTATTTGTTGGTATATTAAACAAATATAGATTGAAAAATAAAATCAAGGGGTCAAAGAGCGAAAACATGTGGTTGAATGCAATAAAATACATGCAAAAAACAAATTAAATCAGAAATTATTAAGTTAATTTACCAAACGGGGAAAAAAATTACACAATATTAAATTCAGTCGTTTCAACAGTCCAAAAACAAACAAGTATGCACACAAACAAACCTTTTGTTACAACATAAATTATCCCACAGCTGGGCAAAGATCTCTCCCATAGCCTTTCAATATTCCCAGTGTGTTTGGTTTTCCAAACAAACATAACTTTACATAAATCTATAGCCATATATTCTAATCAATTACTTACATACATAAATAACCGTCCTTAGGAGATCAGACGTTCCCGAGAATAGACAGAAACAAACGAACACACAACACAACTAAACTTATTGTGTATCACCTAAAATAGTCTTCAATAGGCGACAACTAAATTTAAACTTACAGGATACTTATTTTTGTTTATTTTTAACAAGCTCTTGCCCACGGTTTCACTCGCATCCTGGAAGAAATACTTCATGTTTGTATTATGTTATAATGCAGGACCGAGGTCTTCTATGTGTATCAAAATCGGTTCAAATTCATGATTGAGTTAAAACAACCTTTTCATGTTTTATAACAAGTGTGAGTGCAATGAGGTCAATTTGACCCTGTCCACAGAAATCATGGTTTTCGGGAAGAAAGAATATCCCTTGTTCTTTGTTAAATAAATAATGTTCCGCAAAAAAATCATTAAAATGTAGTTTGGCCAAGAGAATTTAGTAAAGAGAATTATTTTCGCATTCAATTTTAAGTTTAAGATTACGTTGATTGTAGGTATTGTAAGTAGGCGTAGGTGTCAAGGCTTAAATTTAAACCGCTTAGCCAAATAAAATGGCGATTAAAACATGGAGTTATTATCAAACCATCATTTTATTATTATCTTATTCACCACTGCTAAATATAGACATCCTAATGAACGTTAAAAAAATGTAGTCAGAAATTCAAATCAAGACTTTTGACAACCAAATTGGTGATCGCAAATATGACAGGTATTTATTCAGATATCTATACCATTAACCGTTGTCAACTACATAATATGAAAGACTACAGACGAAACAGACTTTTACGCACTGTGTTTTGGTGATCAGTAAGCAAATTTGGTGATCGATTACCCTAATTATCCGACTAAGAGAATACATAGGTATATCTTTTAATTCACACCTTGCTTGTCATAATCTCTCAGTACAAATCTTTTTAACAATAAAACTATTTCTATAAATATTCATGAAGACAAAATCACAGACGTTACCGCATTACATTGAGACATGCGTGTGAAAGCAATAGACGCTATCTTTTATTATAAAGATCTATATGACTTAGTTTACGCAGAGAAACTGTGGAGGCAGTATTGTGACGACGTGAATTGTGTCGTGAGGGCAAGAATTGTCAAATAGTATATCATGAACACCAGCAGCAACGACCAGAAAAGACTTGCTAATCATAGAAATGAACTCGGCCTTGGACTATGAGGCGATGAGACATTTTGTTCCAACCCTAATAGAGAAGAGAGACAGAAAAAAGTGCCCAAATTGTGTTCATTTGTTTAATTTGATTTATGACTATACGCCACAAAAATCTGGTGATAAACCTAGTAAGATTCTTAATGATCACTGGTAAATTCGAGGGCAAACGACCAAGAGGAAGAAGCTCTATACGCTGATCAGACCAAATCCGAAACATGTTGAATATCAAAGCCTCGGCAACCAAGCATATGGCTAAAACTAGTAGGAAGTGTCGGAAACATTACGTGCTCACAACCCTCAGTATTGGGGAAGCTAAGCAAGGAGGAGGAGACATAAGTTGAATTCTAATATTTTAAAAACGTGTCATACTACATGCCTTATTTTTTCGTCACAGTTTATTTTATTATAAATTCAAAATATCGTCCAATTTTGACAAAGGTGGATTTCTTTTTTCTTTCCTTGACAGTTTTTTCGGGTTGTCAGAAGCCCAATTTGACAACCAATCGTACCAATCATAACTAGTGACCGGGTTGTGATGGTCAGATAGGCAGCACCCCCCTGTAAAATATCTTGAAAGCCGTTGTATTGACCAAAATATGAGTTGTTATGAGTCTTGTGAAAGACTAATTTATTATATACTTTATTGTACACCATAAGTTACATTTATAAAGGAAACTAACTACTACCTACCTACTAACTGCTACTAACTAGGATAGTTACTAGGAATACGGTTAAGTCATAATATATCATTGTTTGCTAATAATTTATATCAGATGTTACTCTTGGACACATAAAAGCTGTTTTTAGGGTAGCAGACCATTGTTCTTACGTTTTCTACTTAAGAAGGAAGGGATAATGCCGGATACAAGGGGCTAGTTTTTTAAGTTAGGTTAGGATGCTAGTAATTTTGGTCTTGTATATCCAGAACTATACTCATTCTTGTAAGTACAAAAGTTATCCTTGTGTAATTCGGTCATTAGGTATGAAGTTTCTCGTTGAAATGTATAATGATATCAATACTGAGGTGACGTCTGATAGAGTATATAAAAATATGACAATCATGCTGCGCCGGTCAACATTCAAAAGCATGACCGGCAAATGGCAAGGTCCGGAAAGAAGGAAAGGCCGGACTGGACCGGTTAAAGGCAAGATGATTATAAAATGAGATAATTTGGACAATAAGTTATACCAGTCTGCAAAGGCCTCTTCTCATAAAGATATCAAGCAATAATCACTACGCTTGCTCAGGAAAGGATGCGAGACGCACAGGACCTATCGATGTGACGACGCTTGTTAGAGGGATATGTTCAGCAGTGGACATCTTTCGCCTGAAATAATTGCTCAACGCAGTCGGCTAAATTAGACAAAAATCCAAATGAATTTAGATAGTTAACTGAAGATTGTAAACAAGAGATTCCACGTTAGAATGCGTAAAGAATGCTCGATGATGTTCACTAAGCGGAAAGTAAATGTAATATCTTTATTAACATCATGTAACTTACTTGTTGTTGGCTCAAAGAAATGGCTTACATGCTAGTAATAGTAGTAGAGAATAATGGTTTTATTAACCTTACATGGAGTTTTGCTGAGTTCCACTCTCGTGTCGGGCAAGGTGTTCTTGAGTTTGCATCTGGAACTTCTCAGAAACAGTGCGGCGAAGTCTGGATTTGTGCTCGGTTGATAACAATATGTTCGGCCCCTGCTATTACATTGAAATGTGGTGTGGTTGACTTTAATGGAAATGTGGAAGTTGTGCACCTCTGCGTAACTCTTCGGCTAACACAGTCAGGATAAGATTTTTTTTCAACATCTGAATGTGCAAACACAATGGATCTGGCATTTCTTTCAAAATCGCCTGGATTGAGGTAGAAATTTATGCAGTTGGGGTGCTCATTTGCAAAAGATAAACTACCAAAAAACCAAAAACCGGCAAAAGTGACTTTCTTACCAGGAAGTATAACCTAGAAAATCACTCCAAAATTAAGTTTCTTACATAACATTGTATAATCAGTTTACAAGAGTAACTAACTATCCGTCGGATATGACCAAACAAAGCGTTTGATACAAAAAACAGATCGTAATTGTCCAGTTGTTCAGTGACAATTACGGGTAACCATTTGTAATTCGTAATGGTACAATACGAGTTAGGGAAAACCACTTCCCTTTGTTTTAGTAAAGTTTTCGATTTCCTTGAGATTGAAATAGATTTTAGATCAGATTTTGATCTCCATTCTCCATTTAATACAGCTGTTGTCTCTGCATTGCCGGATTTCTTTGATGATACGTAACAAGATGCCGAGAGTATTTAATCGTTATCCAAAAATATTAAATTACAGAGAGCATCAAGCTATTCCTTTGCCTTTATATTAGTCAGATTTCAGTTCGACATAATCTAAATTCGAAATTGTTCTCATTTTCACACCATAAAAGTTGATTCTGCGGAGGAATAGGAAGCATGTGATAAGAAAAGTTAGAGGCAGACCAAAGAAAATATAGAACAGATTGTGTCAAAGATGGTGACTAGACAGAGCTTGAGCACAGAGATGATGGACGGCTGATTGAAAGACAGTAACATGATCCGCCAACAATAAATCTATTGGAATAAGGGCAAAAGGGAGACTGAGCACAAACGGGAGGAAAAGGGACAAGGCAGGCAATGATGATGATGTTGAAGAAAGTTTTAAGGATAACGATTGGAACAAATTCTAACTAACACATCACTGATGTCTTACCAAACAAAATATACTTACAATATTAAATGCTCTAAACTTATCAACAAAACCAGTATTACCAAACGGAGATAATGTCAGTGCCATGCCCATATACTATCAGTATTAATAACGCGACACATCGAAAGCAGTATAAATGTCTATCTGTCTGTATAAGTGTATACAGCTTAAACTAAGTGGCCGTCTGATGTCATCGTGGTTTTATCGACAAAAACTTGGGAAGTTGGGAATTACAACAAAATTTTTGGAGCCAATGTAGTTTTTTGTTGAGCTGTAAAGTGTGGCTAAGTTGGTATTAGATCTAAGAGATTGTGGCCTAGATTACTTATTATTAGAAATCGTATAAAAAATCTCAAGTTGTGTGGTTATTGTTATAAGTAAAGATTGTGATTAATAAAAGTTTGAATGTTGTACATGATACTGAATTAAGAATTGAGAATTGGATTAAACTCTTCTTTAATTCGAAACCTGTCATTTGGAATTAAAATTTGACAAGTTCTTAGCTACAAATATAACGTAGTTTTATTTTCTCTGTGACTCCAATTAGAAACCAGCCCACTGTTTCTCCTCTTGAGTCACATTTAATTTATCTGCTAAAAATATATTGATGCTGTTATGCTAATTATACCTGATACATGTATTTTAATATCAATGTCCCTGTACAAAATGATATATATTACTATCTAATAATCAAATATTATTAAATATCTAATATTATAAATAAATTTACTAATCAGCCTATAGGTAATTTTCATTGCTGAGAAACATGACGTCTCCTCTGTCATTGGAAGTAGGCGAGTAGTAGGATGACACAGATCTTTAACATTTTTCATTCTAGAAAATCTAGGACATGCCGGTTTCCTCATGCTATTTAGGTACGCTAGATGAAAAGAAAATATAACAATCAAACAGCAACTACTTATTGCAGATTTATCATTAATAGGTACTATTGTATTGTGTTTTTGTATTCTGCAATAGATATCGAAAAAAATGTCGTGAGAAAGTATTAAGTATAAAATGTGGATGGCTCTACTCAACTTTATTTCGTTCACGGCCATTCCAACTGCCGTTTCATTCATTCAATAGTATTTTTTAATCTATGCTAATTTAAGACAATCTTCCGGTTTCACAAAAACTTCCAAATAGTAAATCAGTGGTTTCAAATATTAAAAGAAGTAAAAACATTGTATTATTAGCACGAAATGGAGCGCAAAATGAGATAGCCTTTTTCATTGTTTGTTTGTTTCCTGAATAATATTTCACAAAAACGGTTTTCTTCAATGTTATTTTTTAATCCTGATAAGTAGGTGTTATGTCATTGTTTCGTTTTGTTGTAAATGCAGATAAGTTGCTGCGCCTTGCATCATCGGATCTTATGGTTTTTTTTCGGTATGTTGATAATCTCTACATTGGAATGCGGCTTTTCGACAGAGTAATGTGGTTAGGTTTGGTTATTTTGAAGGAAACCTAATAGTTAAGAATTACAACACATTGTTTAAGTTATTTCATTGATGAGTATGAAACACTGCGTCTTCGTCTATCATCCAACTTTCCTGTCGCAGGTCTGCTGGAAGAAATTTCTATTGAAATAAGCAGTTGTTGTTGCAGTTGTTTTGTGTGTACATAAATAAATGGAATAACTACCGAAATATCAATTTGCTAATTCCAAACATCTTGGGCTATTGACAATAGACATCGCCGATAGATCGACCTTTGGTCTTACCAATCTTGTAGTAATTTATAGATTTTCACCCAAACATTTGTAAAATTTTGAGGTATTTTCACTTACTCCTATTTTACAATCACACACAGGCCTGTGTGCTTATTCCGAGTTTTTTAACGTACTTGTGACAACGTTAACGATCGCTTATGTCAAAATGTATACAAAAAAACTGGTTTCTCCTTACCGTCCCCAGGTGGCGTAACGTTTATCCAATTTCAATACATATTAACGTTTACGTTAACGCGATTGAGCGTGAGTAAAAACTCGCACTAAGGCCTCGCTGCGCTCTGTGAGAGGGAATTAGGCCGTAATCCACCACGCGGGCCCAGTGCGGGTTGGTGGATGTTGCAAGTTTAATTTTTTTTGGATCTAGGAGCTGCCGCTTTCCTCTCGATGTTTTTATTTTACAATAGTAGTAGATAATGCTTAAACTGTTATATTTTTATCTTTTCTCTTCAATTCTCTCAAAACCTAAGTAAATACGCCGAAATATGCAACAAAAAATTCTTGATTCAACGTCCCTTACACCTAGCTATTATTTCTGACATAATGAATCACCGTGTCATGTAATTACGTAATTAATTTCATTCTGAGTGTTGAAACAGAATTGGGTTAAATATTTCTATGTTCGAGTAAGTAGGTGTGCTACTAAATACCTTTGTAAAATCAAAATCAAAATCAAAATCAAAATTTCTTTATTCAATTAGGCCATTAAGCGGCACTTTCGAACGTCAAAAATAAAAATTAAATGTAATAATAATTGATTCTACCGTCCATTCGGAAATGTAGCTTGTTATGGAGAAGAACGGACAAGAAACTCCAAACTTACTCTTTTAAAAAAACATAAATGTGTTTTACAAGTATTTGGTTACAATAATCTTGTAGGAAAAATACATATATGTGAGAACGATGTAAAAAAAAAAAAAAAACGCACTTAAAAGCGTCTAGAGTAAAACAAACAATTAAAAATACAATAAATAGGTAATTAAAAACATGCGGAGGCAGCTAAGATATGACCAATCCCAACTGACGGCGCCCGTTCACGAACATGACACATGGATCGGCACCACTCAGCTCAACCATCATGAAGGGAACCGAATGATCCAACACATGTGCCACCATCAGAGAGACATTAGAGAGAGCATGACACACTCAACTGCCGGGGCACACTGAAGTCAACGAACGACACATAGGTACAGTAAATGGTAGATTTACAGTTAGTACATAGTACTCACATATGTGCTGTGCAGTTATATAATCCAAAAAATAAATTGAGTTTATACAACACAAATATACATTATAATTATTCGTACAGTCATCAGCAGGTCCAACAATACTTCAGAACTTTTCTGCTTATCACTTGTTTTTGTGCCCTAGTGGCTGTGGAGCTGGAATAGCGTTGGGCCAAGCATTTTTATCAGCGATGTAATCCCCCAACCTATAATATGCCTGCCTGCATAGTGTGCGTTTTATACAAGTTTTAAATTTCGTCTCATTCAATTCTAGAATGTGTGGCGGTATTTTATTGTAACATTTTATACAGTACCCCCTAAAAGATGACGCTACTTTAGCCAGCCTGAAACCTGGTTGAATTAATTGGTCCCTATTTCTAGTAACATAACTATGTCTATCGCTGTTTTTACTAAAAAGATGTAAATTCTTTCTAACGTACATGATGTTTTCGTAAACATACTGACAAGGTACCGTCATGATGTTAATGTCTTTAAACAGTTCCCTTAGAGAATCGCGCCGGCGAAGATTGTATATCGCTCTGATGGCTCGTTTTTGTAGAACAAAAATTGACTGAATGTCTGCAGCCCTTCCCCATAGTAATATGCCGTAAGACATTATACTATGAAAGTAACTAAAATAGACCAGCCTCGCGGTATCTACATCAGTAAATTGACGAATTTTTCTAACAGCATAAGCCGCCGAACTTAACCGCCCCGCAAGTGATATTAAATGAGGACCCCATTGTAACCTTGAGTCTAGCGTGATACCCAGGAAAACGGTTTTTTTGACGAATTCTAGCTTCTCGTTGTTTAACATAATGTCACAATCATAACTTTTGACATTCGGCAAGGCAAATTTTATACAATTAGTTTTTTTAGCATTCAAAACTAAATTATTAGCAGTGAACCAATTTAGAACTTGCCGCAATGCATTATTTACGTCGGCAACGTTACTCGTACGTCTATTTATGTTAAAAATCAAAGAAGTGTCATCAGCAAATAACACCATGTTCAGTTTGTTTTTCAATAGATGGGGTAAATCGTTAATGTATACTAAAAATAAGAAAGGACCTAAAATTGAGCCCTGGGGTACCCCCATTTTCACGTTCAACCCCGACGAATTGACACCGTTTATGTGAACTAATTGCTGTCTATCATTCAAATAGGATTTTACTAAATTTAATGCTGATTGGCCTAGCCCGTAATGCTCAAGTTTCAAAAGCAATGTTTCATGATCAACGCAATCAAACGCCTTCGACAGGTCGCAGAAGATACCTATGGCATCTTGTCCCTCCTCCCACGCATCAAAGATGTGTTTTATTAAGGTGACACCAGCGTCGGTTGTACAACGTCCTTTGGTGAAACCATATTGTTTCTCGTGTAGGATGTTTTTCGTATTAAAATAAATGAGCATTTGATTTAGCATTATCTTTTCAAATATCTTGCTGAAAACCGGCAACACGGATACTGGTCTATAATTATTTGTGTCTTTACTGTCCCCGGATTTAAAAAGTGGTATAACCTTACTATATTTCATTAGATCCGGAAAGACTCCCTGATCTATACACAAATTAAAAATTAAAGCTAAGTACGGCGCTATAGTCTGAATAATGGAGGTACAAACTTTGATGGACATTCCCCATAGATCTTCTGTCAGTTTTATCTTTATTTGCTTAAAAGCTTTTATCACTGTTATTGGGTTTATATGTGAAAAGTTAAATTCAGTCGGGCATGCTGAAACGTTAGCGTGTAATAAACCATAAGCGAGCGACGGCGAAGAATTTAAGGTTTCAGTAGTTTTAATTGGGATGCTGGTAAAGAAATTTACAAACTCTTGAGCAACCTCTTTGCTATCTCTAACAAGTCCATGTGTAGTCTCAAGCGTGTAATCAGTATTATTTCTTTTGTTCCTGTTTGTTTCATTGTTAATAATTTTCCAAACCGTCCTAATTTTATTTTCTGCGAATTTAACCTTATTGCTAATGTATAAAGCCTTAGCTAGTTTACATGAATTTTTAAAAATTCTTGAGTAAGTAGCAACATACTTATTAAAAGTTTCAGTGTTTATATAAGGCTTAAGGCCATACAGCTCGTAAAGTCTTTCCCTACTTTTCCTGATTCCTTTAGTCGCCCAGTCACTGAATAAAAACTTACGGCATATAGTTTTAGTTTTCTTCTTAAAAGTGTTATTGAATTCTGTTTGAACAACTGAGAAAACCTTTTTGTATAAAATATTACCATCGTTCACTGTGAGGTCCTGACAACTTAACTTACCAATTAAAGCGCTGTTAAATTTATTTAATTTGCCGGATGTTATTGGTCTGGATTGAATCTGCACTTGCTGTATTGGTATGCTGGACTCAAATGTTACCAGTAGCCCACTATGATCTGAAGGCAGACAATTCATAATGGCTTTGTTTAAGTAGTCGCAGCAACAAAAAACATTATCAATACATGTAGCAGTAGTCACAGTTGTTCGGGTTGGTTCCTCAAACACATGCGACAAATCAAATGATTTGAAGAGATTCAATAGTCTACTGCTATCTGAATTATTTTCTAAAATATTTATATTAAAGTCACCACAGATTATGACTAGTTTATTACCAGTTGTAAGTTTTGCCAAAACATCTTCCATCACTGACTCAAATATACAGTAATTTTTATAATTGGGGGGTCTGTAAACGCACACTATAATATGCTTATCCAGCTCAACACAGGACAGTTCAACACTATGTTCAACTGATAGATCTACAATATCTTTACGAGATTTTGATTTAATACCATTTTTGATTAAAATAAGTGAACCTCCACGTAACATAACATTTCTGTTAAAACAGCTGCCCACAGTATAATTTTCAAAATTAATAAGCATTGAATGTTCTTTCAGCCAATGCTCAGTAAAACAAATAATTTCAAACATTGTCTTTTCTAAAAACAGTTCTATTTCCAATTGCTTTGCAGAAAAACCTTGAATGTTTTGATGGAATAATTTTATAGAATTCTGCTTAGCCCCTTTTTTTAAATTAACTATGTGAGAGCAAGAAGGTACCTTCTTGTTGGTGGATGTACTCCTAACTATTTGGTTATTGGTACCCTCCCTTGTCCTACAAACTAGTTTAAACTATAAATATTAATAGCAGAATTGCTAACGTTATTAATGTTATTGGATACCTGTAAATTAGTATTACTACTAATATCAACTACAGTACATGACTTCGACATACTATTTATGTCTGAGTTTAAAGTAAAAGATAATAGCCTCGCTATTTGACGTCTTACCCTAATAGGCAGATACACTGTATTGCCTGTCGACTTTAATTTATCAACAAAAATGTTGATGTCAAAAAAAACTAATTTGTCACTGTAATGGCTGACAAGGAAATGAATATGTTTATTCAGCATGTGAATATAATTATTTTGTCTACTAGACAATTTTTCCAAATATGGAAAAGCACACAATATTATTTTATTACAATTTAATTTTAGTAACTTTGTTACACACTCAGTGATGTCGTCTTTTTTTACATCCAAACTGTTACCTATAAAGACAGTTACATTAGTGTCTGATTTATATACATTGTTTGTTACAGATTCCATGATATGCTTGTAAGATGACCCAGGCATACAATAATTAATAGTCGAATAACTCTGATTGCTATTTAATAATTTACCTAAACCTCTTCCAACACCATCTGCAAACATAACCGAATGAGACCCATGATTACTATTACTAGATGCAAAGGTAGCAGTCTCAGGCTGGTCTACTTGAGACACTTCCTGTGCAATATCAGGTGTGTCTTGGTCTTGGACAAAGATACCGTCCTGAGGCACCCTCTCAACCTGGGCTGGGCTCTCCGTTACCTCAGGCTGGACAGCCTTCAGGTTTGAGACTATCTGACAATTGCATTGACACATCACTAACTCATTTGCGGCCAAAATGTGTTCCTTGATTTGTAACTGGGATCTAACATATTTATTGTAAAGGGAGCCCAGTTTGTCTTCAAGTACCTTTATATCATTTTGTAAGCTCTGTGTGTCAATTTCATAAATTTTTATACTGTCCTCTAATTTAATCTGGTAATTGTTTAATTTATTAAGCAGGTCAACTCGTTCTTTTCTGAGTGGAATATTTTTAAAGAAAAGTTTGTGTTGTTTCCTGTACTGGGTATAATTTTTAATTATTTTATTAAATTTTGCATACTTTTTCAATTTTTTATGACTAACTTTATATTTATTTGTCTCATTTAATAAGGAATCTTCAGTCAGGTCAATAGTAGTAATGGAATGAGGTTTACAATTTGATTTTATTAACTCACTATATAAATGGCACGTTTCCTGTACCTGAGTACATGACTTTTCTTTTTGCAAATTCAGAATTTGAAAATTAGCATGAGCCAATTCATCTTCTAGGTCCCTAACTTTACCTAAAGCCTCCTCATAAAGATCACTGCAATTATGGAAACCATCCGTGACTACCCGCAGTTGGTCGCGTTCATCAACAACATTTTGATATTGCTGACTCAGCACCACTAGCTCCCGCTTAAGGCTTGTGTTTTTACAAATGACATTTTGTACTTCTACCTCACATTCATCTCTCTCCTGCAACATTTCCTGACATTGATGTTGCGATTCTTTTAGTTCTTGGAGAGTTGTTCTTAGTTTGAATTCCAAGTCCTCAATAGTAGCGTTACGGGTCATTACAGGCATGGTTTCAGGAATGTTTACTGAAAATAGAAATTAAAGAAACGGTGAGAACCAAAAGAACAGAAAAAAAAGTAGAAAAGTTGAAAATGGAGGACAGAAATTAAAAAAAAACAAAAGAAATAAGTATTCGTATATTATTATTAATAATAAAAAATTATGTAGCAAAACGAGGTGGGCTGCTGAATTGGCTTGAAAAGCTAACTATTATTGTGTTTTTTACTTTTGATTACCTTACAGCTTTAATTTTTATTTAATGTGGGTATGGTGCCCAAAATATGAATGTACGATTTATTGCAGTTTTATAGTTTAATTATGCAAAAAATCGTAAAAGTTCGTTATTGAAAGATAAGAATCAATTAATAGAACTAAATAACTGGACTTGAATGTTGGTTTTGTTTCGTTTTCTACGCTGTCAACGAAACGATTTATATGCACTACAGAGTGCTAAATCAGCAAAAATGTTACGTTAAATCTAAAGGAGAGCGTGTTAGAAAGTTAAAGTGAAAATTGTGTGCTATAATTATAAAACTTAAGTGAACAATACTCCCCATGTAATTCCGTTGTTCGGTCGTCAGCTGTTTAGTGTTTGATAGGTTACCGGTCGACAGCCGGTCAAAACTCTTATTTAACCAGTTACTTCGGCAGGAAAACAATAATCCTGAGTATTTATGCCGTTTTGTTGTATTTTTACTTAAAATTACACCCTAATTTCACATAAATACTAATTAAATCAAATTTTTAAATACGGAGCACAAAATTTTTCTTGTATTAAATAAGTGTTTGTTTGTCCAAATATGAATAATGTAATGCGTGGCTGAATAATAACAGCCACACGGGTTGATCTTCAAGGTTAAGCAACACTTGCCGAGGTCGGTCCATGGATGGGTGACCATCTTAACATACCGAGTTCCTTCTGTGCCTCGGAAAGCACGTTAAACCGTTGGTCCCGGGTGTCATTTGTCTGATGTTGACCGTCGTTATGGGTAGTCAGAAGCCTGAGATCTGACACCAGTCTGGCCAAGGGGTTTCGTGTTGGCCAATTACTGGGTTGTGGAGGTCAGATAGGCAGTCGCTCCATGTAAAACACTGGTACTCATCTGAATCCGGTTAGACTGGAAGCCGACGACAACTTATTTAGGAAAAGCCAGAGTGATTGATTCTCAAGTTATTTATTCAAAGCAATAAATTGTTTTGAAACAATCCAAATTGTTTTGAGAATACCCTTTTTGGCTACTGGTGTGAAATTACAAGCTCTCATTATTGTTATATCATACGTGAATTAAAATATGAATCTTCGTTATATAAGAAGTAGTCTTGTTACCTCATAATCATATCGGCCGAAAGACGTCCACTGCTGGACATAGGCCTCTCCCAAGGGTCGCCACATTGACCGGTCCTACGTCTCGCATCCAGCGGATCCCCGCAACCTTCACCAGGTCATCGGTCCACCTTGTAGGAGGCCTTCCAACGCAACGTCTTCCGGTTCGCGGTCGCCACTCCAGAACCTTTCTGCCCCATCCGTTCTGCAAGCAATGTGCCCTGCGCACTGCCACTTAAGCTGACAATTCTTCGGGCTATGTCGGTAATCCTGGTTCTCTTACGGGTTGCTACATTTCTGATTCGATCTCGCAAGGAAACTCTGACCATAACACTCTCCATTGCCCTTTGGGTGACTGTAAGCTTTCTGATGAGGGCCATTGTGAGCGACCACGTCTCAGAGCCATATGTCATCACTGGCAGCACACACTGGTCTTATTAAAAAAAAAATATCACGTCTTTTCCTAGATTACGCAGAGCTGCACCTTAGTACCTACACGCATATTTCGCCACTTATGGTTATGTTCCATATTATAGAGAGAGCCTATTGCCATCATCCGGGCACAAATCCAGACTCGAGGCCGCTTTTGGGCAAAATCCAGATGACAAAAACCAACAACACTGCCCGACCCGGAAATCGATCCTAGGACCTCATGGTCAGCAGGGATCAGTAGGCCCGGACTGGACCTGTGCTCGGTTGATGACAAAGGAACTGACTAAAACATAACGGGTGAACTGAACTTGTATGTGGGTAACTCTTCAGGGAATGCATGTCAAAAATTTTGCAATTATGCGGCAGTTTTGAACGTCTAATTAAAATATTCAAGTAATAATAATTGTTTCTTTAGTCCATTCGCAAAAGTAGCTTGTTATGGAGAAGAACGGACAAGAAACTCCACACTTACGTCTTTACAAAAAGGGTTTTACAATATTTACATACATACATTAATTCATATACTTATGTAAGGACGATGCATCCAAAATAGCACTACATACCATACTGAGTATAGGTATAAAGTATTGAAAACATTAACAGGTAAATTCATTAATTTGATAAATAGGAACATGGTTCTCACATACTTACAAATATTGCAAACATAGGTAACACGCACCTAATTCAACAACAATGCATAATTTTATGATACATTATTTGATTTAAGGTAATATTTATATATATGTAACGATCATAACAGCTTTAATAAACCATTCCCATCTTTCATAACAAAAACAACACTACACAAAACATACAATAACCATAAAATAACTTGAACCAACACAAACACTAACAATTGTAATCTAAATGAGTTTTAATAACAACCTTAATCATATGATGGCGTAAAAACCAAGGTTTCTGGCGCAAAAACCATTGACATAACACCAGCGGCTTGTGACATAACCAAGGTTGAAGTGTAAGAAATTAACTTCTTTAGTTTTATGGCAAAACAAGCCATTTTCCGTGGCTCTGCCTGAGTTTGAATCTTGATCTTCTGAATATTTTGAGCTAGAAGTAGCCTGTGTCCTTCTCGACTTCAGACTAAAAAAAACAGTAATTAGTAGCAGTAATCAGTAGTAAAAAGTAACAGTAACCGTAGTCTACTCGTTAGTATTACTGACGAAATCAATGAAGTATTAGGGGAATATCCAAGAAAATTTTGGAATATAATTATTGCTTATTCATTTTTTAATTAATTTCATTGATTGGCACGGGCATCGTTGAGACATGATTGATTTTTGGATTTTTCGTCCAACTGCGGCATTATTTTTTCTGTTTAATTTTATTAAAATTGTTGCAGTAGTTCAGCCCTTAAAAATAAATGCAGAACAGACAAAGGTAGATTTCTAAAGTAAAGAAAGTTTATTTGAAAATATGCTAAAAGCAACAGTAAATATAGTTAGAATTAATATTTAATTAGTTAATTGTTTGTTTATTTGTTTGTTAATTAGTATTTGTTGAAATATTAATTCTAATGATTGTGACCATGTCAGCTTAAAAACTAGTAAAGATAGTTGAAAAGAGATCAATTAAGAAAAGATAGTTTTTGTGCAGCAACAGAAAAATTAAAGATTGTGCTATAAAATTGTACGAGACACTTTCAAACACATTCCTGATGATTTATGCAATGACACATTGAGAGCGTTTCATTTAGAAGTGATCTACAACATATTGTAGTAGTATCAGCTTGAAATTACTGCTGTGATATAATATCACAACGTCCAGTTTATATTCCCGAATGAGAAGGTAGGTGTGTATAGGAACATCAACAAAGGTAGGCAGAAACTACTGAACGCTGCTACGATCCTAACATTAAATATATAGAACATCAAATATATTTAAAATTCAAAAAAATGAGTCTTGCTATTAATTACACTAATATTATAAAGGCGAAAGTCTGTGAGTGTGTGTTTGTATGTTCGTTATTTCTTCACGTCAGGTTGAACGAATTTGGCACAGAGATAGATTATAGTCAGTAATAGCACATAGGATACTTTTTATCCCGGGAATATCCTCGGTTAATTTTCGACTTTCACGCGGGCAGAGCCGTTGGCAGAAGCTAGTCGAACATAAATGCAGTCCTCAGGATGCTATTGCCACAGAAGGATCCCATAACACGACTTGGGAATCACACACACTAAACTCGGATGTTCGATTAGCCCAAAAAGTTTTGGAGTGGCGACCGCCGGCAGACGTTGGAAGGCCTCCTCTAGGTGGACTGATGCATGAGCATGACCTAGTTAAGCCTCCGGGAAGCCTGGATGCGAGACGCATCGGACCAATACATGTGGAGACATTTGTGGGGGTCCTATGTTTACCAGTGGATTGTTTCGGCAATATAATCATTTCTTGACACTTCTAATTATTTTTCTTTTAACATCTAGTCCACCGAATTTGTGACAAACCCAAGGTTAGGTCACAGTTAATTATTTTCTTTGTTTCACATTACAGTAGCTATCATATCGTGTGGTGTATTTAAATATAAGATTACCTTGCAGATAGGCCTGAAAAGGTGTGTTGCAAATGTGACTGAATTAGAGAAAGAAATGGAGGTATTATTTATAATTAAATTGTTATGTATTTGTTGAGGAAAAAAAACTTTATAACAAACTAGTTCACCGCCACCGACTTCCGAAAAGAAAGTGATTTTTCGCTTTGTGTTGTTTTTGTTAAAAAAGTGTTTTATATTTCTCCTTTAAGTTTTGGTACCGTATATTACCATGAAAACACGCATTATTAAGGATAACATAAAAAGTACTCGTCAAATCTTGATCAAATTTGAACGGAACCACATAAAAAGCACCAGCTTTCAAATAAAAAATGAATCATCGAAATCGATTTATATTTGGCGAAGTAATCGCGTAACAAATATACAAAAATATACAGTTGAATTGAGGACCTCCTCCTTTTTGATGTCGGTTGAAAATAAGGTCAAAGGGCAGGACAAAGGTGATAAAGATCTTCATCGTCATGTGCCTAGCCTTGTCTAACTATGTTAGGGTCAGCATCCAGCCTGTCCGGATTCAGCTGAAATGTGACAAAAAAGAATGGTGCCGACCCCAAATAAGTAAAGTACAGGATGATGGTACCGTGATAATATTTCAATTTAAGAATGCAATGCCGTAATACTCCAATAGAAGAGCCTCTTGAAATGACGGCTTAAGTCTAAGTCCGAAACTTTCGTTGGATTTTCTCAATGTTTCACGGTTAATTATCCGGCTCAAAGGACCAATGATGGTCCTTTGAGCCGGATAATTAAAAGAAAAGCTAGTTCCAGCCCCAATCCTTATTAATCCCATATCATACAAAAATTATGATAAGTTTTTGAACATTATTCTTCTCTCTTAGAACTATACGAAAATATTGGTATAACCATAAGCCAGCCAGCAAGGTGCAATCGGAATTAAGATCGCACAGGATGCCCTAGAATCTCATTTAACACATAGAGGCTATTTATATGTTTGTATGTATGTTTACCCACATCGAAACGAACTCATTACCCAAGTCTCAACGCGTCCAGTGTATTGTCAGTGCTTACATTAAATAGTTACTCAAACGCTCACCACGGTCTAGTGGACACACTTTTTACAATCACCTTGAAGCACCTTGCTTTAAATGTTTATTACAAGTTTATTGTATGACTTATTTTGTTGCGGTGACTTCAATTTAACGGTGCTATGAAAGCCTCTGGTTAGCTTGCAAGGGCAAGGTTTGCACAATTAAAAGAACCCGATATGTGGGTAAAATTGTAGGTTATCTATTTTGTCCAACTCTTATAGTGGATTGTATAATTAGTTTATAATATTCCCACACCTGAGACATAGGTCTGTTCTCTGAGGGTGATAATGTTCTACAACGCGGACCTGTGCTAGTTAGTTGAAGTCACACGTCTTCAAATTGTTTGTTCTACACAAACTATATCACCTGCTATTCAAATACATGTGACATTCACCAACCCGCTCTGGGCACGCGTGGTACATTGCGGCCCATTTCCTCTCTCACGGAGAGGAGGCCTATGTCCCAACAGTGGGAATATTAAAAGTCTGATAATGAGATGATGAAATGACCTGGGTTCGAACTCACGACCTACACCTATACTCGTACCATAATCGGTGCCGTCCCCATAATTTCTACAATGGTTCGGTTGTCTTAGAACTCGGTTGAAATTACAATATTTATAAGAAAACAAGTATAATTTCAAAAATTTTAAAACCCTCGACATATTTTTATTTCATGCTACATAATTTATCTTAGTACTATACGCTTACGATACGCTACGATCGGCAATCTATTGAACACGTAATTATGACACGATGTCTTGAGAAAACATCCCGATTCAAACATAGATAAGAACACTCTCGACAAAATCACCTTTCAAACAAAAAAAAACTAAATCAAAATCGGTTCAGCCGTTTAGGAGCTATGATGCCACAGACAGATACACAGCAACACACGTCAAACTTATAACACCCCTTTTTTTCCGTCGCGGGTCAAAAACAATTATACACAGTAAAATAACTAAAAACGTAAAAGGGGTCATTGTACTCATCTTTACAAACAACTTATACTATGTGGGCAACCCCGAAATGAATGAGCTACACAAAAAAAATCTGATGCTCTTACATCTTATCGATTTAGAGAAAATCTGATTTTTTGCAATTTTAAGGGGACCTAAATATAAATTCTACTGCTAAGGAAAACGATCGTAAACAAGTATGACAATGTGAAATTAATAATTTTAACGATTCATATATTACTGACAACACGGTTTCAACATCTAATTACCAGTAATTGCTTACCAATTAGCAGTTACTTTATCTTATTATTTCGTGTTTCTTCGGCTAGCAGACAATAAGTAGTTGCTTGTGTAATCTGCAGTTACTGTTACAAATGCTTCCGATTGTTATCACTTCGAAATGCCAAGAAAATTCTGTTGAGTATGCGAAAGGTACGATATAAAATCATAAACCTCCTTCCTTGTCCCGTGATACACGGGGATCGGCGCACCAATTATTCCTCTTCAATTGTCTTCTCGTCTACCGTCACGACATCATTTACTCCATCTTTTCTTTCACGTCCCCTTACTTCATGTGTAATTGAAACAAAATATTAAAGGTCTATCTACCAAATTGTAAGTAGATTGGAGTTAACTTCCAACGAATTTATTGGCTCACCAGTCCAAGTATATTGGATTTGGTTTCGCATCTAAATTTCAATCGGCTTCTAATCTAACCCGAATGGAAACAAAAATATGTTTAAATATATTAGTATATTCTTTAGCCTTCAATCAAATATATAAAAGGCATTTCACATTTACTTACAAACAAAACGGTGATCTCCTTTTACAATATATTCACGCTGCCTACGCGCGGTCGTTGGCAGGTTGCGTCACCGATGCTTATCCGGAGTTTCCGTACTCTTTGCGAAACTGTGCATCGGTATTGTGGTCTAAACTGTATGTAGATTATTGTTGATACAATGAAGAGGTACCTATTGTAATAAATAACATTGCGTAGCTAATGTATATTTGTTTTGATTATCTTGTGAAAGATTTGACGGAAGTGTATGCGTATTTCTGATGTAAGATATTGTTGCAGAATGAAGTGTATTGTCTGCAGGTGCCGGTGAAATGATAAGCTTGAAAAACATTGAGGAATTTCATGATATCGTGGGTATTCATACATTTTTGGTAATCAATTTCTAATATATTAACTTCCATGGAGAGCAGTGGTGGCCCAGCGGTAACGGCCCTGATTTATGTATCGTAAGGTCGTAAGTTCGAACCCAGGCAGGCTCTGTACTTTGTGTAAATTATTTCATTACCACTGCTCTTAAAACGGAAAACATTGTGAGGAAACCGGCATGTCCTAGAACCAAAAATTCGAAGACTTGTGACATTCACCAACCCGCACTGGGCCTGCGTGGTGGATTAAGGCCTATTATCTCTCTCATAGAGAGGATGCCTGCGTCCCAGCAGTGGGAACATTATAAGGCTGATGATAACTCCCATTGTCCCTGATACCATTTATTTTTTAAACCGGCCAATTACGTGTCGGACTCGCGCTCCGACGGTTCCGTACAAACAGCTACATTAACCAAAATAATATGGAAACATTACTGAATTTCATAAACAATGAAAGCACAGAACATTGCCTTAACGAAAAGATAAACTGGATTGAGGGGACAAGATTAACTTTGCCTTTGGAAAACTGTTCTCTGTAACTGATGTCCCCATACTTCGACTTTGGTGGCGGTCAGTTCTCAACTGCAGACAAGTTAATAATTTTTATTTTTAACCCTATTACTGAGACTCCGCGGTCCGTCTGTCTGTCTATCTGTCTGTCTGTCTGTCACCAGGCTGTATCTCATGAACCGTGATAGCTAGACAATTGAAAATTTCACAGATGATGTATTTCTGTTGCCGCTATAACAACAAATACTAAAAACAGAATAAAATTAATATTTAAGTAGGGCTCCCATACAACAAACGTGATTTTTGTACCGTTTTTTTTTGAGATAATGGTACGGAACCCTACGTGCGCGAGTCCGACTCGCACTTAACCGGTTTTTTTTAGATGATCTACAAATCGACGGTTTTCGGATTGGTCCCTTTACTTGTGCTATAAGACATTGGTTTTTCACGTAGTTCATGTTTTATTTTTATTTCAAGTGAACATTAATTGGCTGGAGATGATTTAATTCTATAGTTAGTGGCAGTTTAAGGAAACTGTTGACAACAAACGACCACAGAAGATGCCAGCAAAATCCTTGGAGTTCAATTTAATTACTCGTTCCGTTATGTTTCTTCAATAGTGAACTAGTAAGTAATTGATCTGAAAACATTGACTTTGACACGAATACGGCTGTAACCAATTGTGAAGCGTTCACGTAATTCAGGCGCCGATTCTGTAATTGATCCGGAAGTCGGTTCAATTAAATAACTACAATAGTTTGTCTATGTATAGAATATAGTATGTTGTTGTTATTTATATGTTGGACCAGCTTTCTATATTTTTAAAATACAAGAGAGACTTTTTTAAATGTTAAAATGCGATTCTGAAATACAAGTCTAATGATACCTTTTAATGAAAATTAAGTCAAAAAAGAAATCACCGATCTTTAAAATTAAGCAAATTTCTAACATTAGAAAATTAACTAGAATAAAATAATACAAATCTAATGAGCAAAACTCTGTTTAATTGCTAGTAAGACATAGTTCGCGTGCCCCAATAATAGCGTAACCAGCAACCAAACTTTTGATAACTGTTAACCAAAATTTGAAAATGAATTTTCTGGCCCCAACGGCCATCCGTTCTGCGTGCAATGTGCCCTGCCCACAGCTACTTAAGTTTGGCAATTCTTAAGGTTAAGTCGGTAACTTTGGTTCTCTTGCGGAAGTCTTCATTCCTGATTCGATCACGCAAGGAAACTTCGAGCATAGCTCTTTCCATTGCCCTTATTACTAGTAAATAAATTTATGGTGCACTGTTGACATACGGTTGCTTTTTTTTAAACCTTCTTTACGGTTTTGGTTTGTCCCTCGGGCTTTCTATAACCTAAAACTAAGAATCCTTATGAAATTACCGAACCGATGACACCATAACGAAATTATTAGCTTTATGTTCCAGCAAGTTATAGAACTTAGAAAAAAGGTTGGTTCACTGTTCAACAACGCACCCTACTTACTTCACCTAAATCTTCAACTTTTCAAGCTGTATATATTATATTTAGAGCCATCAATACTAAATTAAGATAATCCTTTCACACTGTCACACTCCCAGAAAAGCATACATTCTAGAATTATCATCTTTCATTCTTCAGCACACAATGGGGTTGTGCGCGAGACTGCGCGTGGAGACTCATAATGGGTTGGGGACCCATTATTATTCTCCACGACCGCATTGAGCATCGTCAATAGGGGTGGTGAATCCAGATACAGTATGAGAAAATAAGACATTAGCATTACGTCCCAGGTTCGATTCCGAGTCAGGGAATTAAATATAACTGGTGAAATGGGTGTGTACCTGGTTCACCTCTACCTTCAGGAGACGCAAGCCGATTCCTGGCCACCGTAGGCGCGGGCTTGCGGACGGCGAGTAATGGGTAGCTCGCCGTCCGATAAGGATCAGGACCGATTCCACGGCGCGTAGTTTTCCAAATTCAAATTCAAAATTATTTATTTGCTAACCTAAGTAAATATAGGTAAATATGTTATAGAAGTTTTGTTAATGTTCTCCAACCTCTCAATTGTAAACATATATTACAATCTAGTATCAAAATAAAATAAATATTGAATATCAAGCTGAATAGCAATAAATATTACAAAGCAATTACACAATTTTTTATTTTTGAATGTCAAGGAAATCCATTAGTCAAAAATTAAACAAATGTCAAAATAGATTATTAAATTATTTTTGATAAAATAAATAAAAGTTCCAGATAAATAATAATTAAGAGCAGAGCATGCCATACTACTGTCATAAATATTATCTGCCATAATGCCACGCGCGCCTCAAAGAGGTGTCAGCAAAAACTGACAGGGTCCGCTAGGGCCGATGCCTGTCGGGATCGCGGATAAATTTGCAAGAGACCCTAACCGCGGCTCTGGAACAAGCAAGTGAAGGAACAAGGGTGGGTTTTAGTTAGTAAAAGTCTAGCAATAAAAACTCACAATGTTAGAATCCGACCCATTAATATTCATGTTAATTTTTATCCGTGGTACTAGACAACTGGGCTCTCCCTGTTGAAAACGACCCTTTGTACCTATTGGCCTTGATTTTCTGTCTCCTGCTTGATATGGAGGGAAGTGGAAATTAGATTTTTCTCCTACTCCTCCGTTATTATTTTCTGATTAATTTCGTTGCGGGATCCAAGACAGTTAAATTCATTCTCCGGGACTTCGTCGAGCTTCATTGCCTCGGCGCTGTTCTGGTGGTCGCCACTGTTGATTCTGGCTTTCAGGAGTTGCAGTGGTTTGGTAATAGTGCGGCGGGATTGTCGCAATAGTAGAATGACACTGGATGATCATAAGTAATGGGATGATTTCCCACAAACAAAAAAGAAATAAAAAGGTTCAGCTCTACTAAACCTTACCTCTAACCCTCCGAGAAATAGACGTGATGTTATGTTAAATATTACATCTTACATAATATCGCAGTTACGAACAACTAAACGCAACATATCGAAACCGTTTAACTGTTTACAAAACCATTGCAAGTATTAACAATTTATTGATTGCTAAAAAACAAAAACTACTCGTATCGATTTACTTACATCATCCTTTTGACAAGAATTTAAACAGTTATAGGTTCGAATAATTATGTGAAATACTATTGCGATGTAGTTATTGCAAGAGTAGATACCAAGAAAGCCTGACATATTGGTGTTTGTTATAGTTACTAATTTAGGTAAAAGATTGCACTTAGAAAATAATCCTACCAGATTTATAACTAACAGTAAAAAGTCACGATTATGCACTTTTTTGCGTTGGAAGGCCTCCCTCTAGGTGGAGCGGCGACCAGGCTGCGTGAGTCCGGTGGATGCGAAACGCACAGGAACGATCAGTGTGGCGACGCTTGGGGGAGCCTATGTCCAGCCGTGGACGTGTTTCGGCTGATGATGATGATGCACTTTTTCACCACTATCTCATCGAGGCCCTAGAGAAGTGGCATTCGATGTCAGCGAAGGAGCTAGTCAAAATGTAAGTGATTGATCACGTGATTTTTCGCTTTTTAATTTTTTTTTCGACATTTGAAAGTGGACTAATTGAATAAAGAAATTTTGATTTTCGATATCGCTTGTCAATCCCATACAATATTTTGCATTTTTACCCGACTACGGCAAATCCAAAAGGAAAATCTGTTTGTATTTACGTATACAGTTCCTCCGTAGCGCCTAAACTATTCATCCGATTTTGATGAGGAAAGTGTCAATCGATTCGTAATTATGAGCCGGGTAACATAGGCTAAAAATAAAAAATCCGTAGTCGGGTTACAGTTTTTAATTAAAGTTTTTGCTTGTTAACAATCGCTATTGCCACGCTTTCGATGTATAATGTCACTTGTCTAGGTCCTCTGATGAAGCGATGATGTGTGATTTCAGACAGATACATACACGGTAAAGATCTTCAGCCGGTAGATAGAAGGTTGTCAACCTACCCGTGCTATACTCCACTGCTAGGCCAATGCTCCACCACTAATAACAAGTTAAAAACGCACAGATTAATTATTAAAACCTCATTACGCCCGCCGTCCGCCATTACAGCCTCACAACTGTCAATTTGCGCGGGAAACCAACTGTCATGCACACGCTGTCATTATTGTCTATGATTAAACTATTATGAACGTGATTGTACCTTGTTTGTGATGGTAAGGAAAATCATTGTGGCTTCTAGAATAATGTTAGAACTACTGATTTCAAATGTACTCTGACTTCTGTTGCGCGGGAGTACATGAATAGTTAATCTTTTGCTAACGCGCAACTACGACTGAGCGGTTTTGAGATCGATGCCCGGGCCGGGTCGTGAATTAAAGACTTAGGTATTCTCTGAAGCAGCCTAGAAAACTAACATGGAAGTCGTGTAATGTGGAAATAACACCCGATTTCTGGAAATAATGTATCGACAAATTAAACCCTTTGCGATAGTATCTGTGCCAGAAACCAGGCCAGCCTGAATGAACCATACATACATAAACTCACGCCTTTTTCCCATGGGGGTAGGCAGAAACTACAGAACGCCACCTGCTACGATCCTTACATACTTCTTTTGCTTCACTCACATTCATACATCTAGTCATACACACAGTCACACACGGCAGTTATGAATACTGCGCCACCTGGCCTTTCTGAAGAACAACACACATTACATTTCAAGTCCAAAAGCCCAAGTGTAAAAGGTATCTCTTTACAGATTTAGAATAGAATACATTTTATTGTACACCATAAAAGTTTCACATCTCTTTTATAAGAAAAACTTAGGGTACAAAGGCGGTCTTATCGCTGACAGCGATATCTACCCGACAACCTTACTGTTAGATACTATTTAGATTACTTTTATGTCATAATTTTTGACGAACTATACAAATATACAAACATCTCACTTTTATATTATGTAAGAGATCTTTCCTCTATAATAACTATAAATAAATAATTTAAAGTAATTATCGAGATACGATTTTGATAAATCACTGCCTGTCGGAGTGGTTGTAAACAAGCAATCAGCTCGCTATAAAACTAGACAGTAATAAACTTACAAAAACGACGAGTAGTTAGTCGTATAATAGCACGTGTTAACCAGGTTTTAGGGATCCGTAGAAATAAATAAGGGTGCATGTAAACGTTCGGCGAACATTTTAAGTCGGACAAATTAAGAATATTTAAACATTTGTATCTCAGATTAGAGAAAATCTCTAATCAGAGATTTGTATGAAGAAATATAGTAAATATCCAAATACCTAAATTATCTGGAGCAGAGGTGATTGATGAGCAATCGGATATCCTAAAATCTCCCCGTAACTAAACACAATTCAAAATGTAAGTTTCGGATAATTTCGGATAGGGTCTAAATGAGACACGTTATGACAGATTTTGTTGCTGACAGCCCGACAAACTAGCCGAGCGCGTCACTCGCATGTTTTTTTTATTATAAAATCTGACGTAACTGGCATTATCTAAAACTATAGTATAATCCGAATTATTATAATAATAATTTCATATCCGTATCTAGATCCGAAATTTCATATCAAAATATCAACATCCCTGATCTGGGGTGTTATTTTGGTGATCATAGGTCCCTTGGCACCGAAGTTAGTATAGCCGACCTCCTTATTCCTTTACCAGTACGATTAACTAAAAAAGCTCCTGCAGACAGGTGCGACGCGACTTTGAAAGAAAGAAAGAAAGAAAACATTTATTACCAAACACTGCATGTGTACAATCTTAATACTAAATAGTGTTAAACACAGATGTGGCTATATGAGAACACTCAGTGTGGTAAAAGGAGCGGGCTCAGCAAATGCTGATCAGTGTGCAACATAGCCACAACGCTAGTCAACGCTGATTTACAGCCCGCCCCTTTTTACTTTGGCGACTGTGAGACTGTTATGGGACTTAAGCGTGCCCTACCCTTCTTATTACCTTTTCAAGGATTAGTGGCACACCTACCTCTTATTTTTACTCTTATGGGAAAATTAATAGATTTTGATTTAAATACTACATACTATTTAATAAACCCCACATCCTTCTCGCCGCTCCCGCTTGACCGTTTCCAACATTTCGTTGATATGTTTAGTAATTAAGTAAATTACGCGTTGGTTAGAAAGCGGAATGTGAGCACAATTCTGTCGGTACGTAACACTAACACGAGTCACGACCAGAATGTGCTCAAATATGCCTGTATCACGGCGGTGATTTTGAGGGGTGAGCAGGGGTATGGAAAGGAATACTTATTGGTATTTACAGCGGTTAGAAATTGGGGAGAAACCATGATAGAAGCTAGAGAACTATCTGACCTATCAAAATTATTTGCAAAAAAAATTAGTTGCTATCTGCATCCAGTATTCCGGTTAGTCTGGAAGCCGCCATCAAAATAGATCAGATAGGAATACAATGTGACTTTTTCAAATACATATGTACTTTCTAAGTTTATCTTTGACATCACAGGCAACGCTAAAGGAAAACATCGTGAAGAAACCTGGACTTATATAGTTATAGTAAGTCTGAAATAGCCAAGTCAGAGATGTGGGGTTTCCAGAGGCGGCTTAATTAACTCTGACACCAAAGGTCGCCACATCCTCACACAAACAATACTTGGCAATATTCGGTTAACAAGTCGTGTGCCCAATGGGATTTGCCAACCGAAAAGATGACAAACTTCCATCCAATTTCCGTCCCCCCTATTTACCCCCTTTAAGGGATGATGTTTCAAAAGTACTTCTGTAGTGCTCGCTTTTGTTAAGTAAGGAACCCTTGTACCTACTTTTTAAACCCTGAAGGAAACGACCCTCGTGTTTGACGTGTGTACTTGTGTGTTCGAGTATATGTGTATTTGTGTGTCTGCCTGTGGCATCATCATCATAACTTCTAAACGGTTAAACCGATTTTGATAATTTGTTTTGTTTTGTTTGAATTGTGACTTTACCGAGTGTTATTAGCTATGTTGCTTGATGAAAATAGGTTTATTAATTTTACTGTTTGAATCGGGGTGTTTTCGGGTTTTTAAATTTTTTAGACCCTTTTTAGAATCTTTTAGACCCAGCGATGGCTTTGCGTTGTCTGTGAATGAATGTAATTTAAGTTTTTACTAACTAGGGATTTAACCAATTAAAACTTTATCTATTCAGCCTAATATAAAGTCAACAAAAAAAACAAACAAAATTAGTAGAACGTCTGTGTAATTGGATGATTGGCACAATTAGTGGCTGATCAAGCTTGACATCCTGACAGTTTTAAATGGATGAATAGGACAGGTTTTAGTTACTTGTTTGTGCTAGTTTATGTTTTTTTTTTAAATTGTTTATTTCATATACACTATAGTATTGATAAGAATAATTTTACATTTTTATTCGTCAAACTTTCTAGCTGATTAGAATTGCTTGTTTATCATTTATTATACATCAACCTACGAGCTACTGAATATTTTGCTTTAGCTAATTTTTAGGAGAAGCCCGGAGTTCGGGTTTGTGCCTTGCTTATGGCCGTAGGCTGGCTTACTTCGTTACAAGTTATACCCCTTCTTAATATAACCCATTGGAGAAACCAGAGGGCCTAAACATGGTAATATTCATCAGCCAGAACGATTTGTCCAAATGGCCAAAATGACAAGTGCTACCGGAATGTCAGGTTAATAAAAAATAAAACAGCCATTTATTCTACGACATTAAAACATTCATGCATTACATTAGAATTTTAATTATATTGCAGTCATTAAAATTCATAAAACAGTAAAATGAATTAATGTAAAACTGGTAAATTTCAATTATAGTAAATTACAAACCAATAACAATTCAATTCCAATATAATTCAGTTACAGTTTCAATTCAATCTCAATCTAACACAAAAATATATAATTCATAGTTAATTTTGTAATTACTTTCATTTATTCTTTTTTTTTTTCTTTTTTTTTTGTAATTTCTCTAGGTCAAGAGTGAATAGGTTTTTTCTAAGCAAGCGTGATTCACCATCGACCACATCATCGCTTACCATCAGGTGAAATAGTGGTCAAGCACGAGCCTATAGTGTATAAAAAAAAAACTAACACTACGTCGAAAACGACGACGGGGACGCCTCATCTGCCGACGATAAACGAATTGTTTCTTGAGACCACGGGACCGTATCTTCTTCCACCTACGGGACACACGCCCGTATCGCCTCCCAATACGGTTCCGAAGCACTAAAAAACTACAAACGATTCTTTAATGCGTCTATACCATCATCTAACTCATTAGACACAAAAATAATAGGATCTTTAAAAGCCAAAATCATATCACTTTCTCATTCAGAATACGCATACTTTCGTCCTTCTAACAATCTCTTCAACATATTAGGAATATAAAACTCTTCAAATAATATAATCTTATGAAACCCTCCACAAAAGCGATTGCAACTGCGAATATTACAAATATTGCCTTTGGTAAAGTACAAAGGAAAAGCCTAGGCAAATTGATTGATGAGTTAAGAATAGATTAGAGAACTTTTGCGTAAGCATCCACTTCGCATCACTAAGATGAGCCAAGGGACACATTGACAGGTGCCTCCTACACTTCACAAACTACAATACAATAGGTGCCTCTTAAAGACAGCGTGACCTTCAAGGAGATGCATCTCGTCAATAACTCCTACATGAAATTAAAGTGAGTGTCGCAATGCTGATAAATGGCCGTGTGCTGAATGTTATGAATTTTAATATAGTGATATTACATTCACACCAAAGTAAATTGTTTGTTGCATAGATGAATAAAATATTTGTTTAATTTGTTAAATACCATCACATTGCCATCTCATCATCTTCAGCCTTTTAATGTGCCCACTGCTGGGACACAGGCCGCCTCTCTGTGAGAGGGAATGGGCCGCAATCAACCACGCGGGCCCAGTGTGGGTTGGTAGATGTCACATGTCTTCGAATTTTTGGTTCTAGGACATGCCGGTTTCCTCACGATGTTTTCCTTCATCGTTTTGAGAGTAGTAGTGATGAAATAATTTACACAAAGATCCCACGACCTACTGGGCCACCACTGCACTGATTGCCATCTACCGGGAACAAACTGAGAAATTCCAAATGTGTAATCTCAATAATGTTTTGCTCGACTTGGGAGGCATCTAACCCAGTACCTCATGAGCAGCAGTATCATTTGCGTCCGCTAGGCCAACGAGGTAGTGTAAAAATTCATAATTTAAAAAACCCCCGACACATTTATCTAGCGAAATCACCCCGATTTAAACAGTAAAATGCAGAACACTCTCAATTAAGTCACCTTATAAACAAAAAAATTTAATCAAAATTGGTTCACCCGTTTGGACGCTATGATGCCACAGACAGACACACAGATACACAGCAACACACGTCAAACTTATAACACCCCTCTTTTGCCGGCGGGGATTAAATAGTCAGCATCAGAAATCGTTGTTTACTAAATTTAAAATCTAACCTAAATCTAGCCAAAACTTTTGAAGTTCACTTCTTATCAACGAAACAACCACCAACCACGATTAGGAAACTCTAAACTAAAAAAATAAAAAGCCTTATATTACTTACTAAAAAATAATTACAAAACCTAGAATATTTATGTAGGTACACTCGACAACCAATACGTCAAACTATATAAAATAAATAAAATATTAATTTGACTACGCTAGGACGCTAGTGAGGACCCCTCGTTCTCGAAGCCTCTAGAGACTTCCATGTTTTCCTATTTTTCATATACTCTAAAATATCCAATCAAAACGTAATTTCTCATACAACAAATACGGTCAAAACCAATCAACAAAAATAGAAACAGACAAAAAAAGCACTTCTTTACTATTAAGTTCCCACATATAAAAACAATCTTACACCTTCACAGTGTCATCTACCTCTGTGACTCACGTCTGACAAGTTGCGAAACTGTACGGAACCTCGTTGCATCCTACTATTCGCCTACGGAACTCAGATTCTATTGTTCTGTGTGTAAATTGCAGTGTCGTAAGCTTGCAAGTGATTAGTATGGGATGTACCAATGTGGGTTTAGTCACATTAGTGATTAGCTGTGTGGTGGCCTTCGATGTTTAGTTTTTAGTATTATTGTCGCACTTGTTGGGCTGTTTGGGCAGGTTAAGCGGCGTTTGATGCGGTCTGTTTGTGCATGGGTGACCATTCTTTACATATAGAGGCGAGAATTAGTGATTTAAGAGCATTAACTACTGCTATCGGTTGTCGTTTTGAATACCTACCTACCCAGAAGGTTACAAGTCCTGGCTAATCAACGACCATTCCCAGAATCTGAGTAATTAAGGACAGTCTGTAAAAAATACTGAAACATATAGAGGAGAAGAAACACAGTTCTCACAATGAATTTTTAATCGTTTAGTGGTGGTGGTCTTGGTCTCAAAAAATATGCATGAATCATAAAAAAAATAAAAACGGTCCAGATGGAATATATTACATTCAACAAACCACCAATCAGTCAGTGTGGCGACGCTTGGGGGAGGTCTATGTCCAGCAGTGGACGTCTTACGGCTGAAATTATGATGATAATGATGAACCCGCAGGCTTATTACGTATCTTTTGCAAGAGCAAAACGATAGCGATGTTTGCGCAATAATTGCTCTTCAATACAAATTTAGAATTGTTGGCGGTTTTTTTTTAAATAAGTGCATTTGACAAACCGCGAGCGATTAGCAAACGATTGTTTAGGACCTACCATACCCACACTGCAGGTAATGCTGACTTTTATGACAAAAAGCGTTTGATCGCTATCGTTTTGCTCTTGCAAAAGCTACGTAATAAGCCTGCCGCACTGGCCCCGCATGGTGGCTTATGTTATATGTCCCAGCATCAGGAACATTATAGACTGAATATTTAAGTGGTTTGGTTTATAACAAACTATTTAATTCCTTATAATATTTTGAATAAACTTGTAAGAAAAATGACTGCCACCTACACAGCTGACCACAGTCCATAACCACACATGGGCTTCACCAAATAAGGGATATTATGACCGGGGTTATTAGCCGGACTAATAGTAAAAAATAACCATAGTTTCTTGTCGGTGTTTTTACATAAGACCAGTAAAAATTATGAATCATAAGGTTAAATTGTAGTTTTGGCCATTTTCCCAAATAGGTAAGATTAAATAGTAACGATGACCCAAAGGGTAAACTACCAAGTTCATTGCAATCGAAATGGGCTTTCTGAACATATATTTTTTTGATCCTAACAATGGTACTGTTACGAGCTGGGGTTCAGGGATAAATTATTTAAACAGCAGACTTCAATTAATCACTGTTTATTACAAAAACACTTCTTAAACAATTCTATTACTTCGCACTATTTTCCGCTTTGGTCGCTCTGTATCGCTTCTCAATCGAAACTGACCCACGACGAACTCGACCGCTCTTTATATAGCACGGAAGAAGTTTCTAGAACGTTCCATACTGTTCTAGATAATTCGAGAAACTTCCAGAACAATCGACTTTCGAACTCATTGTTCCCGAAGCGACTAGAAACATCCAGAATGTTCGGTTCGAACCTTCTGGAAAATTCCATTCGACACGAGCTTTCGAGAACATTAGTTCCGCTATTCAATACTAGATGGCGCCACTAGTTACTACCTAGTTCTTCCTCTCGTTACTAGATGGCGTTGGCCTATCTTGTAACATTGCCTCCCTCTTAGACATGCTCGTCCCGAGCATTGTTAGACCCATGATAATGGGCCAACCGATCCACATGAACGACCTTTGATGCACCTCGGGCTCCCTTTTGAATTCGGTAGGTGACGTCATTAATCTTGGTAACTACGCGATAAGGTCCATCCCATTTTGCTTGTAATTTAGGCGATTTTCCTTTGCTCCGTGCCGGGTTATGTAACCATACAAGAGATCCTTCATCGAAGCCCTTATTGTTCGCTTTCCGATCGTAGCGGGTCTTCATCCTCTCAGACATCTGTTGACCGGTCTCTCTGATGTGCTCATACATCTTTGATGCACCTCTACTACGAATGTGTGGTCCTTTTACCGCCGCACCCACACAACTTGCGCATTTGCGGCACCATTCCTTAACGTCTTCTCGACAATGGATCCAGTAAAATCGTTCTCGGATCTTGATCAGAGTCCTCTTAACTCCCATGTGACCTCCTGCACTTCCAGTGTGATAGAGCTGTAGGACCTCAGGCACCTTAACTTTAGGTACGACCATTTGTAGATGACACTGGTCACCGCGAGCATTCACCCACTTCCGGCACAGAACTCCATCCTGGATAACCAAGCTTTCCCACTGTGCCCAATAACTCTTAGTGATAGAACTCAGTGCTGCAACATCACTCCACTGAGGCCTCGGAGCTCCTGATTTCTTCCATTCGAGGATCGGGTTTATGTCTTCGTCATCTTGCTGAGCACTCTGCAAGATTCCCTTCCAATCTTCGCTAAGATCCGTCCTTAACATTCTCACAAATGTCGTCTGCTTAGCCTTTTGCCTGGCACAGGGCTTACATTGATCGGAACATGACCTACGCGAGAGAGCATCTGCATTACTGTGTGGTGTTCTGTTCCCGTCCCATGATTGTGACTCACACACAATTTGTGAAATCGATTACGGCAGCCCTAACCTCCAGGTCACGGATCCCATCCGTGAAAGCCTGTACGAGATTCCCATCGATCAGCACAGGTGAAGACTTGTAAGCCTTCCGGACCAGCTTTTCCACCTCCAGAGCCCACTGCTGTAGGGTTTCACCAACACGTTGCGATCGGTCCTTTAGCTGGGCGCGAAACACATGTTCCAGGTGCGCGTCGCCGTATCTAGCTTCCAATGCTTCCAGAAGCTTTTCGAAAGTAACGTCCTGTCCAAGTGCCTCTAACACAATCAAGGCCTGGTCGCGAAGACCCAAGGTTAGAGCAGTCAAGGCCTGTTCTTTGGTCCACCTATTCGCTTTCATGACGGCCTCGAACTGTATCTTGTAGGCAGACCATGACGAAGAGCCGTCGAATGGTGGCACTTTAAAAGCACCTTGCGAGGGCGCAATTACCGCAGGTGCCACGGCCTCTCCTCCAGATTTGAGCCCACTCACACACGGCAACTCCTCCTGACGGCGAGCCTGCTCCTCTTGACGACGGGCCTGCTCCTCCTGACGGCGAGCCTGCTCCTCCTTGTCACGCTGCAGCTGCTCTTCCAAGCGGCGAGCCTGCTCCTCCTGACGGCGAGCCTGTTCCTCCTGACGGCGAGCCTGTTCCTCCTTGTCGCGCTGCAGCTGCTCTTCCAAGCGGCGAGCCTGCTCTTCCTGACGGCGAGCCTGCTCCTCTTGACGGCGAGCCTGCTCCTCCTTGTCGCGCTGCATCTGCTCCTCCATGCGGCGAGCTTGCTCCTCCTGACGGCGAGCCTGCTCTTGCATGAATGCCATAAGGGCGGCTAGGTCAGGCGACGCCGACGATTGAGCTGGTTCCGCTGCAGCCGCGGAGTCTCGATGTCCACTTGATGACGGTGAGGGAGCGTCTCCAAAGCGCCTCTGGTCTACGTCTTGCTGGCGCTGACTCCTGGTACGCATCCCTTCCGTTTCTTCCTTCGGTAGAACCGGCATAATTTATCCCGCACTTCTGACACCAATTTGTTACGAGCTGGGGTTCAGGGATAAATTATTTAAACAGCAGACTTCAATTAATCACTGTTTATTACAAAAACACTTCTTAAACAATTCTATTACTTCGCACTATTTTCCGCTTTGGTCGCTCTGTATCGCTTCTCAATCGAAACTGACCCACGACGAACCCGACCGCTCTTTATATAGCACGGAAGAAGTTTCTAGAACGTTCCATACTGTTCTAGATAATTCGAGAAACTTCCAGAACAATCGACTTTCGAACTCATTGTTCCCGAAGCGACTAGAAACATCCAGAATGTTCGGTTCGAACCTTCTGGAAAATTCCATTCGACACGAGCTTTCGAGAACATTAGTTCCGCTATTCAATACTAGATGGCGCCACTAGTTACTACCTAGTTCTTCCTCTCGTTACTAGATGGCGTTGGCCTATCTTGTAACAGTACCAAAGAGAAGTAGGTTCCTGTACTGTTATAAATAAAAATCCATGTGGAAACAATATCATAAAACATTTGAATAAAGAAATAACACTAGATTAAATTTAGTAACTATTTATGCCTTCAGCAATGGAAGATTAGCATCAAAAGCAGCATTTGGCAGAATCAGTAATGTCGTGGTGGCCCAGTGGCTAAGACATCGCCTCTCGTGCTTGAGGTCGTGGGTTCAAATCCCGTCAAGTACCAAAGTGACTTTTACTAAGTTTATCTTGAACATCACAGGCAACAGTGAAGGAAAACATCGTGAGGAAACCTGGACTTATATAGTTAATGTAAGTCTGAAATAGCCAAGTCAGAGGCCTGTGGGGTTCTCAGAGGCGGTTTAATTAACTCTGACACCAGAGGTGAACACATCCTCACACGAAAAAGAAAGAAGAAAGCATTTGGCCAAAATTGTTGGTGCCTCACAGCTATTTAATTATAATCCAGCCTATTCCTGCGGCCTTTATAATATTTGTTAAGATTCTGATTCTGATATTTTATTTATTTAACTAGGTTAGACCGTGTAAGAAACATTCGGAAAGCGTTGTTTTCCCGTACATTAAGTTTCACTATCAATTGTATAGCCACACCGCGGAGTACCATCACGCCATCCAGCGCGTTTTGTGGTCGGCAGACAATTTGCGGTGGAAGAAAGTTTTCTATGTAGCTGATGTATGGGTAGGATACTGAAAGTTAATTGTTAAATGTTTACAGAGAGATTTGAAAATATAGAGAAGTCAATATACATTTGAACCTGAAAGCAAAATGTTTCGCCGGCCAAACCTTGCGAAGCATGTGTTTTTAGTTCATGTGTCATTAGTAGGTACATGACGAAGTTTCAGAGCAAGTACGTCTTTAAAATAAATATTGTATGTCTGTAAATTTTCATGTATTTTCTTCTCAGCGGAAATCTGTCAATTACCCTTCTATAAAGTCTATTTTTGAACCGACTTGCCAAAAAGGAGGAGGTTCTATTTTCGACTTTGATTGATATTTTTTTTTATGTTACCGCGAGTTCAACGTCAATGGTGGACCAATTTCGTAAATTGAGTTCGTAAAAGAGTACCTATGTTCCGAAATTGGTCCTATTTTAATTTGGTGAAGATCTGATTAGGAGCTTCAGAGATATAGTTTAGTTTAAGTTTATAAGTACACTAGAGGACGCCTCGCGGTTTCACCCGCGTAGTTCCCGTTCCCGTGGGAATACAGGGATAAAAAGTAGCCTATGTCACCCGGGAATAGAGTAGCTTCCCAACGGTGAAAGAATTTTTGAAATCGGTCCAGTAGTTTTGGAGCCTATTCGGTACAAACAATCAAACAAACAAAAAAATCTTTCCTCTTTATAATATTGGTATAGATAAAGAACAACAACAAAGTACATGGCGTATGGAAACAGTGAATTGTACTACCAAGTTTAAAATTATTGTCAGCTTTCCTGGCTCCTAAACTAGGTACGCAGACCTGTAGCTTAGGAGTCGGACATTTTGCGGCTTCAATTTTAAATATAATACAATACTACCGTAACTTTACTGATTGTTTACAGTTGTTGTTAACACAGCAAATGGAGTGAAAGATTGTGGTTGTGTATCTAGGAGTGTGTGTATGAGTGTAGTTTGTATGCAGGAAGGTGTGTGTGTGTGAAGTGTAAGTGTTTGATAAGCTTTATTTCAAGGTTGGTTTGATAAAGTTATGATTCTATAGCCAATATATTAGAACACTTCAATAATTAACGGCAAATCTCTTGGGATTGCTGCATTCGCATGTCTGTTTATTGTTTATATTATTTCATAACATAATTTCACGCCAGTACGCTCTAAAGTGGTACGCAGATGTGTACCTACAGTTCACCTTGGTACAATCTCATTTCGCCGGTTATGTTCAGTTTTATGATATTCGGGTAATCTATTCTGGCATTGTAGGTACCTTACTAGACACTTGCCTATTAGGTAGGTACAATTAAAAAAAGAAAAATAAAAAAAACTTTTTACAAAATAATACTACCGAGTCCGACCTCCAAATAAGAAAACTACAAAGTGTAAAATAATTTATTTTTGGAAGTCGGTGTCCTTAACGCAAAAAAACTGGTACCTATCAGAAACACCGACTTCCAAAAATTAAGTAATTTTAACTTTGTAATTTTCTTATTTGGAAGTCGGTAGTATTTTTTTGTAAAAATGTTTTTTTAGCAACTGTTCTCCTTTATAATTTTCCAGTCATCCTATCATACTCCTGGAATTCCCGAGCCCCTTAAAATTACAGATAACTTCTTACAGCATTTGTCAAACATCTTACAGCACTTGTCCTATATTACTTTGAGTCGGCGCAACACGATTTCCTACCTTACCCCTACGTCTTGGACCTTGACGGACACGTGATACTGAGCGAAAATCATAATTGTGAACGTATCGGATTCGTACCCGCAACCCGTAACGCTAAAGTCAACTTTTCAACCACCTTACTTTCTCATCTCTTTTGACCACATCCAACAGTCCATAAGAAAATCAGCATACTACCTGTATATTTTTATTGTCACTGCCAATCTATCCGGGCTGCAGTGGGTGCTACTCAGCTACTCAAGGGAGCGCAGTGCGTGAAACACATCGCCGCAGACGCACCGTGTAATTACCGCGGCGAACACTGTGTTTACAAATTGTGCGTAGGGTGGGACAGGGCAGGAGCGGATAGCGATTTGTAAAGGTTTAGAGAAATAAGAGTTAAGATCTGTTTATATCAGTTTCATGAAGTTTTTACCCGACTGCAAGGAAAGGGTTATGTTTTTTACGCGCATCTTGTAGGCATGTATGTATGTAATATTCTTCATTACCTCATGTCTTTCAAACTACTAGACGAATTCATATAATAAAGTCATCGTTAGGGTCTTTACCGCCCAAGTGTTCTTAGATAAGTAACGTTAAAAAAACATGTTGTTTTTTGGGCGCCATATTGTGGAGGTCCCAATTATTTTTCTTCGAATCCCATAACATACCAAAACGAAGGGTTTTTAATGGTGATTACAAAAATATATACCACTTATATGTTTAAAAGCCTAATTCGAAAAAAGATACCTAACCAAAAAGTTTTAAATAAAACAAGTTAATAAAATCAAAAAACCTGACTGCTGATGAAGCGATTTTTTTTTTTAAATTTATTTATGTCGTTTAATTTGGAAAAATCTTCAAGAAACTCAGTTTTCCCATATAGTAAAAGAAAGAATAAGGAACTCGACACTTAGATCTTGCAAGTTTATCAACTGCAAGCTAACTACAAAATTGCAAGTTGCATCTTTATAGGCCTTCACCTTCCTTAGATTCGAAACCATCAAGGTATTTTTTTTAAAAACAAAACTCTTCATTGCAGCTGGGTAAATTTAAAATTTAAATTTGCTTTATCAACCGCTCTCGCGAACGCCTATGCCTTAGCCCGTTCCTAACAAGCGTTGCGTATCCGGGGAAAGTAACTTGCGTACTAGAACAATATGCTCGTGACACACCGATTTGTAAAGTACCTAGACCGTAACCAGGGTAACCAGCTAGGTTATCCTCGTCATAGGCAATGGGATCGGAGGGAAGATAGTTCTTATAGCACCCCGGTTCTTATGCTCAACGAGTGCTTAAAAAGATTCGCGACTCAGACAAAAAGTACAATAAACATCTCGAAAATTTTCTGCATTTCTTAAGAGTCCTTGTGAGGTCTGGGCTACTCGAATTCCATGAATGTTAAAGATCGCTTTGAAGAGTGCCAGAGTCGCGAAGGACGACATTTAAATAATGTTATTTAAAAAAAAGTTATTTTCCATGTCTTCAGCTGCTGATATTATAATGTAACGTGTATATCCCCTGAGCCGTCCATCCCGCGGGCCGCAAGATGGCGACAACCGACAAATTCCCCGGCGAAATTCTAAGAAAAACGCCGATTTCTCGGAACTTTTGTATGGGAACCATGTATAAATGTTATGTTGTTAGAATCGTTATGAAATAAGCTATCAGATTTCACAGGGATTTACCCAGTTTTACCTTTTAATTTATTTGTAAAGATTGTGTAAAGGATTTAGATTTTTGGGTAGACAATTAAAAAAAAAATTTAAAAAAACCCTTTTTCTCAATCTTTTTATTTTACTAACCGCAATACACCCGATTACAAAAGAATCAATAAAAATATTACACCTCCCCATACAAATATACAATCAATTGAAAATAACGAGCTAAAAAACACACTGAAAACAGCGACCGGACGTGCACTTAGGTAAACATTATTTCGGTGATTAGATACAAATAACAAGTTCAGCAGCCTAATTGAGTAAGTGAATTCCGTAAGACAAAGGTTTTGACCCTATCAATCGACCAATCACATAGACGGAAATCCCACCACTGCAGCTTAGCCTTTAAATAGGACAAAAATACACGACAGAGAATTCAAAATCAAAATTATTTTTATTATTTTATATAGGCCTACATGGGCACTTATAAACGTCAAAAAAGGGACAAAAGGGAAAATTTACGGGGAAAGGGCTCCATTTGGAGTTAAGCTCGCCTTTGTACATGAATTATTTTTCACTTTGTGAAATTTATTGTTTTGGTATACAATAAAGAATTAAGGATGGACACCCAAATATTCCTTCTTTACTTATTTATTAATTAATAAGGCACACCAACGACTTATTTACACATAATATTAAAATGAAACATTTAGAAAAGTTCCTGTGTAAGAAAGTCACTTACAGGCATGCACATCACTTACAGAGTAGGTTACATAAATTGATATAAGAATTCAAAACAAACTTAAGTCAATTAAAATCATAATAAAACAATATAAAATAAAATTATTCAATTAAACTTTGATTAAATTAAAATTGAACAATTATTTACCCTAAAAGCTAAATTATTAATAGGAATAAATAAAAAGACAAATTAAATTATTATTAAAACAAAGCCATTATATCCAAATAGAATACTTGTGTGGTACTCCGTATAAATTATTGATCTATATCCTATCCTTTGCCCAAGTATTTTGGTGTCGGCTCAGAGTCTAAGCGGATACAGTTGAATACCAGTCTTTTTAACCCACTTCAAAAAAAGGAGAAGGGTCTCAACTCATCGAAGTCTTTACATGAAGCTACTTCCTATTTGACCTCAAGAGTCCATTTACTGGATATCACTTTACCTATACAGAGTACCGTATGCCCTTTCAGCTTCGTCATCATTTATGTGTTTATGTGTCCTATCAGACACGACAAAAAACAAACAAATAATTAATAAAAAAGATCCCGTGCAAAACCAAAAACGCAAGAAGCAAAGGCTATCTCAGCACATGAAGCCATATTAAAAAAATAAAAATACGCTGCGTCATCATCAGCCTTATAATGTTCCCACTGCTGGGACAAAGGTATCCTTTCTGTGAGAGAGGTAATGGGCCTAAATGGATGTAACATGTCTTCGAATTTTTGGTTCTATGACATGCCGGTTTCCTCACGATGTTTTCCTTCACCATTTTAAGAGCATTGGTAATTAAATAATTTACACAAAGCGCCTGTCTGGGTTCAAACTCACGACCTACGACACGTATGTCGGGTCCACCACTGCTCTGCGCCTCAGCTTATTCCTAATTATTAAAATTCATATTTTCAAACCCTAAAAAAATTCACGTCCGATAAAATTGAACACCTTTCATAACACACTTCCACACCTCTTCTACCACTAATGTATTCCAACATTACAATTTTGTAACGCCTAACGCCGATAGAGTGGGCAAACCGTATAATCACGTAATTAACCGAACACTTTAACTGGTTTACTTCGTTAATAACCAAACGGTGCTCATTTCGATCGACGGTTAAATCATCGAAAATGATTAAAGGTGTTGTTTGACACGCTTCATGAGGGGTTCCGTACTTTATTTTCGTCATAAAGAAGAAGCAAGCGTGCTTCACCATTGACCATATCATCGCTTACCACCAGGCGAGATGGTAGAGAAACGCAAAGTATCTATATTATATAAGGTTTAGCTGAATTAATAAAAACATTTTTGGAATCTGTACTCATTGTATGACTTCCAAAATTCTTTGACATATTCTGAAAGAGATATCAACAGAAAAAAATGCTAACATTCTTTCAAACTCATATGCTATGATTTACTAAAATAACAATCTTAACTCTTTACTTGATTTTGAAAAGTATTTAAAAATTCGTCTTTCTGAACGTATTTTTGTCCAGTTTCAAAAACAAGTAAAAAATATTCTTAACTAAACAATACACAAGTATTCAGAGTACATAACGCCACTGTTTTAAAGCTATCAATTCCAACGGCAAAATCTAGAAAGTTGTGACAACTAACAATATTAATGTACCACTAGATATATGCAAATACTTATTGAAAACATATGTATGAATGGAAATGGATCACAGCCTCAATATAATTGTTTCAATAGCGTGAGTTTTTGGTACGGAACCCTAAATAGTTAAGTAAAATTGCAAAAAACCTCATTATTGTCGGTCCAGTTGTGCTGACGTAAGCGCAAGGTCGTCGTTACACAAATGTAACAATTTTCTTGATTTTCAGCAGTTTTTATACCTTATGACTGTTTCTACATTATTGTTACAATGGGCCGCGCCCCCTCTTTCTCTGGGTGTTTGCTGTTAGATGAAGATTTTATTGCTACAATTAAATTGATAATTGGATATGTGCTATCTATCTTTTATGCAGATGGATTAGTTTTGAAACTGTTATAGTCAAATAAGGAACGCAAAAAGAAAATAAGAATTGCCAAACTTAAGTGGCAGTGGGATGGGAACATTGCTCACAGAACGGATGGCCGTTAGGGCCGAAAAGTTGTGGAGTGGCGACCGTGTACCGGAAGACGTTGCGTTGGAAGGCCTTCCACTAGGTGGACTGATGACCTGGTTAAGGTTGCGGGAATGAGACGCACGGGACCGGTCAAATTGGCGACACTTGGGGGAGGCCTGTGTCCAGCAGTGGTAGCCTTTTCGGGTGAAATGATGCTAATGATGATGCAGGAACCGCAATTATTGTCTTCTAGTTCCCAAAAGATTCATTTGCAAGTAAACTGGGAGAGGACCAATAAACAGAGCATTTTTACAGAAACATTGCATTTCCTAATTAGATTAGATTAGATTAAGACGGGCTGGTGTCCGCAACTCCACGTCTAAGCGCGTATTTTGCGTACGGATTTCATAATTAATTGATTTATAGTTCTGTAAACCCTTGACCTATATGTGTTTCCCGGAACGCTGTTACCTTCGGCTAGAGTTCACTGCATAAGTGCTCAAACTACTAAAAACCAAATTCAAAGACCTGTAGATTTGTAGATCGTAATTAACAATACCTTTTATGAATGACAAGAAACCACTATCGGGTAATATCTAACTTGTCTATGTCACTAATATTATTTCTCTATTCCACAGCGCGGTATCCACATCGAAGAGGAAGAAGGAGTCTTCGTTCGCTATCCTTGCGGAGGCGCCGGTGTCGCGCCCCACCAGCCCCAGGTCTCTGCCGGTGGACATCCGGACTCGCCGAGTCTCGCCTTTTAGAGGTAAGTCAACCAAAATCCTTTAAAAATATAAGGCTCTTTACAAGTGACATTCTAGTAACGAAAGTATAGAAGCCAAAGCAAACAAATAAATATCAGTATGCCAGGCGCTATCGAAATGTCAAGTTATTAATCACTTACGTTGGCACTTCGACCATCGCCATCGGTCTTCTTCTACTTCTTTTCGTGTGAGGATGTGGCTACCTCTGGTGTCAGAGTTAATTAAGCCGCCTCTGGGAACCACACATGCCTCTGACTTGGCTATTTCATATTTACATTAACTATATAAGTCCCGGTTTCCTCACAATGTTTTCCTTCACCGTTGCTTGTGATATCAAAGATAAACTTAGAAAGTACATATGGATTTGAAAAAGTCACATTGGTACTTGCCCGGATTTGAACCCATGACCTTAAGCACGAGAGGCGAGGTCTTAGCCACTTGACCACATAGCCGTCGGTGTAATAACGATAAAGTATCGCCTAGAGCCTCTAGAAGGAGAAAAGAAAAGCTTTTCCAAGAAATTGGACAAATGGCGAAATACACTTCTATTTCTTTATAGCAAAATTACATGCAACAAAAAAAACTTATTTCGCATGGGATAAAGACAAAAGAAAATTGATAATAAGAAGTATTATGATGCCGGTTTAATAAATCTTTTTGATTTTCTTCTCCAGGTCGTGGTTTCCGCGAAGAGACTTCCCGACACAACACTCCAAAGACTTCAGCTGCCAACTCCAGATCAAACTCACCTCCAAGAAGAAGAACCAACTCCTTATCGAAGATAGATAATATGGCTTCAACAGCCACGTTACCTCTACCTATACACAATCTACCTAGACCACATTCCCCTAGAAACTTCCTCAAAGAAAATATAGAAGAAGTTAGAGAAATCAGTGAGTTGAATAGAGAAAAACACGAGGCTGAAGCTGAGAAGAAAAGAATAGAAGAAGAAGAAGCGATTCTCAAAGAAATGGGAGTCTTAGATAAATCCAAGTCTGGCTCTAAAAGCCTTGTTGGATCGAGGACCAATTCTAGAAGTAACTCTCCTAGTAAAATCAATTTGAGATCGAGAGATAATTCTCCGTCAGCAATAATCCATATCGAGAATATTCCTGCAAGCAGCAAGGAGTTCGTAAACCCTGATGATGGAATCAGAAAGCCAGTGACACACAGATCACGACTCAGATCTGTCTCGAAATCCCAACCACAATCCAACAATGGATCGCCAAAACATTCTAAGATTCCTAAACGACAAAGTTCTGTCTCTCCTACAAGAACTAGCACAAAACGAGAACCGTCAATGTCTCGAAGACCATATGAGAATAACTTGAATAAAAATCAAAGGTTTATATCCAGCAGTACAAGCAGTATTCATGAGACAATCAGGATTGGCAGTCAGGTTCATGATAAAAGAGCAAGCAAGAGTACTCAACACTTGAATATATCTCCTGCACATATAAGAGGCAAACCTCCAATCTCTCCTGGAAGAGGAGGCCCTCCCCCTTCAAACAGAACTATCAATGCTAAAAGACTATCTCCTATAGTAGGGACTCCTAACAAAAGTCCCACAGATGACTTGAAACCAAGTTCAGCAAGAACGAGCTTAAAACCTTCACCGATGCCAAGGAAAACAGTGAAAACTGCCGGTAACACGCCTGCTACATCTAGATTGAATTCTAGACAGCCTAGCAGGACTGTAAGCAGAGACCCCAGCCCCGATAAACGTAAAACCAAACCGGTTAGCAAACCTATGACTAACGGCACAACAAAACCGGTTAGCAGAGCAGCAAGTACTAGAACTACTCAGAAACCTACTGTAACCAGTAAACCGGAACCAAAAAAGCCCGTGAGTCGCACAAACAGTATGAAAAGCCTAGTAAGGACACCCAGCACAAAGAATTTAGTAGAAAAGCCACCTCTAAAGAAAACTAACAGCAGGAAAGACTTGAGCGAAAAGGCACAATCTACGAGTAAAATAAACGAAGTTGGTGCTAGGAAAGATTCAGTGAAAGATAAGAAAACTCCGAAAGGAAAAGATGGTGATAAAGATAAAGTGAAAACTATGAGAAGCACAGATTCGATGACTGATGAAAACGTAAACAAACAAGATAACGAGACCCAATCCGATAACAATATGATAACGAACGATAAAGGTGACATTGTTTTAATGACCAAGAAAAACATTATTTCGATGACCACAGCTGCAATAACTTCTCAACCATTAGAACTAGTATCCAAAGTTACTAACCAACTACCAGCTGCTTTTGAAAAGGCCAGGGAAAAGGGTATTTTTGAGAGACTAAGTTCAAAAGATTCTCTAGTAGGCAAAGAAGATACAGAGAAGCCAGAGAAACCTGAAAAACAAGTCAATCATGAAAAAGAACCAGCCCCACCAAAGCCACACAAACGAGCAGAACATAAAGAGGTTGTAGAAGAGAAAGAAAAAGTTGAAGAGAGAAAACCTCCTCCAAGACATAACAAAAATAATCATGAAATGAAGCCTATATTCACAGAAGACCAAATGAAACTAAGACTTCTACATCCACCATACAACAATCCTCAAGTAGAACGAGCTAAACAAAAGATAGAGGCCATCTTAAAAGAGCCTGAAGTTTCCACGGAAAATATACTCACCGCGTCAGCAAAATCTAGAGAACTACAAAATACCATCAAAGAAGCAGCTGATAAAGCAAAAACGGAAGCAAAAGAAGTCAAAGAAGAAGCAGCAAACAAACTAACAGACATCAAAGACCAAGTTGTCAAACAAAACAAAAAGATGACCGAAGAAATACGTTCCGAAGTTACGAAAATCGTCGACAGCATAATTACTCCAGTAGAACAGCCAAAAGAGATCACGGAGAAGAAAGACAAAATCAAAGATGTCCCGAAAAAGATAGAAGAAGTGAAAAAAGATACCTTAGAGCCTATAGTGACGGTAGTGAATGAGAAAAAGAAGAATGGTGGAACGAACATTGCTGAGAAAGTGAATGAAACTCTTGTGAAAGGAGAGGGTGACGTGGAAGTGCAAAGTTCTAATGTATCTACTCCGGGTGTTGATAAGATTACTGTGCATAAGAAGATGGCGGATGGCAACGGGTCTGATCGGTCTGCTCAAAGTAATGGCGGGTAAGTTTTTGTTGTTTATTTTGTTGTCTGCAATTTGGTTATTATCAACTTATTCGGTTTCCAGTCTTACCTTGATACTTCTATCAGTATTACCGAAGTACCGGTATTTTGCGGTAATGGTAAAAATTGCTTAATACTTCGCTGGTGAAATTTCTAATAAGTTGGTTTCAAAAATCACTATCGCCACACTCTTTAGCGGTTGCTAGCACCTCCTATATTCATATATAGAGAATTTGTATAAAGAATATGCTTACTTAACCACTCAGTGATTTTTGAAAATAAGGCTCCATATGGTACAAGTGACAGAACGTGTTCAACATATTTAGTTAGAACGAATGAAATATCTTTACAAATCTTAAACCGTAATGATGAACTGGAGTCTAGAAAAGTAGGTTCCCGGTTATGATCAGTTTAACAATAGCTAAAATACTGCCACAGAGGCAAAACATCATCTTCCTGTGAAAATAGGGAGCAAAAACCCATGTATTGAACTCTTTATTGTCCCAGGCAGAAACAGCAATACACTACAACTGTATTCAATCACTTTCTAATTACTATCCTATGACATTCATCCGTAAAGAAACGAAAGGCACCTAATCCCTCAGAGATTGCCCACAATGTGCTTTCACTGCAGTCCCTGATGATTGATACACATAAATCTCTTGTGTATTACTGTCTGCATATCAATCAACTTATTTTCATTTGCACCTGCGGATATTACGCACATATTATGACAATGTTTTCATATTGTTGGCTGCATGTCCGTTAGTGAAAGCTTATCTGGTCGATGATATGTTATGTCGCATCCTCTTGGGTCTAAAATAAAGTATAATGCATCCGTTTATAGTAACAATCAGTATATTGAACCCATTTTGTTGTTATTTCCATACTCAACAACAGCCACTGACTCTATTTCTATTATTTAGCTTGCTTTAACTATTTTAATCTTGAGCTGATCCAAAGTAGATAAACGAGTTCACTGACTTATAACGATTGATATATAACTTTCCAATATTCAGCAGCAGTTCGCATACCCTATTTGTGCCCGGTTTATGGCTCCTTTTACATGGGACCTGAACATAACTGACGAAATGTTGGTGTGGTGACTTTAGGTACCTCTGCCTAAACCTTTGGGGAATGCCGGCTACCTGTGCCAAGTTTTATACAAAACAATTCGGCCGTTAAGTCGTGAAACGGTAACAAACAGACAGAGTAACTTTCGTATTTATAATATTTGATAGAGTATTAATTGTATGAGGAGTGATATGAATGAAAAGGGAGTCAATTATAACGTGACGGTGAAGAAAACGTGTTGCGCCGACCCCAAGTAACATGGGATAAGGGCAGGAAGATGATGATGATGATGGATTAGAATATTAGTACGGACTAGCTGTGCCCGCGGCTTCGCTCCTGTCAACTGCCTACCCTACCCTTCCTACCTATCCTAGTTACATATCTACCTACCCTACTGACCTACCTATATTTTTTTTTGTTGGGTCGTTGTTGCGCGGAGAATCTTAACACCGCCATTCAGAAAATTACGCCAAATGCACAACGCCATCTATCGAATATGGAGCTCAACTGTCTGAGTATCTGAATTGCGTATGTTATGATATTTTACTTCTTGAACACTTTAAATTCATCTATTTATTGATAGAGTGCACCAATTGCGAGTTACGCACAATTTTTATGTAAAATAATATTTATGTTTATTATTTATTTGTTTTTTTACATTGGTTTCGAAAATTTTACGTGACGTGCGCACAACTAAAAAGCCAAAAAAATCAAAATATGCTAAAAATGTGCTCTATTGGTCCTTTAACACCCTGGGCATTTTTTTTGTTAATATTTCAATGTACAAAACGACTTTTCTACAGATATTTTACATGTATTTATTAGATATATAGAGCATTATTTGAGCTTCACGACATAATCTACTTCGGTACAATAATACCTCCATCTTTTTTTTTTGTGTAAACTAAGTCATATAGATTCATATATTGCACACAATGTAAGCACTGTATTTGCCAATTTTGTGTTCACTGAAGTTATTAATTCTGAACATTATTGCAATCAATGTTCTTAATCTTTGCCAATTAACGCAGTCATCTTTCACAAACTTATTCATAGAACTTTGAATGCTCTGGCAAAGAGCAATAGATGCGATTTTAGTCTGCATATATAATAAAATCCTGATGGTATCTATATTGTTTGGAAGTCGGGTTTTAGACTAGGTGAATTAATGAGTAAAGATAATTAAAAGGAACTAAACCATCACTCGTCCTTTCTGCAACATCAAGAACTATGTTCAAGAAAATTATTCCCATTCCGTTCATTCAAGAGCGACTCCTTCAAACTATGACTCGTTACTTTGTAGTATCGACCACGAATCTCATCTTTAAATGTACCATCTGAATAAATTATAGCTTATAGTAGTTACAGCGGATATTTGTGTCTCGGAAGTTGGCTGCAAGACCCTGCGCAGTTGTTATTTTTGTGTCCATGTTGAAGTAGAAGATACTCGCAGCATTGTAAAACTGCCTCACCCACTCGCTTACGTTTATCGCATCGTACTATCTCCCTTGCTCTATGCAGTACCTATACTCGATGACAAACTGTTTCTTCCGCAATAGTTCGCAGAGCCAACTTCAGAGACACAAAGATCTGCTGTAACTACTATACCACGAATAACACAGCTTATAAAGTTATAACTCTCTGGTTATTATTATTTTAGCTACAACGTCTAATCTTATATTTACTAAGAGACTTTCGAACAGTATACACCACTAATTCAATGTCCTTTTTCCCTTCAGGGAACTGACTTTATCTTAAACAATTTTTTTATCACCCCAGGATAATTTAGGAACAGTCACAAAATCAATCCCACGCCTGTCTGCAGCCCAGTAGTGGTCTTACCGAGTGGTCATGCGGTAACGAGGCGGTATCGACCGCGTGGCGTGACCAGCAGTTCATTAGCATATGGGGTAGGTAGGGCTGCAGCTACAGGATAGACAAATGTATTGCAAGCACTTATTCTTATTTATTTAAGGAAGTTAAGTTTTGCGGGGTTTAGAGTGATATAAAATGGCGATAAGTTTTGCGGGTATTGTTATAAAGTTGGTGTCTAATAAGTTCATAGATTTACTCATTATTTTAAACTTCACACGATATTATTTTTAAACCCCGCCGGAAAAAGAGGGGTCTTATAAGATTGATGTGTGTTGCTGTATATCTGTGTGTCTGTCTGTGGCAGCATAGCGTCCAAACGGGTTTTTTTGTTTAAAAGGTGACTTAATCGAGAGTGTTCTTAGCTATGTTTGAATAAAATCAGTTTAGCCGTTCAAAAGTTATGGGCGTTTTACTGTTTGAATCGGGGTGTTTTCGCAAGATATCGTGTCATAATTACGTGTTCAATAGATTGCCGATCGAAGCGTATAAAAATGTGTCGTGGGTTTTTTGAATTTTGAAATTTTACTTGTGTTATTGAAGAATTATATTTTTATATAACGTTACAAAATACCTTGGGTTAAATCAATGTGACAGTTGACATTACTGCGTTTATTTCAGTGTAGGAAGTTAAAAGCATTAATATTGTAGTACTTAGTAAATTCTATTAGTACTTTGCAATTAGTTTGCGCTCAAAACAGACAGAAGAAAGACAAATAATTAATCTGTTATAAAGATTACACTGCCCAACTTTTCTCGAGTCCCAATGGTTATTTTCAATATTAGACTGCTGTCTTGGTCATATACTAAGTAGGCAGCCAATCAGCATTCAATATTGAACTAGCCCGTGAGTGAAGATTTTGATGTTGAGTATTTTTACCCGACTGCCGAAGGAGGGTAATGTGTTTAACAGTCTATTATGTATGTATGTTTGTTCCTATGTGGCGTTCTAGAGATCAAACGCGTTGGCCGATTTTGATGATTCTTACGTCAATCGATTCGTCTTAATCTTGCGAATGTCACGAGCTACATTAAAATAAAAAAATAGAAAAATGGCGGATTTTAGGCGCCATGGGGGTTAAATTTTGTTTTATTTCGTAACCAGTCGTGTGCGGTACCAAAATAAAGTGTTTTATGAGGTGATTTCAAAAAATATAAAACGTTTATATGTTTCAATGTACAAAATTTGAAATAAAAAGTTATAAATAAAGAAAAATATTCTAAGCGAACTAAAATGGCGTAAACAAGAAGAAAATCATCCTGTGCAATCAGAGGATACATCTGGTTTTGGTCAGCAAGCTCGCGAATATTTATCCTCCGACTGCACAGCATGATTTTCTTCTTGTTTACGTCTTTTTAGTTCGCTTAATAAGCAGTCAGGTTTTTTTTATTTTTTGATTCAACTTATGCTGAAAACCTGCCAAACTATTAACTAGCATTACTATATGGTTACACACGGTCTAAACTCTATATTCCTAATTAAAAAAACTAGCCAATTAGACAGGTAATTAACCAAGGTCGCCAATCACCAAATAATAGAATTGAATTTTTTGGTACCTACTTAACTCTCTCCCATTTGACCTAAATCTGCCCACACGCTGTCGAACAGCTCGACAACCAAGGCTGCCCCGTTCTCGATTACCTCGAATTACTTTAGCCTATATTAACTTAATTTCCGTTGCGTAAAAATCTGCCATATTAAATTTTGGCAGCCCTATTGACGTAGTGACGCGGCACAAAAATTTAGGCATATCATAGCTTAGATTACGTCTTACATTTTTGTATTGAAATCGATACTTTGGGATGTGAAAAACTTCGGTACTTTCACAAAATTAATAAAAAATAGTGGACACGTATTTTTTCTTTTGACTCGTAAACATAAAGTGACGATGATATAATGCGTTGAAATATCGTGTGACGCCACGCCGGTAGTACACCTTATACTGCCTTAGTGACGTCACAAGCCCCCACTCCTGAACTTTGATGCACTTTGACTTTGTAAATTTTTATTGATTTGAACAAAAAATACGTGTCCAATATTATTTGATAATCTTACTGACGGACTCAATAGAATTATATTTTTTTCTATTAGGCACTTATTTTACCCCCACTGTGAACAAAATTATAACACAGCACATAGCGGAAAGGTGGAGTAGGTAGGCTGTTTGTTAAGGAGCTTGAAAATTCAACAAAGTATTCATTTAGAGAAGTGTCACATAAGCCCTCATGATTATATTCCGTTAAGGTACTAGTCGACGGCACGAACTATTTTGGCGCGAGGTTAGATGGCATGCATCTCATCAGACAACACGTGCGAATGAGATAGATGCTGTGATGAGAAGTAAGAACCTAGTTCGCGTAAGAAAAAGCACTTTTGCAAATTTTTATCGAAATGGATGATGATTTAGGACGAAAACGAGCGCGCGAAATTTTATAAACAGACCTTTGGGAGTCTATATATCATGAAAAAATTACTAAATGTATTTTCCAAAATAAAATTATTTGCATTGTTGTATTACTAATCTTTCCCTGTATGGAGGCCGTTTTGCAATTTTTCTTCTTATGGTATTTATTTCCGCCCAAAGATGCGTTAAAATTAGAGTAACGCTCATAACTTTCAAATATTTTATGTTTTAACTTGTTTGTTTCCATACAGGGCTAGATAATGATGAGACAAATTGATATATTTTTTATTTTGAACTTACATCGTGAAACAGTGGAGTAATCGCTAGACTACGTTTGTATGGTAGAATGATCGACTTAGTGTAACCTTAAGTTATAGATCTTTTTTGAAGTAACTTCTCAATGCACAAACTTGTTTATAAAGATGTAACTTATATGTAGATACATCTAATTTCAAGTTCAAGAATCAGCTTAAAACTTTTATTACCTTCTCAACATCACGGAAGCAACGTGATTTCCCTTATTATTATTTTTCTCTTTGTCTTCATACGAGTACCATTCAAAAAACGGATAAGATATTTTTATGTATTTAAATACATACAAACCATAAAAATTCCACTTCTACGTTCCACAATTCGTGTACCGACTCACGCAACTTACGAACCCAAACCGAGGCATTGTTTTGCTAACAAACTACGTTATACAATACTTCCTTTGTACGTTAATAACATTACTTATTTCTTTGAAAACTTATCAATGGAGTCTAAACTTTAATTAAATGTCTTTCTTTTCGTGGAATGGGTTTATTAAAAACTCTTGAATAATTATTGCAGTATTGGCTAATAGCGCGCCTTCGCTTGTATGTATTTTGTAAGTAAGTAAGGCTTATAAATTTTATGTTCTTATTGACTGCCTCGTTGGTCTATAATAGTGGTCATAAGGGTTACTGCTGTGCACAAGGTCGTGAGTTAATTTTCTGGGTCAAGCAGTGTTGTTAGATTTTTCCCCAGTTCCAGTAGCGATTTTGAGTCTAGATTTGTCCCCGTATGATGGAAAAAGGTTCGCGGTAACGGACCACACGTGGTTTTATTATAGGAACCGACCTACACCCCAAACTGACCCTTCGGAGAACACAGGAATACATTGTGTATTGTGTTAAGACATGAAGACTTGGTAAAAGTGATATTTGTCTTTGATAAAGATTTATACTTTCCATTCGATCATAAAATTTTGAAAGTGTAGTTTACGCGTTTTTGCTTACGGAAGGCATTATCTAACTCCAAAATAACAATGTTATACCTTGCTATCATTTTATAACTTCCTGTGAAAAGTGTGTAATGTGTGCTTAACAAAATTGTTTTATTGCCGTAATCATAATATTTATTTGAATAAGGAAATGGCGATTGTATAGAATTCTGTCGGTAAACGAGGCGTGAAACATTGCAGTTCTTATCTTATTACAAGAAGTTAACAATGAAACTTATATATAGGTATATCTATATTTTGCTAGCAGTTTCGTTCATGTGAAAATCCCCTGATTGTTAGGATATTTGTTGATCATGAATCTCGCCTCAATGGAATTACGATTTTTATGAAACTTGATACTGTACTAACCACAAATCCTGCATTAGGATGCTTGCTTTGTACGTTCTCTTGGGTTCAAGCAGGTAGAACTAGGTTTTAAGGTTGAAAGTTCTTCAGATCAGGGGGGTGACCACAAGCTCTTAGAGTAAGGTTATTTTGAGATCGAGTAAGGGACAGATGTATATGACGTGTATACATCTGTCACTTACTCGATATCAAAATAACCTTACTCTAAGAGCTTGTGGTCACCCCCCTGGTCCATTCCATCAAACACATGAAATTCCAAAGGCGTAGTAACAGGCTTACGCAGCAATTAAAATCTTCACAGGCGGGTTTTCGGAAGGTGCCGAGAACAGTGTTTATGCTGTATCTCTTCACAAACCATGGCTCACCTTTCGTCTTGCGCCGCACCCCTTGTCACCAGTACTTGTGAGGAGCTTAACTTATGGCTTCGTCCGCTAATGATGTTGCTGTTACCGAATTGTGTTTCAAACATAACAAAAGCTTTTTACTTTTTGTATTTTCTTAAGATTTTCTTTTTCAATATTTCGTTATGGTACATAATGAGCAAATTCTGTAGTATGTTAGGTACCTAAATTGCCCAAAGTTATGCCTGAATAGATTACCCGAATAACATAAAACTAACATAACCGGTGAAAAGAGAATGTACCAGGGTGAACTGTACATATGTGCGTACCCCTTTAGAGCGTACCGGTGTGATGTTATGTTATGAAATGGCGTAAACAATAAGCAAACATGCGATTGCAGCAGATTCTGTTGTTTATTGAAGAGTTCTGTTGTATATATCCGAACTCCTTCATCAGATTTAAATGGGACCACAAGAGAAACACCAGCTTTCAAATTAAAAAAAATAATCATCAAAATTGGTTCACCTAATAAAAAGTTTTGAGGTGACATACATAAAAAAAATATAATAATCCTTTTTGGGAAGTCGGTTAAAAATCCTAGCCTAAGCTAAGCCTAGCTTTTTTCCAACTTTTTTGCGATAGACTTCCAGTCTAACCAGAACCAAGTGAGTACCAGTATTTTACGTGAAGTTACAGACTACTTATCTGACCCCTTGGTAAGACTGGTGGACACTACGTAACGAATTTTATTTTTTATAATCTATAGGCTCGCGCTTGACCACTACCTCATCTGATGGTAAGATGATGTGATCAACGGTGAAGCATGCTTGCCTAGGAAAACCCCATTCACTCTTAACTTAAAGATCTCCAGATTTGTAGCTATTGGTAAACACAGACTCTAGCAGGGAATGCCACTCTTTAGCTGTACGCATAATAAAAATGTCCCCAAAACGTTTTGTGCGTATGGATGGGATGTCTGGTAGTCAGATGATGGAACGGGCTGGGCGGAATTCAAAATGTGCAATGACAGCCGGGACAAACGGCTTAACCGAAGCCGCTTGCAGAAGCTATTGGAGATTCAAGATACATGCCAACATATGAAACTGCAAGTGCAAAGACTCATAAATACTTAGTAACAGTTCTATGATCTGTATCTTATGTCTATAGTGCTAGTAAACTCAATGAAAGTCCCATAGAAAAAGATATCGTAATTCGTACCTTCATAATATGCTGTGATTTACCCACGATCGCCACACGAGATAGTTTACAATACTTAACACAACAAAATTGAAATTATGGGAAAAATCTCCCTTTTGTTGTACCTACTTAGGTGTATTATGGTCCATTAAACTCTTTACCCATGCATCTTGTAATGTGTGTAGGTAGTATCAATGGAATCACATGTAATTACCGCAAATAATAATGGCACCCCCGAATTTGCTGCACAGCAACTTGCCATGTAATAAGAGACGTCATTAAGTTTAAATTTACTTTCTCCTAAGGTTCCCCCAATTACATCCAGCACAGAGCAAAGAACTTTCTCTTTTTCACTCAAGTCGATCCGGAGCCAATATGGTACAATTTCGCTTAAAGGGGAAGGTCGTCCTGCCATTATACGGATGAGTCTGCCGCGGTATCGTTGAACCTTTTTAGGGTTCCGTACCCAAAGGGTAAAAACGGGACCCTATTACTAAGACTCATGAACCGTGGCCGACCGTGGCTGTAACTCATGAACCGTGATAGGTAGACAGTTGAAATTTTCACAGATGATGTATTTCTGTTGCCGCTATAATAACAAATACTAAAAACCGAATAAAATAAATATTTAAGTGGGGCTCCCATACAACAAAGATGATATTTTTGCCGTTTTTTGCGATAACGGTACGGAACCCTTCGTGCGTGGGCCCGAATCGCACTTGGCCGGTTTTTAGAGACCCACGTAGTTTCACCAGTTTGATAAAAGTTTTCTCGCCAAACTTCTTGGCCGTCCTGAAGTTGGCTACAATGGCTGCGCAGTAGTAAATCTATACTATACTTTAAAATCGCTGTTAAGATATTCAGACAGCTGATAAAATAGTAATTTTATTCTTAAAACAATTTACCCAACACAGCAATCGAACCCTAGTTAAGTAGCAGCTTGACGATCTCATTTAATTTTAGCTTTTCTTTCCTTAATTTCGGTTTAGATTTTCATTATTCTAAAAACACCGTTTCATTTTCACTGACCGCTTATGTGACATCACTTCTTGACCACTAGTGACGAAGAAAGCACTGACTCATGTTTTAATAATACCTATACCTGACTCTGGCTAGCGGCGGTTAACGATGACGGGTAGAAGCTTCATCGATATTAGTGAGGTGGCTAGAAGGTGGTCAGCAATTCTGACTCAAAAAATATCATAAGGGAGTGTAAGAGTGAGAGAGAAAACATAATTTAGTGAGCTAGCTGACGAGGCTCTACGCGCAGAATTAATCACCCACACATTTCCTATTTGGCTGTTTTATTAATTTGCCCAACGAAGCTTTTGCACTTACGGGTTTTACTTAGGATAAAAACGTCAAAGTGCTAATTGGAGTTGCGTTGCGGACCGATGCAGAACCAAGATTTGAGCTAAAGAGTAGTCCTAAGTTAACTGCTTCGTTTATTACTATCATTTTCCCGCGGGTTCGCTCCCGTACCCTAGTCCTCTGGCACGGTGCATTTTTTCCGGTATAAAAAAGCTTATTACTCTTGGAGATAGTAAGCTTTTAAACAAACGATTTCACAACAGGTTGATCGATTTCCGTCTCTACTTTTACAAATCTACAATAACCACGTGAGTCCCAGTTCCACCAATCTTGCTATTCCATTTTCTTCTGAACCTACTACGGCAATATAAGTTCCTACTCTTCAAAACAGCCTAGCCCTATTTCAATCTATTCTACAAGTAACTGTCTAGCTTCGCTGCAATCCATCCGCAGCCTTTATAGGCCAACAACCTGAACACAAGTGCATAATGAAAACAAAATTGAGTTATAATTTCTCCAGTACCTATAAAGAAACTCGTAAAATTGTAAGTAAATTAGAGATTGAATCTTTTTTCTATTTGAATAGTGTTTGATGGGCGCCATCTTGGATGTTACATGCAATGACATTTAATGCGGCAATTCGAATTATTCTTTGTAATGAAGACTTTTGAAGCTTGCTTAGATTAAAAGTGCAGTTTGCTGTTTGAGGGATTGGAAAAAAATATTAGGCGGGGACAGCAGATTTATTATTAAGAGGTAAAAGTGCATTAAGTTTGAAGATTTTTGTGTCTCCTCTTCTTCTTTCTAGTAACAAACTTTGCACCTGTCCAACTGATGACCTATTTCTTTAAGTTGTTGTTAGAAAATAATTAGTTCTTAGACTGAATTTTTCAAGGCAAAGCTTTTCCTACAGTCATCAACATTTATGTTGTTCTCGTCTGCTGATCGCAAGCTAGATAATGTATAATTAGGCTTATAAATAAACATTTATCGATTCAAACTTAACGATAACTACTAAAAACTGTCAACTAAGAACCTACACGCTTCTACAAAGGTCCACTTTCCAACATTCTTTCTGTCCAAGGCTCATTACGTCTATACACGCTACACCGACACGTAATTCTTGGCATTCGATACTAAACCAGCCCTTAAGAAGTGGTTCAAGCTCCTAGTTCGCCCTCGATCGTTGCTCGCCACACCCGCCCGCCAAACAAACAAATGGCGCGAAAATTATCATAAACAATTGAAAAGATGAGGCAGTAGATCTTGTTGGCTTTGCCTCAAAACAATAATAGTGTCTGTGTTCCGTTTTGGCGCGAAAGATTTCGAATTTGGAATGGATGTGCGGCGTTCAGATTTTTGTTCTTTTTAAGTGTAACTTAAATAACAGTGCTTCCATGTAAAGAAAATTAGTCGATTTCGGTTGTAGTTTTCGAGTATTTTTTTTGTATTTTGGTAGTGTTTTGATCTGGTTTTAATAATGATACATAACCGGACTGTGTATATTTTGCCAAATGAACTACTGCCGAAGCGGTATGGCGATGAAAATAGGTAAATATTCTCGTTATTTGATTAGAGGTTATAAGTTAACCATAATTAAATACTGTTTCACATTAAATATGGACATTTTCGGCCATTTTAGTTGGGAAAACGAGACTTATTTGAACCAACTCAAAAGAGAGGTTATGCTATAGTTTCTAAATTTGAATTTTCTAAAGATTAATTCAATATTAAGGTAAATAAAGCTTCTTTTAATTCTATAATTTACCAGTTAACATTATTTTATTGGCAACCTATTATAGTTATGTGTCAAGTTGGCACATGGCCGTATTTACCCGTCATTGGTGCCGGAAATAGGCATATGAAACAAGGCCTCCACTTCCGGTAGACAAAACCGTAATAACAGAGTTGTGAAAATTATCATTTCTATCTGATGGGGGCAGGAAGGGTTATTTTGATGAATGACCCCTATGAATGTGTCAAAGATAATTCTCCACAAAATATTTTGAAAAATCTTGATCAGGCTTTTTCTCTTGACTTGATCCTTGATCTAGATCCATATATCCGGTTTTTGAATTGAGAATTAAGGAACTTATTAAATTCTACCAGCAAAATTTTGACAAGTATTCATGTTACAGTAGAGTTAGTCAAGTTCTCAAATTCGAATTCTCAATTCAGAAACCTGGCGTTTACTATGAAATTAATAATTCGATTAACATATTATTTTTCCAAAATTCTAGACTTTTACCACTTATACCAGGGCTACCAATCCTGCAAAGGTAGGTAATAAATAAAACACTAGAAGAAACTGCTGCAGAAAAATAACCACTGATTAGCACAATGTTCGCTTTGTCTGATAAAGCGTCCAGTTTGAGCCCAATAGCCACTGTAGCCAAGGTATAGTGGCTAAGGCAATGCACTGACAACTGCTAACCTAACGTAACCCCCAGTTTCTGGAAAAAAATATGAACACGTCAGAAATAAAATACAAGTCCGTCCGTCCGGGCGTTTAAACTTCTCGTCTTCAAATTCTTTTTGCTATCATTTTCTTTCCAGATCCTGGTTTTAATACTATTAAAGCCGACCAAAGTTGTCTACAATAGGTATTCAGTCCTTAAATAAACTTAGATAATATAAATAAATAGTTGAATATTTAACTAATTACAGGAAATGAAATAGGAACCAGAACTAGAACTTTATCTTCTCTTTTTAAAAGTAACTTTAAAAGTAACTTTCTAATGTCAAGGTCTAGAACTATACACAGAAAACCATGACAAAGTATTTCATGAGCTTGTAAAGTTCTACTGCATTTGCAATGCTAAACGAAACGAAGACTGATGCAATGCTCACTCGTCTAAATTAAAATATTTCATTTAGATAGAATTAGAAATATTTTAGTCCTTGGTCCTTGACCTTTAATATATAAGCTTATCTAGAGCTTGACAAAGGGTATCGTGTTACCCAATTACTGGGTTGTGTAGCTCAGATATACAGTCGCTCCATGTCAAATACTGGTACTCAGCTGCATCCATTCAGGACTTGACATGGTTAGATTGGCAGCCAACCGCAATAGTGATCAATGTATCAATACAAAAGTAACAAACACAAAAGCTAATCAACAATCTTCAATTCCCAGGTTCCCACAAAGTACAAGCACAACCCCGAAGCCTCCAGCGAGGACCAAGAAAGAAGCGAAGGAGACCCCTCCACCAGAGACACCAAGAGAAACATCAGAACCAACGGATACCACAGAAGACAAGCCAAAAGAACCCAACTTCTGCCAAAGGCTGATGAAGAAATGCAAGTCAAAATGTTGTGCTTGCTGCACCAAAGGAGAAGAAGAAGAAGATGAAGAGAAGGATAAAGAGAGAGTGAAAAAAGAAGAGCAAATGAAGGAAGGAAAGAAAGGGATGATGAGTAAATTGAATTGTTGTAAAAAGAAGGTAGATGAAGAAAAGGCTGAACAGGAGATTAGGGATATGGAAAGGGCTGCTGGAAAAGTAAGTAGATTAATGATAAAATACATTTTCATAAAAAAAGCAAAAGTAAATTCAAATGGCACTTTTCCTTAGCTGTTAATCTATTTCTGGCCTTCTCAAATTCAGAACTATGACAACTTAATCGTCAATGTTTATGTGTACTACTATTGCGTAGTTAGCGCTGCAGCCGTGTTTACTTGTACTATACTTTTAATTATTGTAAAATAACGTTTGCCCGCGGTTTCGCCCCATAGCCCGCTAAATTGCTGTACTAAATCTTAAGATTATTTTAGAAACAAAAAACTATGTTACCACTTTTTAATATTAGTTAGGTCAATGAATATCAGTAACGAAAGTCTTTTTCCCCAGGCCTCAATAGAATACGAAAACGAAACGAAACCCAAGCGTACGCTACGCGACATGTTCTGCGGATGTTGCGGGAGACGGCGTCGTGTTGCAGACACCGGCTCGATGCCCCGCAACGTTGCGGAGTCCATGTCACCTGCCCCGGAGGAGGAAACGGGATGCTGCGGGCGGAAGAAGAGGACGATTGAGAGGAGGGATAGCATATTGAGTGATAGACCTCCTACTAGGTGAGTGTCTATAACTTCTAGTTTTACTTATCAAGACAAATTGCAATGAACTATTCCGCACGAGACACCATGGACGCGGACTTTTTAACGCGGAGTGACCGTGAGAAAATCTCTAGAATATTTAAACCACATATTGACGTCTGAGAGGAACTTTTATCCGAACGGCAATGAAGGTGGGATAATTCCATCAAGGGACGACACCTCCACCAATTATTTCCATCCGTTCACTTTCGGCTGGCCAGGACGAGGCTGGAGGTGGATCACTGTGTTGCCCAGTAAAAAAAATCAAGTCAAAGTGTAATTCTATCGGCGATGGTGATTTTGAATTGAATTTCCAAAATGTTTGGAAGGATTGATTACGTCACATTTCGATAGCACATGAAAATCGTTATGGCAATGCTTTCATTGGTATAATGTCACTTGTCTAGAGGCGCATCAAAGTTCAGGAGTGGGGGCTTGTGATGTCACTAAGGCAGTATAAAGTGTACTAGCGGCGGGACGTTTCACGATATTTCAACGCATTATATCGTCCGCACTTTATGTTTACGTGTCAAAAGATAAAAAAACGTGTCCAATAATTTTTATAAATGTACCTGACGGACACAAAACAAATTTTCAGTAAACTTCCCTATAGTCGCATTGCAACAGGAGCTGTTAATGCAAGCAAAGTATGAAAAAAACTTATAAAAATGGACAGATTGTCTCCTATAGTCTATCGGCTTTAATAAATAGGTCCTAGTAGTATTTTCATCAATATTCTGCTAAAAGAATGGGAAGGTGATATCAGTCATGCATAGCTTCGTCTCTTTAATCATGCTGGCATTAAAAAGACATAATATGGCACCACTTTATTATAATAAAATATTTAAGTGCTACAATTTGGGTATAAAGCACATGCCCGCTTTAATAAAAATAAATAGTTTGTTATAATAAACTGGTGCCATTTATGATGTTTTAACGCCATCATGATACAAGGTTGATAGCACCGTCACATTTCCCGGAACCATTAACTAAGTATTCCTCGACATTCGTGTTTATATTAATGTAGTTATTATGTTGTTTTAACTACAGAAACTTTATGAAGCTAGTGGCAACCTAGCTTAATTTAATTGAATAGCCGAAGTGATGTCGTATTCAGTCTCATCAATTTTCAGGACACTTTAGTTAGTGTCTTGCCATAATTAATAGAATTTCAACATTCAAATTCAGGACCCATTTATAATGCTAGACATTCTACGAAAAAAATCACACACATAGTAACGTTGGCCATCCATAGTTCAGTTCTGCAACAACTAACATCATGTTTCACATAAACCACGTTGTATTGTAACAGTTGCTGTAACAACAACCTGTATACGTACACAGGCTGCAGTTGCAGCAACTGTGTGTGTGTGTGTGGTTACGCCAATATTATGTAGGTCATCATCATCAGCCTTTTCAATGTGCCCAATACTCCAATACCTTTTTAATGTTCACACAGGCCTCCTCTCTGTGAGAGCGAATGGGCAGTAATCCACCACGCGGGCCCAATGCGGGTTAGTGGATGTTACATGTCTTCGAAGTTTTGTTTCTAGGACATGCCGGTTACCTCACGATGTTTTCCTTCACAGTTTTGAGAGCAGTGGTGATGAAGTAATTTACACAAAGTAAAGCGCTTCCCTGGGTTCGATCCCACGACCTACATCTTATTAGTCGTGGCCGTTACCACTGAGCCACCACTGCTCATATTATGTAGGTACACTAATAGTATGTACTACAAACAATGATGTTGTATTGTAACAGTTGCTGCAACAACCGCCTATGTACATGGTTACGCGGCATGTGTCGACGCAGCTCCGATCAGTCTTCTAGCAGACGTACCAGCATGTTCTCCAAGAATAAGAGCATGTCTCCTACTCTGCCTCCTGAGGTAAGTTTTACTAAATAATGCATTTTTCCCCATTGCATATTTCGCCAGAATTCAAAGAAAAAGCGCGGGCTCGAGAAAGGTGGAAGAATTGAAGGGTGTTTTTTGTCCCTTATTGGACCAAATTAGGCAAGGAAAATAAACTCCAACACGCGTAAGGTACCAAACGGGAGCCTAAGTGCAAAAACAAAACCCCTATAATACTGCTACTTCAATATCTCAAAACAAGATTGTTTCAAAGTAGCACAAAAACGAGAAGAGATAAATCAAGGCCCGCGATAGAAGCTATGCAATAGCTTAAAAAATTTAACGAAATAGCTTCTGCTAGAGGTTTCGATCGCTTGAAAAGTGTTTTATTATTCAAAGAGGAAGGAAATAAAATGGATCCTATGTCTTTTTACAAGATCCAAAATTCATCCAAATTGAATCAGTAGTTTAGGGGTGAAAGTATAATAAACAGACAGACAGAGTTCTTTCGCATTTCTAATATAGGTATAGTAAGGATTAAGTAAGGATGTGCCTTAGTTCCTAGATATTCTGTTCTTTGGATAGGTTTATTCTTGAGTCACGGTAAAAATAAAATGTGCAATGAGGCAAGCAAGATGAACCTGTTCATATACTTTAACCAGATTAGCATACTCTACCCGTCATCTCCTCTTACTTATTGAAAAGTCTATCACTCTGGCTTGCAATATTTTTACCAAGAAAAACAGGTCACTGTACTACGTCATCTTACCCCGACGTCCGAAAGTTCAAAGTCCTTTGTAATCCATACAAATGACCCAAAACTAAGCCTTTGTATGACCCGCACGCAGACCCAACAAGTCGCCGAAACATATTTTACTCTACCCTCGTAATCGCGAAGTTGCTAGGTCGTCACGCAACGACCACGCGTGTCTCGAGAAATATGACCCAAGGTCTGTCAGACGTGGTCACTTATTAAAACTTTGTTTGTTCCTATAATTGTAGGTGTTTCATAGAAATCATAAAATAATTTGACTGTGAGGGTAGTCGCATTATTTTGCATGTAAATTAGTTTGATGTTACTCATGGTCAGTTTGAAGTCTGTAGTTATAATTTCACAAGAAATGAATCATTGAGACTTCGCTGAATTTGACATAATGAAACAATCAAAAATCATAACTAGAAAGTCACGTATAAGACTTCTTTTATATGATTTGCGTCACTATTACCATCTAAAACATGGAAAGGTTACATAGTTATATTTGGCAACAAATACTTATTTAAGGTATTATACCATTATATAAGCTTAACCATACATGCTAGTACATGCGCAAAAGAATTTCAAATTACTTTAGACAAGAATAATACATTATTGTAATAGAAAATATGAAGGTCCCGTGCTGGGCGCCAAGAATGTGTTATTGGCGCCCAACACGGTACCACGTTTTTTGTTCATAAATTAAAACTATATTATTAATCAAGTAACTTAATGTCCCTCGTTAATAATAATAAATAGCACATATTTATTGCGTGCTAAGAACAGTAGAACAATATGTAAAAAAAAACATATTTAATTTCCTCGCGTGTAGACTTTTCTTAGCTATGATTTTAATCAATTCACCATATATAATTAAAAGTAGTTAAGTAAGTAGTTGCTACTTATATGAAATGGGTTAGTGTAAACAAGGTCGGTTGTCTAACAATAGGGACGAAATCGATGGCATTATTAAATGTATGATTAGCGTATTTTTAATGGCAGTGTCTATTCGACTGTTAACTGAAACGCATTCGTATTAAGTAATACGGAATATTAGTTTTGTATTTCCTTATAAAATCCAAACTATATAAAAATCTGGTACTGTAAATATTTACAAAAAATACGTAAATGAGTTCAGAAAACAAAATAACACCTAATACAATTAGTTTTCCTAAAATATTTCTGTGACAATGAGTGCAACAAAAACAAGTATCAATGTATAACTTCAAAGCCCGCTACGTAACCACAGTAAACGCAAAAATAAGCAGCTTAAGACAAATGCAGAATCTTTACCTAACACCGCGTCTTCAGAACTACTTGTACAGTTTACCCCAAGAGATTTACTCGAAGAATCCGAACTATCCTCTTAAGACGATGGCTACTGGTAACAAACTAGCTGTGAATCCGGCACTATCACCCCGGCCTTCTATTCAAGTGTCTCCTAGAGCTACACCGAACCCATCGCCAATGCCTTCACGGAAAGCTTCTAAGATTATGATTACGAAGGATTTTATGAAGAAGGATGTGGATATCATGGAAGACGCTGAGGTATTTGAGTGTGGATCAGTTCAGAGTTTTTAATCAGACTTGCTAAATATTTTTTTCTTATGTTGGATTCCTGTCTAAATAGTAACACCCAAATGGGTGATTTGTAGATCGTTCAAATCGAGATCGCCGGCGCAAAAGTCGAAAATGATGCCGAAGGTACCAATAATTCATCCAACTTTATTGTGCCAAATTTCATTCAAACCTTTCAGTAGTTTTTGCATGAAAGAGTAACAAATATCCATAATCACTTTTATATAAATAAAAATAATAATAATAACTTCACATTTTTTTTTTTTTTTTAATACCTAGTTAAAAATGACTTTGGCATTATGTATTTCTTTATATTTATATTCAGTAAAAGTAGTGTTTCTTTTGCTGTAAGACTCTATTTAATATCAGATGAGTAATACATTAAAAAAATTGCATTCAAATTCTACGGTCAGTGTGCTATGCCATTGAAGTGTCGTCATGTTTCATGTCAGAACTATGACGAGTCTGTTAACACACGCTTTAAATCTACCCCATGAAAGCTACCGAGGTCACTACACGACATTTCAACTATTTACCTACCAGTACATATTATTATTCTAAATGTTGGAATATATTCTTCAACTGTCTAGTCTAGCCTTTGCCGAAATATTTGAAGGTTAACTTAAAATGTTGGATAGTTGTGAACTTTTTGTCACGTGATCTCTGCAGGCGGCACTGTAGTTATAAATTATATTTTAATTTCTGTTAATCGTTTAAAAAATACACTTTTACACGTCACACAGAAAAAAACTAGATGAAGACTTTGTTTACCATGCCACTACTCTGAAAAAAAACACCGAACAAAGTCAGAGGTCAATGCACATTAGTGACTGAAAATGGTTTTTTGAGAAAATAATAACAACATATCAGGGGGGCTTGCTTAGTCAGTACACGTACCTATTTGTCAACGGTAGTGAATTTTAAAATAAACAACATTTCAGAAGGAAAACGTAGGGATATAAGAGGCGTTTGATGACAGATTGCGATGCGAAGCGAACGGTCCTAAATATAAGAGAATTGCCATTTAGATGTCCGATAATTTCCAGTGATTGAAAACTTCATAAAAATATCTGTTAATATATTGAAGTGTATTGTAGCTTTGGAAAGCTTAAAATGGCGTCTTTCGAAGCGGAAATTAGAAGTTACAAATCGATGACTAATTCTAGTAGTCTCCTATTATAATGGACCATATTTGTTATCCTCGGCATACCCGCAATGCCCGATATTGGTCTGTATTATAGCATTGAAAAGGCTAATATAACGTTTCTCGGAACGGAAATTACAAGTTACAAATCGAAGAGTCATTATAGTAATCTCCTATTTGATGGCCATGATTGTTATCCGCAGGATACCCGCAAGAAGCTAGACACATCGCTGGTTGAGCATACGAGTGTGATGCGCGGTGCGATTCCTGTGCTGCCGATAGTGCTCGCGTATTTCTGTCTGCTTTGCAACATTTGTGTACCGGGACTTGGTGAGTACAAGTTATTTACATGAGTGAGGCTCGGTTTTACTTAATTTTAATTGTGTTGCGTCTATTATTTCTTTTCAGAAACCACGTAGTAAAAATAAATTTAATATTGGCACACATTAATAGACACGTTTAAGATGATTGAGGAGGAAATCTTTCAATAAACGAAACCATTTTTTTATATTCAATTATATTTCGACGATGTTTTATATTGGAACCATTGTATTTGCAGGTACTATTTTGAGTGGCCTATTCTGCCTATGTTTCGGCATTCCCAGATTTGGAGTCCACGATGGAGCTAAACATAGAATAGGTAAGTCTTAACACGTTTAACTTAAGAAAAACATGAAGGAAGGTGAAAAGCCCATCTTTTTCATATCGTGTCAATGACAACTTTTGTTCAGACCAGTAAACGCGTAAGCAGCAAATGAATGTCAATGGTACGATGTTGGCAAAGTCTTTTGACGGCTTTCAATAAGAACTGTAAAATACGACAAGTCTGGCCCCTGGGTGATTACAACTTTTAAATTTTTTAGACAATGCTTCATGCACATCGGCTGGCATTGTTCTTCTAGTATCTAGCGGATATCTTTCAACAGTTATCCGCTAATGCATGATAATACGAACAACAGAATATTTATATTTTTATTTATGACAACTGTTTATTATAGGTTCGTTCGTGATAAACTTGTTGGTGGGTGCGGGGCAGCTGTTCACGGTGTTGTTCTGTCTGGTTGGTTGGGGCTGGTCCATCTGGTGGGGCGTCATCATGGTCAAGACTTCACGTAAGTGTAACATTATCCTCTTTTCTTACTACTTAAAAAATCATTTTAATTTTGTTCTAATTCAGAGCCTTCAGATGACAAAAATTACGATATGTCTGACTCCTGTCGGAGTCTGGGTTATAAATGACCATTATTCCTTTATAAATACCAGATTATAGAACAATTTTACAAAGCCTTGTACTACAAGACACTACTGGCACCCACCATGGGACTAACTACAATTGGCGCCCAGCAGGGACCAAGTTATCTTCTCTGTCACACTTACTTGACGACGAGGACTTGTCACTTTAGCTTTAAGTTATGATATTTAGATTTACGACTTATGAGTTAGAAATACGAACATGTATTAACAGGCGCCCAGTAGGAACTAATTATTTACAAAGTGGCGCCCAAATGGGACTAACAATAAATTTATTGATTTCTCTAACGTATTTCCCTCATCACAGGATATTTTCTTTAGCCCAGTGCGATAATTGCGTCTTAACTTAATTATTATCAATATCTATCTTAATTAATAAACGCGATCATATTAATAATAAAAAAGCCACATTTTTAAAGCCATGTTTTTCCGTTACTATCACATAACTAAAATAAAAACATTATGATTTCAGGTAAATATCGCAAGCTAAAAAAAGAAGCGGCCTTAGAAGAAGCAGAGGCAGCGCCCCCTGTGACCACCAACAACCATACTCGAGCGTAACATATTGCTATATGAACTTGTTTCTGACAAACTGTTACTGTAAAGATTGGTTTTATCATCTCTAGGTACACTGAAGGTTTAAGAAATATTTACATGAGTTTGAGTGACACTCGTTAAAGAGGATTGTTTATAGCCCAGTGAGTTTTACCTTAACAAGGATTCCTTACATTGAATATGTCACCGGTTTATTGCAAATACCGTAAGTATGTAATGAATCTTACGAGGTTATAAAATATCGATATATTGTAAACAGATAATTTCAAATACAGTTAACCCAATCCAAATTCGACATTTCTCAATATATATCTGTACCTTATTCCAAAGAAAGAGTTTATAATTTCACGCGATTTATTATAAACAAACGATGTTTGTCCGGTGACATATATGTTTTTTTTCTGTGTTAAGTAACATAGTGGCAATGTTTGAGAACAAAAAATAATGCAGCTATGATAAAACCAATCTTCACATAAGTTCTGACTTTTTTACAGATCACTCTGTAAATATATATTAAAGAAATCACAATTCAATAATTGTAAAAAGGACTCAACAGTTTCTTAATTGAAATATTTATGTCTATATATGCATTAAGAGTGTCAGTACTGCCAATGCGATGCATCAAACTTTCATTCTAAAAAATTGTAAATAAAATAGGGTAGTCGATACGTAATTTTGAAAATAGAATTTGAATTAAAATTTGAAATACGTAGTTTAAATGCGAAAAATGTTCCAAAATGTTATGTAAAATATATTTAAAAAAGCGAAAGAAAATATGTATGTATTTTAAAATTGTCTGCTGGTCAGAATTTTAACCGTTTAAATGAACGGTTTTTTCCGAACGAACTCGACTTCCATTCGAAGTTTTCCGACCACATGGTCATTTTTAACTTTAACTCATAGATATAACGTTAATGTAAATGATTATGGGCCCCAAGTGCTTCTATGAATACCTAGTATTATTAATATTATACACTTAAACTGAGCGACATGATATAGAGAGAATAATTTATTGATTCTACGAAAAATTTAATGTCAATTTGAATTCTAACTGTCTTAGATGGGATACCTATCATAATGAGTTATCCTTAAAGACAAAAACTTGTACTTACCTAGTAAATTACAACCCAATGTGACCAATAGGAAAACTGTTTGAAAATGTTCTTCAACATTCTCTTAACCAAGTTAAGGATTCCTTTGAATAGACTATGTAATGCAGTTTGGCTGACAGACACGTCTAAAGTGATTATATAACTACCCACATTTCCTCTATATCATGACGCTGTATTTAAAGTTTAAAATTAAGAAACTTTTGTATATGACCAAACTGATATTTCTAACGTAGCGATCACATTTAACAAGATTTTTTAGCAATGTATCCGTTAATAATGCGATGAAGTGTAGTGTTTCGACAATTTTCCAAATATGTAATGCTATTAAACTATATCCTGAGGATTTTGACAAGTTACATTATATCAACGAAAGCGTCGTGCGTGGATGAAATGTCGAAAATTTATCGGATGCCAAAATATCACGTGGTCCGTCACATTTGGCATTTCGAGTATCGCCTTCGCCGATACAACAGCACTTTGTCTGAAGCCTCTGGTATTTGATAATATTAAACAGTTACAAGTTACAGAATACGAACATTTAAGCTGGAAACGACAGAGAAATGGCATCAACTTTTATTCAACGAAAGAAGCATATGAAAAAAAAAAAAAACAAAACTTATATCGATTTCCATGTCCATCAAAAAGTCCGGCGATCTATATTTTTTTAAATGTCGACGCTTGTGTTTTGCCTGATCATGAACATAACCACAGGTTAGTAATAAATGCCATTTCTCCATCGTCTCCAGCTGAAATGTTCAAATACCCGCAAAATTATATAATTTAATTTGACTTCCAATTGTATTCTTAATCGGCCTGGCCATTAGCGTTGTGATTTTTGGTAAAGCGATTATAATATTTGACTTTAGTTATATGCATTGTAGAAACAACGGAACATTTTGATATTATAACGTTTATTTTTTGTGGCCTGCAATTCCTAAATATCAAATCAAATAATTTTGATATTTGCATATAATATGACTAAAATACTAAGGGTGATGCAGATATTAATCTAGTAAATAATTTACAGTATGGGCTTGAAAGCCATACATACGTAACAACAGGCAACATGTGTACCTATTCGACAACTTAACTTGGATTAACTGGCGCCCAACTGGGACTAATTGTTACACATTTGGCGCCCACCTGGGACTCATCTTTACACATTTGGCGTCCACCTGGGACTCATCGTTACACATTTGGCGCCCACCTGGGACTCATCGTTACACATTTGGCGCCAAACTGGGGCTTACTTTTTGTAAGAAGTCTTCCTAGACTTTTTCCTACTATGGGTTCGGCTTCCAGTCTAACCGGTCTAATATGAATCATAATTTTATTCATTATCTTGAAATATAAGACAGCGTAGATATCAATAACATAATTATGTTTTAAGGATCATTGTGCTCACTATTTTTTAATTCTGGTCTTGTGCAGGAAATTTTACTTTTACACTTACACGTCTTGACCCTACAAGGTCATTCCAGACGTAGATAGATAAGTACTAACTTTCATTATTTCTACAAAGCATACAAATTGAAAGAACGGATAAAATATTGTTGTAAAGTTTTGTGAAACCGAAGTGATTATTATTATGTAACCTAAGTAAGATATATTTATGGAGACGTTCTTCCAGTACAACTTATATGTTATTAACAAATTATTAATTGTTATAAGTTGAATATACAATGTTTATTAATTATAGTTGCTTGTACAACGAATAATCAATAAAGACGATTTTAATTTCAATTTTGAAGTTTTATTTTCCGACCAAGGGCATTTGTGCTTTCCAAGGTACAGAGGGGGTCTCAACCGCCATGGGATCTGGAGGCAAAACTCCTCGTGCATATATGGAAGTGGCGTGAGGAGGCGAAACTTCGTTGCCGCGACAAATCATGGCTCGACGGACCGAGCTCCGGCAGGATCTCATGGCCACATGGTGAGGGAGACTGTCGCAACCCAGCGCTGGGCACGCCACAATTGCATCGATAAGCCCCCTCTTTGAAGAGTGGCTTGAGAGGCATCACGGGGTCCTCACCTTCCGCCTGACGCAGGTCCTCACTGGACACGGCTGTTTCGGCAGGTTCCTGTTCAGGATAAGGCGAGAGGTTTCCTCTCGCCTCTGCCCGGGTGTCACCATTGTGTGGATCGCCCGGAGGACACGGTAAAGGTCTGCCCTGCTTGGGCGGCACGCCTCAAAAAGATGTCAGCAAAACTGACGCTAGGGCCGATGCCTGTTTGGGTCACGGATTAATTCAAAACAGCGTTACCGCGACCCTGTCACAAGCAACCGACGGAACACGGGTGAGTTTTAGTCAGTAAAAGTCTGACACACCCTCCCGCTTCACACTGAGCGGGAGAAACCATTGGATGATTTCAAAATAGGAAAATAAAAATAAAAAAACTGAGGGTTTTCAAAATGCAATGGATCATCCATATTTATAATAACTTCGGCAAGTAAAATTAAAACTACGATTAAAATCGACTAGTGCGGTTGAAATTATTTAGCCACTGCAACCCGCTTAAGTAGAGCATTTACTTACCAATGAAAGAATACATTTCCAATGCCACGGCCAACTTTTCTATACATTCTTTACAGCTCAATACGGCATAAAAACCCGGCCAAGTGCGAGTCGGACTCGCGCACGAAGGGATCCGTACCATTATCACAAAAAATGCAAAAAAATCACGTTGGTTGTATGGGAGCTTTGTGTTTTTAGTATTTGTTGTTATAGCGGCAACAGAAATACATCATGTGAAAATTTTAACTGTCTAACTATCACGGTTCATGAGATACAGCCTGTTGACAGACAGACAGACGGACCGCGGAGTCTTAGTCCCGTTTTTACCCTTTGGTAAGTAACCCGAAAAAGGCATTTTCCTCAAATTCGGTGGATTTCCGGTGCCAATAATGCTAAATGAAAAGCTCAGATTACGATCATTTATCGTAACTTTACTCCGTTTTTTGGCACGCGAAGTACATAGGTACAATCGCGTCATCTAGTTGGATGTGTCTTTGGGTACCCCATACGTTCATGTAAATTTTCAGCTTCTTTGGAATTTATGCAAATACCCCTATTTACGGGCACTTGACCAACTACATTCCTACCTTGATAGAAATTGTTATGTTCTAGAGGTAGGGTTCAATAATTTTGAATTTATATTTCGTCCCACCGCCAATGTGCCTTAACCCAAAGAGCGATTCAAGTACATTGCCGCAATGTGAATGTACTTGCCATTTCGCTTAGTAAACATTGCTTATCGGTGTGATATTATATCGAATCGCGTCGAGCCATCAGGAGGTCGTTTAGTGTAGGTATATGCCCAATTTTTCTTTTGTTTTCCATTATAATCAGAATATCAATCAACCCATTTCTGACTCGATCACGCGATGAAACTCCGAGCACAGCCCTCTCCATTGCTCTTTGGGTGACTGTAAGTTTTCTGATGAGGCCCATTGTAAGCGACCACGTCTCACTGCCATATGTCATAACTGGCAACACACACTGGTCATAGACTTTCGTCTTGGGACACTGTGGTAAGTTGGACGAGATGATTCAGCACAACTGCCCGAACGCTGTCTAGTCTCCGAGTCGGATTCTACGGTTCACCTCTTTCTTTCTCGAATTTGGCCCTACCCAACTGAACCGTTTTTAAATTCACCTTAGTTTTGTCCGTATTCATTTTAAGACCTACTCCTATGAAAGTCGGAGACTCTACACTCGAAGTTGTGGACCTAGCTTTTCGAGCTTCCGGTCGAGGTCCTTCGTCGGAAAACCGAAGGTGACGAGATTATCATTTATCATTTGATGTACTCGCCATTGACGTTGATGCGAATCTAGCAAAAGACCCTATAACTGCGACGGGTTTACTGGTTGACGTATACAACTGCCCATAGAATCTCTCGATCTCCCTCAGAAGCTCAGGTTTGACGGATACGATCCTGCCATCGTCGGTCTTCAGTTTCGTGAGCTGGCTCAATAGTCTGATCTCTTGCAAAGACATTGGAGCCCTTATTCCACTCAATCGTGTCTTTAATACGCTCGGTATTAAAGCGGTGGAGATCGCTTTTCAAACACTTTAAGATCAGTCTATTTAGCTGGCGGTATTTCAACGCATCGTCTGAAGACTGCAGGATCATCTCACACCTCTCCTTCATGAGCTTGAGAGTAGGATCAGACTGCTTTATTTTGTTGTATCTGTACGGCGGGTCTTGAAAAACTTAGTCCCGACCGTATGGACAGCTTCCACGAAACCATCGCTGTATTCGTCCACGGATCTCCCTAGGCACTCGAAACGATTCTGGAATTCGAGCTGAAAGCTCTCGGGGTTTTGGATCTGGATCTGTGTTGGACGGAGCGTAGACTTCATCAGTCGAGACCTTTCAAGCTTGATATTAATGTTCAATGTGCCTGTCACAACGCGGTGATCGCTCACGGTTTTCACCGAATTGATCACCTGATTTCGTCATTGAACATTGCTTCTTAGTTGATATAATTTTAAAGCCAGCCATAGCCCAACTTTATTAAGGTCGGCCTTCCAGTCTAACCAGGTGCAGCTGAGCACCAGTATTATACATGGAGCAACTGCCCATCTGACCTCCACAACGCAGTAACTGGGTAATACGATACCACTAAGGAATCGTTTACGGAGACGCGAGGCGTCAGGCGTCGCATTGGGCGGTGCAGACCGCACTAAATTCAAATATGTGGCGTTGAATGAGAGCGTTTACGAAGAAGCGACACGCCATGAGACGCCATGAGACGCCACGCCCCGCGTCACCGTAAGCAAGGCCTTAATGTGGCGTTGTATGACAGCGTTTACGAAGAAGCGACGCGCCATGAGACGCCACGCCCCGCGTCCCTGTAAGCAAGGGCTTAATATGGCGTTGTATGACAGCGTTTACGAAGAAGCGACGCGCCATGAGACGCCACGCCCCGCGTCCCTGTAAGCAAGGGCTTAATATGGCGTTGTATGACAGCGTTTACGAAGAAGCGACGCGCCATGAGACGCCACGCCCCGCGTCCCTGTAAGCAAAGGCTTAATATGGCGTTGTATGACAGCGTTTACGAAGAAGCGACGCGCCATGAGACGCCACGCCCCGCGTCCCTGTAAGCAAGGGCTTAATATGGCGTTGTATGACAGCGTTTACGAAGAAGCGACGCGCCATGAGACGCCACGCCCCGCGTCCCTGTAAGCAAGGGCTTAATATGGCGTTGTATGACAGCGTTTACGAAGAAGCGACGCGCCATGAGACGCCACGCCCCGCGTCCCTGTAAGCAAGGGCTTAATATGGCGTTGTATGACAGCGTTTACGAAGAAGCGACGCGCCATGAGACGCCACGCCCCGCGTCCCTGTAAGCAAAGGCTTAATATGGCGTTGTATGACAGCGTTTACGAAGAAGCGACGCGCCATGAGACGCCACGCCCCGCGTCCCTGTAAGCAAGGGCTTAATATGGCGTTGTATGACAGCGTTTACGAAGAAGCGACGCGCCATGAGACGCCACGCCCCGCGTCCCTGTAAGCAAGGGCTTAATATGGCGTTGTATGACAGCGTTTACGAAGAAGCGACGCGCCATGAGACGCCACGCCCCGCGTCCCTGTAAGCAAGGGCTTAATATGGCGTTGTATGACAGCGTTTACGAAGAAGCGACGCGCCATGAGACGCCACGCCCCGCGTCCCTGTAAGCAAGGGCTTAATATGGCGTTGTATGACAGCGTTTACGAAGAAGCGACGCGCCATGAGACGCCACGCCCCGCGTCTCCGTAAGCAAGGCCTTAATGTGTATAGTGAGTGGTCACAGAAGTATGAAATAAAACTCAAATTCATTTTACAATATCACTTTATTTTATTACGGTCCATATGTATAATAGTAGCGTCATGAATACAGACAATTATGGCGTGGCTCACACATACTTCACTGACTACCGTGTCTTAGCTACTCTATGTCGAAAGCGGGGAACACACACATTTGATACTCTCAGTCGAAAAAACATATTTTTTGGTTTCAAAATCACATTTAATTTTTAAATCAGTCGTATGAATCACCAATGAGGTACTTCGGACGCCATAGACAAGTGAAATTGTATCAACGAAAGAATCGGGATAGCGATTGTAAAAATGAGAAACATGTATGGAAATTCAAATTCCAATTCAATAATTAAAAGTAAAAATCTTTTTAAAACAAGCTTATAATGGACTAAAAAGTACGACATGAAATATCGCTTGTCAATACATTTCCAATGAGCCCAAACACAATGGCGCTATCTTATCTGGTTGAGGAGTTGCTATGGCTACCTACCGGCTCCATCATGATACCAGTTCCATAACACCATATTATTTCAATTATTCGAAAGTTACATATTAAGTACGCCAAGTTTCAGCTTAATCGGATGCTTGAAAAATGGATTACTATTTCCCGGACACACATACGAAAGCAAGGCAATAAAAAGCTTGTAAAAAATTAAACGAAATGCCAGAATGCAAGAGACGTCACGTGACATTTCGATAGCGTTTAGCATTCTCATACAATTTTGACTTTTTCCAAACGCTAGGACGACGCTATCGTTGATCGAATTTCACTTATAATATCAATGACTAAATTGCTGATACTCGCAGTATCAAACGAGAAACTTATCAATGATGTGGCCAATAACAAGTCTGCCAGTAATACTGATATGTCAGTAGCGTTAAAAGTCATAGGAGCCAAAGAAGGCTAAAGAAAAATTTTACTATTCCAAAGCTGCGGCTTCCGGTACGCGGTCGCCACTCCAGAACTTTTCGGCCCCATCGACCATCCGTTCTGCGAGCAATGTGCCCTGCCCACTGCCACTTAAGTTTGGTAATTCTTCGGGCTATGTCGGTAACCTTGGTGTTCCTGCGGATATCTTCATTTCTAATACGATCATACAAGGAAACGCCGAGTATAGCCCTCTCCATTTATTTTTGGGTAACGAATCTTTCTGATGATGACTACATGTCTAGCTGATCTCTCACTCGTAAGAAAGCTAAGCCTCTGGTACCAATAATGGCTCACTAATTGAATTTTAAAAAGCCGTCAGATCAAGCGTCGCAAGTGGATTTTCCACACGAGGATTGGAGGATAGGCCACACGATCCGAAGGGATCCCGATCTTTGTATAGGAATCTCCAAGGGAAAAGAACGCGTGGACATCCCCGTCTGTCCTGGCGTCGCAGCGTATTTATTGGCAGCAGCCGAATTGTCTAAACGTGAAGCTCAAGGCCGGTCGCGATGGTGGCTATCCGTGGACCCATCTACATGGGATATTAATTCAAGTACTCCAGTCAATGTATATAGACCAGAGTCTTATATTTCTGTACCCAATTATTTATCGCGAATATTACAGCCTTGTAATACCGTATCAAATGTGTGCAATCCGCGCATAGAATTATAGAAACACACAAATAATCTACCACGGTATAAATTTTACGTTGATTTTGCTATCGTGAAGGACTGGATTTGTATGTTGGAATAAAAATTATAAGGTTTCGGTTTCGGCCGACACTGGATGAGGAGCCGAATTTTCGGTTACGGTTTCAGATCAAAATTGTGTTTCGGTCGGACACTAAAATTATACTGCATGTTAAGATTCTAAAGATACCTCCCAAAAATACGATTAAAGACGGTTTATTTATTTAGTTTTGTTTAATGTTCGCAACATTATTTGTATTATGAGTTCAACATATAATACTACTAGAAAGGCGACTATTGATAGTAAAAAAGTTTAGAAGAATTTTGCACCGAAATTTGACACTAAATGCCTAACTTCAAAGAATGGCGCACGTGTGCTTTGCTTGCATGCATCTGTTTACAGCGTAAAACACAAAATGAATAATGTTCAGCGTGCTTCGTCCTGTCAAAACAGCTACACAATGAGGTCGCAGGATATTCTTTTAATTTTCATGTTCGATGTTTAATATGATATCAAAAAAAAAACAAGAAGAGATGCTCAGAATATTAAATTTAGCATATCTCCTTAAAAAATACTGATATTTTATCACATATCGTTTAAACGCCCGCCTAGACACAATAAGCTTTTCAGTTCTACCTTCAAATCTATCAGAACAAAATCCATACTGCCGAATAATGTGACTGGCTGAAAAAATCAAGGCTAGTGCGAGATTTTATATATACTTGATCGTGTAATTTTCATTAACGTCAATTTGTATGAAATAATTGTGTTTCCAATTATTGTCACCTGACATTGCCTCACAATTAGAATTTCTTCCTGTATCGTGGGTGCGTTAACAAACATAAAAACTCACATACACAACACCCAGCGCCAGAACAACTATCTGTAGCTCATACAAATATTTATTCCGTGCGGGAATTGAACCCGCGACACGCAGCGCAGCAATCAATCGCTCAACCACTGCGCCAACCGTACGCCCCTAAATTGAAGTTTAGATGAAGGCAATCGAGTAAGTATAAAATCACGTACCACTTCGGCAGCCGAAACGATTAATTACAATTTAAAAACAAACCGTTGAAACTGAAGAGCCCTATTGTTTAATTTATGTAATCTGAATTCCAGTCAGCCCAATGAGAGTTTGCAGGCAAATTAACTCCATTAGTTAGCGCCACTTTAGCGAGAGGTCATTCCCTTTTAAACCGCAACTTATGACATCAATATGACCTTGACGTGAATTTAACTCATCATAATCTGCCTAGCCTTTTTCCCAATTATGTTGAAATCGGCTTCCAGTCTAACCGGATTCAGCTGAGTACCAGTGTTTCACATGTAGCGACTGCCTATCTGACCTCCACAACCCAGTAACTGGGTAACACGGTACCCCTTGGCTAGACTGTTGTCAGATCTGAAGATTCTGACTACTCGTAACGACTGTCAAAGATCTTCAAATGACAGCCGGGACCAACGGCTTAACGCGCGCACCGAGGCACGAAAGAAACTCGGTGAAATGGTCACCCATCCACGGACCGACCTTGGTAAGCTTTACTTAACCTTGAAGATCGTCCCGTGCGGCTGTTATTATTTAGCCACGAGTTCTTGACGTGAAACGTGGACATAATTTTAGAAAACCCTCATTGGACCAGACTTGCCAGAAGGTGTATCATACAAATCCAGTCCCCTCACATAAAGGTGACATCACACTAAAGATCCTGAACTTACACAAATCGTAATTTCTATGCAGTAAAGTGTACATACATCTGATTACCTCGAAGCCTTAATTCGCGAATATCGTATAACTTACGTTTAAGAGTTGCTGTTGGACGCTCTAAATTTCTATAAGGTAGAGAAAAATGTACCAGTAGGTGAAAATTGTACTACTTTTAGTTTTAAAGTGTTAAGAATATTTAGTTCGCCTTGAAAGTATTTGAGGGTTTAATTTAGCAACTGGATTTTTAAAAGTTATCTCCAATCGATTCAAATCTAATTTTTCATACACGGTTTGGATGACAATGCTCGGTAAGTTAAAATGCTTGTTTGAATAAGGGTTTATTTTTAATTGGTCCAAAGTAAATAAAAATAATAAGAGTTGATATTTTTTCTGGTTTAGTGTCTCTTCAAAAACCTTTGCGGGCCAATTTTTCAAAAGGTAAGTACGTCAAACCGCCATCATGCTTCAGAATATTATTTTTTTTATTTTTTTTTATTAATGTTTTTCAGAATATACATAAATTATCTGATGCAAAAAAGCTCTTACTGTGCCTACAGTCGAAAGTTAATTTTATATTATTTGGCATATGTATCAGGAAAAAGTCTACCAAGACTTTACAAATTGACTAATTGTTTGAGATCAAAATAAACAAAAATAAGGCCTGCACCTTTACTGGGTCATTTCACAATCAATTACAGAAAAAGAATTGAAAAAAAAATCTTAATAGAACTTTAGAACATCCAACGAGAAATATTTACATTATTTTATTTAACAATAAGACAAACGTACGTCGTTTAGTAAAAATTGCACAAATTGTGAAGACTGATCACGTGGTTCAATTTAGCACCGGCCGATTAGGCTCGACACTAACGTGCGACTAGTCGCAAGCCCGACTAAAAGTCCGGTGACACTGGCAAATGGCCCATAGTAGATTAAGACTGTGGGATGATGACCTAAATATGTAATACGCGAAATTGCGACTAGTCGCAACGTTTAGTCGTAGCCTTTAAACACTTTTGGAGTCACTTCCCAATTTTTAAATATTGAAAAACAATCAAGGCAAGATTTTATTGGAGTGTACAAATAAATATCTTTTAAACTAAAAAAAATCGCTATTATATTTACATTAAATTAATTAAAAATTGATCGCTTCAAAAAAATGTCTACTTAAAAAAATATAAAATAAACTTTTAACCATAGAATTACAGAAATCCATTGACTATGGCAAATTGTACTTAGATATCACCATTCTATCTAAAAAAAGGGGGTATTAAGATATTAAAAAAATATTCTTTGGTAAACCTATACCAAAATAAAATTAAGCCATATGTTAATGCTATTCTAAGGTTTGGTTCTAAACGTGCGTTACATCGTAAGCCTCGACAGACGCTGCGATTTTTTGTCGCAACTATTTAAGATGACTTAATACTTAAATGACCGTATTTATCCTAATTTTTTTTTATATCAATATAAATTGAAAACTGATTCTGCGACATGCAATCGCGTTGCGACACGACTTATCGCAGCGTATGTTAATCCGATATCTTATCTAGTTCAGAACCAAAAAAACTATACAGTGAGAAATGCTAAAATACTCGTAGATATAAAAAATATATAGGAAACAATATTTTGAGTATTATCCGTGGCGCGACTGAGGCCAAAACATATCCTTAATAAGTTACGAGCGCATTGTCGCAGCGACTAATCGCAATAACATTCCAAATCCAAATAACCAAACGCAACGCGAGTTTCAAACAAACTTTTTTCTTTCTGCCCGAAGATAAAAACATTACTTAATAACAATCATTTACTTTCATAAAAACCACAACGGTTGTTGCGATTAATCGCAGCGACAAATCGCAAACTATCCAACTCGTCAATTTTAACTAAAATTATTATGCCAATGAAACCTGAACTATAAATAATTTAATAATTATTATTTTATTGGAAATGTAAAATTGCAATTTTGACATCATTTTTTCATCATTCACAAATTTATTTTCTTTTTAAGTCTCGTCACCTTCTACTGGACTGTCAAATAAAATTATACTTTACCCGCAGTTTCGTCGTATTTAGGGTAGGATACGAACGTATGTATTTTGCGATTAAAAGTCGCATGTTGATTTAAAAATAAATCTTTTACGATTAAATAATAAATAGTGTTAATGGGTTCTTGATTTTTTTACTAGTGGACTGTGTTTTTATAAAATAATTATATTCCTTTTCAATTTATTGTAAAAACCCGGGTCAACTTTCTTCAGGTCATAGTTAATACAATCAAGTATTATTCTACCGTCTGTTTTTTTTATATCTAAGACAAAATTGACCCATACAAATTTCAAATTACTTCTTTTAGAACTTATTAGACCTCCAGATGTATGTTATATATAACTCCTTTTAGACCTATTACTGTATTTGAGACTACAAGAGTTATATACATACCTCAGGAGGCTTAATAAGCCTTAAAAAGAAGTAATTTGACATTTGCATCTGTCAATTATGTCTCAGAAATAAAAAAAAAAACAGAAATAAATTGATCAATTATTTAAAAAAGTGACGATCTCAGTCTTATACTTTAGTTATTAAACTCAAACGTTTATAATAACCAATGATATTGACCAAAAACTAATTTAAAAAAAACACGAATCCAAAATGGCGCCTGTCAAAATAATTTCAAATTGACAAACGTCATCAAAATTGACATAATAACGCCAGTCCACTGGTATAAAATCACTTGTTAGTATTGCGCACACCCCGTATACGTATCGGGGTGTTCACTGCAGGATACAGTTGTTCTTTCTCTGAATCTCCACTTGGGATAGGTTTCTTTCTATTTCGTCGTCATCTGCTATCCTGTAAACAAAAGAACGGATTTAATAAATAAAAAATATCGAGCATGTATGAACAAGTAGGATGTGCGTAGTGACGAGAATGGATAAAGTGAGAAATAAGTATATTAGAGGAAAGTTGAAAGTGGCGCCAGTGACGGAAAAGTTGAAAGGAAACTGTTTATCCTGGTATGTTCATGTGATGAGGAGGGATGAACCGCATGTTACTAAAAGAGTTATGAATATAAATGTGGATTGATGGAGAGGGAGGGGAAGGCCAAAGAAAACATGGATGGACTGTGTGAGGAGTGATATGAAAGAAACGGGAGTCAGTGATAGCGTGACAGAGGACAGGACGGTATGGAAGAAGAAAACGTGTTGCGCCGACCCCAAGTAACATGGGATATGGGCAGGATGATGAAGATTGACGAGCAAGTAGGTATTCGTTATTGGCCGGATATCGGAATCCGGATATTGACCTAGCTTGTATTTGGCATGCAACATACTGATATACTATTCGGCAACTGACCAGATCATCATCATCAACATCAGATATTGACCAAATTTTCTGATCAGGCCGGATATTGACCTAATATTCGGTATCCAATTCTGCCATCAGAACGAAAAAGGGCACAACTAACAAATTGTAAAACTCGAGATAAATGAGTTTAAAGTTTTAGATGGCTTTCGGCAAAATGAAACCATTTGAATGTTTTTTTTTTTTTTAATATTTATGAATGCAATTATTTGCACATATGAAGTTTTTCTTTATGTTTTCCCATTATTAGTAATATTATGATTTTCCTTTTCAACTTAATAAAAAAAAAACAAATTAAACTATCTTTATTTTATTGATAAGTCACAACCAACTAAATGTTACCTTTTACTTTAATAATGTTTTAATATTAAAATGAAAAGTCACATTAGGTTTTAAATATTAAAATGGAAAGGGCACATTCTGCTCAGTTGTGTTCGTCTTATGTAATAGACCCCACCACTCTTGCGCACAGTAATATTACACAAAATGGGCCCGATTGATCACTTGTGCTCTTTATTTTTATAATATTAAAGGAATATCATTGGTAGATCGGCCTTTTTAATCTAACACCCATCAAAGAACCCTTTTCTACTTAGCAAGACATCAAAATCCTATTGAAATAAAATTCATATCTATACATCTGTCCGTTTTCGGCTTGATCAACGTCACATGTGCCTTTTTAGGGCTCGTACCCAAAGTATAAAAACGGGCCCCTAATAATAAAACTCCACGGTCCGTCTGTCTGTCTGTCTGTCACCAGGCTGTATGTCTTGAAACGTGAACGCTAAACAGTTGAAATTTACACAGATTATGTATTTCTGTTGCCGCTATAAAAACAAATACTAAAAACAGAATAAAATAAATATTTAAGTGGGGCTCCCATACAACAAACGTTATTTTATTGCCGTTTTTTGCGATAATGGTACGGAACCCTTCGTGCGCAAGTCCGACTCGTACTTGGTGGGTACGAGTCGGACTTTGTTAAAATGTTAGATGTGCGCTTTTTCGTTGAGGCGGCAGAATTCTACTCGTATATTGGCCTTCTTTTAATTATCTGGCTGAATACTGATCTATTGTTCAGTATCTGACTGATATTAGCTGGAAACCGAATACACCACTAAAAACCTGAATACAAAAGTATTTAGTCAAATCAGACTTACGCTCTCTCCTGCTCATCCATTTCTTGTACTAATCTGTCTCTCTCGTTGACGGCTGATAACAGCTCCTGTAAACAGATAATAAATAAAATAATTTTGTTACGAGCTGAGGTTCAGGGATAAATTATTTAAACAGCAGACTTTTATTAATCTCTACTGAAACACTTATTAAACAACTTAATTACTTCGCACTATTTTCTTTTTGATCGCTTCGTATCGCTTCCCAATCGAAACTGCCCCATGACGAACCCGGTCGGCTCTTTTACACTGAACATGTTTCTGGATCGTTCCAAACTTTTGTAGATACTTCGAGAACTTTCCAGGATATTCGACTTTCGAACCCTTTGTTCCCGAAGAGAATAGAAACGAACATTCTGGATAGTTCAATTCGACACGAGCTTTCGAGAAGATTAGTTCCGCTATTCGATATTAGATGGCGCTACTAGTTACCACTAGTTCTTCTCTCTCGTCACTAGATGGCATTACCCTATCTTGCAACAATATGTATATTTTCAAAAACAAATAAGGTAAATGAATTTTTCAGCCACTATATGACATTCGATTATAAACTCTATCGGAACGTGAGTTTTGCTTTCGAACGATGTGTCATTTCTTTTCGCATAGTACTTACAGACCGGGGCCTGTTTGACTGCCTGGTGGATGACAATAGGAATATTACATAGGACTCAAATAAAACTGGACAAATGTGGGTATATTATTAAGTCTCGGATACCAGATTAAGAACTAAAATAAAATTACTCATTAAAAATCTTTTTTATAACAAGCCTTTTTCGTATTTTTCTCAGCAAACCCTTTCATTTGATACCCATATCATGGCTGTGCACAAAAAATAACTAGTCCACCGTCTTGGGCCGTTCGTCATATTGGATTTAGAATGACGTCACTTAGCTAACCATGCATTGTCATGCAAACTAAACGTGTATGCAAAATTTCATCTTAATCGGTGGAGGATAACTGCTTTAAAATTCAGTTGCAAGATTTGACCCGAACATACTTTTTTTTTTTTTTTTTTTTTTTTTTTTTCGTCGGCGGGTAGTTGTGACAGTAGACACGAAAAAATTGCTCATTACAAATTATATCATTTTAATTTAAAATAAATAGTTTGAGTGCATAATTTTATATGTATCACATTGTCTAACTATAGCTACCTGCTAGTTTTGTGTTATTCCGAAATTTCACTAATCATAACAAACATCCACAATGGAATCACTGAAAGGGTCGATGTCGGAGTTGATGACACAGTTCCACGCTAGAATGTCGAGGTTTGAGGCGGAACTAACCAGGACTTCCAACACTGCAACCAGCAACCCAAATGATTTAGCGGCTGACTATTCATTGTTCAAGACCTTCGTGCTCCAGGCCCTTAACAGTCTCCAATGTCAGATCCAGGCTCTCGCTGGTGATTTTGATTCACTTGAGATGAGGAGTCGTCGAAAAATGCTCCTTATCCATGGTGTTGGCGAGGTTAGCAGGGAGGAGACGGCGCTGGTGGTTGCTGAAGTTGTGCGAGACAAATTGAAGATGGAGGCGTTTTCTGTTGCTGCAATACGGAGGTGCCATAGAATGGGCAATAAGGCCGGCTCTGGCAAGCCAAGGCCCATTCTGGTGAAGCTGCAAGACATGGACATCCGTGACAAGATCTGGTATGCGAAAACCAAATTAAAAGGTTCTGGAATAACCTTATCTGAATTCTTGACTGGGTCGCGGCATCAGGTTTTCATGGCTGCACGTGAGAAGTTTGGCGTCACCAACTGCTGGACTAAACAAGGTCATATATACATTCTGGGGCCTGATGGGATCAAGCATCGTGTCGTCACCCAAGGCGAGCTTAATTCTGTCGGCGAGCCTAAGCTGGACTCCGATAAGCCAGAGACAGTGGTGGCCAATAGGCCGGCCGCTGTCGCATTGAAGAAGAGGCGTGCTGCAGTCAATACTGTCTCCAAAAAGTGATCAGTGTATCATCAATGTCAGCAACGTTCGGGTTATTTGTTTCAATTATCTTGTCTTTGTTTGTTTGTTTACCTTCTAGCTTCATCTTATCTTTTTATTTGTCTCACTCCTACCTTTATAACTTTAAATCTTTCATAACTAACTTTGTTTCATAGCTTTTACTCTTTTGTTGACAAATTGACAATACAGGCCGGGTTCGATGATCTGTCAATCGACAGCAGTCAAAAGTCAGATCAAGAGCTGCGTTCCAGTTCCTTGTTATGCTGAAATTTGAGGCATGTTTTGTTTATGGTAACATAGCATACAACATTTTTCATGTTTGTCCGAAACGATTATTTTTGTCATATAATTTACGAGTGTTATCGTTTACTGTGATGCAACCACAGACTACCTAGAGATACTAAGTATTTTGCAACTACCCGAGCGATGCATTCTATATTGTTTGTTTCTGTTTTATATTTTATTTTTTGTTAACGCATAGCTGGCAGGTGGACGTATATTTTCTACCTACCTTATTTTATTTTTTAAATTGTTACGTATTTATATCTATTTACCTTTTATTTTTTATTTTTTTATATTTATTTTATATTTACGTGTTACATAATGGTGGATAGTGACAATGACAGCTTTTTATCAGCGTATAGTGACAGCGACAGTTTTGGAAGTATACCGTGTCTTGCTGACACGCTTGGGTCACTGTTTTCCGATGTTCCAAAGAATCTTAATGTAGTCCACATTAATGCTCAAAGCATTCCGGCCCATTACCATGACATGCTGGCTAATCTGGACTGTAAGAACATCCATGCAATCCTTGTCTCTGAGTCATGGCTAAAGCCATGCCTTCCTTCCACTTCCTACTCTTTACCCGGATACCAACTAATTAGAAATGATCGCACGGGCGGTGGTGGCGGCGGTGTTGCCATATATCTCCGAAATAACATTCCTTTCTCAGTTGTTCATATGTCATCACAGCCGCCACCGCCGAACGCTGGCGAGCATCTCTTCTTGGAAGTTAATCTTCATCATTCGAAGATTCTGCTTGGTGTCTACTATTGTCCCTCTTTACGTATCAACTATTTTTCCTCTTTTGAAAGTCTACTCGTTAACCTTATTCCTTCTTACAGTCACACTATAATAATGGGTGACTTTAACACTTGTCTTCTCAAACAAGATTCAAGGTCATCATCACTCCAATCTATTTCACATTCTTGCAACTTGCCTCTTCTTCCCTTGAGTGCCACTCACCATTTTCCTAACTGTACTCCCTCACTTCTTGATCTCATACTCGTTTCTTCAACTCAACATGTAGCTAAGCATGGACAATGTACAGCTGACGCCTTCTCCTATCATGACCTTTTATTCCTTTCCTACAAAATTCGCCCCCCAAAGGCTAAGCCCAAGATACTCCTGCGGCGTAGTTTTGGTAGTATGAACCTTGAGAACCTCCGTGAGGATGCTGTCGGCATTGACTGGTCTGATGTCATTGCCGCTAAGTCGATTGATGTTAAAATCAGTTTACTCAATGCCAAGCTTCTTCAGCTATACGACGTTCATGCACCTGTGCGGCCAGTAAAAATGAAGCACCTGCCGGCCCCGTGGCTGACAGACGACTTAAAAGACTTATTGAAGAGGAAAGCAGCAGCTAAGTCTAGATTTAAAAGTAGACCAAATTCTCTAACTCGTAAGAAATATGTTGCGATCCGCAATCGTAGCAATTTGGTGTGTAGGGATGCCCAACGCCGCCACATTCATAAGTCCGTTGATAACGGTGATCCAGCTAAAGTCTGGAAATTTCTTAGATCAATGGGAGTGGGAAAATCGCGCCAAGATTCTTTTCCTAAAGATATAGATCTTGAATTGCTTAATCAACATTTTTCCACATCTTCTAACTTCAATGGTACTATCAAAGCAAAAACGTTAAATTATCTTTCATCTCTTCCCACTCCCGATTATTCACCTCTCGTCTTTAATCAGTTTTCCGATTGTGATGTTAAGAAGAGCATAGAATCAATCTCGTCGAATGCTGTTGGTAGTGACTGTATTAGTCGCAATATGATACTCCCTATCCTTGACGAAATCCTTCCTGTCATCTCACATATCCTCAATCATTCCGTATCTTGCGGTGTTTTTCCCTCTTCATGGAAAGAAGCCCAAATTACTCCTCTTCCTAAAAAGCGCAATCCCGTTACCTTCTCTGAATTCCGTCCTATCTCCATATTACCATTTCTATCCAAAGTCCTTGAACGCCTTATCCATAACCAACTCAGTACATTCCTGTGCAAGAACCACCTCCTTAATTTTTTCCAATCCGGGTTTCGTCCAGGACATAGTACTACAACAGCTCTTGTTAGCATTACTGACGATATTAGACTTGGTATGGAAAATGGAAATCTGACGGTCCTTTCCTTATTAGACTTCAGCAATGCGTTTAATACCGTCGACTTTGACATCTTACTCGGCATACTCAGCTCTCTTAACATATCTCCAACGGCAATTGATTGGTTTCGTAGTTACCTGTGTGGCCGCCGACAACGTATTTGCATTGAAGATTCTACCTCGTCATGGTGCAATACCTCTGCAGGCGTACCACAGGGCGGCGTTCTTTCTCCTCTTCTCTTTGCTATTTTTATAAATTCTATTTCCAATGAACTTCTCTCGTCCTACCACCTTTACGCTGACGATCTGCAAATATTTTCTCAAGCTCCAGTAGATGAATTGTCGGAGGCTGTTAACATCGTCAATCAAGATTTAGCTCGTATTTCTGAGTGGAGTGTGGCTCATGGTCTGCAGGTTAATCCAACGAAGACTCAAGTCATTGTTGTCGGCAGTCCTAGGTTGCGCTCAAGAATTAACTGGTCACAGCTCCCCCGGATTGTTTTTGATGGCTTAGCTATTCCATACAGCGACTCGGTGAAAGACCTGGGTATTTTAGTTGACAAAGACTTTTCGTGGGGTCCTCAGCTGCAAGAAGTTAGCCGCAAGGTGTTTGCGTCTGCGGGGTCTTTACGCAGACTGCGCAATTTCCTTCCTACTGCCACCAAAACTGCGCTCGCCCAATCCCTTCTTCTCCCAATCCTCGATTATGCCGATGTCAGTTATTTAGATCTAACTGAAGTGCAGCTAGATAAGCTTGAGAGACTCCAAAATGTTTGCATTAGATTCATATTTGGTTTACGCAAATATGACCATGTTTCTGATTTTCGTATTAAGCTCAAGTGGCTGCCAATCCGCCTTCGCCGGAATGCCCATATTTTATCATTACTTTACAGTATTCTGTTTATTCCTACAACTCCCTCTTATCTCAAAGAACGCTTTAAGTTCCTTCATGACACACATTCAAGAAACCTGAGATCATCGGAAAATTTGAGACTTTCGATGCCTACTCATTCCACTAAGTTTTACGATAAATCGTTTACGGTCCAGGCTGTGCGATTGTGGAACGAGTTGCCCTTGTCAGTAAGACAAGCCCAGTCACATGCTGCTTTTAAGAACCTGGTTAGAAACCATTTCCTTTCTATATAACGTTTTCCTATTTAGATCTAATTTATTCCATCATTATTCAACCCTTTTTATTTATTTATTTCCATCTATGTATATGTGTAACACATAGTATTATATGTGTATGTTTATATATAAGCTTATGTATAGTATTTAATATAGTAATATATATATATATATATATATTAATGTAGCATTACACCACAGACTACCCCCTGTTTTATTCTTAGTCATTAACGTCCATCTAAAGGTTGTCTGGTAGATATCGCTGTCAGCGATAAGGCCGCCTTTGTACCCGTAGAAATAAGTATAATTGTAAAAGAGATGTGTAACTTTAGTTTTTGGTGTACAATAAAGTATATTCTATTCTATATTCTATTCTACATACATTGCAAGTTAAATAAAAACTTGAAATCTAGTATTGTTACCTGTAATAATAGTCTCTCTCTACGTTTCTGGCCGGGAGTCTTGCGCCACTCGTCGACTCCTAACGATAGTCTCAGTTCTCGCGCCAGTAGCTCGCAACGACGACTAAGATCCTCTTCTTGTTCTCTGATAGAAAGATCACGAAATTTGATTAATATACGGTATAAAAGCAGTTGGTTTATTAGATATTCAGTGGTTCCGGCCGTATATGGAGATCTGTAGTACCCAAGAATCGCAATTGCGTTGCAATCCTACGGGCAAAACTGAAATATCTCAAATGTTTTACAGCGGCACAGACCTTGCAAACAGGAACGCTTAAAAAATCGTGAATTAATATTATGTAATTGCAAAAATTCTACTTATATATATCTATAAAAAACGGACACCATAATAGAAGTTTATGCAACGGTCTTATAATAGAGGTTATTAAAACACGAGTGTGGGTGATAATGTATCACAAGAGTGTTTTAATACCTAATTATATGCCGTTGCATAGACTATTTTATCTTCACTAATACAGATGAAATAAAACAAAAGTGGAAACGGAAAAATAGTGGTATGGTGGGCAATTTAGACTCTCATTGCGCGTGACTACGCAGCGCGCGCTTTCATAGACAATGACACTATTTTTGTACATTAATTCAATGAGCCTATACGCGCCAATAAATTTAAAAGTAAAATTGTGCTATTAAAATTTAAAAGTTTATTCTACGCTCCAGCGTAGAATAAACTTTGATGAATGATTTTTCTTTAAATTTTACGTACCCACGAAAAAAAGTACGTGTTTATACAATATTTTTTTAATTCATAATTTGGAACATTAACTTGTGAGTGTAGATAAAATTAATTTAGGTTTTTACGAATAGTTTTGCTTCAGTGCTGTCTTTGTTTTTAAATCTACCAATACATCTTTCTGCCAAACTTTATTTCTGTTATCCCTTTCTAAACTGCCACCATAATAAATTGTAATATACTCACAAAATATTTAACTGCATCTGTCTTCTGAGCAGCGCGTTCTTCTTGTTCACCAAGTTGAACCACTGCGACATCAGTCTGTCTTCCTCCTGTTACAACCAAAATACATTAATAAACCTAAAGAAAAAGGAGATTGCCTATTTTGTAAGGGAACTTTCGTCCCTTGGAAAGATTGTTTTTAGAATGTTGTAGAAAACCACGTTATATTCATAATTAGAAAACATTTTTAATATGGTCACCCAGTTTTTATGCTGGTGTAGATATTAACCCTTATTACAATCCAATAAGACCCACTTGCACGAAAAATTTAACACGAGGTTAAGTTGTCATTATGTCATACAATATTGTTAATTTAACCTCGTGTTAACAGCTAACTCTAGTTAAGTTTTTCTTGCAAATGGGCCTAAGGTGCATACAAATGTCAAAGTTAAAAACTAAATTTATAGGACACGTATGGAAAAAGAAAGGTCATGATCACTAAAATTCAATCCGATTTTAGGATAATATTTCAATCTGGGACCTGTGTTTGGGCAAGGGCACCCAAAGTGAAGAAAGAAAAGTTGGTTCAAATAAATTGCACTAGATGGCGTGATAAGCTTAAGAGACGAGAAAAATGTGTGTTCTTGTTTAATTAACTCTCCTAAGCACAAAATTAAGGAATATCGGATTATTCACATTTCATAGATCATTTGAACGGATCATCAATTGATTCCAATAGATGTTTCTTTGTATGGGATGAGGCATCTGTATGTTAGTATTATATATTATTATTTATTATCTATGGTTTGGGTATCGTTTTACCCAGTTATTGGGTTGTGGAGGTCAGATAGGCAGGCTGAGTCCGGTAAGACTGGAAGCCGACCCCAATATAGTTGGGAAAAGGCTAGGCAGCTTGATTGGTTTGGGTAAACTCCTTTTCATACCAACATTTTTTTTCTATCTATTTCTCAAGGTAACTTTACTTCTAATCTACATTAGAAGAAGACTTCGAAGTTGCTGCATTAAGCTACTAAAATTATGCCTTCGAAATTACGAAGATACGTGTATATTTACTAGCAAGTATAGGTAAGTCAGAGGAATCTGTCATTATATACATTTAACAATACTCGAGCAAAAGGTCACAGCTCAGAGAGATGTTAATCTGGACTGGCACATTTTAGTACTCAGGATGAATGACCATACATCTAAAAGTATAATCTAAAAACCTGAACAATTTTTTTCGAGGAAACGAATTTGCCCAGATGTGAGACCTATCTAAATCGATTTTTCGCCCCGGAAAGCCCCTATATTGCAAATTTTATCGAAATAGTTAGAGCCGTTTTCGAGAATGGGATTATCTATACTAATATTATAAAGAGAAAAGATTTGTATTTTTGTATGTAACAAATAAACTTAAAACCTACTGGACCGATTTCAAAAATTCTTTCACCGTTTGGAAGCTATACTATCACGGGTGACATAGGATATATACTTTTTGTCCCTGTAATCCCACGGGAACGGGAACTACGCGGGTGAAAACGCGAGGCGTCCGCTAGTATTATATACAAATATTGCTCGTTTAATAGTATAGGATGTATTATGTTAATATTTATAAAATGTTTTTTTATTTATAAATAAATTTAAATTGAGGAGTCAGTGTCACAAAGATCCAATAAATCTCATATAAATAAGCCAAACTACAACACTACGCTAGCAACATTAAAACATAAGTTAGTATCAGACAATAGGTATGATACTAACTCATGTTCAATGAACAATAATCTACAATAAATATGTATATTTAGAGGACAGGATTAGGTTACCGGGTAGGTCGGAACTTGGATACAGGCTAGAACAAGTTTCTTCCACTTCTTCTGAAAAATGTAATACTGCTAAAGTTTCCTAAAACACTATAAGGTCTCGGACAGATAATAAAAAATAAAAGTCCGACTTGTACCTTACGTAACTTGAAAACATGTTTTTTTTGTTTATTGAGATATTTTGGTCTCAAATTAAAGGTATTGGTGGTCCACGCGTTTATGAGATATTAACTCATGACTGAATGCCAAGTGAAAGGGTCAAGGACGCCCTTTACCGCGATACGTTTGTTTTGATCGTGTTAGCGACACTGCCTTTACATATTTTTCGTATCGTTTTGTAATATTGGAATACATTAGTACACAGGTGTTAACGACTTTTATTTTTTTGTTATCTGGCGGTGACTAGTCTTACTACAAAACTAGGTTATTTTAGTCCATGCTTTTTGTATTTTAAACTGGTTGAAGAATTTATTAATTATCAGCCTTTTAATGTTCCCACTGCTGGGACACAGGCATCCTCTCTGTGAGAGGAAAAGGGACGTAACCCACGACGCGGGCCCAATGCGGGTTGGTGGATGTCACATGTCTTCGAATTTTTGGTTCTAAGACATGCAGGTTTCCTCACGATGTTTGCCTTCATCGTTTTAAGAACAGTGGTGATGAAATAATTTACACAAAGTAAAGCACCTGCCTGGGTTCGAAACAACGACCTACAACTTGTAAGTCACGGTCAATACTACTCGGCCAACACTGCTCTCAAAGAGTTGTGAGGAGTTTATACAACCAGTTCAAAATAAAAATACCTACTTATAAGTTGTAAGGGAAAAGTGGTGATCATGGTGGTGCGTATTTGCTGGCTTGGTCTGGCTATTTAATCTATTTTTAAGGTCATCAGGTTTTCGTTCTCACTGACCTCTTTCGTACTTCAAAGATCCCTTATTTAATGATACTTAACAGATCCCTTATTTAATGATACTTAACAGGTCGATAATTAAGGTTATTAGCAGAAACAGAAAAAAAAAATACTTTCTTTAGGAGCCTACTGCTACGAGTGCATGTTCTTAAAAGGGCCATAGTTGGGGTTATTAGCAGTAACATTTTTTTTAAATCTTTCTTTGGAGCCAACTGCTACGAGTATGCATGATCTTAACAGGGAGATAGATGGGGTTATTTGCAGTAAAAAAATAATGTGTTTTTCGTTAGGAGCCTACTGCTACGAGTAGGTTTTAAAATACCACTTTATTTACTGCAACCGGAACTATTGCCATGATTCGTTTTTCCACGATTTTTTGCCCAGCCTGTATATGCATTGTTAGCTGTTAGCTCAAAAAGTTCAAGTGTATGTATTTGTGTGATAAATCGTGTATATTGTCCCCCGTTCCTTATTGACCGGGATTAACTTAAATATAACTGGTGAAATGTGGGGGTTCCTCTACCCTACCGCTTCAGAATACAGTCGTGATGGTAGGTTACCTCAGTGTTATCGGCACACTCCATGACCCGGCGCAGCTGTTTCTCTAGCGCGGCGGCTCTTTCATCGATGGCGCATTGTTCCTTCTCCAATGCTTCCAGCTCGCTTTGTATGTAAGAGCCCGTTTCTCTGCCCTGGAACAAGGAAGGTATAATTTAAATATCTATATGTCTTTAAGTCAGAGTGAATAGATTACTTCTAGGCAAGCGTGCTTCACCGTCGACCACATCATCGCATACCATCAGGTGAGATAGTGATCAAGCGCGAGCATATTAATTATATATAAAAAAAAACAACAAAACTTTTTTACAAAAAAATTCAACCGACGTCCAAATAAAAATACTAAAAAGTGAAAAAAAACTTTTTGCAAAAAAATACTACCGACTTCCAAATACAAAACTACAAAGTGAAAAATAACTTTATAAAAAGTTTTTTTTTATTTTTCACTTTTTAGTTGTACCTACCTAATAGGCAACTTAGTAAGGTATAATGCCAGAATAGATTTCATGAAACTTGAACATAACCGGTGAAATGAGAGATCTGCGTACCCTTTAAGAGCATACTGGCGTGATGTTATAATAATAATAATAATAATAAATAACAATAATAACAATTTCTCTGTTAATACTACATAAAACTAAATTTAAATAATGCCTCCATATATATATAATAAAACAACCAGAAGAAAACCAAAACTATAATTAAAATGAACAACCTACTCGTACAATAAACCAGAATGACAAGCTGAGAAGAAAATGTTGACACGAAGCCAGGCCCGAGCCAAAAACACACGCCCAACATCTTCGGGTTCGTCGCTCAGCTCCGCCTCGCAGTCGCCGGGATCCCCTACAACCGTAAGTCAAGCGATCCTGGATGCTGCAGTTGCGTCGAGCTCTAGCGACGAATACTTCTCTCCGCCGACGACACCACCACCTACGCGTCGACGGGGAGGACGCCGGCCACCGGACAGCCTAGGACCTCGAGGCCCATCGGCCTCTGACAGGGTCCCCGCTCCCGGTGGAAGTGTGCAGCGCATGCGATGGACGCAATCGATTAACGAAAACGTCATGCGCGCATACTTTGGGGCTACAGAGGGGGGAAGTAACCTGACTGCGTACCGTGGTCGGATGCTCTCTCTGTTTCAGGTGCTTGAGCCAGCTGTCAACGTGTCGGCCCAACGTCTATCGGATCAGGTGCGGGTCATCCAACGTAACCGTATGCTGGATGACGCCGTACTTGATAGACTGCGTGAGGAATCACAGAGTAGCCGTGTCTCACCTGCCTTGCCACCGGCCGCGGTGCAACTGCAACCCAGTGTTTCACCGCGACCCGACCATGTTGGCGAGGATGACGACGACGAGGCTATATCTGTGAGTACCCAATGCAATGCACGTTTGAGGAGCGCTTTGGAATGTGCATTCAGCGAGTATCGCTCCACACCGCCTGAGCTTAGACCTCGACTACCTCGTTTGCCCATGCATAAGAAAAATAGGGCGCTGGTGTGTGCTCTAGATTCGCAGCTGTCAAATGTTTTTGATAGCAGCAAAGACCTTGCCGACACCCACTCGATCTTGTACTGTGCGGCTGCAGCAGCATGTCGTGTAGCTAACGTCAAGTTTCCCAAAACTGACAGAGCTACACGACCAGCTATACCAGCTTGGCAGTGCAGGATTGAGCGTCGTATCGGTGAGGCTAGAGCACTCATCGGCAAGCTTATCTGCTTCAGGGAGGGCAACACTCGCCCTAGAGTGATGCGCTTTGTGAGGCGGGCGTTCTCAGGGACTGATATCAGTTCTCGAGATTATATGTCCCGCGTCACAGAGCGTATCGACTTCCTGAAGCAGAAAATCTATGCATGGGCAAACCGTATTCGTCGGTACAAGCGGCGAGTGGAGCGATACACTCAGAATCGCACATTCCAGAGCAACGAAAGGTGGGTTTATAGGGCTTGGGAGCAACCCAACCAAGGTGTGACTGATACGCGCCTACCGGATAATGACGCCATGTCTTCGTTCTGGCGCGATATTTGGTCGGTGCCTGTCAGTCACACCGAGGATGACTGGACTCGGGAGGTCGAACGAGCGTGCGATCCGATACCACAAATGGGGGCAATTACCATCAGCCCCCAAGATGTGGCTCGTGCAGTCCGCCCGTTGCCTAACTGGAAATCTCCTGGGCCGGACGGACTGCACAACTTTTGGATTAAATGGTTCCAAAGTTCGCACGCTCGTTTGGCAACTCAGTTCCAGTCTGCCTTAGAGTCAGGATCGCTACCTCAGTTCCTAACGACAGGAATAACCCACCTGCTCCACAAATCAGGTAGTACTGCGGATCCTAAAAATTATAGACCGATAACGTGCTTACCGACGGTCTATAAAGTTCTTACATCCATTCTGAGAGCGAAAATTAATCAACATATTGACAATAACGCCATCATGTCTGCTTCTCAGAATGGATGTAGGAACGGGTCCCGCGGTACTAAGGAGCTGCTCCTCATAGACATTGCCATTAGCCAACAGGTTCGCCGTTCCCGCAAGGATCTGGCGACATGTTGGATAGATTACAAGAAGGCTTATGACTCAGTGCCACATACATGGCTCATGAGGGTGCTGGAGTTGTATAAAATTGATGCAACTCTGCGCGCCTTCCTGACGTCATGTATGGGGCAGTGGAGGACGGTCCTTCACTATCCAGGATGTCGACAGATTCAGGAAAACAGCGAACCTATAAGGATCGAGCGCGGCATATTTCAGGGCGACAGTCTGAGTCCTCTGTGGTTTTGTTTAGCCCTGAACCCTCTCAGTACACTGCTGGAGGGTTCAGGTCTGGGCTATCGGTTGAGAAGAGGTGGTCAGGTCATATCACACCTCCTTTACATGGATGATCTGAAGCTCTTTGCCCCCAACAACTTGCAACTGATGAAGCTACTGAAGGTAACAGAAACCTTCAGTGACGCCATCCGTATGGAATTTGGTGTGGACAAATGTGCAGTCATGCATGTAAAGCGAGGGGAGATTATGGAATCCGTGGGAATACAACTCTCGGATTCCATACACCTTCGATCCCTTTCCTCAACCGAAACTTACAAGTATTTGGGTATGTCGGAAGCACTAGGCATCAATGCTACTGACGTGAAACAGTCGTTGAAGGAGCGCTTCTTTGGCCGCCTGAAAAGAGTACTAAATAGTCTTTTATCGGGCGGTAACAAGGTGCGCGCCTTCAACGGCTGGGTCATGCCGGTATTGATGTATTCTTTCGGCATACTCAAATGGACTCAGACTGAACTTGACGCCCTGGATAGGAGGATCCGCACGCTGCTTACCGCAAATCGTATGCATCACCCACGTTCATCGGTTATGAGACTGTATATCCCTCGGAAGTGCGGGGGTCGTGGCTTTTTAAATGCTAAGACCCTACACAACCGCGAGGTATGCAGTCTTAGGGAATACTTCCAGGCCGCTGACGTGGGTATGTATCGAGATGTGGTAGCGGTGGACAAGGGCCTTACCCCGCTCTCCTTGGCTAACGAGAACTGGCGCAAACCTATAGTATTAGATACTAATGACCGCAGGGAGGTATGGCAGAGCAAGGAGCTTCACGGACGCTTCTACCGGGTCCTACATGGGCCCGATGTAGATCTTTTAGCGTCCGTGGCCTGGCTGCGATTTGGTGACCTGTTCGGGGAAACCGAAGGTTTTGTCTTTGCGATTATGGACGAAGTTATGATGACGAACAACTACCGGAAATACATTGTGAAGGACGGCACGGTTGACATCTGTCGGGCATGTCACCGGCCGGGTGAATCAATCCGTCACATTATCTCCGGTTGTTCTAGTCTGGCTAACGGAGACTATTTGCATAGACACAACCTTGTAGCCAGGATTATCCATCAGCAACTTGCTCTTAAATACAATCTTGTGGAGTCGGAAGTGCCTTACTATAAGTATGTGCCCGACCCAGTTCTCGAAAATGGCAATGTAACGTTGTATTGGGATCGGTCTATCATCACTGACAGGACTATTGTTGCCAATAAGCCTGACATAGTGGTGATGGACCGACTAGAGCGTCGCGCAATGATTGTTGATATAGCGGTCCCACATGATGAGAACCTCGTGAAGGCTGAGAGAGATAAGAAAAGCAAGTATCTTGATCTGGCTCGCGAGGTTGTCGACATGTGGGACGTGAATACAGCTATCATTGTGCCGATAGTCGTTACGGCCAATGGCATAATAGCCAAGAGCCTCGACGAACATCTGAGGAGGCTCTCGTTAGGCAGCTGGATCAAGGGCTTGATCCAGAAAGCGGTACTTCTGGACACGGCGCGCATCGTTAGGAGGTTCCTCTCTCAGGAGCCTTGACCACCGGTAGCTTGGACCCTGTTCCCGATACCGGTGGGCTACTATTTTTGTATTTTTAAATGTTTTTTTATTTTATTTTTTATAGAATAATATTTAAAAATGTAAAAATATGTAATATAAAATGAATAAATGAAATAATAATAATAATAATGACTTGACAGACAGTTGCCAAAAATTTTCTCTTATAAATTTCTTCCATAATAAATATTTTTAACTATCTAAATTATACAAAACAATATGAAATCAAAGAAAAAAAAAACATACAACAGTAAAATCACCAAAAGTATGGCCGAAATACAAATTCAAGAATAAGAAATGTGAAAAATTAAGTCGACGGCGACGTCATGTTAACGAGAGCTGCCGCCGCAAGAAATGCACGCCCACCACCTCCGGCCTCGTCGCCCAGCTCCGCCTCGCCGCCGCCGGAAACCAGCCCCACCGTGAGTGCTGTGACACCGGCCGTGGCAGTTGCGTCGAGCTCGAGCGACGAGTACTTCTCTCCGCCGACGACACCACCACCTGCGCGTCGACGGGGAGGACGCCGGCCGCCGGACCGCTTAGGACCTCGAGGCTTACCGGTCTCTGATAGGGTCCCAGCACCCGGCGGAAGTGTGCAGCGCATGAGATGGACACAATCCATAAACGAAAATGTCATGCGCGCATACTTTGGGGCTACAGAGGGAGGAAACAACCTGACCGCGTACCGTGTCCGGATGCTCTCTTTGTTTCAGGTGCTTGAGCCAGCCGTCAACGTTTCGGCCCAACGACTTTCGGATCAGGTGCGGGTCATCCAGCGTAATCGTATGTTGGATGATACTGTACTTGATCGCCTCCGAACGGAAATGGGTAACCGTGTCACTGCCCCATCGTCGCAGGCTGTGGTGCTACCACAGTCCAACCACGCTGACGAGGAGAGTAGTGACAGGGTTACAAACGTAAGTACCCAGCGCAATGAGGAATTGAGGAGTGCTTTGGAGTGTGCTATTCGGGAGTATCGCAACATGCCACCCGAACTTAGGCCACGATTACCTCGTTTGCCCATGCATAACAAGAATAGGGCGCTGGTGGCTGTTCTGGATTCGCAGTTGTCAAACTATTTTGATGACTGCGAAGACCTCACTGATGCACATTCGATCGTGTACTGCGCGGCTGTAGCGGCATGTCGTGTAGCTCATGTCAAATTTGCAGATGACAGAGCTACACGACCGAAACCAGCCGTACCGGCTTGGCAGTGCAGGATCGAACGTCGTATTGGTGGGGCCAGAGCACTCATCGGCAAACTAATTTGTTTCAGGGAGGGCAATAGCCGCCCAAGAGTGATGCGCTTTGTGAGACGGGCGTTTTCGGGGACTGATGTCAGCCCCCGAAACTATATATCCCATGTCACAGAGCGCATCGACTTCCTGAAGCAAAAAGTGTATGCATGGGCAAACCGTATTCGTAGGTACAGGCGGCGAGTGGAGCGATACACCCAGAATCGCACATTCCAAAGTAATGAAAGGTGGGTTTATCGGGCTTGGGAGCGACCCAACCAAGGTGTGACTGATACGCACCTGCCGGATGATGACGCTATGTGTTCATTCTGGCGCAGCATCTGGTCGGTGCCTGTCAGTCACACCGAAGGTGAATGGACTCGGGAGGTCGAACGAGCGTGTGATCCAATACAAGAAATGGGGGCTATCACGATCAGCCCCCAAGATGTAGCCCGTGCAGTCCGTCCGTTGCCGAACTGGAAATCTCCAGGACCGGACGGACTGCACAACTTTTGGATCAAGTGGCTACAAAGTTCGCACGCTCGTTTGGCATCTCAGTACCAGGCAGCCTTAGAGTCTGGTTCGCTACCCAAGTTCCTTACAACAGGAATAACCCACCTGCTCCACAAGTCTGGTAGCACCGCGGAACCCAAAAATTATAGACCAATTACATGTTTACCAACGGTCTATAAGGTTCTTACATCCATTTTGAGAGTTAAAATTAATAAACACGTCGACGATAACTCCATCATGTCGGTCTCTCAGAATGGATGTAGGAACGGGTCCCGCGGTACTAAGGAGCTACTCCTTATTGATATGGCCATTAGCCAACAGGTTCGGCGTTCCCGAAAGGATCTGTCGACATGTTGGATAGATTATAAGAAGGCCTATGACTCGGTGCCTCATACATGGCTCATGAGGGTGCTAGAATTGTATAAAATAGATACAACTCTACGCACCTTCCTGATGTCGTGTATGAGGCAATGGAGCACAGTCCTTCGCTATCCAGGATGTCGAAATATCCAGAGGAATAGCGAACCTGTAAGGATCGAGCGAGGTATATTCCAGGGCGATAGTTTGAGTCCACTTTGGTTTTGTCTAGCCCTGAATCCTCTAAGCATGCTGCTGGAGAATTCAGGGCTAGGCTATCGGTTGAAGAGAGGTGGTCTGGTTATATCTCACGTCCTTTACATGGATGATCTGAAGCTCTTTGCCCCCAGCAATCTTCAGCTGATGGAGCTACTGAAGGTAACTGAAACTTTTAGTAGCGCCATCAGGATGGAGTTTGGTGTGGAAAAACAACCTGAGATCCCTCTCTCCAAACGAAACCTATAAGTATTTGGGTATGTCGGAAGCGTTAGGTATCAGCACTACTGACATGAAGCAATCGTTGAGGGAACGCTTCTTTGGCCGTCTGAAGAAGGTACTCAATAGTCTTCTTTCAGGCGGAAACAAGGTGCGCGCCTTCAACGGTTGGGTCATGCCGGTATTGATGTACTCTTTCGGCATACTCAAATGGACTCAAACGGAACTCGACGCCCTGGATAGGCGAGTCCGTACACTGCTGACTGCATATCGAATGCATCATCCACGATCGTCGGTCATGAGATTGTATATCCCGCGGAAGTGTGGTGGCCGAGGCTTTTTAAATGCCAAAAACCTCCACAACCGCGAGATATGCAATCTCAGGGAATATTTTCTACACACCGTCGTGGGTATGCATCGAGATGTAGTAGCAGTGGACAAGGGACTCACCCCGCTCTCCTTGGCGAATGAGAATTGGCGCATGCCTGTAGTGCTTGATACTAACGACCGCAGGGAAGTATGGCAGAGTAAGGAGCTTCACGGACGCTTTTTTCGGGCCCTACATGGGTCCGATGTAGACCAAGCAGCGTCCGTAGCCTGGCTGCGTTTCGGTGACCTCTTTGGGGAAACCGAAGGTTTTGTCTGTGCAATTATGGACGAAGTTATCATGACGAATAACTACCGGAGATTTATTGTGAAGGATGGCACGGTTGACATCTGTCGGGCATGTCACCGCCCGGGTGAATCGATCCGACACATTATCTCTGGATGTTCTCGTCTAGCTAACGAGGAGTACTTGCATAGGCACAACCTTGTAGCCAGGATCATCCACCAGCAACTTGCTCTGAAATACACTCTTGTGGCATCGGAGGTACCGTACTACAGGTATGTGCCCGACCCAGTTCTCGAAAATGGCAATATCACATTGTACTGGGATCGGTCCATCATCACTGACAGGACTATTGTAGCCAATAAGCCTGATATAGTGGTGGTGGACCGAATTGAGAGGCGTGCAATGATTGTTGACATTACCGTCCCGCATGACGGGAACCTCGTGAAAGCCGAGAAAGATAAGCAAATCAAGTATCTTGACTTGGCTCGCGAGGTTGTCGACATGTGGGATGTAGACACAGCGATCATTGTACCGATAGTCGTGTCAGCCAATGGCTTAATAGCCACGAGCCTCGACCAACATCTTAGGAGGCTCTCGTTAGGCGGCTGGGTCAAGGGCCTGATCCAGAAAGCAGTACTGCTGGACACGGCTCGCATTGTTAGGAGGTTCCTCTCTTTGGAGCCCTGACCGCCGGTAGCTTGGACCCTGTTCCCGATACCGGTGGGCCTCTATTTTCTATATTTTTAAATGTTTTTCAAATTTTGTGTTTTATAAAAATATTTAAAAATTTAGTTAATAAGAAAAGAAATAAAATAAAGGAAATAATAATAATAAAGTTTATTTAAAAATCATAAGGCAATACAATAAATAAAATTTTTGCTTAAATTTATGTCAAGTTCACATAAGCTATGTGCCTGAACTAGGTAATCCTGTGTTTCAGGCGAGAAGAGGTACATTTGTTTTTTTTTTTTCAAATAATCATTAATAATCAAATCCTAGGTGTATGCGTTGATCATTTTATAGAATGTAAATACTCGTAACAATCAAAAATAACAAAGTTCTTATTTTCTAACGGCTTATTTCTAAAGGGTAATAATAATAATGTGTAATTAAATTCTTATTATCTAACATCTCTGACTCTCAAATACCAGAATAGACAATTAAAACTCGCACAATATCTATTTTAATACAAGTAGTAATTTCTCTGTGTCTTCGTAAGACATACTTTGCAGAGCTTCTTTGAGAATTTTCTTACAGTTGCAATAATTTAGGGAATAAATGTTTGATGTTGCGTTTAGTCTGTTGTAGAGTAGTGGCCCGAGGTACACATAAAATTTGTCTGTGAAAGCATGTTTTGTACTTATTTTAAGGGCAACTATATCCTTCCGTCTTTTTTTTGTAAGCTCTTTGCGGTAGGGAAGGGCTGCGTGTTGTTTTAACACGATTTTCATTATGAATAACTGACGAACTGTTAGTACTTCACACGATTTATAGAGGAGGTTAGTGGGAAAAAGGAATGGGCGGAAAGTAGACACCTTGAGGATCGCTCTTTGCGCTCTCTCGATGGGTAGCAACAAAGTTTTACCCACCCCACCCCATGAGGTAATGCAGTAAGTCAAAATTGACTGACAAAGTGCAAAGTAAACTTGTCTAACTAATAGTGGGTCTGCAATATATCGTAGCTTTTTGAATACGAATATTAGCTTACGAATTCTATTATTTAAAGCATCTAAATGTTGTTTAAAGGAAAGGTTTTCATCTAAAATGATACCCAAGTATTTTATTTTATTAGCAATATTGATATTGGGACATCCACACTGATTATCGGTAGCGTCTGTGCAATAATGAGCATATAACGTTGGGGCAATATTAGTCTGTTTACGCATCGAAAACCTAATGTAATTTGTTTTATCCGCATTTAATGTTAGTGAGTTATATTTAAGCCAATTATTTACAATATTGAATCCGTGTTGCGCAAGCTTGTGCACTTCATTTTCTGACTCTGCAGAAAAAAGTAGAGCAGTGTCATCAGCGTAAGATACAATTCTGCCATGTTCTAGCTTTAGATTACAAAGGTCATTTATGTAAATCAAAAACAGAGTAGGACCTAAAACACTTCCTTGGGGAACACCAAAGGATGTGTTTTTTTTATCAGCGCTAAGCACATTGCCAATCTTTACGCACCGGGTACGGTCTTCTAAATAACTTTTGACGAGTTTCAGCTGGATTCCTCTTACACCCACGTTCTCAAGCTTGCGCAACAGGATAGGAATGGAAACTGTGTCAAAAGCTTTGGCGAGGTCCAGGAAAATTCCTACTGTGTGGTTACCCTTGTCAAGTTCCTGAGCCAGATAGTCAGTCAGGTGATGTACGGCATCAGCGGTTGAGACTTTAGGTCTAAATCCAAACTGACACTTGGATAAAATTGATTTATCCTCCAGATACTTAAACAGTCTTTTATTGATAATTTTTTCCAGAATTTTAGACATACAAGGCAGTATAGAAATAGGTCTATAATTTGTCACTTGCTCTTTACTGCCTGATTTATAAATAGGGAGAACAACTGCCTTTTTTAGACAATCAGGAAAAATACCTGAAGATAAACAAATGCGAAAAATATAAGTCAGCGGTGGTACTAAAATATGCCTGAATTGCTTTATAATTTTATTGGATATGTTATCCCAACCAACTGCACAGTCGTCTTTCAAAGTCGTAATTATACTTTCTACCTCAGTCTCATCAGTATCCAGCAGTCCAAAGGATGTTAAAGTGGTGCTACACATAGAAGGTGCGCCTGTAAGGTAATGACGTGAATGACCCCGAATTTTTTCTGCCAGACACTTACCAACATTGACAAAGAAATTATTTGCCATGTTAGCAGATGTCAGCTGTGACGCATGTGCTCGTAATAAACCTGATGATGACTCATTTTGTTTCGACGTGTATGTGACATTTTTAATATACTTCCAGATCTTTTTACTATTTTTTCCAGCCTTTTCCAGTTCAATTTTATCGTAGTTGCATTTAACTTTTCTCAGCAGATCATTACAAAAATTCCTGTATCTTTTGTACGACAATTGAAATATTGCATTATCTGGATTAGATTTTGCTTTCAAATGCAGTTTATCTCTATGTTTCATACAGCGAATAAGGCCTGTCGTGATCCATGGTTTTAAGTTAAGATTTTTATTGCTTAACTCCGATACAACTGTGTTTTTCTGAATTGCATGTCCTACATTTTCTATTAAATACAACATACAAAACTGCGGGTCAGCGGAACTGTAGACTGGTTCAAAATCGATGACGCGTAAATCTTCATCAAGTTTATTTATATTTAATTTAGAAATTGTTCGATTGTTTTGTTTAGGTAATTTACAATTAAGGGTTAGTAGGACAGCATTGTGATCGGTTATTGTAGAATTAACAACAAGTGCAAGTGAGGGAAAATTGGATTTAAGCATGATATGGTCCAGACAAGAGCCACTGTGATGTGTAGGAAAGTTGTGTGCGGGAAGCAAGCCATGAAAGGCGCATAAGTTGAGGTAGTCCTGAGCAGGTGCATTAGCACTTCCTGAAAGTATATTAATATTAATATCGCCAATTAGAATAGTGTTTTTGAAGGATGATAGGCTTTGCAAGATGACGTTCAGAGAGTCAGTAAAGTTGTTAGTATTTTTAAAAGAGGGGGGTCGATATAACGCTAGTATGGCAAATTCTGATTCAATTTTAATTAACAATCTATTACAGTCGTCCATATTTGGTTCCTCAACAGAGACATTCAGATGATTTCTTGCATAAACTATCACTCCATCGTTTTGATTATAGTTTATATTACTTCTATACATATTATATCCCGGAATTAGTGGTATGTTATATTGCTTAGCAAGCCAGCATTCAGTTAAAACAATAATGTCACAGTTTATATTTAGCCGATGCTGAAATGTGCTAAAGCTATCAAAATTCTTAAAAATACTGCGAATATTTTGTGTTAGTACGGTTAACGGATTTTTGTAGCCGAATAAGTACTGTTTGCAGTTTTCTACTTCACAAACCTTTGATTCGGACACAGAGAAATTATCTAAATCATCAATTAAATTATTTATCATAATTATGTATGACAGCAAAAAAAAAACAAAAAGTTATAAAATAAAAACAGTAACACAGAAACAAAGAAAAAAATAAAAAATAAAATAAACAATAAAAATAAGTAGGTCAGAAAAATAACCAATTAACGGCGCTCTTAGGCGCCTCCATAATCAATGGAATTAATGTACCTTTTTTCAGCCATTATTTTTGCGGGGCAGTCAGCAGAACCAGTGTTGTGCTTGTCGGGCTTTTTGAAATGCAAGCAAGTAGCGCATTTTGGTTCATTTGCCTTCTTTGGACATTCTTTTATGGAGTGACCTTGATCGCCACAATGACCACAGGTGTAGCATGCCTGCCGACATGACTTGGCAGCATGTCCATACTGCTGGCACTTGTAGCATCGTGTGACCAGAGTAAAATCTCTTACAGGGCATGATGACCAATTCACAAACACTCGGTCTTTTGACATCAGGGCTTTGCGTATGGCTGCAGACACTTCTAAGACATAGTTACAGGTCTCAGCATCCTTCTTTCCTGACTTGTGACTGAACTTAATTGAGGTCAAAAACGTCTCAAGGCTGCAGTTCTGAAGTTTCTCGGTCAGATTTTGATGGTACAGACAAGTGAAAACTTCTTTTTCTGGCATGGATGTCGGCACTCCTACAATTACCACCCTAGGCTTCCTTTTATGAGGCTCGTCGACTGTTAGGCCTGATTTCGATAGCTGCACCGACTGTTTCAGTTTGTCGATGTCATCCTTCGTCTCAGTGCTGATAATAACTCCCCCGTTCCTCGTTTTGCGTAGGCCTCTCACGTGGAGCTTCATCTGCTCAGGGTGAATCAGTTTTTGGACAAGTGATTTAGTCTCATCGCTGGTCTTCAACTTGTCGTTTGGATAGATGGCCACAGAACTTAAATTTATTGGCTGTATAAAATTGTTAGCACCTTTTTTTACCTTTTATGTTATGAAATGGTATAAACAATAAACAGACATGCGATTGCAGCAATCCCGAGAGATTTGCCGTTATTTATGGAAGAGTTCTGTTGTATATCTCCGAAGTTCTTCATCAGATCTTCACAAAATTAAAATGGGACCAATTTCGGAACATACTTTTTCAAACAAAAAAAAGAATTTTCAAAATCGGTCCACAATTGACGGAGATATCGGTACATACACAAAAAAAAACAAACAATGTCGAACATAGAACCTCCTCCTTTTTGGGAAGTCGGTTAAAAATAACTTCAATGTCAGCCGTGGGTGTCAAAAAACGAAGATAAAAAAATAGTATCGCCGACTGCCGAAATTGAAGTTATTTTTCACTTAGTAGTGTTTTTATTTGGAAGTCGGTTGTATTTTTTTGTAAAAGTTTTTTTTTTCTTTTTCTTAGTGGTACATAATGAGCAAGTTAAATAGTAAGGTATCTATAATGCCCAAAGTTATGCCTGAATTGATTACGCGAACAAAATAAAACTAACATAACAGGTGAAATGAGATTGTACCAGGGTGAACTGCGTATCCCTTTAGAGGCGCAATCCCGAAAGATTTGTTGTAGTTTATTGAAGAGTTCTGTTGCATATCTCCGATATTCTTTATCAGATCTTGATCAAATTTAAATTGGACCGCACGAGAACCTGCAGCTTTCAAATGCTTTAAAAAAAAATGAATCGTCAAAGCCGGTTCACCTAATAAAAAGCTTTGAGGTCGACCTCTTCCTTCTTAAAGTCGGTTAAAAAGAAAGACTAACAAAAGGTATTCACAAGGCAGACTTGAATGGAAACGCCGGAAGGGGACGCCCTAGAAAGACATACATAGACCTTATTGATGATGGTCTATAGAAAGACCAGGTGCGCAGTACTCATTACCAGCGTGCGTGTATGACTAGATGTGCGTGAAGCAAAAGAAGTATGTTCAGATCGCAGCAGGTGGCGTTCTGTTGTTTCTGCCTACCCCCATGGGAAAAATATAATATCAGGTTTTGGTACATCATACATAAAAAGTGTGCAAGTTCTTTCGTTGATTGACCGAATGACCATAATAACTCAATTACACATTCGTGCTATTTATCTTTAAGGAGTTTTCTGTTTCCTATCTTGCAAACTGCTGAACTGATTTTGATGAAATTTGCACTTTTACCTATGTTGAAAGATGCCTTATCCAAAAAAGATGATTGACTGCAGTCCGTTTTCTAGTTTCTGAGAAATACTTGGGCATACATACTCACATAATCATTTAAGTCGAAAGATGTCCACGGCTGAAGCAGTGTCGTAAAACAACGACTATAATCTATCTCTGTGCCTAATTTCATCCAGATCCGTTCAGCCGTTCTGGCGTGATTGATTAACAAACACACATCCATCCATCTAAACTTTCGCATTTATAATATTAAGGTTACACTAGTCGATCATTCTGCCATACAAACGTAGTCTAGCGATTACTCCACTGTTTGATGATGTAAGTTCAAAATAAAAAGTTATATCAATATGTCTCATCATTATCTAGGCCTGTATGGAATCAAAAAAGTAAAAAAACAAAAATGGTAACGAGCGTCGAAAGTTCCCTATATCAACACTAAATTTAACGCATCTTTGGCCGGAAATAAATACCATAAGAAGAAGAAACATTGCAAAACGAACACAGGGATAGATTAGTAGTTCTAGAATGCAAATAATTTATTTTGAAAATAAACTTTTAGTATTTTTTTCATAATATGTAAACTCCCAACGGTCTGTTTATAAAATTTCACGCGCTCATTTTCGTCCTAAATCATCATCCATTTCGCTACAAACTTGCAAAAGTGCTATTTCGTACGCGAACTATACTCGGAATTTTAATTCGATTCCAGATTTGACAATTTCAGTGTTGCAATGTTATGACAAGTACAAAATAGTGACGTTGCAAAATTATTCGATATGGAAATGGAATATTTCCGGATCGATTCTTCTCGTTTATAATTTTACTCTCGTAAACTAAGTATATCAGGAAATTAAATATTTCTGAACCGATAATTTAGTTTTGACGATTAATTAACGATGAAAAACCAAACAAAACAATTTTGATGGAAAACCAAAACAAATAGATTCACTCAAAGTTCACAAAAAACTATAAACGTAACAACAATCACAACGTAACAACACTTTAACAAAAACCCAACAAAATATCGATTCGCAATGAAATAAGATATTCGTGCAGTCACACTGGGAGAATGAAGCCGAATGACACGATAAACAAAATGGCGATAGCTGCACGAGCGCGCACGGGTTGCCAATACTGAAAACTATCGAGGCTCTTGTTTTTAATATAAAAACAAAAATATTAACTTTTTATAAAATAGAGCAGCGATTACTAATTAATAAATAATTATTATGAATAATTTAGTATTTATTTAAATAAAAATCAATAATTTAGCCTTTAATTGGCACACTGATGGCACACACACTGATTGTTTATCGATTTTTGTGTTCATCACTACACTATTATATGTGGTATCATTATTTCACAAAATGACAGTAGCTAATGTCAAATCTGGAATCGAATTAAAATTCTGACTATAGCTTCTTACTGCTCATCACAGCAACTATCTCTTTCGCACGTGTTTTCGGAAGAGATAGCATGCATTTTAACCCCGCCCACAAAATAGTTCGTGGCGTCGACTAGGGCAACCTTAAGTAAGAAGTAAGATAAGATGTTTGCATAAAACCTTTACAAAAGCAGTAGCAGTAAAAATAATAGAAAAGTTACCTCTTCAGTGACATTGTCGTCGTCCGGCGACAGCTTGTCCACGAGCGCTGAGAACGAGTGCAGCGGAGACCGTCGCTCGATGCTCAGCGATAGGGACTTCACGGACTTTGTGTCCGAGCTGTGCCGGTCTTCTGGTAACACAAAATAATTATTAAGAAATACATAAAACTTGTGGAAAAAAAACTTTGAAGCCAAACTCACCATAACATACGCCAAGAAATTAGAGAGTAAGGCAATTTACTACACTTTCAGAGCGGGAGAGTAACTTTAACCCTTAATTCTGGTTTACACGGGTAGAGTTAACGCTAGAATCAACTATAATCTGATTTTTAATTTCATAGACTAAACTGACATTTGTGGGATTGTCACTTTATCGTTACATAAAAATAGTGTCGTATCCTAACTATCCAGAGTGATCGAAAATCGAAGTAGATCGAAAATTGAACTATTTCACTGTAAAAAAAATACATTTGTTAAGAAACTAGCGGCCCTAATTTAGTTTCTACTCATTTATGTCAGACTTCATTTTATCGATCACATTTATTTAATTTTTGATTTCAAATTTAACTCATAAATATATTACTCTTATATTCATAAAACATTTTTTTACACCAATTAGTAAAATCAAATTGAGGAGTCATGTCACATCGATTCGATGAATCACTTATGATTGAGCCTTACCTGCACTATGCTCCGCGCTTGCAACATTTAAAAAAAAATAAGGTCATTGGCAGCTGTCAGTTTAGTCTACGAAATTAAAAATCACAGTATAGCGTGATACTCTACCAATTCCAAGTACTCTACCAACTTCAGTAAAGTAACTGTCTACACGTAAATTTATATTTTATTAGTAGAGTAACTAGTGTTTCTTAGAAAGCCACGTACGTTGCTAAGTTCTACTCTACTATACGATATATGGGTCGAGTCGGTACTCTACTCTTGCAAATGTATGTACTCTAAACGCCCAATGTTGTCTACATTGGTATTGTTAGTAGCATAGTAAGTTCTGTACCGTGATACAATACCGCTAACTCTACCCGTGTACACCAGGCTTTAGTGTTCTTTTGTTTACAATGCTTCTATTGAGGAGGCAAGACTATTTAATAGAATAGAAAGAAAATATTCACAGACACAACACAATAGCACCAATCCCTAAGTAACAGAGGATAATATCCTATAAGCGTGATGAGCGCGGTGAGTCATCACGGTAGGTTTACCAATTCAGCATAATGTTTTTAATAACGGTTACAATAGGGTTGTTTTCTAGGTAGAAAAATGATAATTATATTTAGTCTGCCAGTGAGATTATCAAATAATATTTTTTGCTTTACCAAATCAATAAAAAAATAAAAAGAGAACTGACTGACTGAACATGACTCCATAGTTCAGGAGTGGGGGCTTGTGACGTCACTATGTCAGTATAAAGTGTACTGCCGGCTTAATCTCACGCGATATGTCAACGCATTATATCGTCGTCACTTTATGTTTACGTGTCAAATGAAAAAATACGACCCCAATATTTTTTATTAATCTACCTGACGGATAAAAAAAATCAATAATAATCTTGAAAACTTTCTTCATAGAAAATTTAAGCCATTCTCAAAAACCGTTTTTAGCTAGGGTCATAAGATGTATCTTTTAGGAAAGCTGGGCAACTTAATAACAAATGTTTTTTTATGTGCAGAATAAAAACTAAAAATGTTTGACGTTTTTATGAATAGAATAAGGCATTAATTGAAAAACTATTACTTTTTGTGCACAAGAAATCAGACTTAATTGAGATTTTTTTATAAGATAACGAGCTTCTGCCAGCGGCTTCGCCTGCGTGTACTATACATATAAACCTCTCACTCTATCTATTAAAAAACCGCATCAAAATCCGTTGCGTAGTTTTAAAGATCTAAGCATACATAGGGACAGACAGCGGCGATCGACTTTGTTTTATACTATGTAAGGATTATTCAATAATTTGACAGTACTATAATTACATATTATATTATTTTGTATTGTAATTTCTTTGTAAAACAACTATGTCAATAAATACTTAATTCCCTTAGAAATCAGGCTTGCATTCACAAAAGAAAATTTTCCCTCAATTCGTGCTTAGTTTTCCTTTTTTTGGATAAATGTATATCTTATGGCCGAAAATGAAACATCTCTTTTAGCATAAATACAATAAAAACTCTGTTTGTAATTTAGCTACACTCACCAGATCTATCAGGACTAACAGAACTCTTCCGTGAGCCGGGACTGGAAGGCAGCGAGTCCGTTCTGCCGAGCAACGCGTCCAGTTGTTCTACACCACCCGCTGTACAACAAAACACGTGGGATATAATTATAATACTCAGCTACCTTGTGTATTTGGACTGTACACATAAACCCAAAGCGCGCCATGGATTTTGAAATCAATATATGGTATGTATGATCAGATTTTTACCCGACTGCCGAAGGAGGGTAATGTGTTTATCAATCTATGTTTGTTCCTATGTGGCGTTCTAGAGACCAAACGCGTTGGACGATTTTGATGATTCTTACTAGCGAATGTCAAGTAAAAAGACGTAAACAAGAAAAAATCATGCTGTGCAGTCGGAGGATACATCTGATTTTGGTCAGCCAGCTCGCGAATATGTATCCACCGACTGCACAGCATGATTGTCTTCTTGTTTACGTCTTTTTAGTTCGCTTCTTTAGCAGTCAGGCTTTTTTAATTACATTTTATTTTTATTTTGGTTGAAAGTTTCTTGACTTTGTGATGGTAAATATTTCGTTTTGTGTTTTTTGTTGCCAGATATTACGGTCAATAATTATTCTTTTTACCAAAAAAACTAAACCGACTTCCAAAAAAACACCACAGCGAAAAAAACTTTATTTTCGGAAGTCGATGTCTTTTGTACCTTTTTTTCGTTTTTGACACCATCTTCCGAAAAGAAAGTTAGTCGCTTTGTAGAGTTTTGTTTTGGAAGTCGGTTTAATTTTTTGTTAAATAAAAGTTAAATGCACTTAATTTGAGTGTTAGTGTGTGTGTGTATGTGTGTGCGTATGACCCACCTGCAACAATCTCGTCCATGACAGACTGTTTGCTTATGATCTCGACGGTGCCGCCGCGGGAGTTGCGCGACGGTGACAGGGGGGACGTCGGGCTGTGCACAAATATTAAATTACTCATATAACATATTTATAGACACACAAGTGATTTATCCTTGTTTCATATTTATGGGATAGTAAATTTGTTTTTCTCAAAAATGGTATGTAATGTTGGCATAACATCTCTAAAAAGTATCCAGAAAGTGAACTCTACCGGAGACATATTGACAACTTTCCAGTAAGAAGCGTGATCTTAAATTTGGAATCTCCTACTGTCCAGTAAGTAAGTATGTAATTTACTTAATGGACAGTAGGTCATCCTCTTTAGATCTGCTTAGAAAAAAAACATAATACCAGACACAGATTAGAGTTTAGCTATTATAACATGGTTATGGGAGGGAGAGTCCAAATTTATATCTATATCTCTTTTTAGTATGACATTTTATGAGATCGATATATTTTTGAAGCTATAAACAGCCATTTTATAATCTGTGACACTTAACGCGACGCAGAAAAAGTTTGCACGTTGCGTTTTGTACTTAGTAATGTTGTAGAAGTATAGTGTGGGATTTTATGTTTGTATTTAGTCATTTCAATTTATAAATCATGTTGGATTAAAACTTTCCACACTAAAATTAACATGGAGTTTCAAAAACATTTATTTATTTATTTACTAAACCATTCATATAATGTAAAAATAGAACAATGTTCAAAACCAAATTACCGCAAATTATTTAGTGACAAAAACAACGACTGGCGGGATTTTACATTCAATTGCGACAATTGTGATCACAATATCTATCAGTAATTGCCCTAATATGAATGTAACCTTCAATCAATCAATCAATCATTTATTTGTTAACATAGGTGTTTATAAATACAGATCTTAGTTTACATGAAAAAGAGCGCTATGTTATGCCAGGAGGCGTACAAATATGGTGTTCAAATTTGATTTAATACAAGTTAAATTCAATAAAATATGTCAATTTATTAAAAAATTGTTTCTTTTAGTGTCAATTATTTAAGTCACACTTACAGTAGTTACTTATTGAAAAAGAAAAAATGAATATAATAACAATATAGTAGTGTCATGTTAAATTAATTTATCATCTAAGTATTCGTCAACAGTATAATAACATTTATCAACAAGTAATATTTTTTTTTTTTTCTTGTAATGTATTAAATCTATTTTTTTTTATGGCATCTGGAATTTTATTGTAAATACGTGGGGCCATACCCAGAACACTCTTTGTTATTAAAGCAGTTTTACATTTGCGATTACACAAGGCATTTTTGTATTGACTACGAATTGGAACATCTCGTACAGTAGATATTTTAATTTCTTCAATATTAATTCAACGAATAAATTCAATATTCAATATTAATTTCTCCTTCAATATTAATTAAACGAATTTGTTGTTAAACTTTCTTTCATTTTTGAGAAAAGCTTTATACAAGCCTCAACCAGTAAGAAAGCCATCCTGGCCTCGTATATAACCGGACCTCATCTGCGGTTCTGTGCGGTCGGTATGTAAAGTTAAAATTAACCCATGCCGATTCCAAAGCCATTTCGAGATTTTAGGTTTGTAAGCCTTATTTTTTCTATTTTTAAGTCTCAAAATTTTAAAATCGTATTTATTTTTGCAAAAGTACTTAAAATCACTTGACCTTTAAATGACGTCATAAAGTATACTATAAAGGAAACTTTCAGTGCCTCTTGTAATGAAATAATTAAGGCCCACCCAGAGCTAGTCGCCAACACGAGGTTAAATTGAAAGTTCGTCATACAATAGATATTGACAATGTAACCTCGCGCTAGCAACCAACTCCGAGTTAAGGGCCTACATACGCTTTAGTGCCATAAAACGGTAACTTTCTAAAGTATACTCCTCAGTAACGGCTAGGTTAAAAGGTTTGCAAAAAATATATATTTATTATTGATTCATGTACATAATTTTGAACACAAGGTTTTTTCGTGTAACTAATAGTTTTGCTTTAAAAAAATAATTAACAACACGATATTTTTTCGCAACTTTTGGAAACTCCTCCAAAACGACTTGGCTGTTTAAAAATAATTTTATACAGAAAAATTTATGGCTGGAATTTCTTATTACCTAACATAGCATATGTAAATCAAATAATATTTTGCAAACAAAACTGTTCAAAAGGAGATTCAATTTTGATATTTTGGCATCGAGCGGGCGCACGGCCAGTACTGCGTTAATATTGGGGCGTATATATCACTTTAAGTCTTCCGTGCAAGTGGGCCGTTGTTTTGTACCTATCGAGCGTCAATGTACACGTCAAGTACTATGCTATTCAGACTTAAGAAAAATATAAAGAAATAACTACAGCTTCGTAAAACGAAGTATTGAAATTGCTGCTTTGCTAATTGAAAGAAAGAAAGAAAGAAAAGAAAGAAAGAAGGAAAAATTGTTTATTTGCGCCAGGCACGACGCATACCATAAAAATAACAAAAAAAAACTCAAATACAATAATTACAAAGTATGCGTCACAACTACGCAAAACGGTCATCGCTCAGCATAATGCTGGGACTCGTGTGCGAGACAGAGCCACAGCGCTGGTTTTCAGCGATAGCCGGTGTCGACTGGGTGACTCCGAAACAATTAAACCTAGTGGCAAGTGACGGAGCGAACAGTTTTATTTAAGAATAAAATAATAATAAATGAGTAAACATAAATACGTAAATGAACGTTTAAAAGTGCAGATATAAAAACAAAGGGTTATACTTTTTATTTAGTGTAGGTAGTATAGTAGTGGATATAGGGAACATAATATTCAAGCAAAGGAAGTTATTATTGTAAAGATGTTCAAGATAGGATCAATAAGAAAAAAATACTATGACACAACAGTTCTTCCGGACTGGGGACACAAATCGCAACAATAGGAAATATTTTGTGTAACACAGATTGAATAGATAAGTAGGTACTGTGGACATCTTATAAAATTGAAATACTAAGAGCCACCATGTCTTGTTTCCGTTGAGCATCTATCAGATACTGCCGCAAACGTGATCTGAACGTATGGATTGTACCAAGCACCCTTAATGGTGGTGGAATATTATTCCACACCTTGGATGCAGCGTATCGGAAACTGCCAGTGAAAGCCGCCGTCCTATGAGACTGTGTTGAGAGCTGCTGCGCACAAAGTCTGGGCACACATTCCCGTTTACTAGTCATCCAACTGAGCTTGTCGTATAAGTATCGCGGTTTCTTAGTCTTAATCACACCAAAAAGTAGACAAATTTTGCGAATTGTTGCTTAAAAATACTACTTTTATAAAAAAAAAAAAACATATAAAAAAATACCTGAAAAATACTTTCAATACCGAATTATTGTGTCAGCTTGTATGACTGGTTACATGATAACTAATAATAGATCGTGAAGCAATTGTCTTTTGTTATAATATTAGGCTTTTACAATAAACAAATCAATGTATTTACAGAACTTGAATTTCGCAATCCTATTTTGAATCATTGTTTCATGAAAGAAAATAGTCTACAAGATTTTTTCGGTTTCCTAGATATACCAGTTCAGTACAAAAAGGAAGAACAAATCCAAGATTGAGGTGGCAGAGTGTTAAGCAGTTAGCCGGTTTGTATATTGTAAATCGGTTCGTTTTCGTCAACAAAATAAAAATGCTTCGCCACGCTATCGGTTCGCTGTCTATGACGAGGCCTAAAGGTTTATATTCGTGTGAAACGCTTCATTTACTTAGCTTGAGTTATCTAAGTTCGCTCTTTAGATCTCAGCGATAGCGATGCATTAAAAGGTTATAACGGATAAGAGGTTTCAATATTTATTTCAACCTTATCAATATAAATGATAACGTATCAGTGTGGCGACGAATGGGGGAGGCCTATGTCCAGCAGTGGACGTCTTTTGGCTGAAATTATGGTGATGAGTTTAACTTACCTAACAATCCCAGCTCTCGCATCAGCAATAAGCTTCCTCGCTCTCTCCCGCAGCATCGCCTGTCTCTCTTCCTCTGTCATCGGCTGCAAACAATACCAGAATACTATACTTACTAACTTTCTTATAAAGAAGGGACACAAAGGCTGAAACATCCAGTGCTTGCAACAAAACTGTGTGCAATACGATATTTGTTTTCTTTTAACGTTTTAAAGAAATAAACTCACAAAGAACAGACTGTTTGTCTGTGAGTTTATTTCTCGCCAGTGAGTTTTTGTATTTGATACAGATAGATTATATTTACAAAACCTACTATCAAAATATTGGCGTGAAGTAGAGTTATTACATTATAATTTACTAGCATATTATAAACTAGTAACCATCTGGAATAATGTACCTTTCAAATAGTGAAAAAAAAACAAATTACTTACAAAATTCTCTATTTAAAATATTGTCATTTCTACTATTATTTATACGTTATAAATTTAACGAAAAGACATTATATTAATTTTTATTTTCATATTCTTCTCGGCAAACCCTTTCATTTGATACCCATATCTTGGCAGTGCACAAAAAATAACTAGTCCGCCATCTTGGGCCGTCCGCCATATTGGATTTCGAATGACTTCTTATCTAGCCATGCATTGTCATCCAACTAAATGTGTAGGGTAACTGCTGTAAAAATCAGTTGCAAGATTTGACCCGAACACAATTACATACATTGATTGCAAGTTAAATAATAAAAGCTTGTAAAAATAGTGGCCCAATGGTATTGGGAACAAGCTACCGGTGGTCAGGGCTCCAGAGAGAGGAACCTCCTAGCAATACAAGCCGTGTACAGAAGTACCGCTTTCTGAATCAAGGCCTTGACCCAGCCTACGTAAATTCCCTTAAATCATTATTCACTCACAAAATGTTCTACACAATTTATCTATTCTCTATATCGTTAACCATGAGACATGAAAGGCTTTAGCAAATTTTAACCATAATACCTTAGTACTTACATCTCCATTCCTCTCCGTTTCCTCCCTCTCCTTCTCATTCTGGCGCATCTTCCTGTCCTTCTCCCTCGCCTCACGTTTGGTGGCCTCGAGCAGCTGTCTCGCTCGCTCTTTCAACTCGTCGTGACGTGATAACAATTGCTGGCCAGTGACCAATCAGCGAAGCGGGTTATCCGGAAGCGTCAAACACAGGCAGGTTGTAAGCGGTGTCGATGAGCAATGGAAACAAATGACGGGGGTTTCTTTTATTGGACGGTCGGCAAAATAAATTTAGAAATATTTGGAAATAATTCCAACACACTAGAACGCTTTGTGCGTTCGAGTGTGTTGAAAGAATAAACACCAAATATTATTTACATTTAAGATGAAACTTATGTCCTTTAATAACACTAAGAATGTACAAATAAAAGCGCGAAGTTTGATTATCAACTTTTAATCGCTGAGCCTAGAGTTGAAAATCCAACAGCGCACTTTTGTTTAGGTCGTCTATAACCCATTTGAAATTACATTAGATATTATTAAAACCCCTTTTTACAGTCCGTTCAACCGATTTTGAGTACTATCCCGTAAATATAAGGATGGCATAAAAAGCATAAACCTGTTACCAAAACCACAGATAATATCATACTACCATTCAGACGCCTCATCCCATACAAAGAAACCGTGCCGACGTAACGAGCGTTTTTCATCTGATTATACCGGTTATTTTTTGTAAATAGTTCACGTTCGGTTCCGTTCCACGGCGATAGATAGATCACTATTTACATCCGTGGAACGGCACCGAACGCGATCGATGTACAAAAAATAATCAGTATAATCAGTACAGTACATCGGGACAGTTTCTTCTATGGGATGAGACACCACTGTCAAAACTGTTTAATACAGCTGTCATTTATCATATCACCAACACAATAGAAGTCAAAATCGATTGAACGGGCTGTAAAATGGGATTATTTAAATGTCTGATGTTATCTCAAATGGAGTATAGTGTTAGTGAAAATGGACATAACTCTTCAATATTATTATTTACATTGCTGACCGTACCATGTTACACGAAAATGACAGTAATGAGTTAACTGGCAGATTATTACTCATCGCTAGCATACAAATGAAATGCTCCAGCGTAAGTTTTTTTTTGTCTATTTATCTGCAGTTATTGAATTATCCCAAAATTGGACAGACACAAACAGTAAAAAAAAATCGCCACAGGTATAAACAAAATGTCAACTGACATTACTGACCGTACACAATGCTTTGTCATTTTTAACAAACAGTTAAATAAAAATATAGTAAATTATACATAATATAATTTTACAAATATATTATATACTATGTAACTTTCTTAAAGATTTATTTCAACAGATTAAAAATGTATTTTTTTACGATTCTGAACATTTGTAACTATTGGTTTTTTATATATAATGTATGATTTCGCTACTGAGTTTTATTAGCATGACAAAAAAAAACACTAATTTGTCTATGATTGTTAAAAGACTGATATTCTTTCTATATTCTCATACACAACTAGCAAAACTAATGACAATTTTAATTATAGGTCAGTATCATACATGAAATGTTTAGATACAGTCTTGATGTATCTTTTGTAGTATTTATAAATGAAATTATCAAATCCAATAAACATAATAACGTAAGGTCGTAGCCGAGGGGTATACTTGGTACAGTTTAGTAAAATATCTCAAGTTTTAATTGAAACGAGAAGACAAGAAGGATTCGGTACAGAGGTACTATTTGGTCGAGCTCTTTCAAGGTGGGTTTTATTTCACAGTACAACTATTTTCATAATGTCCCTCGGCAAACTTCGTTTTTCGTCAGTCGTCGGCTTTCTATCAGTTGCTTATTGCACTTGGTGCAGACCGCACGGACGCTCTCAATCAACTTGGAAGTCTATAGAGTTGTTGATACTCTTTTAACATAATGTAATTTTTTTATAAATGGGAGGACGGCTGCTATTTTTACAGCTCTATATATTTTACACAGAAATCAAAACAAAACAACAATAAAGTACTTAGTTCTGAATTCAAATTATTATACACGATAAATCTAAGTACTTGGGCGACCGAGCTCAGCCCGGGTGAAAATAGGGAAAACGACGTTTTCTAAAAATGAAGCCTAGCCACATCGATTTATCGCTATACAAGAATTGCTCGTTTAAAGGTGTTAGATAATTGATGGACATGGAAATTAGCTTTCGTTTGTATTTGGAAATGCGATGATTCCCGAGGGACATTAAGAAAATAGTTGAACTCTAATTTATTATGCAATCATATATGTATTGGCAATTTGCTGTACATAGTCTACATATAACTGTAATGATTCAAATGTTTCATGCCTATTCATCATACAAAATAACATTTTCAAAAATCAATTTTGACTTATAACCACCTTTTTTTGCTTTGCGATATCATCCAATGACTTCTTCCGCTCTGGGTGAAGCGGGAGGGCGTTTCTTACTGACTAAAACCCATTCGTGATCCTTCCCTACCTCTTTCAAATTTATCCGCGACTCGACTCACAACCACCTGGGTTTTCGAAACCAAAAATATCGAACTACCCACATTAAGCTCGTAGCTTATTTATTTTTTTACTTTTAAAGCAGTAATTCCTACGTTTATCCTGGCTACAACCTCACCGCACACTACAGCTCACACTAGCACACAACAAGCCACACTGCAGTGTGTGTACGGTCACTTACCGGTGTGGGCTTGGGCAGCTCCGGGGTCAGCGGCTTGGCTGCTGCGGTGCTGCGGGGGGGCGGCGAGGGGGCGGGGGCGGGGGCGGGCTCTGTAGGGGGCTCCGGTTTGGGCTCCGTAGGGGGTTTAGCTGTAATGAATAATAAAACATTATCAATGCGTATGCTGTATATGGATATCTTATAACATCACACCCTGTTCTGTTGTTGTTGAATTAGGTATTTTACCTATGTTTGCATTTGTATGTGAGAACCATGTTCCTGTTTATCAAATTAATGAATTTACCTGTTAATGCTTTATACCTATACTTAGTATTATAGTGCTATTCTGGGTGCATCGTCCATTTATAAATGTATGTACTTATGAAAATTATTGTAAACCACTAACAAAAAATAAAAAAGTAAATATGGAGTTTCTTGAATGATCTTCTCCATAACAAGCTACTTTTCCGAATGGACGGTAGAATCATTTATTACTACTCTGTTGTCGTTCAAAAGTGCCGCTTAATGGCCTAGTTGAAATAAATACTTTTGACTTTGACATCTTCACTACATAGTAAAAACCCCCGGCACATTTTTATTTCATGCTACATAATTTATCTAGTACATAGTAGATACGCTTCGATCGGCAATCTATTGAACGCGAAATTACGACACGATATCTTGCGAAAACACCCCGATTCAAACAGTAAAACGCCCATAACTTTAGAACGGCTGAACCGATTTACATCGGTTTTCAGGTACATATAAGACTCCTCTTTTTCCGTCGGGGGTTAAAAATGGCCAAATGTAGTTTTACGTGATCTAGGAATTTCTTCCTGTATCGTGAATCATTTAAACTCACATACACAACACCTAGAGCCGGAACAACTATCTGTAAGCCATAGAAATATTTGTTCCGTGCGGGAATCGAACCCGCGACACGCAGCGCAACAGCCGATCGCTCAACCACTACGCCAACCGTGTCATCATAATTAGATTGCAATTAGCCGATTCTTACAATGTAGTTAGTAACTAAGGTAGGCCGTTAGTAGAAGCTTATTGAAGAACTGTGCATTAACCTTCGATAGCGCCAGCAATCGAAACTAATATTATAAAGAGGTATGTGAGTTTGTGACGTTGTAAGGGATAATCTCTGGATCTACTGAACCGATTTTGAAAATTCTTTCACCAGTAGAAAGCTACATTATTCCTGAGTGTCATAGGCTACAATATATTTTCAAAAAAAATTGAGATCCTTATGAAAATTGCAATAATGTAACCCCAGGTAGCAAAATGTTGCCTATAAAATTCATTCTTTGGCATGCGCTGATAAAACTATTGATGATAGATAAAAAATATTAGGTAGGTAGGTAGGGTTGGGTTGGTAGGGTAGGCAGGGTAGACAGTGCAGGCAGGGTAGGCAGGGTAGGTAGGTAGGTGGCCAGTTGACGGGAGCGAAACCGCGGGGGTCAGCTAGTACAATATAATGATCTACCTGTATCATTATTCAGGTTCTGGTTGATTTGCACAGGCGGTGCAGGCGGTTCTTGCTGTTCCTCTTCCTCATCAGAGCCGAAGGGATCTGTGAGCTCTTTGCGAGTCATCAGCTTCTCTGGCCGGGCTGGGGGAGGCTGGAAACAACACAAAAATTAATATCATTAAAAAGGACGAAAAATAAAATTAGATGAGGGTAGTTATTTTGATAAATCTATCGCTCGTGTCTTCAGCTTTTAGCCGTACGGGTCGAGTCGTCGACTTCTCGGCAAGCTAATGATACAGTTGGTCCGAACTGTCATATATATAAAAATGAAGCCTTATTTCGCCTGGTCACGTTATAACTTGAGAACGGCTGGACCGATTCCGCAATTTTTTTTTTGTTGTCTTTGTTATTTTTAGGAGAAGATTCTTAGATAAAAAAAAATGTAGTTAGGTAAGTATGTTAGGGTAGGCAGGGTAGGGTAGATAAGTAAGGTATGGTAGGCAGTTGATGGGAGCGAAGCCGCGGGCGCTGCTAGTATTCTATAAATGTTTGACGGTGTCACCCAGTAAGAGCATCTTGTTAAACTGTAAGTCGACCTCAACCATGGGCTACACAGGGTGGGGCAGATGGGGCAACCTGCCCCACTCTTCACTCTTGACTCGTCTAAAAGTTTACCGCTCAAGATTATTACTCTTTTTCTTTAAACAAGAGTTTTTCGTGTTCTTCTCAGTAAACCCTTTCATTTGATACCCATATCAAAGCAGTGCATAAAAAATAACTAGCTCGCCATCTTGGGCCGTCCGCCATATTGGATTTAGAATGACGTGACTTAGCTAACCATGTATTGTCATCCAAACTAAACATGTATGCAAAATTTCATTTTAATCGGTGGAGGATAACTGCTTCAGAATTCAGTTGCAAGATTTGACACGAACACACTTACACATAGCAAGTTAAATAAAAGCTTGTAGAAATTACTAAATAAGTACAGAAATTTTCGATCTCGCGAGCGAATCGGCTTTTCATTTGACATTCTTGATTTTCTGCATACCAATTCGAGGGGCTCTGTTTATTTTTGCCACCCTGGGTCCCAAACCTCTGAACTTTCTACATTTTAACGAGTTTCCTTTCTTTTGCCCCACCCCTAAGCAAATGCTGGATACGCCAATGACCTGTATTTTTTCCTTTTTTTGTATGTTGGCACCTTTTCTCCAAATACCCACATGTAAATTAAAATAATTTGATTGTGATTTTGTGTGCTGTGCTATGTCTTTTATATGCGCTGAATAAATAATGTATCTATCTATCTATCTCAACACAGGAATAGGCAGACGGATTATAAACTGAACTGACCTCATTGACCTTCAGCGGGTCAGCGAACCACTTGGCAGTTGGCTTCTGGCTGAGGTCCTTAGCCGGCGACAGCATCTTGCCGAGGATGGTCTTCGACTGCTGCAGGAACATGTCGCGGACGTCTTTGACTCCTGTCGGGGATTGGGGCTTGTCTGGAGTCTGGCGGTCCGCTGAGTGACGGGATTCTTGTGAATCTTGAGAGCTGGAAAGATGAGGTTTTTATTAGAACAAATAATACTATTTTGCCATTATACTATTTTTATTTAGCCCATTATGTGACCTATTCAAATTAAAATTTGACCATAGATTACTTATAAAATCAGTTATTCGTTAATCAGAAACTATTACTGTGTAACGACCTTAACCTTAAGCCAGGGCCGAAAAAGTAACAATCAAAGATATTTAAATAAACAGATACGTTATACACTCACAAAACAATTGAAAATGTGTTCCGCACAGCAGCGGCAGCACACATACACACTTTTCATTCATCTGACATTTCACTACAAGTCGAAAGGGATGGAAACCAACAAGAAACAAGAAAAAAAGAGACAGCTATTTTTTGTCAATTGCGTGTTAATGTAAACAAACATTATTCTGACCACCAATGTTATTATCTTTTTCTAACCTCCAAATATCAGAATATTAGGAAAAAAATGAAATATACTAGTAAATTGAGGCGTATTGCGTACTTACATATGGTATGAGATCCCTTCTGTTTTATGTACTTTGGTATCATAATTGGTACAATTTGTAAATACACACGATGGCATTTTTTTATTTTGTTTTTGTTTTAACAAAGCCTATCGCTCTTCGCCATGCGTGACATAAACTAAAGACCAAAGGTCACAATTGTGACCTATTCGAGTCTTCACAATGCACGCGCTCATAACATATCTGTTTATTTGAATATCATTGGTAACAATGTTCTCTAAATATGGTGTAAACCTGCAACCTTTATCGAAAAGGAAAGGTCCCCCGACCAGACGGGTGTTGTGGACAATTGCCCGACGACGGTTGTTGTCGGTCTGTATAGGTTCGAATCACGCGGAAAACTTTGATAGCGCGAAGAAAGATTTATGTGACGTCATAATAGAGATAGTGCCGCTAATAATATAATAACACGCTGCGCTCCAAAATAGACGTAGGCAATAAGGCTGCTAGTTTCAAATGGGATTGGGCGGGTCACATTAGTCGCATGCACATTGACCGCTGAGCAGGAGTCAAATCAAATATGTTCATTTGTTCGAATATGGTAAAATAGATGTTACAATATTGGTTCCAGCATATCCTGCCATAATATGGCACTCCACACAGTGTGTTCTTGAAAATGAACGAGGCCATCGAGACCTTTTTTTTATCGGTAATCATCCAATGACTTCTCCCACTCTGAATGGAGCGGCAGGACGTATCATATTTGACTAAAACCCACTCGTGTTCCTTCAGTTGCTTGAGCCACGGCCAAGGTAACTCTTTTCCATTTTATCCGCGACCTGGGCCATCGAGGCCTAGAGAGAGGTAGCGAGATGACTTGGAAGCGTACTATGAGGGCTGATTCAAGAGGGTGCGGGCAAAGAATGTCTGGAAGCCTTTGTCCAGCAGTGGGACAATTTAATGGTGTCACAAAAAAAAGGGCATGGAATTATTGATTGATAACAGCCATAGACCTTCAGCGATTCTCTGTAGAAATCTACTGTCGTTGGAAAGTCCATGTTGACACAATACACTCACCCAGGTCGTGGCCTGTCTATCATGTTCCTGGAGCGCCGCATGCTGATCTCCCTGCTGAACAGCTCCTGAGGGATGGAGCCGTCGGTATCGTGGCGGCCCACTAGGTATGAGGACTCACCCAGGTCGTGGCCTGTCTATCATGTTCCTGGAGCGCCGCATGCTGATCTCCCTGCTGAACAGCTCCTGAGGGATGGAGCCGTCGGTATCGTGGCGGCCCACTACGACTACCACTACCACTAGGTATGAGGACTCACCCAGGTCGTGGCCTGTCTATCATGTTCCTGGAGCGCCGCATGCTGATCTCCCTGCTGAACAGCTCCTGAGGGATGGAGCCGTCGGTATCGTGGCGGCCCACTACCACTACCACTACCACTAGGTATGAGGACTCACCCAGGTCGTGGCCTGTCTATCATGTTCCTGGAGCGCCGCATGCTGATCTCCCTGCTGAACAGCTCCTGAGGGATGGAGCCGTCGGTATCGTGGCGGCCCACTACCACTACCACTAGGTATGAGGACTCACCCAGGTCGTGGCCTGTCTATCATGTTCCTGGAGCGCCGCATGCTGATCTCCCTGCTGAACAGCTCCTGAGGGATGGAGCCGTCGGTATCGTGGCGGCCCACTACGACTACCACTACCACTAGGTATGAGGACTCACCCAGGTCGTGGCCTGTCTATCATGTTCCTGGAGCGCCGCATGCTGATCTCCCTGCTGAACAGCTCCTGAGGGATGGAGCCGTCGGTATCGTGGCGGCCCACTACGACTACCACTACCACTAGGTATGAGGACTCACCCAGGTCGTGGCCTGTCTATCATGTTCCTGGAGCGCCGCATGCTGATCTCCCTGCTGAACAGCTCCTGAGGGATGGAGCCGTCGGTATCGTGGCGGCCCACTACGACTACCACTACCACTAGGTATGAGGACTCACCCAGGTCGTGGCCTGTCTATCATGTTCCTGGAGCGCCGCATGCTGATCTCCCTGCTGAACAGCTCCTGAGGGATGGAGCCGTCGGTATCGTGGCGGCCCACTACCACTACCACTACCACTACCACTAGGTATGAGGACTCACCCAGGTCGTGGCCTGTCTATCATGTTCCTGGAGCGCCGCATGCTGATCTCCCTGCTGAACAGCTCCTGAGGGATGGAGCCGTCGGTATCGTGGCGGCCCACTACCACTACCACTACCACTACCACTAGGTATGAGGACTCACCCAGGTCGTGGCCTGTCTATCATGTTCCTGGAGCGCCGCATGCTGATCTCCCTGCTGAACAGCTCCTGAGGGATGGAGCCGTCGGTATCGTGGCGGCCCACTACGACTACCACTACCACTAGGTATGAGGACTCACCCAGGTCGTGGCCTGTCTATCATGTTCCTGGAGCGCCGCATGCTGATCTCCCTGCTGAACAGCTCCTGAGGGATGGAGCCGTCGGTATCGTGGCGGCCCACTACCACTACCACTAGGTATGAGGACTCACCCAGGTCGTGGCCTGTCTATCATGTTCCTGGAGCGCCGCATGCTGATCTCCCTGCTGAACAGCTCCTGAGGGATGGAGCCGTCGGTATCGTGGCGGCCCACTACCACTACCACTACCACTAGGTATGAGGACTCACCCAGGTCGTGGCCTGTCTATCATGTTCCTGGAGCGCCGCATGCTGATCTCCCTGCTGAACAGCTCCTGAGGGATGGAGCCGTCGGTATCGTGGCGGCCCACTACCACTACCACTAGGTATGAGGACTCACCCAGGTCGTGGCCTGTCTATCATGTTCCTGGAGCGCCGCATGCTGATCTCCCTGCTGAACAGCTCCTGAGGGATGGAGCCGTCGGTATCGTGGCGGCCCACTACCACTACCACTACCACTAGGTATGAGGACTCACCCAGGTCGTGGCCTGTCTATCATGTTCCTGGAGCGCCGCATGCTGATCTCCCTGCTGAACAGCTCCTGAGGGATGGAGCCGTCGGTATCGTGGCGGCCCACTACCACTACCACTACCACTACCACTAGGTATGAGGACTCACCCAGGTCGTGGCCTGTCTATCATGTTCCTGGAGCGCCGCATGCTGATCTCCCTGCTGAACAGCTCCTGAGGGATGGAGCCGTCGGTATCGTGGCGGCCCACTACCACTACCACTAGGTATGAGGACTCACCCAGGTCGTGGCCTGTCTATCATGTTCCTGGAGCGCCGCATGCTGATCTCCCTGCTGAACAGCTCCTGAGGGATGGAGCCGTCGGTATCGTGGCGGCCCACTACCACTACCACTACCACTACCACTAGGTATGAGGACTCACCCAGGTCGTGGCCTGTCTATCATGTTCCTGGAGCGCCGCATGCTGATCTCCCTGCTGAACAGCTCCTGAGGGATGGAGCCGTCGGTATCGTGGCGGCCCACTACCACTACCACTACCACTACCACTAGGTATGAGGACTCACCCAGGTCGTGGCCTGTCTATCATGTTCCTGGAGCGCCGCATGCTGATCTCCCTGCTGAACAGCTCCTGAGGGATGGAGCCGTCGGTATCGTGGCGGCCCACTAGGTATGAGGACTCACCCAGGTCGTGGCCTGTCTATCATGTTCCTGGAGCGCCGCATGCTGATCTCCCTGCTGAACAGCTCCTGAGGGATGGAGCCGTCGGTATCGTGGCGGCCCACTACGACTACCACTACCACTAGGTATGAGGACTCACCCAGGTCGTGGCCTATCTATCATGTTCCTGGAGCGCCGCATGCTGATCTCCCTGCTGAACAGCTCCTGAGGGATGGAGCCGTCGGTATCGTGGCGGCCCACTAGGTATGAGGACTCACCCAGGTCGTGGCCTGTCTATCATGTTCCTGGAGCGCCGCATGCTGATCTCCCTGCTGAACAGCTCCTGAGGGATGGAGCCGTCGGTATCGTGGCGGCCCACTACCACTACCACTACCACTAGGTATGAGGACTCACCCAGGTCGTGGCCTGTCTATCATGTTCCTGGAGCGCCGCATGCTGATCTCCCTGCTGAACAGCTCCTGAGGGATGGAGCCGTCGGTATCGTGGCGGCCCACTACCACTACCACTAGGTATGAGGACTCACCCAGGTCGTGGCCTGTCTATCATGTTCCTGGAGCGCCGCATGCTGATCTCCCTGCTGAACAGCTCCTGAGGGATGGAGCCGTCGGTATCGTGGCGGCCCACTACCACTACCACTAGGTATGAGGACTCACCCAGGTCGTGGCCTGTCTATCATGTTCCTGGAGCGCCGCATGCTGATCTCCCTGCTGAACAGCTCCTGAGGGATGGAGCCGTCGGTATCGTGGCGGCCCACTACCACTACCACTACCACTAGGTATGAGGACTCACCCAGGTCGTGGCCTGTCTATCATGTTCCTGGAGCGCCGCATGCTGATCTCCCTGCTGAACAGCTCCTGAGGGATGGAGCCGTCGGTATCGTGGCGGCCCACTACCACTACCACTACCACTACCACTAGGTATGAGGACTCACCCAGGTCGTGGCCTGTCTATCATGTTCCTGGAGCGCCGCATGCTGATCTCCCTGCTGAACAGCTCCTGAGGGATGGAGCCGTCGGTATCGTGGCGGCCCACTACGACTACCACTACCACTAGGTATGAGGACTCACCCAGGTCGTGGCCTGTCTATCATGTTCCTGGAGCGCCGCATGCTGATCTCCCTGCTGAACAGCTCCTGAGGGATGGAGCCGTCGGTATCGTGGCGGCCCACTACCACTACCACTACCACTAGGTATGAGGACTCACCCAGGTCGTGGCCTGTCTATCATGTTCCTGGAGCGCCGCATGCTGATCTCCCTGCTGAACAGCTCCTGAGGGATGGAGCCGTCGGTATCGTGGCGGCCCACTACCACTACCACTACCACTAGGTATGAGGACTCACCCAGGTCGTGGCCTGTCTATCATGTTCCTGGAGCGCCGCATGCTGATCTCCCTGCTGAACAGCTCCTGAGGGATGGAGCCGTCGGTATCGTGGCGGCCCACTACGACTACCACTACCACTAGGTATGAGGACTCACCCAGGTCGTGGCCTGTCTATCATGTTCCTGGAGCGCCGCATGCTGATCTCCCTGCTGAACAGCTCCTGAGGGATGGAGCCGTCGGTATCGTGGCGGCCCACTACCACTACCACTACCACTACCACTAGGTATGAGGACTCACCCAGGTCGTGGCCTGTCTATCATGTTCCTGGAGCGCCGCATGCTGATCTCCCTGCTGAACAGCTCCTGAGGGATGGAGCCGTCGGTATCGTGGCGGCCCACTACCACTACCACTACCACTACCACTAGGTATGAGGACTCACCCAGGTCGTGGCCTGTCTATCATGTTCCTGGAGCGCCGCATGCTGATCTCCCTGCTGAACAGCTCCTGAGGGATGGAGCCGTCGGTATCGTGGCGGCCCACTACGACTACCACTACCACTAGGTATGAGGACTCACCCAGGTCGTGGCCTGTCTATCATGTTCCTGGAGCGCCGCATGCTGATCTCCCTGCTGAACAGCTCCTGAGGGATGGAGCCGTCGGTATCGTGGCGGCCCACTACCACTACCACTACCACTACCACTAGGTATGAGGACTCACCCAGGTCGTGGCCTGTCTATCATGTTCCTGGAGCGCCGCATGCTGATCTCCCTGCTGAACAGCTCCTGAGGGATGGAGCCGTCGGTATCGTGGCGGCCCACTACCACTACCACTACCACTAGGTATGAGGACTCACCCAGGTCGTGGCCTGTCTATCATGTTCCTGGAGCGCCGCATGCTGATCTCCCTGCTGAACAGCTCCTGAGGGATGGAGCCGTCGGTATCGTGGCGGCCCACTACCACTACCACTACCACTAGGTATGAGGACTCACCCAGGTCGTGGCCTGTCTATCATGTTCCTGGAGCGCCGCATGCTGATCTCCCTGCTGAACAGCTCCTGAGGGATGGAGCCGTCGGTATCGTGGCGGCCCACTACCACTACCACTACCACTACCACTAGGTATGAGGACTCACCCAGGTCGTGGCCTGTCTATCATGTTCCTGGAGCGCCGCATGCTGATCTCCCTGCTGAACAGCTCCTGAGGGATGGAGCCGTCGGTATCGTGGCGGCCCACTACGACTACCACTACCACTAGGTATGAGGACTCACCCAGGTCGTGGCCTGTCTATCATGTTCCTGGAGCGCCGCATGCTGATCTCCCTGCTGAACAGCTCCTGAGGGATGGAGCCGTCGGTATCGTGGCGGCCCACTACCACTACCACTACCACTACCACTAGGTATGAGGACTCACCCAGGTCGTGGCCTGTCTATCATGTTCCTGGAGCGCCGCATGCTGATCTCCCTGCTGAACAGCTCCTGAGGGATGGAGCCGTCGGTATCGTGGCGGCCCACTACCACTACCACTAGGTATGAGGACTCACCCAGGTCGTGGCCTGTCTATCATGTTCCTGGAGCGCCGCATGCTGATCTCCCTGCTGAACAGCTCCTGAGGGATGGAGCCGTCGGTATCGTGGCGGCCCACTACCACTACCACTAGGTATGAGGACTCACCCAGGTCGTGGCCTGTCTATCATGTTCCTGGAGCGCCGCATGCTGATCTCCCTGCTGAACAGCTCCTGAGGGATGGAGCCGTCGGTATCGTGGCGGCCCACTACCACTACCACTACCACTACCACTAGGTATGAGGACTCACCCAGGTCGTGGCCTGTCTATCATGTTCCTGGAGCGCCGCATGCTGATCTCCCTGCTGAACAGCTCCTGAGGGATGGAGCCGTCGGTATCGTGGCGGCCCACTACCACTACCACTAGGTATGAGGACTCACCCAGGTCGTGGCCTGTCTATCATGTTCCTGGAGCGCCGCATGCTGATCTCCCTGCTGAACAGCTCCTGAGGGATGGAGCCGTCGGTATCGTGGCGGCCCACTAGGTATGAGGACTCACCCAGGTCGTGGCCTGTCTATCATGTTCCTGGAGCGCCGCATGCTGATCTCCCTGCTGAACAGCTCCTGAGGGATGGAGCCGTCGGTATCGTGGCGGCCCACTAGGTATGAGGACTCACCCAGGTCGTGGCCTGTCTATCATGTTCCTGGAGCGCCGCATGCTGATCTCCCTGCTGAACAGCTCCTGAGGGATGGAGCCGTCGGTATCGTGGCGGCCCACTACCACTACCACTAGGTATGAGGACTCACCCAGGTCGTGGCCTGTCTATCATGTTCCTGGAGCGCCGCATGCTGATCTCCCTGCTGAACAGCTCCTGAGGGATGGAGCCGTCGGTATCGTGGCGGCCCACTACCACTACCACTAGGTATGAGGACTCACCCAGGTCGTGGCCTGTCTATCATGTTCCTGGAGCGCCGCATGCTGATCTCCCTGCTGAACAGCTCCTGAGGGATGGAGCCGTCGGTATCGTGGCGGCCCACTACCACTACCACTAGGTATGAGGACTCACCCAGGTCGTGGCCTGTCTATCATGTTCCTGGAGCGCCGCATGCTGATCTCCCTGCTGAACAGCTCCTGAGGGATGGAGCCGTCGGTATCGTGGCGGCCCACTACCACTACCACTAGGTATGAGGACTCACCCAGGTCGTGGCCTGTCTATCATGTTCCTGGAGCGCCGCATGCTGATCTCCCTGCTGAACAGCTCCTGAGGGATGGAGCCGTCGGTATCGTGGCGGCCCACTACCACTACCACTACCACTACCACTAGGTATGAGGACTCACCCAGGTCGTGGCCTGTCTATCATGTTCCTGGAGCGCCGCATGCTGATCTCCCTGCTGAACAGCTCCTGAGGGATGGAGCCGTCGGTATCGTGGCGGCCCACTACGACTACCACTACCACTAGGTATGAGGACTCACCCAGGTCGTGGCCTGTCTATCATGTTCCTGGAGCGCCGCATGCTGATCTCCCTGCTGAACAGCTCCTGAGGGATGGAGCCGTCGGTATCGTGGCGGCCCACTACCACTACCACTACCACTACCACTAGGTATGAGGACTCACCCAGGTCGTGGCCTGTCTATCATGTTCCTGGAGCGCCGCATGCTGATCTCCCTGCTGAACAGCTCCTGAGGGATGGAGCCGTCGGTATCGTGGCGGCCCACTAGGTATGAGGACTCACCCAGGTCGTGGCCTGTCTATCATGTTCCTGGAGCGCCGCATGCTGATCTCCCTGCTGAACAGCTCCTGAGGGATGGAGCCGTCGGTATCGTGGCGGCCCCCACTAGGTATGAGGACTCACCCAGGTCGTGGCCTGTCTATCATGTTCCTGGAGCGCCGCATGCTGATCTCCCTGCTGAACAGCTCCTGAGGGATGGAGCCGTCGGTATCGTGGCGGCCCACTACCACTACCACTAGGTATGAGGACTCACCCAGGTCGTGGCCTGTCTATCATGTTCCTGGAGCGCCGCATGCTGATCTCCCTGCTGAACAGCTCCTGAGGGATGGAGCCGTCGGTATCGTGGCGGCCCACTACCACTACCACTACCACTAGGTATGAGGACTCACCCAGGTCGTGGCCTGTCTATCATGTTCCTGGAGCGCCGCATGCTGATCTCCCTGCTGAACAGCTCCTGAGGGATGGAGCCGTCGGTATCGTGGCGGCCCACTACCACTACCACTACCACTAGGTATGAGGACTCACCCAGGTCGTGGCCTGTCTATCATGTTCCTGGAGCGCCGCATGCTGATCTCCCTGCTGAACAGCTCCTGAGGGATGGAGCCGTCGGTATCGTGGCGGCCCACTACCACTACCACTACCACTAGGTATGAGGACTCACCCAGGTCGTGGCCTGTCTATCATGTTCCTGGAGCGCCGCATGCTGATCTCCCTGCTGAACAGCTCCTGAGGGATGGAGCCGTCGGTATCGTGGCGGCCCACTACCACTACCACTACCACTACCACTAGGTATGAGGACTCACCCAGGTCGTGGCCTGTCTATCATGTTCCTGGAGCGCCGCATGCTGATCTCCCTGCTGAACAGCTCCTGAGGGATGGAGCCGTCGGTATCGTGGCGGCCCACTACCACTACCACTACCACTACCACTAGGTATGAGGACTCACCCAGGTCGTGGCCTGTCTATCATGTTCCTGGAGCGCCGCATGCTGATCTCCCTGCTGAACAGCTCCTGAGGGATGGAGCCGTCGGTATCGTGGCGGCCCACTACCACTACCACTACCACTAGGTATGAGGACTCACCCAGGTCGTGGCCTGTCTATCATGTTCCTGGAGCGCCGCATGCTGATCTCCCTGCTGAACAGCTCCTGAGGGATGGAGCCGTCGGTATCGTGGCGGCCCACTACCACTACCACTAGGTATGAGGACTCACCCAGGTCGTGGCCTGTCTATCATGTTCCTGGAGCGCCGCATGCTGATCTCCCTGCTGAACAGCTCCTGAGGGATGGAGCCGTCGGTATCGTGGCGGCCCACTACCACTACCACTACCACTAGGTATGAGGACTCACCCAGGTCGTGGCCTGTCTATCATGTTCCTGGAGCGCCGCATGCTGATCTCCCTGCTGAACAGCTCCTGAGGGATGGAGCCGTCGGTATCGTGGCGGCCCACTACCACTACCACTACTAGGTATGAGGACTCACCCAGGTCGTGGCCTGTCTATCATGTTCCTGGAGCGCCGCATGCTGATCTCCCTGCTGAACAGCTCCTGAGGGATGGAGCCGTCGGTATCGTGGCGGCCCACTACCACTACCACTACCACTACCACTAGGTATGAGGACTCACCCAGGTCGTGGCCTGTCTATCATGTTCCTGGAGCGCCGCATGCTGATCTCCCTGCTGAACAGCTCCTGAGGGATGGAGCCGTCGGTATCGTGGCGGCCCACTACCACTACCACTACCACTAGGTATGAGGACTCACCCAGGTCGTGGCCTGTCTATCATGTTCCTGGAGCGCCGCATGCTGATCTCCCTGCTGAACAGCTCCTGAGGGATGGAGCCGTCGGTATCGTGGCGGCCCACTACCACTACCACTACCACTACCACTAGGTATGAGGACTCACCCAGGTCGTGGCCTGTCTATCATGTTCCTGGAGCGCCGCATGCTGATCTCCCTGCTGAACAGCTCCTGAGGGATGGAGCCGTCGGTATCGTGGCGGCCCACTACCACTACCACTACCACTAGGTATGAGGACTCACCCAGGTCGTGGCCTGTCTATCATGTTCCTGGAGCGCCGCATGCTGATCTCCCTGCTGAACAGCTCCTGAGGGATGGAGCCGTCGGTATCGTGGCGGCCCACTACGACTACCACTACCACTAGGTATGAGGACTCACCCAGGTCGTGGCCTGTCTATCATGTTCCTGGAGCGCCGCATGCTGATCTCCCTGCTGAACAGCTCCTGAGGGATGGAGCCGTCGGTATCGTGGCGGCCCACTACCACTACCACTACCACTACCACTAGGTATGAGGACTCACCCAGGTCGTGGCCTGTCTATCATGTTCCTGGAGCGCCGCATGCTGATCTCCCTGCTGAACAGCTCCTGAGGGATGGAGCCGTCGGTATCGTGGCGGCCCACTACGACTACCACTACCACTAGGTATGAGGACTCACCCAGGTCGTGGCCTGTCTATCATGTTCCTGGAGCGCCGCATGCTGATCTCCCTGCTGAACAGCTCCTGAGGGATGGAGCCGTCGGTATCGTGGCGGCCCACTACCACTACCACTACCACTACCACTAGGTATGAGGACTCACCCAGGTCGTGGCCTGTCTATCATGTTCCTGGAGCGCCGCATGCTGATCTCCCTGCTGAACAGCTCCTGAGGGATGGAGCCGTCGGTATCGTGGCGGCCCACTACCACTACCACTACCACTACCACTAGGTATGAGGACTCACCCAGGTCGTGGCCTGTCTATCATGTTCCTGGAGCGCCGCATGCTGATCTCCCTGCTGAACAGCTCCTGAGGGATGGAGCCGTCGGTATCGTGGCGGCCCACTACCACTACCACTAGGTATGAGGACTCACCCAGGTCGTGGCCTGTCTATCATGTTCCTGGAGCGCCGCATGCTGATCTCCCTGCTGAACAGCTCCTGAGGGATGGAGCCGTCGGTATCGTGGCGGCCCACTACCACTACCACTAGGTATGAGGACTCACCCAGGTCGTGGCCTGTCTATCATGTTCCTGGAGCGCCGCATGCTGATCTCCCTGCTGAACAGCTCCTGAGGGATGGAGCCGTCGGTATCGTGGCGGCCCACTACCACTACCACTACCACTAGGTATGAGGACTCACCCAGGTCGTGGCCTGTCTATCATGTTCCTGGAGCGCCGCATGCTGATCTCCCTGCTGAACAGCTCCTGAGGGATGGAGCCGTCGGTATCGTGGCGGCCCACTACCACTACCACTACCACTAGGTATGAGGACTCACCCAGGTCGTGGCCTGTCTATCATGTTCCTGGAGCGCCGCATGCTGATCTCCCTGCTGAACAGCTCCTGAGGGATGGAGCCGTCGGTATCGTGGCGGCCCACTACCACTACCACTAGGTATGAGGACTCACCCAGGTCGTGGCCTGTCTATCATGTTCCTGGAGCGCCGCATGCTGATCTCCCTGCTGAACAGCTCCTGAGGGATGGAGCCGTCGGTATCGTGGCGGCCCACTACCACTACCACTACCACTACCACTAGGTATGAGGACTCACCCAGGTCGTGGCCTGTCTATCATGTTCCTGGAGCGCCGCATGCTGATCTCCCTGCTGAACAGCTCCTGAGGGATGGAGCCGTCGGTATCGTGGCGGCCCACTACCACTACCACTACCACTACCACTAGGTATGAGGACTCACCCAGGTCGTGGCCTGTCTATCATGTTCCTGGAGCGCCGCATGCTGATCTCCCTGCTGAACAGCTCCTGAGGGATGGAGCCGTCGGTATCGTGGCGGCCCACTACCACTACCACTACCACTACCACTAGGTATGAGGACTCACCCAGGTCGTGGCCTGTCTATCATGTTCCTGGAGCGCCGCATGCTGATCTCCCTGCTGAACAGCTCCTGAGGGATGGAGCCGTCGGTATCGTGGCGGCCCACTACGACTACCACTACCACTAGGTATGAGGACTCACCCAGGTCGTGGCCTGTCTATCATGTTCCTGGAGCGCCGCATGCTGATCTCCCTGCTGAACAGCTCCTGAGGGATGGAGCCGTCGGTATCGTGGCGGCCCACTACCACTACCACTACCACTACCACTAGGTATGAGGACTCACCCAGGTCGTGGCCTGTCTATCATGTTCCTGGAGCGCCGCATGCTGATCTCCCTGCTGAACAGCTCCTGAGGGATGGAGCCGTCGGTATCGTGGCGGCCCACTACCACTACCACTACCACTAGGTATGAGGACTCACCCAGGTCGTGGCCTGTCTATCATGTTCCTGGAGCGCCGCATGCTGATCTCCCTGCTGAACAGCTCCTGAGGGATGGAGCCGTCGGTATCGTGGCGGCCCACTACCACTACCACTAGGTATGAGGACTCACCCAGGTCGTGGCCTGTCTATCATGTTCCTGGAGCGCCGCATGCTGATCTCCCTGCTGAACAGCTCCTGAGGGATGGAGCCGTCGGTATCGTGGCGGCCCACTACCACTACCACTACCACTACCACTAGGTATGAGGACTCACCCAGGTCGTGGCCTGTCTATCATGTTCCTGGAGCGCCGCATGCTGATCTCCCTGCTGAACAGCTCCTGAGGGATGGAGCCGTCGGTATCGTGGCGGCCCACTACCACTACCACTACCACTACCACTAGGTATGAGGACTCACCCAGGTCGTGGCCTGTCTATCATGTTCCTGGAGCGCCGCATGCTGATCTCCCTGCTGAACAGCTCCTGAGGGATGGAGCCGTCGGTATCGTGGCGGCCCACTACCACTACCACTAGGTATGAGGACTCACCCAGGTCGTGGCCTGTCTATCATGTTCCTGGAGCGCCGCATGCTGATCTCCCTGCTGAACAGCTCCTGAGGGATGGAGCCGTCGGTATCGTGGCGGCCCACTACCACTACCACTACCACTACCACTAGGTATGAGGACTCACCCAGGTCGTGGCCTGTCTATCATGTTCCTGGAGCGCCGCATGCTGATCTCCCTGCTGAACAGCTCCTGAGGGATGGAGCCGTCGGTATCGTGGCGGCCCACTACCACTACCACTACCACTAGGTATGAGGACTCACCCAGGTCGTGGCCTGTCTATCATGTTCCTGGAGCGCCGCATGCTGATCTCCCTGCTGAACAGCTCCTGAGGGATGGAGCCGTCGGTATCGTGGCGGCCCACTACCACTACCACTACCACTAGGTATGAGGACTCACCCAGGTCGTGGCCTGTCTATCATGTTCCTGGAGCGCCGCATGCTGATCTCCCTGCTGAACAGCTCCTGAGGGATGGAGCCGTCGGTATCGTGGCGGCCCACTAGGTATGAGGACTCTGTCTCGTCGTTACCTGTAAATGCCATGCAATTTTATCAAACCTTGTCCCAAATGTCAAGACCGGCTCCATTGCCCTTCATTGGATTAAAAATAACGATTCAGGTTTTAAATTAATATCAACCATACAAAGACACTTATAAAAGTTAGAATTTAAATGAGCAATTTTTGTATATATGTATACACATAATCTGAATCTCGGAAACGGCTCCAATGATTTTCGGTGGCAATAAATCTATCTAGCTAGGTTTAATTTTTAGAAAACGTCGTTTTCTTCATTTTCATCCGGTCGCCCAGGTACTGTAGTTAGTGTCTAAGATATAAAGAATTTAGGATAATATACATATTTTTCACATTAATAGTTATCATAGAATAATAAATTGTTGGTTAGATACTTACCTAATTGTTCTACTTGTAATTCGTTGCCAGTGAAATGTGCTCTCAGTTGGAAGAGATATGTCATTATCTGAAATATTAAAATACATTTTGATACTAAATATTCTCAAAAAGAGTTTTAGCTCATTTTGATTGTAAGGTTAGGAAAGATTTTCTGATTTTATACAACCATACACCATCCATACACACAACACATACACATTCACATATCCGCATCCATACTAAGAGACTCTATACATTATTTTTCGTTATTCTTGGTAACATTTTTTTTTTCTAGTTAATCGAGGGAGCTCTGGCCCTCATTTTACAAGTTAAATCTTAGCTTGTGTCATGCTCTCTCAAATGTCTCTCTGATGGTGGCGCGTGTGTTGGATCATTCGGTTCCCTTCATGATGGTTGAGCTGGGTGGTGCCGATCCATGCGTCATGTTCGTGAACGGGTGCCGTCAGTTGGGAATGGTCTTAACTTAACTGCTTCGGATGCTAATGTTTTTCTAATAACTATTATGTAACTGCACAGTACATGTGTGAGTACTTTTAATACTTTGTACCCGTACGTAGTATAGTAAGTAGTGATTCTGGGTGCATTGTCCTCACACATATGAAGTTATATGTATGTACTTATGTACCTAAATATTGTAAAAAAACTTTTTTTTTTTAATAGAGTAAGTATGGAGTTTCTTGTGCGTTCTTCTCCATAACAAGCTACTTTCTTAATGCACGGTAGAATCAATTTTTACACCTTTTAAATTTTTATGTATTAACGTTCAAAAGTGCCGCTTGGTGGCCTAGTTGAAATAAAATATCTTTATCTTTGTCTTTGAAACAGAATAAATAAAAATTTTATTGGGGCTCCCATGCCATTCTTTGCGATAACGGTACAAAAACCCTTCGTTCGCAAATCTGACACGCCTTGGCTTTTTATTTTTTCATTTATTTTTTATCAGGTATTTTAACATAGGTATAGTTAACATACCGCTAATCTGTCGGGAATCTGCCTGGAACACACGTCGGCCGCGGTGAGCACCTGTGAGATGCCTAACTTGGAGCTCGCTTCTAACGCCACGCGGAGATTCTTCTCCGCCTCGTCCGGTTGTAGACCAGAGAAGTCACTGGAAACAAGACATTATCTTTATTTATTAATGTTCGTGGAGAAAGGTAGGAGAAAACGTCTTGTGCCTTTGGAGGTTGCCACATACATTGATATCGGTTAAGCCGTTTAGAAGTAATGGTGAAATAAATAAACTCATTAATATACATGAATCCTGAAAACATAACACTCCTTTTTTGGGCAGTCGTGTAAAAAGACTCGATTAACGTTTATCTGCGCAATGTGAACATAAAGTCCGGTTACATGCTCAATCTTATTTGCACAATTTTTTTTATTTATACAACCAAACAGCTTTAAGATGGCAAAACGGTATACCATTTTGAACAAAACAAACAAACAAATTTTTCATGAACAAAACGCTAGTTCCAGCAAAAAATATTTTAAACATTTACGCGCTATTTAATTATATAAATGCGCAAACGTTTGCAACATCAAGCAAATAAACAACAAGCATGCAAGTCACTATTATGTGTACGCCATACAGTTTCGCGCCAATTTTGCACAAACTGTTTGCGCATGCAAGTCGCTATCGTGTAGAAACCATGCAATTTTGTGCTAATTATTTCACAGTTTGCGCATGCAAGTCGCTATCGTGTAGAAACCATGCAATTTTGTGCCAATTATTTCACAGTTTGCGCATGCAAGTCGCTATCGTGTAGACACAATGCAATTTTGCGCCAATTATTGCACAAAATGTTTGCACATGCAAGTCGCTATCGTGTAGACACCAAACAACTTTGGGTCCCTTTTTCACAAACAGTTTGCGCATGCTAGTCGCTATTGTGTAGACACCATGCAATTTTGCGCCAATCCTTGCGCAAACTGTTTGCGCATGCAATATTGCGCGTATATACAACAGGCCGACAACAACCATCGGGCAATTGCCCACCAGACACAACCCGTCTTTTCAATGGAGAATGCATAGTTCACACCCTGTTCCGCACACTGCTATATACTCACATGAGATCAGGTCTGAATCGGTGTATGATGGCGCAGAACGCCAGGCCGGATCGGAAGCTGGTGGTGAGGTTCGTGACGCGGCACGACTTGTACTCGCGAGTCACGCACTGACACCACTCTAGTTCCGCACACTGCTATATACTCACATGAGATCAGGTCTGAATCGGTGTATGATGGCGCAGAACGCCAGGCCGGATCGGAAGCTGGTGGTGAGGTTCGTGACGCGGCACGACTTGTACTCGCGAGTCACGCACTGACACCACTCTAGTTCCGCACACTGCTATATACTCACATGAGATCAGGTCTGAATCGGTGTATGATGGCGCAGAACGCCAGGCCGGATCGGAAGCTGGTGGTGAGGTTCGTGACGCGGCACGACTTGTACTCGCGAGTCACGCACTGACACCACTCTAGTTCCGCACACTGCTATATACTCACATGAGATCAGGTCTGAATCGGTGTATGATGGCGCAGAACGCCAGGCCGGATCGGAAGCTGGTGGTGAGGTTCGTGACGCGGCACGACTTGTACTCGCGAGTCACGCACTGACACCACTCTAGTTCCGCACACTGCTATATACTCACATGAGATCAGGTCTGAATCGGTGTATGATGGCGCAGAACGCCAGGCCGGATCGGAAGCTGGTGGTGAGGTTCGTGACGCGGCACGACTTGTACTCGCGAGTCACGCACTGACACCACTCTAGTTCCGCACACTGCTATATACTCACATGAGATCAGGTCTGAATCGGTGTATGATGGCGCAGAACGCCAGGCCGGATCGGAAGCTGGTGGTGAGGTTCGTGACGCGGCACGACTTGTACTCGCGAGTCACGCACTGACACCACTCTAGTTCCGCACACTGCTATATACTCACATGAGATCAGGTCTGAATCGGTGTATGATGGCGCAGAACGCCAGGCCGGATCGGAAGCTGGTGGTGAGGTTCGTGACGCGGCACGACTTGTACTCGCGAGTCACGCACTGACACCACTCTAGTTCCGCACACTGCTATATACTCACATGAGATCAGGTCTGAATCGGTGTATGATGGCGCAGAACGCCAGGCCGGATCGGAAGCTGGTGGTGAGGTTCGTGACGCGGCACGACTTGTACTCGCGAGTCACGCACTGACACCACTCTAGTTCCGCACACTGCTATATACTCACATGAGATCAGGTCTGAATCGGTGTATGATGGCGCAGAACGCCAGGCCGGATCGGAAGCTGGTGGTGAGGTTCGTGACGCGGCACGACTTGTACTCGCGAGTCACGCACTGACACCACTCTAGTTCCGCACACTGCTATATACTCACATGAGATCAGGTCTGAATCGGTGTATGATGGCGCAGAACGCCAGGCCGGATCGGAAGCTGGTGGTGAGGTTCGTGACGCGGCACGACTTGTACTCGCGAGTCACGCACTGACACCACTCTAGGAGGTCTTGTACCTGAAACGATGGAAGGAACAACATGGAAATCGTGTGCTCTTGTAGGTATCGCGGGATTGGTTTCTGTTATCGATTCGTATAATTCTCCCAACCGAATTTAATAATGATGATGACTAAACTGACATTTGGGGGGTTGCCAGCCACTTTATCGTTGCATAACAAGTAAAATTTCAAAATTTAAAAAACCCTCGACATATTTTTATTTCATGCTACATAATTTATGTAGTATATAGTAGACACGCTTCGATCGAAAACCTATTGAACATGTAATTATGACACGATATCTTGCGAAAACACCCCGATTCAAACAGTTAAACGCCCATAACTTTTGAACGGCTAAATCGATTTTATTCAAACATAGCTATGAACACTCTCGATTAAGGCACCTTTTAAACAAAAATAAAACTAATTCAAAATCACCCGTTCACCCGTTTGGACGCTATGATGCCACAGACAGACACACATATACACACGTCAAACTTATAACACCACTCTTTTTAAATATTTTTTTTATTTTATTTTTTAATAATAGTGTCGTATCCTGAGTGACCGAAAGTTAAACGAAGTAGATCGAAATATTAAATTTGTTTAGAAACTAGCGGCCCCTATTTATTTTCTACTCATTTATGTCAGACATCATTCTATCGCATTTATTTTATTGTTGATTTTTTATTTATTACAATAATAATTTATATACCACGTATATTGATACTATTATATTTAAATATATTACGTTTATGTTCCTAAAACGATTATTTATAAAAAAAACTGACGACGCATTTTAATTTCATGCTACATAATTTATTTAGTAGTAGATACGCTTCAATCGGCAATCTATTGAACACGTAATTATGACACGATATCTTGCGGAAACACCCCGATTCAAATATTAATAAGTCTTTAACTTTAGAACAGCTGAACTGATTTTCATCAAACATACCTAAGAACACTCTCGATAAAGTCACCTTTCAAACAAAAACTAACTAAATCAAAATCGGTTCATCCGTTTAGGAGCTATGATGCCACAGACAGATACACAAACACACAGGTACACACGTCAAACTTATAACACCCCTCTTTTTCCGTCGGAGGTTAAAAAGGTCTTCGCCCAGCAGTGGGACAGTAAACAGCAAGGCTTGGAAACCGGAAATAAATTCAAACCGGTTAACGCCTATGCACATTGGAACTTTTTTTTTTTCGGATTTGTTCTATCTTTAACGACAACAGTAAATAGGTTTTGTGGAATTAACTGGTTATGAACGGTTTTTATCGCCTATCTTCAATGGGCAACCGTGGTGAAGCACAAAAACCATTCAGTAAGGCGCACACCCCACCTTAAGCAGTTAATTAGGGTTTTCAATACCGCTCTTCTAACGTTTAGACTCTGTAGTGACCGGTTCTATTGTGGGGCAGTCCACAGGCTCCTACACGCACTAAATGACCACACTTCAACACGTCTACACTGGCCAACGGCTCTCGTAATAATGACGCGGTGCGCACGAGATTGTGTCTCTGTGTGGGGGAAAGTGGGGATGACTAAGTGAAATTGCGAGTGAGATAGATACACTACAGACGCCAAACAAAATAAACGATAAAACCAATTATAACATTTAATAACCGGTTATTTTCAAACCTGTTCCAAGCCTTGGTACTTGTATTATTATTAATGAACACTTACCGGAGTCTTATCCTTATCAAACTTCCCAGGGAACAATTTCTCCATATCGGCCGCAGTGGGCGTCTTGTCACTGTCTTCATCTTTCTCGTTCTCGTTGCGGTCCAAGTTCAGATTAGTCAGATTGGTCTTCAACTCCAGCGGCTGTGACATAACATAACATCACGCTTATATTCATCAAAGGGTTGGCAGGAGTATAGTAATTCCACATCTTGTATATGTTATTGCCACAAACTAAGATTCTATTGGTAAATTCTATGGAGGAGGCAAAAAATCGTGGTCAAACAAAACAGAGTGATAGTTGAGGTTATTTGCAGTAGAAGTAACGTGGAAAAAAAAATTACTTTTCTATTTTTGTCCCAGCTATCCCCGTTTCGTTTGATCCACGATTTTTTGCCACCCTGTATATGTACAAAGTTTAACTTTGTGCAATAGCGCAAAATATTAACTTACAATAAACATAATAATGTTACAAGTATAAATTGTTTCTTCATACAAACTATAAAAAAAGTTTTGATACCACACTCAATGAAATTCTCTCTATTAAAGCTTATTCTCTCAGAATAAGCTGCCATTTTTCAATTTTTCAATTTTAATGTAGCCAGTGACACTCGTAAGGTTAAGACGAATCGATTGACGTAAAAATGGTCTGGTCTCTAGAACGCCACATAGGAACAAACATACATACATACATAGACTGATAAACGCCGTTTTTACCCGACTGCGGAAACAGCACCGATCCGTGCCTTGCGCATCGGAAAGCCTACTTCAGGGCGGCCCAGAAGTCTGACGAGAACTATACTTCTTCTTAGCGTTTCAATGTCAGCTACAAAAGTTACTTAATAAATGTTTGCTCACCTTCAAATTCCTCATGGCCACCATCTTAGGTTTGAACACGACTCCCTTCAGCTCCCCTTTAACCTCCACACTCGCGTTGTTCTGCTTCGGCGTCGAGTAGAACTTGGGCTCCGGTTTCATCGCCATCTTCAAATCAAATGTCAAATCATTTAATTCAATTAGATCAATGCTCGTACTTTCTCTGTATGAGAAGAGGCCTTTGTCCAGCAGTGGGACAGTAACAGGCTGGTATTATTATTATACAGACCATAATGTGCTTATAAAGAATTTCGCTATGTAAAGATGGTCACCCATCCACGGTATGACCTCGGCAAGCGTTGCTTAACCTTGAAGATCGACCCGTGCGGCTGATATCATGAGCTTCCCATAAAATTACAAAGTAAGGGAAGATAACCAGTTATATGCACTTTAAGAGAGTGTCCTCCCACCTAGCTCCGTAATCAAATACCCAGGAAATTATATAGAAATGCACTAGTATACAAAAATTATAATGACATTGAAGGAAATATTCTAATCTTATTTTTAGCCTATTAACTGAGAAGTGCCAATAAAAGGAGGGGTGCCAGCGATGATGCTTAGCCTCGTGTGACAATAGTATCACACGAGTTTTGTAATACCTAATTATATGCTGTTGAATACACTATTTTATAATATAAAAAATATGTGGTATGGCGGTTGATTAAGATTCTAATGACGCATAGACAATGACACTATTTTTACATAGTCACTGTGTTATATTAAGTCAATAAGTATACGCGCTAATAAATTAAAAAGTAAACGTGTGCCATAAAAATTCAAAAGTTATTTTATGATGCAGTTGTTTGAAAATCGAAGGAAAATCATGCACTGTAATGGCATTTATTTTTTCATTTCACGAAAAAAAAATACGTGTTTAACAATATTTTTTGAATTCATATTTGGAACAACACATTGTGAGTGTAGATAAATATATAAATGAACCAACCTTAGTCAAATTACTCAACATCTCTGGCCTAGACTTCGTCATAGGCTCGAATATATCATTGTCGTTAGGCTGGGGGTCGTGCGGCACGGGGGTCGTCGGCTCCGGCGGCTCGGGCGACAGGGGGGCCGTCGGGGTGCGTGAGTTGTCGAAGTTGAGGCTCTGCACACTGTTGGGGGTCGCCGCTATGTCACTGTTTGTTAAGCTCTGGGTCATTTCCTCCATTTGTTGGCGGAGGTCTAACATCTGTGGAATAGGAATTGATATTTTATTAAAAATAAAGATATATATCAATCAGTTGATTTTTTAACTACACTCAGCATCACAAAATTTCACCTAATTTTCTTCAAAATAATTTGAAACATATTAATTCAATGGCACAGATAATATAATACAGAATACAGATGCCTCATCCCATACAAAGAAACCGTGGCGACGTAACTAGCTTCTATTCGTTGTTGAGTAAAATATTCAAATTTTCTAGAGACAATCATAAAAAATGTATGTTCTTGTTTAATTAACTCTCCTAAGCACAAAACTAAGGAATCGACCAATATTCCTTAGTTTTGTGCTTAGGAGAGATTTTTTAATTCACATTTACACAAGAAATACTAGCTGACCCCGGGGCTTCGCTCCCGTCAACAAACCCTGCCTACCCCGCCTACCCTGCCTACCTAATTTTTATGTATCATCAATAGCTTTCTCAGCGCACGCCAAAGAATGAATTTTATAGGCAACATTTTGCTACTTTGAGTTACATTATTGCAATTTTCATAAGGATCTCTAATATTTTTGAAAATATATTATAGCTTATGACACTCAGGAATAATGTAGCTTTCTACTGGTAAAAGAATTTTCAAAATCGGTTCAGTAGATTCAGAGATTACCACTTACAACGTTACAAACTCACAAACTTTACCTCTTTAAAAATATTCACGAACCGACTAAACCCTTTTACTTGCAAGTCGCTGCCAACACCATCAATCACCGTGTAACGGAATCAAACGCGATCGATGTACAAAAAATAATCAGCAGATAATCAGATGAAAAACGTTAGTTACGTGGCCCTGTTTCTTTGTACGGGATGAGGCATCTGTATGATAGTATTATATTATCTGTGGTCACTAACCTGTCTAGTAGAATTATCAGAGAGTGTGTAGTCATCTTCGTCTAAATCCTCCAAAACGGCGATATCAGAGTTGTTGTTCACCGAGAGCAGGGATGCTAGGGACTGCATGTCGTCATCACTGGAATACAGAAAATGTTTGTATGAAAACCTGTTCATACACTAAGACTATCACAAAAATAGAACTCATTAACCGACTTCCCAAAAAGGAGGAGGTTCTATGTTCGACGAAGGTAGGCAATGTACGTATCCTAGTCGTGTTTGGGCATTTATCATTGATTTTCATGGAAATTTGAGGTACTAAAACAAAGGGTGGCATAAAAAATATACGGACTTCCTAACAAAAACACAAAAAGCGAAAAAAATAACTTTCTTCTCCGAAGTCGGTGTCGAAAACCGAAAAACAATAAGTAACAAAGACACCGACTTCGGAAAAGAAAGTTATTTTTCGCTTTGTAGTTTTTTTGTCTGGAAAACGGTTTAATTTTTAGAATCATTTTGGATTCAGGATGTTGGGACCCTAGTAGGAAATCGTAATACTCCTTACACACGATTAAGATTTATATTTGCTTGTGATACGCTAATTTTGTCGCTAATCTTAAAAGAGTAACCCTCAGTTTCCCACCTAAAAATTATCGCAGAATTAATGTGACAAATTGTCAAGCACGCGTTAGGTGCTGTGATTGGCTGTAGAAAATTAATTCATCCAATCATAGCAGATGATATTCATAGAACTGAGGGTAAGTGTAGAAGTTTCTTAGCCGTGCTTCTCCATAACAAGCTACTTCGCCGAATGAACGGTAGAATCAATTATTATTACTTTTAAATTTAAATTATAGACGTTCAAAAGTGCCGCTTATTGGCCTCATTAAAATTTATCAGATATTTCCGACAAAATTTACTGTTTTCTTCTCTTGGATCGATTCTTCATGATGGCAGTTACGGGTGGTCTGAAGCCCGAAATTCCGACACCACTCTTCCTAAGCTGTCGTGTTACAAGCTACCCAATAAATGGGTTGAAACTGTCAGATAAGCTGTCGATACTGGTAATAAATCGAATTCGGTTAGAGTGGAAGCTGGCCCCAGCATGTTGTTGTTTGGAAGTTTTTTGGGCCACGTTTTCCCAGCTTTGACAATAGAAAACGGTGTCAGGCCGACATCTATCTATCATTTTCGTTGAAAAGTGGCGATTCTCGCCCTCATCATCATCATATATGCCGAAAGATGTCCTCTGCTGGACATAGGCCAGCGTCGCCACATTGACCGATCCGGTGCGTCTCGCATCCAGCGGATCCCCGCAGCCTTCACCAGGTCATCGCTGCACCAGGTGGGAGGCCTTCCAACGTATCGTCTTCCGGTTCGCGCTCGCTACTCCAGAACATTTCTGCCCCATTGGCCATCCGTTCTGCGAGCAATGTGCCCTGCCCACTTTTTTTTTCTTCCTTTGGGAAATAATCCAATGACTCCTCTCGCTCTGGTTGAAGCGGGAGGGCGTGTCAGACTTTTACTGACTAAAACCCACCCGTGTTCGTTCAGTCCTTCGTCCGCAAGCCCACACCTACGGTGGCTGGGAATCGGCTTGCGACTCCTGGCTAAGGGAGTCTCCTGCGGTGGCTAGGGCTATGAGGGCGTCTCCGTTAAGTCCGCGTTCCGCCTCCTCCTTCGGGCGCATTACTGCTTCGCAGAAGGAGGTGCCAGCATCCCATGCCCTCTCGCTCCGTACCATGGTACGGCCGCGTCGGACGCGAGAATTCGCCACGGCCGATCGCCTCCACGAGGAGTGCCCTGCCCACTGCCACTTCAATTTGGCAATTCTTCGGGCTATGTCAGTAACCCAGCTGTATTCTCGGCCTAAATTAAATAAACAAGGATTGAAGACTTACGTAGCCTGTCCCTCTCTCAAGAGTACAGTGTGGAGAGTGAGCTGGATGGAGGCGGCTACTATCTTCTGAGTGACAGGGTCCAGGGGCAGCACCAGGCTGCGCTGTGAGGGCTCCAGGCTGGCGTACTTGCGCATGTTGATGGAGGAGACCGCTAGGCGACGACGCTTGCCGGTTATTGATACCTGGAGAAGAGGAATGAATGAGACACAGCCAACATAATTATTATTTTTACCGAATGCAAAACAAAAAAAAACTTTTTCACAAAAAAAATTCAAATGCCTAGCTATCACGGTTCATGAGATACAGCCTGGTGACAGACGGACTGACCGGATGAATAGGGTCCCGATTTTACCCTTTGGGTACGGTAACCTAAAAAATAAGGGCATTGGCAGCAGAGTTGTCAGTTTAATTAAAAATCATAGTATACATCTCATCTTTAAAACCAAATGAAATGATGATAAGTAACCAAAAATGGGTTGTTCAGATATACGACAATCGGTAAAGAAAGTATAAAACTAGAAAAAAAAAAGTTGCGATTTCTGTAGCATTTCATAAAATCTGTGTAGCTAAAGCTTTTTCAATAAGGGTGAAAGTCTATCAGCATTAAGCTCGTTGCTGATCGACTTTCAACATTATTTTCATAACTATAAGGTGTACTTACATCCTCAAGCACGAAGGTCCAGTCCTTATCCTCTAGCTCATTGGTGCGCGAATCCTTGAACAATGTGACGGCCACAGTTCTGTTTTCTGGCACCGTGTATATTACTGACCCTCTGCAAATTACAATATACAAATTATTACAGATTCGGTCTATAATGATTAACTGAAGGAACATTAAGGCCGGTATTCCGGCAGCTTTGAGTCATGCTCAACTCAAAATTAGACAGTTGTGATTGGTTGGTTTGTATTAGTTGATATTCTATATATATATATATTTATCTACCTGACGGGCACAAAACTAATTTTCAGTCAACTAATTAATCACTGTGAGATAAAAGTTGCCATAATTCTCTAAACGGGCCCAGTGCGGGTTTGTGCCAACTTTAGTTCCACTTCGCTTCTCGCAATGACGACAATGACTCTGCTAGACTCTTCTTCGGTCTTAGTATTAAACGACCAGCATACCCACAAAAGTCTTCTTTACCAGAATATAGATTATAAAAGAGAAACAGAGGGAGATCAGCATCAACTTTATTACTTTTTCTATTCCACACGGCATGAGTTATCTTATATATATTTTTTTTTTTTAAACTAGCTTTATTCGTATTCTTTCAGCAAACAATTTCATTTGATATCCATATCATGCCAGTGCATCAAAAATAACTAGTCCGCCATCTTGGCCCGTCCACCATATTGGATTTAGAATGACGTCGCTAAGCTTACCATGCATTGTCATCTAAATAAATGTGTATGCAAAATTTCATCTTAATCGGTCGAGGCTAACTTATTTATAATTCAGTTGCAACATTTGACCCGAACACGCTTACATGCATACATACATTGCAAGTTAAATAAAAGCTTGTAAAAGAGAAACAGAGAGATCAGCATCAGCTTTGTGACTTATCTCTTCCACACGGCATGAGTTATCTTATAAATAAAACCTCTCCTCATCGACATAAGCAAAAACTTTTAGAAATGCTCATAATTTTTACTCAATGAAATATGAACGTAATCGTAAATGTATACCCACTAGGTGGACCGATGACCTGGTTAAGGTTGCGGCAAGGCGCTGGATGCGAGACGCACGGGATCAGTCAATGTGGCGACGCTTGGGGGAGGCCTTTGTCCAGCAGTGGACGTGTTTCGGCAGAAATGATGATGATGATACTCACTTGAGCGGATCTTTCAACGAGGGCTCCCATTCCAGCGGGTCTGTGATCACTCGCCGCGAGCGTCTGGTCCACACTACACTGAGTTTATTGGGTTTCCTGAAAACAAACAAACATTTATATTGTTGAATCATGGAGTTTTGAATTTGAACATAGAATAGTTAAGATTGAGCTCAGTGGAAGGAAATTGAAGAGACTTGATGATGAGGGCACATTGCTCGCAGAACGGCTGGCCGATGGTGCAGAAAAGTTCTGGATTGGCGACCGCGAACCGGAAGACGTTGCGATTGAAGGCCTCCCACCAGGTAGAGCGATGACCTGGTTAAGGTTGCAGGGATCCGCTGGATGCGGGACGCACAGGATTGATCAATGTGGCGACGCTTGGAGGAGGCCTATGTCCAGCAGTGGACGTCTTTCGGCTGATATGATGATGATGAGTGACTAACGATTATGCCTCAGGTAAAATTCTTGCCGCAGCATCAATACAACGCAAGGCACACCCAAGTTGCAAACTTTAGAAGGCTGTAATGGAAAGTGTCACTGAAAAACGGTAAAAATATCACTTTTGTGTCATGGAACCACATGGGCCACTTAAATATTTATTTTATTCTGTTTTTAGTTTTTGTTGTTTTAGCGGCATCAGAAATACATCATCTGTGAAAATTTTAACAGTCTAGCTATCACGGTGCATGAGATACAGTCTGGTGACAGGCAGACAGACGGACAGTGGAGTCTTAGTAATAGGGTCCCGTTTTTAACCTTTGGGTACGGAACCCTAAAAAATATCATCATCATATTTATTGTCGCAGCCGAAAAAAAGTTCTCTTTTGGATATATTCTTGGCTTCTTCCATTGCCACAACGACCGATCTTGTGCATGTGCAAATAAAATATTAAGGACTCTTCATGACATACCAATAAAAAAAACTTTCCTCCTTTCCTTTAACCAACAACACAGACAGACAATCGAATCCACTCCTCGTATATCTTTTGGTGTAAAATCTAAGTTTAAAACCGGACTGTCGATGTAGTACCGAGGCCGCGAATAGCAGAGATCGATACAACACGAACTTGCAACTATCGTCTGCATCGTTTGCATACAGACAATGACGGGCGAAGTATTCTGTATTTATAATAAAAATAAAATAGAGAGAATATGAAAAACTTCTAGAATAAAGAACAACTTTTAAGTTTTATTCGGTGTTGTTAACCCCCGACGGAAAAAGAGGGGTTTCATTATAAGTTTGAAGTGTGTATCTGTTTGTGGCATTATAGCTCCTTAACGGATGAACCGATATTGATTTAGTTTTGTTTTTGTTTGAAAGTTGATTTTGTCGAGAGTGTTCTTAGCTATGTTTAATTAAGATCTGTTCAGCCGTCCGTAGTTATGCGCATTTTACACTTTGAATTGGGGTATTTTCGCAAGATATCGTGTCATAATTACGTGTTTCGAAGGGCTGTCGATCGAAGCGTGTCGTTTTCCGTTGGGGGTTAAAAATTCAAAAAGGAAGGGTGGAATTGGAGTTAGTAAATCAAAGGAATAAAACTTGCTTTGCAAATTGCAAAGCTTTTCGCTTACCATTTGGGCGAGGTCTCGAGGTCCACACGATGGTATGAAGCAGTGTACTGGAACTTGGCTGCTCGCTTGTTGACGCGCTGCAGGCGTTTCCACACCGACGCCATTTTTACACCTGGAACCAACCAATCAACTTTATTCTATAGAAGTTTGAAAGAAAGTTTGATTTACCCTAGACGCCATTTCGTGCATCGTTTCGTGCGTCCAATTAGAATGATATTTCCATCAGTAGGTATGATTTATTAAACAATATTTGGTCTTTATAATTCAATTTTACTGATGGAAAGAGTGTCCGTGGAGTTTCTTGCACGTTCTTCTCCATAGAGACCCACTGACGCTTGAGAATGTGCTACTAGATTCATCTTTTGCTTGTCAACTCAAAGGTACCTTTTATAAGGTTTCATTGAAATACATAGTGGCGACCGCGAACCGAATATCTCCCACTAGATGGACTGATGACCTGGTGAAGGTTGCGGGGATCCGCTGGATGCGAGACGGGACCGGTCAATGTGGCGACGCTTGGGGGAGGCCTATGTCCAGCAGTGGACGGCTTTCGGCGGATGATGATGACATAATTGATTTTGAGTTCGAGTATGAAAAAAAATTCCAAGCAATTTCAAATCCTCACATGACAAGGTCGTGAAGTTTGAACGGTCGGCACTACCAAAGTAACAAGTACATCTACAATACAAATACTACAATCTAAATACTTAGAATATAGCAGTGTTCTAATGTGTCTTTTATGGCCAGTAACGCCTACCTGGCGTATCAGAAAACCCTTTGTGCTGCTGGTTATTTTAAACACCTGTATTTTCCATCAAGCGGCCCGTCGGCGTCGTCCACCAAACATTATTTTTCTACAGGCCGTTGGACAAAGGCCTCACAAGTCTTTTTCAGTTCACTTTTCCTGCGACACTTCGAAGCAAACCATAACCAGGAAATATGTTTACCCTATTTATAGTATTGGATTGGCGTCCGGTTCTATAGACAATCCTGATATAGATATTTTTCCTTATTTTAAGGTGCTAAATGCTAAAGCTAATGCTGTGCAGTCGGAGGATTAATTTTCGCGAGCTGGCTGACCAAAACCAGATGTATCCTCCGACTGCACAGCATGAATTTCTTCTTGTTTACGCCTTTTTAGTTCGCTTTTTAAGCAGTCGGATTTTTGATTTTTTAAATTAACTTTTTTATTTACAACTTTTTAGTTATTTTTTTTAAATTAGGTACATTTAAACATATAAGTGTTATATATTTTTGAAATCACCTCTTATAACTCTTTATTTTTATACCCCACACGATGGGTTTGGAAGGAAAAATATTTTTTCCCCCCCACAAAATGGCGCCCAAAATCCGCCATATTTTCCTTTTCCAATTTTAATGTAGCCAGTGACACTAGCAGGGTTAAGACGAATCGATTGACGTAAGAATCATCAAAATCGGCCAACGCGTTTGGTCTCTAGAACGCCGCATAGGAACAAAAATACATACATACAACTGATAAACACATTACCCTCCTTCGGCAGTCGGGTAAAAACAATATTCTGTTTTACGGAGATTATTAGGAGAGATGGCCGATGAGGCAGAAAAGTTCTGGAGTGGCAAACGCGAACCGGAAGACGTTGCGTTGGAATATCTCCCACTAGATGGACTGATGACCTGGTGAAGGTTGCGGGGATTCGCTGGATGCGAGACGCACGGGACCGATCAATGTAGCGATGCTTGGGGAAGACGTGTGTCCAGCAGTGGACGTCTTTCGGCTGATATGATGATGATATATGATAGGCGTGGTCGAATTAAATTAGCTAGTGAAACCCGCACGCGTAGGCGTCAAGTACTAAGCGATTGTTGACTCCGTATTCAGCTATTATCACCACGCTTATTTACAATTTTATTTTTTGTTAATCCAACTATTCTTAATTAAAATTAATTGAAAATTATTTTCTTCTTTTTAGTTTGTTTTTCTATTACAGCTTGTTTTTTTTTTTTTTTTTAAATTATTAAAAGACCTCAAAAAAAGAAGGCGGTTCTCAATTCGTCGCAATCTAACTTTTTTTATTTTAAACCTATGTTCCTCGATTACTCAAAAACGCCTGGACCTATTTGGAAAATTCTTCTTTTGTTTGAAAGGGTATACTTCCCAGTTGGTCCCATAGTTATCAGGTCAGTATCTGATGATGGGATCTAGGAGAAATCGAGGGGACTCCTCAAATATTATAGCATACATATAGCTATTTTGGTATTTTCATCAACAATGTATTCATTTGCACTCAGAAAGTATCATTTGGTGAAGTGGAACTGGTGAAGAAGACCACAGATGGTCAAAGGAACTCCTTAATGCTAAGTATTTGCCGATTATGATGAAGCAAGTACTTATAAATAAATGGTACTGATGAAAATGGTACTATCGTTCTTAAGCTGACATGGTCACAATCATTAGAATTAATATTTGTTTCGGGATATTTACCATGTATATTTTGTTTTGGTTGAGAGCTCATTATTTCGTTTGCATAAAAACCATTTTCACTCCTTTCAAGAAAGTATCTCAAATGCTGCGTTCGCCTAAAGATAACTTCCCTTGGAAAAGCCTGGAGTTTATAAGATTATTTGTAGCTGTGGGCAATCATATATTGGACAGACGAAGCGAACTGTTGCTTGCCGAATCAAGGAACACATTAGGGCAGTGAAAAACAACGATACCCAAAAATCGGCCATAGCAGAACATCTTCTTGAATCAGGGCCAAACCACTGGATTGAGTTACATGACCCACAGGTTATCTCGACTGAACGCCATTACATACCTAGAATGGTTCGGGAAGCAATTGAAATAACCAAGTGCAAAAAATTCAATAGGGACGACGGGTTTCAATTGTCGAGAGCCTGGAATCCAGTGGTTCAACTATGTAAAGATCGAAAAACTACTGATCAATTGTCAAAAGTGGATACAGTGAGCATCGTTTGTCGTAAACAATATCGTGTAACTAGAGAGACGAGTGCTGAACAGTGTCGAGTAACTAGTGAGACGAGTTCTGGTGGTAGCGGCATCGTGCGTGAAAAACGAGTGAGGAAGAGGGTAGACAGATATGTCAGCTCGTAAACAACACCCACCCGCAAAGACTTTAGTTCTCGTGATCATGGCGCTTGTAACGGTGCCGAAATATTGAGCTCTCAACCAAAAACAAAATATACATGGTAAATATCCCGAAACAAATATTAATTCTAATGGTACTATCGAACTGATCTTATGATGAAGCCGGAAGGTAGCCATGGAACGCCGAAATATATCAATGTATCGTAGTCGTGTTTGGGCTTATTGGAATCGTCATAAGATGTACTTTAGCTATAAATGATTTTCATGGTCATTTGAGGTACCAAAACTAAAAAGTTAAAAATTAAAAACAATTCAACAAAAAGATTAAACCGACTTCCAAAACAAAACACTACAAAGCGAAAAAAACATTCTTTTCCGAAGTCGGTGTCGAAAAACCTAAAACAATAGACACTAAAGACACCGACACCTTTGTAGTGTTTTGTTTTGGAAGTCGGACTGATTTTTGTGCAAAAAGTTTTTTTAACAAATTATCCTAAAACGCTATACACAAACAACAATCCAACGATATAAACCAGATAGTTACAGTAGATAGCAATAACAAACTTACGGTAGCGATCGCAGTGTCGGGGGCGTCTACTATCTGCACTCGCACATTATCGAGCCGCTCCTGCGGAAACAAACATTGATATTATTATATAGCCATAGGTACATTTTGATCAGCTATATTTATTCTGTGGATGTCTGGGTCTATTGCAAATATTCTAGGACGTTATGGTGACAAGACTTGTCAATATCTATACTTCTATAGTAATATTATAAAGAGGAAAGATTTGCATTTTTTTACCGACTTCCCAAAAAGGAGGCTGTTCTATGTTCGACTTCATGTTTTTTTTTTTTTGTGTATGTTCACCTAGATCTAAGTCAATTGTGGACCGATTTTGAACATTATTTTTTTTGTTTGAAAAAGGATTTTCCGAAATTGGTCCCATTTTAATTTGGTGAAGATCTGATGAAGAACTTCGGAGATATACAACAGAACTTTTCAATAAATAACGGCAAATCCCTCGGGATTGCTGCAATCGCATGTCTGTTTGTTGTTTATAACATTTCATAACATAACATCACGCCAGTTCGCTCTTAAGGGGTCAGCAGATCTCTCATTTCACTGGTTATGTTCAAGTTTCATGAAATCTATTCTGGCGAAATAGTTCCTTACTAACTTGCCTATTAGGTACGTACACCTAAAAAATAAAAAAACTTTTTGCAAAAAAAAAAATACTACCGATTTCCAAATACAAAACTACAAAGTGAAAAATAACTTAATTTTTTGAAGTCGGTGTCCATAACGCAAAAAAATGGTATCTACGAAAAACACCGACTTCAAACGGGACCCTATTACTAAGACTCCGCGGTCCGTCTGTCTGTCACCAGGCTATAGGTATCTCATGAACCGTGATAGCTAGACGATCGAAATTTTCACAGATGATGTATTTCTGTTGCCGCTATAACAACAAATACTAAAAACAGAATAAAATAAATATTTGAATGGGGGCTTCCATACAACAAACGTTATTTTTTGCCGTTTTTTGCGATAATGGTACGGAACCTTTCGTGCGCGAGTCCGACTCGCACTTAGCTGGTTTTTTATTGGATTGTATCTCTCAACTTTAATGTAAGTTTCATTAAAATCGATTCAGCAGTTTTCAAAATAATTATGACATAGAACCGAACTTCTTATCGACAAACAGCACGAATGTTTAAATTGAGTTATTATTGGTATTTTGTCAATCCTTTAGGTGCCTTAGAACTTGCTCACTTGTCAGAGATGGTGTACCAAAACTAAAAAGGGAGAAATAAAAACCTTTTTCTCAAAATAATAAAACGACTCCAAAAGAAAGTGCTAAATTACTTTCGTATCGGAAGTCTATGCCTTTGGTACCTCTTATTCTATAAATATCTATTAAAAAGTTTTTGACACTATCTATCGCCTTCAATAAAACGAGATCGAAGTCAAAAGCGAATTCAATTCATAGCCATAGAGATTTATAACCAACATTGGGTGACCTATACATAAGCAAGAATGATAATTAATTTGTTTACTTTTATTCAAGACTAGAGGACGCCTCGCGGTTTCACCCGCGTAGTTCCCGTTCCCGTGGGAATACATGGATAAAAAAACTTTTTGCAAAAAAATACTACCGACTTCCAAATACAAAACTACAAAGTGAAAAATAACTTAATTTTTTGAAGTCGGTGTCTTTCGTAGGTACCATTTTTTTGCGTTATAGACACCGACTTCAAAAAATTTAGTTATTTTTCACTTTGTAATTTTGTATTTGGAAGTCGGTAGTATTTTTTTGCAAAAAGTTTTTTTATTTTTCACTTTTTAGTTGTACGTACCTAATAGGCAAGTTAGTAAGGGAACTATTTCGCCAGAATAGATTTAATGAAACTTGAACGTAACCGGTGAAATGAGAGATCTGCTTACGCCTTAAGAGCGAACTGGCGTGATGTTATGTTATGAAATGTTATAAACAACAAACAGACATGCGATTGCAGCGATCCCGAGAGATTTGCCGTTATTTATTGAAGAGTTCTGTTGTATATCTCCGAAGTTCTTCATCAGATCTTCACCAAATTAAAATGGGACCAATTTCGGAACAAACTTTTTCAAACAAAAAAAGAATTTTCAAAATCGGTCCACAATTGACGGAGATATCTGTGAACATACGCAAAAAAAAAAAAAAAAAACAAACTTGAAGTCGAACATAGAACCTCCTCCTTTTTGGGAAGTCGGTTAAAAAGTAGCCTATGCCACCCGGGGATAGAGTAGCTTCCCAACGGTGAAAGAATTTTTGAAATCGGTCCAGTAGTTTTAGAGCCTATTCGGTACAAACATACAAACAAACAAAAAAATCTTTCCTCTTTATAATATTGGTATAGATGGGTTTGCTCTTGACTCTAGTTTAGGTCAGAGGTGACAGAGACAAAGTCGACGATGAAGCGAGCTTACCCAGAAAAAACTAATATTTATTTAAGAGGCCTATTTTTGTATTTCCAGTTGTACCGACACAAAGAAATTGAGTACGGTTCAAGGCAAGGTAAAAGTGCACTGGCCAGTCAGCAAGGTATTCATTTCCTGCTAGCTACAACCTGGAAGTCTAAGTCAAGAGTGAATAGGTTACTTCTAGACAAGCATGCCTCATCGTCGACTATATTATCGCTTACCATGGTGAGACAGTGGTCGAACGCGAGCCTTTCCATAATAAATCAGTGCGTGTCGGACATCGCACATTTAGGGTTCCGTACCAAACCGCAAAATTAAGTTGGTTGTAATAGGAAATATGAGGCAATTTCAAATAAGAAATCTGATTTATCAATATATTGGTGTTTGTTAGTAAAATATACGTAGTAACGTTGTGTCTCATCCCATACAAAGAAACTGTCCCGACGTACTTTACTGATTATACTGATTATTTAAATTATCTATCGATATCGGTTGATTATTTGGTGATCTATCTATCGCAGTGGAACGGAACCGAACGCGATCGATTTACAAAAAAAAATCGGTATAATCAGATGAAAAACGTTAGAGTTACGTGGCACGGTATCTTTGTATGGGATGAGGCATCTGTATGCTAGTATTATAAAAAAAACTTTTTCGCAAAAAAATACTACCGACTTCCAAATACAAAACTACAAAGTGAAAAATAACTTTAATTTTTGAAGTCGGTGTCTTTCGTAGGTGCCAATTTTTTGCGTTATGGACACCGACTTCAAAAATTAAAGTTATTTTTCACTTTGTAGTTTTGTATTTGGAAGTCGGTAGTATTTTTTTGCAAAAAAGTTTTTTTATTTTTCACTTTTTAGTTTTACCTACCTAATAGGCAAGTTAGTAAGGTAACTATAACGCCGAAATAGATTTCATAAAACTTGAACTTAACCGCTGAAATGAGAGATCTGCGTACCCCTTAAGAGTGTACTGGCGTGATGTTATGTTACGAAATGGTATAAACATTAAACAGACATGCGATTGCAGCAATCCCGAGAGATTTGCCGTTATTTATGAGTTCTGTTGTATATCTCCAAAGTTCTTCATCAGATCTCCACCAAATTAAAATGGGACCAATTTCGGCACATACGTTTTGAAACAAAAAAAGAATTTTCAAAATCGGTCCACAATTGACGGAGATATCGGTGAACATACACAAAAAAAAAAAAAAAAAAAAAAAAAGATTTTTTCGCGCCTCCCGCTTTAGCTGAAAATAATCATTTTTGTATGGTTTAGGGAAAATCATGGTTATACTGTGAAATTTTAAATTCGGCTGTAAAACCCGTGTGACAGAGGACAGACAGACGATCACGTGAGTGACAGCAAATAAGACTCCGTTTGGACCCTTTCTTTACGAAACCCTAAAAACGGTGATTGCGAGCATTTGTGGATGTATCCAAAAAATGCTTGTACACCATTCAAACTGAAGCTACTCCGGAAGCCAGCACTGATTACAGATTGTTTATATTAATTATTAGTTATTACAGTTTATCTAATCTGTTCTGTCTGGATGCAGGGGGCTGGGGGGAATCCGGTGCCCCCGAACTTGTATCAGCAAAATTTGTGTTTATTTTGTGGTCATCTAGTACTTTTTACCCGACTGCCGAAGGAGGGTAATGTGTTTATCAGTCTATGTATGTATGTTTGTTCCTATGTGGCGTTCTAGAGACCAAACGCGTTGGCCGATTTTGATGATTCTTACGTCAATCGAGCCAGTGACACTCGCAGGGTTAACCTGCAAGTGTCACTGGCTACATTAGAATTGCGGATTTTGGACGCCATATTGTAGAGGACATATTTTTTTTTCTTCCAACGGTGATTTCAAAAAAATCGGCCATGTGCGAGTCGGACTCGCGCACGAAGGGTTCCGTACCATTATCGCAAGAAAACGACAAAAAAATATTATTTTGTTGTATGAGAGACCCACTTAAATATTTATTTCATTCTGTTTTTAGTATTTGTTGTCATAGCGGCAAGAGAAATACATCATCTGTGAAAATTTCAACTGTCTAGTTATCACGGTTCATGAGATACAGCCTGGTGACAGACGGACAGACAGACAGACAAACAGACGTACGGACAGGGTACGGAACCCTAAAATACTGGGCCTTAGAATTTATAATACGTAACAGATTCGCCGAATCGTACATGTAAGTACTAGGTACAATCTCACCTTGAAATTAGGCAGAAACACAGGCAATCTACAACAGTATAGCTCCAATGTCTATGTTAGCATTTTGTTTATTTGTTCAGCATACACCGAATATGTTTAGACTGGTCTGAAACGGGCTAGAAATATTTTAAATATAGGTGCTGCTTATAACCTGTATGCAAGAGACGTTAGCATTCGGTTCTTTTGATAAACAAATAAAATTTCAAAATTTAAAAAAAACCCCGACACATTTATCTTGCGAAAACATCCTGATTCAAACAGTAAAACGCCCAGAACTTTTGAACGGCTGAACCGATTTTATTCAAACATAGCTGAGAACACTCTCGACACTTCCAATTCCAATTCCTTCCTTCGACAATCACCTTTCAAACAAAAAAAACTAAATCAGAATCGGTTCATCCGTTGAGGCGCTATGATGCCACAGACAGACACACAGATACACAGCAAAACACGTCAAACTTATCACCCTCTTTTTCCGTCGGGGGTTAAAAAGAGAAAGATTTTTTGCAAGAAGAGTGTTAGTGAAGATCTCTTGGCAATGTGAGGACGTTTTATGCAGATATGGCAATGCGTGAATCAACATACGAGGGTCATTCAATAAATACTTAGCCTACAAAAAGTAAACGAAAATTTTGGAAAAGTGGCAATTTTTCGCCTTCTTTGGAGCACGTTCCCCGGTCTGGATCCATTGTTTTGATTGCTCCTTGGTCTCTGGTGTGTACCAGTGGATCCAGGTTTCATCGACGGTCACAAAACGACGCAAAAACTCCGCTGGATTCCGCTTAAACAGCGCCAAACACGTCTCCGATGTGGTCTCACGGTTGCGCTTGTTTTCTGGTGTGAGTAAACGCGGCACCCATCGCGCCGACAGCTTTCTCATGCCGAGTTCCTCGTGAAGAATATGATGCACTGTTCCTTCTGAAATGCCTACAGTCTCAGCTAGCTCCCGAACCTTCAATCGGCGATCTGCCAATACGAAATCATGGATTTTTTTAATGTTTTCCTCCGTAGCAGCTGTTTTCGGTGCACCTGAACGTGGTTCATCAAAACTCGTTGAACCAATTCTTGACGGTGGCCATCGATGGAGAAGAGTCACCGTACACAGCATCCAAGCGCTCTTTGATTTCGATGCGCGTTTTCCCTTCCAAAAATAGGAATCGAATCACCGAACGATATTGCTCTTTTTCCATTTTTGTAAAACCGATCGACACGTTCGCTTCCATAAGTTGTCAAATTAAAACAAATGAAGGGATTGGAATGAAAATTTGAAAAAAGAATTAAAAAAGAATGTGCTACACTGTGGTAAAACTCTTTTGAAACTACAGCGCCCTCTGGCGATGAGGCTAGGTACTTATTGAATGCACCTCGTATTATGTGATATGCAATCAAGATTTTAATTTGAAAAGATGATTATCGTCTTCCTGCCCTTGCCCTTGTTACTTGGGGTCAGCGGAAAACGTTTTCTTCTTCCATTTGCCCCTTCATGCTTTCATTAACTCCCTTTTTTACCCGACTGCCGAAGGAAATATGTATGAATGTATGTACGTATGTTTTTGCCTATGTGGCATTCTAGAGAACAAACGCGCTGCCCGATTTTGATGATTCTTACGTCAATTGATTCGTCTTAACCTTGCGAGGCTACATTAAAAATGGAAAATAAAAAAATTGCGGATTTTGGGCGCCATAATTCTGTAGTGGGGTATCTAAATAAATGTTTATAAGAGATGATTTCAAAAATATATAACACTTATATGTTTAAATGTACTTAATTCGCAAAAAAAAATGGTAACAAAAAAGTTATAAATTCAACTTAAATTAAAAAAAACGAATTGTATCGCGCCATCAGGAAAGGGCCTTAAAAGCTACTTAAAAACCCGCAAAATACACATAACGCGAAAAAGCTAGTATTGAATATGAAAAGATCAAGAAAACATATCAATTCTTAAATACAATGTCATAATCTTCAGGATACGTAATAATATGCTATTTTCGGTACCTATAATACATCGGTTTCCGTTCTTCGGTTAAAAGATCTTTAAATGTTAAGTAAGGGCTAAGTATAGCCCTTTGATTTAACGCCGATGCAGTAACAGATGGCTACGAGAATAAATCAGTTGTATGGACAGCTGTCGCATACAGCGCATGTATGCGGGCAAGAAACTTCTTACCAATTCGGGAACAAAGAGTTAAAAATGTTTGTTTGTAGTGTAGTTAAGTTCTGAATTTCGGATTCGATTTAAAACAAACTATTTTTGCTAGAAATCAACAATATGGCTGAGACTTATGATCCCGAAAAATGCGCAGTTTCATTGTTATGGGTATCGCAAGCAAACCCGCGGGAAAAGCTATTGTTAAGGAAGTAATAGACCATCACTTGACCTGTGACACCTGCGGGTATGAGAATGTTGGATAAGCAGCTGTAAGCGGGCAATAAGGTTCTGATAAAATCAATATTTTTGTGTTTTGTACACACTAGCTTCTGCCAGCACCTTTGCCCGTGTGAAAGGCGAAAATTATTATAAACAAGGCAACATACTTCAGAGATAAAAATAATCCTTATGTCCTCATCCAATCTATCACAGATCACTATACTAAATTCATCAAAATTGGTTCATCAGTTTAGACGTTAAAATGTAACAAACAGTTACGCCCTTTCCTGATGGCGCGATGCATCCGATTTATATCACACCGATAAGCGATTTTGACTAAACGAAATTGCAAGTATGTTCACATGGACGCAATTCGATCGATACGCACTTGAATCTTTATTTAAAAAAATACGTGCGCGATATCGCCTATTGACGCAATTTAAATTGCGTCACGTCATCAAGAAAGGGCCTTGCTTTTCAGGGTTCCGTAGTCAACAATAGTAGACATACATATTAATGACAACGACAAAGTGGTAAAAGAAAAACACAATTTCTAGGGTTCCGTACCCAAAAGGTAAAAACAGGACCCTATTACTAAGACTCCGCGGTCCGTCTGTCTGTCACCAGGCTGAATCTCATGAACCGTGATAGCTAGACAGTTGAAATTTTCACAGATGATGTATTTCTGTTGCCGCTATAAAAACAAATACTAAAAACAGAATAAAAATAATATTTAAGTGGGGCTCCCATACAACAAACATTTTTTTTTTTTGCGATAATTCTACGGAAACCTACGTGCGCGAGTCCGACTCGCACTTGGCCGGTTTTTCTTTTAGTTTGCCTCCTTTTCACGTAAAGTGGGAATGTTTTTTTTCTCGTCTGTCCCATAGTGTGAGACATAGTTTGATAGGCCATACAATAATATTACGGGTCTGTGAAAACCATTTGTCGTTCAGGGACCCATTTGCGTAAATTAAGCTTTAAATTGCAATGTTTTGTTAGAGTCAAGAGTTTCTCCCCTTCCCAGCTGCTTGCTGGTTGGTGGTTGGTTGCTTTTGGATATTATTATGTGAAAAATTCACGGCAGTAGTCTATATAACGAAATTAAAAGGAAAACTATCAAAGCTAAGTAGTCCACCAACCTTAGAATAATAACTAAGCGACCAACATATAAAATGTACTTGAAAAGAAAAAAAAATGTATATTGATGTATGGGGACAACAGTTTTTGAATAGAAAAATTAATTATGTATCTTTTTTAGCGCAATGTTCGGTGCTTTCATTGTTTATGAACGTTAGTAATGTTACCTATTTATTTTAGTGAATGTAGCTGTTTATACGGAACCCTCTGTGCGCGAGTCAGACTCGCACTTGGCCGTTTTTTTATTTATTATATAAATTAGTATGGATACGAAAATGCCGTATTTATAAAATCTGCTATTCAGATTGATACGAATCAAAAGCAGAAAACCAAGAGAATATTGGTTTTTATTCACTTATTTTTCAAGTTATTTTCCAGACACAAGATATGACATTTTGATAATTATTATATTTAAAACTGACAACCACAGACAAACACCACATTCGCCCCCCGTTAGATTAAGTTGTGTAGTCCGACATTCGAGCTGGGGGTCGTCTGTCTCTCGTAGATCTTCGAAGAGTGGGAAGCGAGGGCAGCGCTTCGCTAAAACCATTCTCAGGTGGTTGGGATTCATGAAGAGTTTGCTGGGTTGACTGGACTTCCTCTCCGCCCTCCGCGTCCTCAAAGAGATCTTGATCTTCTGGTTCAGGACGTGGATCATAGATCTGGTTCGGCTGTAGTAGCGGTGGGAGAGGAGCGAGTTGTCTGTTTGACACGGTGGCTTCACGACCGTCAGCTAATCTTACATATGAATAAGATGGATTAGCTTCCAATAGTTCCACTTCTTCCACCTCTGAGTCATATTTAGAACGTCTAAGATTATTTTTCATTAGTATGGGACCAGGCTCCAAAAGCCATGTTGGCATAGATTCCCCATTCACCGTCCGACGTGGATGATTAAAAAATCTCTCATGGGGTGTAGCATTAGTAGACGTACACAATAAGGAACGTATTGAATGCAGAGCAACTGACAGAACTTGCTCCCAACAAGATGTTTCTAGTTCCTTGGATCTAAGTATAAGCTTGATGGTCTTCCATAGCGTACCATTAAGACGCTCCACTTGACCGTTCCCCTGTGGATTATACGGTGTAGTTCGACTACAAGCAACGCCATGTGTTACCAAGAAACTTCGTAATTCTTTAGACATGAAGGCTGTTCCCCGGTCAGAATGTATGTATTGCGGGGTGCCATAAGTACAGAACAAGTCTCTAAGACATTTTACAACACTGCTGGTGGACACATCTTTGCATGGGTAAGCAAATGGGAACCTTGAATACTCGTCTATAATGGTCAAAATGTACCGATTCTGGGTGTTAGTAGGTAGGGGACCTTTGAAATCGATGTTAAGTCTCTCAAATGGTGTAACTGCTTTGATGAGGTTACCTTTACTTTTCAAGAATCGGGGTTTGATTTCTGCACAAATACGACACTGTGACGTCATCTTCTTTACATCATCTACAGTGTATGTTAAGTTTTTCGATCGTACCCAGTGCGCCATACGCACGATTCCAGGGTGACCCATGATATCATGTAATTCAATCAGTCTTGTATTGCTGTTAATGTTTGAGCAGACGCGTGAAAGAGTATCAGCAGTAACGTTTTCTTTACCTGGACGGTAAATTATATCATATTTGAAATTTGATAGTTCAAGACGCCATCTTTCGATCTTTTCGTTTTTAATCTTGCTATTGTGGCATTGATTAAACATAAATGACACAGATCGTTGGTCGGTTATGAGAAGGAAACGTCTTCCAATTAGATAATGTCGCCATTTTCTCAAGGCTTCCACCGCAGCACATGCCTCCTTTTCAATCGAGGATTGACGACGTTCCGATTCATTAAGAGAGCGGGAGAAGAAGGCAACAGGTCGGTCATTTTGGGAGAGGGAAGCCGCTATGGAGTGTTCCGATGCGTCTGTTTCTACAGTGAATGTCTCGTTTTGATCTATGACAGTTAGGGCGGATTTCTTTATATCCATCTTCATCTCTTGAAAAGCTTTGATTGCATCTTCCTTTAATGGAAATTCAAAGACTTTTGTGAGAGGGTGGACTTTTCCAGAAAAGTTTCTGATCCATTTCGCATAGTGAGCGAACATACCTAAAACCCTTTTAAGGGATTGTGAGTCAGTTGGGACAGGTAGATTCATTAGGGGACTAAGGCGTTCTTCATCTGGTTGAATGGAACTGTTCCCTATCATGTATCCTAGTAGGCTGATAGATTTTTGCCTGTATACACACTTGTCTTCATTCAATGTAAGGTTATACTTAGTAACAGCTTCTTTGAATCGTTTTAGGTTCTGATCATGCTCTTCCTCTGTTTTACCACAAATTGTTACGTAATCAAGATATGCGTAAGTGCCTGTCAGTTTCTCTTTAGATATGACGTAGTGTAGAGTCCTTTGGAAAGCAGCAACTCCATTGGTTACGCCAAACGGGATGCGAGTAAATTGATACAGATCTCCACAAGCTTCAAACGCCGTATATTTCTTCTCACTTTCCAAAATAGGCACTTGATGATAGGCACTTCTAAGATCAATTTGGCTGAAGACGTTGTTTTCTGCTACCTTTGAAACAATCGATTCAATGTTCGGCAAAGGGTACGCATCCAGTTCAGTAAATCTGTTGATTGTCAATGAATAGTCAATAACAAGACGTTTTCTATGCGTTGTGCCTCCAGTAATAAGAACTTGTGCTCGCCAAGGTGAGTTACTGGGCTCAATGACTTTATCCTTCAGAAGTTTTATTATCTCTTCTTGTATAAACTTACTGTCAGTTTCAGAGTGTTTTCTTGATTTAATAGCAACTGGTCGCAAGTTGCTAGACAAGTTGGTAAAGAGTGATACCGCAGGAACCGTCGCTTCCATTACATTACACACCATAAGAGGTTTTCTAGGGCCTCCAAAATAAATTTCTAGTTTCGAATGATCCCTTAGAATATCGTGACCTATAATAACATCAGCGCAAAGGTCATCCAGTATATAGAGAGGTTTTCGTGTATAAGTATGCTCGTTCATGCTTAGATTTGCGTAGCAATATCCATTTACTGATGACGTATTCTTCCGGGAAGCCAATGTCACAGTTTCATGCCAAGGGAAACGTTTTAGGTTCAACATCTGAGCAAAATTCCTGTCAATGAAACTAGTCGAGCTTCCACTATCAATCAAAGCATCAGCTTTGTAGTTATTTATCATAATAGTAACCGTAGTTTTACGTAAACTTGTAGGGGATGCTGCTGAGATTGCTCCTACGTGATCACTGGTCCCGAATCAAACAAAGCATTGTTCGTTGGCTTGGTCGTTGGACTTCTACAAACTTTAGCAAAGTGACCTTTCTTTTCGCAATTTTGACACTTAGCGTGGAAAGCTGGGCATTTAATCCTTTGGTGCACACTGCCACCACAAAAAAAACAGCGCCTGCGTGATGAGGTTGCTGCAAGATTATTAGGATTTTCGAGTTGAGGTTCCGAAATCTGAATCTGATTGAAATCCAACGGCGAAAGTTTGCTGTCAAAATCCTTCGAGTTCTTTTCTGCCATTTCCAGCGACAATGCTTGATTGCGTGCCTCTTCTAAAGTTATATTTTGATTCTCAAGGAGACGTTGCCGTATTTTCTGAGAATGTATTCCACTAATAAAAGCGTCACGGAGATATTCCTCCCTATATTTTCCAGCCGATACTGCTTCGAACGTGCAATTGTATGCGAGCTGCTGAAGTGTTCGCATATAATCGGCAACAGTCTCGTCTGGTCTCTGTTTGGTTGTTGTCAACATATATCTTGCATGCACGTCGTTTTTAGATTTAATATAAAGGCCATCTAATAGGCTTATAGCTATTGCGTAAGAGTTTGTATCCCGTAAGTGTGAGTATACATTTGGAGAAACGTTATTGAGGAGTACCTTCAGTTTGACACCATCCGAAATTTTCGATAGTTCTGTCTCCGCCGTGAGGAAGTTATTGAACGTCTCTTTCCAGTAACGGTACTTGATTTCGGCATCTGGAGACCCCGGGTCAGTGTCGAATTTGTCTGGGCGTAAAAGCCGTGTAAGATATTCCATGTTTTTATATCACTCGCACGTAATTAATAAGTGAATAAAATTGATACGAATCAAAAGCAGAAAACCAAGAGAATATTGGTTTTTATTCACTTATTTTTCAAGTTATTTTCCAGACACAAGATATGACATTTTGATAATTATTATATTTAAAACTGACAACCACAGACAAACACCACACAGATGAATTCAAAACAGCTCTTATTCTGAAATTTGCCAAATATAAAAAAAAAACTGCTAATAGGAGCCGACTTTTAACTCCCTGCCCAAATTTTTTTAACGTTTTTTTTGAGCATTTATTACATTTTGCAAGTAAGTTGCAAATATTCAGCTCAGTATAGTATTATACTATGTTATCACAGCTTCATTAATTCATTAAAACTATAAATAGCTATCGGAAACCGCAACTCACAACGCAAGGTTTTTGTAAGGACAAACATAATTTTGTCCTTTTGTGTGTAAAGTTCAAGTAATGCATCTGTTTCGATTAATTATTTTACCAAATTATGTAATTACACTAACTGTTGCCCGCGACTTCGTCTGCGCAGCATTAGTAGGTACTTCGAATAGCCTATTTTTTTTATATCGTGCCATAATATTGTAGGTGTTTGAGCCTTACTTGAGAAATTATTAGTTCACCATACAAAAATTAACCAAAAACAACCCTAAGTTTTTAAGATGACATGGTTTAGTTCTCGTAATCATATTGCTTGTAACTGTGCCGAAATATCGAACTCTCAACCAAAATCTAAGTATACATGGTAAATATCCCGAAACAAATATTAATTCTAAAAACAACCCTACAAAAAAACAGACCGATACGATACAAACTCAACTATATTCTTCCCATGATCTCAAACTATCTCTATACCAAATTTCATCTAAATCGGTTCAGCGGTTTAGGCGTGAGAATGTAACAGACAGACTGACAGAGTTACTTTAGCATTTATAATAATATTATATAACATACTCGTAACTTCACGACTGTAATTTACAAAAGGTAAGGTAGAGGTGTAGCTGTATAACCTGAACTGTTTTGTGCTATACCAACATAGGCTACATATCGCTAATTATGTTAGTGTACTGTCCATTGCAGAAAGCGAGCCTATTACCATCACTGGGCACAAATCTAGACACAATGGCCGCTGCTGACAAAATCTAGAAGAACCTTGGCCGACCCGTAAATCAACACCAGGAAGACATGGTCAGATGATTCGGAAGTAGAGCTTGGCGGGCCGGACCAACGAGGCGTATAGAGGTTTACATTGGGTAAGATATTTAGGATTTGATATTAGGTTTTGTCAAAATATACTGATAAAATTATTGATTTCGTTTCAAAAAGATTCTCATCGTGCGGGACAGTTATAATAAAAATTATTATACATCGCTCTTCGATTTATCGCTACTATATCAGCCTTATTGGCAGCAATTATACTATCAGAGATTCTAATACGACAAACTAAAAAATGAAAAGGGGTTTTACTCCAAAGACAATGATCGAAATGAGTTCTTGAGATGAAATTGCAAAATTCACATGAATCTAGGTTCGCCTGTGAGAAACTCGAAAATTATTCCTAGGGAACTTACTCATCCTATGTCCTTCTGCAAGTTTCAATCTTGGTTGGTTGGGCGGAGGGGTCTGTCAGACTCCTATTAACTAAAAACCACCCCGGTGTTTCATCTCACAGCTACGCCGGGGGTCGCATCTGCGGGCCTAGACCCCGGGGGCAGTGAGATGTTTGCCTCCCCCCGTGACGACTAAGAGGGGCGCGCGTGGAACACTAAACGCCACCACCTCGGGTCCTGATGTTGGGGGGGTGGCGGACGTCCCCGAGCCCGTCGCCCCTGGACCCATTTAGGGGGGAAGGTTCAATCTACCTCTAAGCCAAGTAGGGCTACGTTATAGGCGAAAACAACAAGTTGTATTACTAATGCTGGGCTCGCGGTCGACCACTATCTCACCTGATGGTAAGCGATGAAGTTATAGTTGTAGTAAATATTTTTTAATTAAATTCAATTTCCGCATTTTCTGCTGTCTTTTATAATCTTTGACGTCACACGATTTCGGTTCCATAAACGTATTTTACAAAACCAACAGCTTATTCAATTTTCCTTTTAATCTGCGATCATCGCAAAAACCGTTATGTTACGTACAAAACGAACCTCTTTGTGATGATAATGAGTGTTGACCGACCGTAACCTTTGCGGAGCACACAGTGCGGTGGACTGAATAAAGAGATGCATGCGGATCTGCGGGTTCACGTGGGTAAATATGAAGAAACGTTTTCCGCCTTCCTTTGAGAAGCTTTTGGAAGAGACGTAATGTTTGTGCAGTATTTGAGTACTAAGCAACTTTTTTAACCGACTTACCAGAAAGGAGGAGGTTCTATGTTCAACTTTATGTTATGTTTTTTTTTGTTCACCGATATCTCCGTCAATTCTTTCTTATTCATTCTCATTAACCGACTTCCCAAAAAGGAGGAGGTTCTATGTTCGACTTCAAGTTTGTTTTTTTTTTTTTTTTTTTTTTTTTTTTTTTTTTGTGTATGTTCACCTATAACTCCGTCAATTGTGGACCGATTTTGAAAATTCTTTTTTTGTTTGAAAAAGTATGTTCCGAAATTGGTCCCATTTTAATTTGGTGAATATCTGATGAAGATCTTCGGAGATATACAACAGAACTCTTCAATAAATAACGGCAAATCTCTCGGGATTGCTGCAATCGCATGTCTGTTTGTTGTTTATAACATTTCATAACATAATATCACGCCAGTTCGCTCTTAAGGGGTAAGCAGATCTTTCATTTCACCGGTTATGTTCAATTTTCATGAAATCTATTCTGGCGAAATAGTTCCCTTACTAACTTGCCTATTAGGTACGTACAACTAAAAAGTGAAAAATAAAAAAACTTTTTTTCAAAAAAATACTACCGACTTCCAAATAAAAAACTACAAAGTGAAAAATAACTTAATTTTTTGAAGTCGGTGTCCATAACGCAAAAAAATGGTACCTACGAAAGACACCGACTTCAAAAAATTAAGTTATTTTTCACTTTGTAGTTTTTTATTTGGAAGTCGGTAGTATTTTTTTGAAAAAAAGTTTTTTTATTTTGTTTGAAAGAGTATGTTCCGAAATTGGTCCCATTTTAATTTGAAGATCTGATGAAGAACTTATACAACAGAACTCTTCAATAAATAATGGCAAATCTCTCGGGATTGCTACAATCGCGTGTCTGTTTATTGTTTAATGGAGTAAACATAAAATCATGCTGGTAGGCTTTAAAGGAATACGCAGATGAATACAGTTCACCTTGGTACACTCTCATTTCAGCGGTACATAGCCATAACGCAAAAAAATGGTACATACCAAAGACACCTACTTCCAAAGATAAAACTATTTTTCATTGTAGTTTTCTTATAAGTTTTTAAACTGTCATGGTCACTAACACTAATATTAACATTATAAGCGGGATATTTACCATGTTTACTGTTTGTAGCGAGTTTCCGATATTTCGGTGCTGTTGCAAGCACCATGATCACGGATAAACTGAAGTCATTGCGGGTGGGTGTTTATGAGGAGACATATCGGTATATCCTCTTTCTTGTTCGTTTTTAACCGACTTCCCAAAAAGGAGGAGGTTCTAAGTTCGACTTCAAGTTGTTTTTTTTTTTTTTTTTTTTTTGTGTATGTTCACCGATTACTCCATCAATTGTGGACCGATTTTGAAAATTCTTTTTTTGTTTGAAAAAGTATGTTTCGAAATTGGTCCCATTTTAGTTTGGTGAAGATCTGATGAAGAACTTCGGAGATATACAACAGAACTCTTCAATAAATAACGGCAAATCTCTCGGGATTGCTGCAATCGCATGTATGTTTGTTGTTTATAACATTTCATAACATAACATCACGCCAGTTCGCTCTTAAGGGGTAAGCAGACCTCTCATTTCACCGGTTATGTTCAAGTTTCATGAAATCTATTCTGGCGAAATAGTTCCCTTACTAACTTGCCTATTAGGTACGTACAACTAAAAAGCGAAAAAAAAAAAACTTTTTGCAAAAAAATACTACCGACTTCCAAATACAGAACTAGAAAGTGAAAAATAACTTAATTTTTTGAAGTCGGTGTCCATAACGCAAAGAAATGGTACCTACGAAAGACACCGACTTCAAAAAATTAAGTTATTTTTCACTTTCTAGTTCTGTATTTGGAAGTCGGTAGTATTTTTTTGCAAAAAGTTTTTTTTTAGCACTCGGTACCGCTACCACTGTCACTCACAACTCGATTCTGTTCCCGACACATGAAACTCACTGTGTCCGCTCGCGACCTTTTTTCGGCACTATTCCGGGGTTTAGTAGTTTTCTTATTTGGAAGTCGGTACAAAGTATTTTTATGTAAAAAAGTTTTTTTATTAAATAGTAATTTTCTTTGTGATGCAGTCGAAATCCAATGGAAAACATTATCCCACTTCTGATACAGTAGATAAAAATGAAAGCATGTACTAACTAGACGTCGCGACAACTCTAACTAAGCTTTTGCTAAATTTGTTACCACAGCAATCGATCGACCGTCGATGACAATGATAGACGTTGATCTAAGTAGGTATATTGGCGGAGCAGCTTTGGCTTAGATTTGATGTAGGAGGAACTATCGATCGTCATCGACTGATCCTTGATGATACGATGTAGTGAATAAAAATATGCATGCGGGACTGCGGGTTCACGTGGGTAAATAAATATAGAAAAACTTATCCTGTCTTTAAGAAGCCTTTGGAAGAGTTGTACTATTTTTTCATTTGGACGTTACGAAACGTTTTTGAATCATCTTCCTTGTGACGCAAACGGATTGAAATGAAAAAGTGTATCCCACTTCTGATGCAGTTCGATAAAAGTGAAAATATGTACGAACTTTTCATCACAACAATTTCTAAGCATTCGCTAAGTGTGTTACCACACCAATTGATTGATCGTCGATAACAGTGATAGACGTAGATCAACGTTGCTGTATTGGTGAGGCACCGGACTTTGGAAGTAGAGGTACTCTGTAGTAAATACAGACATGTGTCCATGACTGCGGGTTCGCGGCAGTACAAATATGAAGAACGTTTCCACGAGTATGCCAGTTTTTAGTATAAATCTTCCAAAAGCTTTTTAAAGTAAAGATACTTCTGAGAAGTTTTTTTTTCTTTTTTAAGTGTTTTACCTACTGTTTTTGCATTTGTATATCACGAAACATTTTTAAATTATAGTTTTCCTTGTGATGCAGTCGGATGAGAGAATAATAAAAATACCAATTACTCATCATGATTCACGAAATTTCCAAATCTAAGATGAGACATTGTTATCATCGCAGGGAGAAACTGGGTGAGGCTGAGCGTGGTGATTCGTACAACAAAAGAGAGGCCTTTGCTATGTAGTGGGCGAAGCCAAACAGAGAAGTAGATGATGATGATGATGAAGAAGAAGATGAAACTGCACGTCACGCTATTCCCAACCACTGTTTCTCCTGAAATCCAACATCAACAGAGGCGACCACAAAAAAGTGCCGAGGCAATGAAGCTCGACTTGTCCTGCGAGAAACGAGTCAACTGTTTTGGAATGGAACCAGAAAGGAAGATAGGAAATATTTGGAAGTGGACTTTATCAGAAGAGCCTACAAGAATAACAGAGAAATAAAACTTTGGAAGACCCAGGATATAAAGAAAGCGGGACGGGAGTCTTAAAGACCCCGCACTCCGACTTAAGTCCACAATTTTTTTTCCGCAATGCAGATTTTATTTGCGCACATTGACTATATTTATAGTCAACGTGCGCAAATAAAATCTGCACTTGATAATTAAAATAGCGATAAGTCTTATTGATGACAAAAAACCGGCCAAGTGCGAGTCGGACTCGCGCGCGAAGTGTTCCGTACCCAGCGTGGCGTCAACTATGTATGTATAGGGACACCCTTTAATTATCAACTTTTTTAATTTATTCCTTTATTTGTTGTGCTGTAAGACCATACTTTTTGCCAAATTTCGTGATTCTAGGTCAACGGGAACTACCATATAGGTTTTTGGTTGACCTAGAATTGACAATTTTGGTTAAAAGCAGGTCTTACAGCACAAGTAAAGGGAAAATTCCGAACAATAAAAAAGCACTGGTACTTACAAGTTTTCGCGAAAATCCAAATTTGCCCATATCTTTTTATCGTGTTGACTCAGGACCTTGATTTTTATACATCTAATAGGGACTATAGATAACATATAATATCAACTTGCTAGGTCCACCCGTTCTTGAGAAAATCGGGGGTGCCACATGGACAGACAGACGGACAAGTGAGAATGATCGTATAAGGGTTCCTTTTTTATCTTTTGGGGTAAGGAACCCTAAAAGATACAAATACCTATTGATTGTAGGAAAAAGATGCATCGTCATATCTTTTGTCGTCACACGATATCGACTTCAGATTCATTTACGAGTAGATAAAGTATCTATTACAACTAAATTAGTTAAGAATATCAATTGATATGACATCAACAAGTATATGTTTAACCCGTAAAGGACATGTGAACAATACTTCGCTATATTTAACGCTAATATCTCAGAATTACAAATGATATCAATACTTTTAGATGAGCAATTTGAACAAACAAAATTACAAAACCTAAAGCAAAAACAACCTTAACACGTGCAACATAAAATCTATTATACCGAAAAGGTTATCTCAAAGTTATTTCAAAACACTGACAAAAACCCACCTTAAGTTTTTGCCATAAGTTTCAATTTGCAAAAACAAAGATCAGTTAGTTCAAGGTGTTTTAGTAGACCTTATTAGTTGCAGCATAAGGCCTATTTTTGGAGATGAATCATAGTGGTGATATCATCAGGATCTTCAGATATTTGATGCATGTAGGTGTTGATTCGTTGAGACATTCCTCTGCATAGCTTTGTTTGGCTATAGACTACACGTGGTTATGAGAGCCTGGTAACTTATTTCATATTAGTGAGAGGGTTTTTAGTTAAAAATTTGTATCGTAAGAAAGCTGGTCTAACCAAGGGTTTCGTGTAACCCAGGAGCTGGGTTTGGCAAATTCAAACTCAAATCATTTACCTATTTCAAATAGGATGGTTGACAAAAAATATCTATTTAATCCGCCAGTTAGATATTCAAAAAATTTTGTTCTCGTATTTTTCTTTTCCACCAGAAAATTACGATGATACAGTTCGTTGAAATACCGTGTGACGTCACGGTGTGCTACAGTTTATACTGACAAAGTGACGTCACAAGCCTCCACTCCTGAACTGCCGCACTTTATCTTCATTTTTTTAATTCTTTTTTTTATTTTTTATTGCAAAAAAATACGGGACAATATTATTTGATAATCTCAATGACGGGCTAAATAGAATAAATTTTTTTCTACCCAATAAAAATCCCTATTAACCATTTACATCGTACACAGGTATTTTTGAATTATCAATCAGTCGGACAGTCCAAAACATGAAGATTGGCCATTCGGAAGCGCAGGTAGAGTATGGCGAAGAACGTGCAAGTAACTCCACGGACACTATTCAATCAGAAAATAATTATCACAAACTACAAAGTGTTGGTTGTAGAGGCCAGTAAGGCAGCTACTCCTTGTCAAATGTCAAATACTGCAGAATCCGGTTAGACTGGAAGCCGACCCTAACCTAACATAGTTGTCAAATTCGAGGCAAATGAAAGAAATAAAGAAAAATATTTTTGTGACCCTCACATGAGACACGAGAGATATGCAAAAAGGGTCCTAATGATGTAAGGAAGAGGGTGGCCCACTTGATGTTTATTAGCCATCACCACCAATGGACATCTGCAATACCAGAAGCAATGCAGAGTTGACATCTCAGCATAGCTAGAATGTCTCATGCGCCTGGAATTACTACGGCAGAAATACCCATCAAATGAGGAAAAAATGGCGCCTATACCATGGACCCATATGCAATAAAGGTTTTCGGAATATTTTCATTGTGCGTACAGCTAAGGAGTGGAATTCACTGCCGGCGTTTGTGTTTCCTGATAGCTACAACCTGGGGGTATTTACGTCAATAGTGAAAAGGTTACTTCTAGGCAAGCGTGCTTCACCGTCAACCACATCATCGCATACCATCAGGTGAGATAGTTGTCAAACGCGAGCTTCTGAAATAAGCCTGCATCTTGAAACGAAAAAACTTCTTTCATATCCCAAACTACACAATCAGAAAAATTAAACCCAATTTTCTTGGAACTCTACTAATGAGAAAGGAAACTTCAAGAATGCCTACAGCATGCGTAGTGCGACCCCTTGCCATAACTCGGGGGGAAAATGGAAGGAAGACATGGTCAGATGATTCGGAAGTAGAGCTTGGCGGGCCGGACCAACGAGGCGTATAGAGGTTTACATTGGGTAAGATATTTAGGATTTGATATTAGGTTTTGTCAAAATATACTGATAAAATTATTGATTTCGTTTCAAAAAGATTCTCATCGTGCGGGACAGTTATAATAAAAATTATTATACATCGCTCTTCGATTTATCGCTACTATATCAGCCTTATTGGCAGCAATTATACTATCAGAGATTCTAATACGACTAACTTAAAATTTAAAAGGGGTTTTACTCCAAAGACAATGATCGAAATGAGTTCTTGAGATGAAATTGCAAAATTCACATGAATCTAGGTTCGCCTGTGAGAAACTCGAAAATTATTCCTAGGGAACTTACTCATCCTATGTCCTTCTGCAAGTTTCAATCTTGGTTGGTTGGGCGGAGGGGTCTGTCAGACTCCTACTAACTAAAAACCACCCCGGTGTTTCATCTCATTTCAACATAAGATACTTCCGCAACCCTCTGCTAGTGCCGGCTCGCATCTGCGGGCCTAGACCCCGGGGGGCAGTGAGATGTTTGCCTCCCCCCGTGACGACTAAGAGGAGCGCGCGTGGAACACTAAACGCCACCACCTCGGGTCCTGATGTTGGGGGGGTGGCGGACGTCCCCGAGCCCGTCGCTCCTGGACCCATTTAGGGGGGAAGGTTCAATCTACCTCTAAGCCAAGTAGGGCTACGTTATAGGTGAAAAGAACAAGTTGTATTACTAATGCTGGGCTCGCGGTCGACCACTATCTCACCTGATGGTAAGCGATGAAGTTATAGTTGTAGTAAATATTTTTTAATTAAATTCAATTTCCGCATTTTCTGCTGTCTTTAATAATCTTTGACGTCACACTCGATTTCGGTTCCATAAACGTATTTTACAAAACCAACGGATTAATCAATTTTCCTTTTAACCTGCGATCATCGCAAAAACCGTTATGTTACGTACAAAACGAACCTCTTTGTGATGATAATGAGTGTTGACCGACCGTAACCTTTGCGGAGCACACAGTGCGGTGGACTGAATAAAGAGATGCATGCGGGTCTGCGGGTTCACGTGGGTAAATATGAAGAAACGTTTTCCGCCTTCCTTTGAGAAGCTTTTGGAAGAGAGGTAATGTTTGTGTAGCTTTGAGTATTAAGCAACTTTTTTAACCGACTTACCAGAAAGGAGGATGTTCTATGTTCAACTTTATGTTATGTTTTTTAGGGTTCCGTACCCAAAAGGTAAAAACGGGACCCTATTAATAAGACTCCGCGGTCCGTCTGTCTGTCTGTCAACAGACTGTATCTCATGAACCGTGATAGCTAGACAGTTGAAATTTTCACAGATGATGTATTTCTGTTGCCGCTATAACAACAAATACTAAAAACAGAATAAAGTAAATATTTAAGAGGGGCTCCCATACAACAAACGTGAATTTTTTGCCGTTTTTTGCGATAATGGTACACGAAGGGTTCCGTCCCTTCGTGCGCGAGTCCGACTCGCACTTGGCCGGTTTCTTTTTTCACCGATATCTCCGTCAATTCTTTCTTATTAATTCTCATATTGTGTGAAAGAGTATGTTCCGAAATTGGTCCCATATTAATTTGAAGATCTGATGAAGAACTTATACAACAGAACTCTTCAATAAATAACGGCAAATCTCTCGGGATTGCTGCAATCGCGTGTCTGTTTGTTGTTTACTCCATTTCATAACATAAAATCATGCCGGTAGTCTCCAAAGGAAAACGCAGATGTGTACAGTTCTCCTTGGTACCCTCTCATTTCACCGGTGCATAGCCATAACGAAAAAAATGGTACCTATCAATGACACCGACATCCAAAAATAAAATTATTTTTTAATCTGTAGTTTTCTTATTTGGAAGTCGGTAGTATTTTTTGTAAAAAATATTTTTTTATTAATTAGTAATTTTCTTTGTGATGCAGTCGAAATCCAATGGAAAACATTATCCCACTTCTGATGCAGTAGATAAAAATGAAAGCATGTACTAACTAGACGTCGCGACAACTCTAACTAAGCATTTGCTAAATTTGTTACAACAGCAATCGAACGATCGTCGATGACAATGATAGACGTTGATCTAAGTAGGTGTATTGGCGGAGCAGCTTTGGCTTAGATTTGATGTAGGAGGAACTATCGATCGTCGTCGACTGATCCTTGATGATACGATGTAGTGAATAAATATATGCATGCGGGTCTGCGGGTTCACGTGGGTAAATAAATATAGAAAAACTTATCCTGACTTTAAGAAGCTTTTGGAAGAGTTGTACTATTTTTCATTTGGATGTTACGAAACGTTTTTGAATCATCTTCCTTGTGAAGCAAACGGATTGAAATGAAAAAGTGTATCCCACTTCTGATGCAGTTCGATAAAAGTGAAAATATGTACGAACTTTTCATCACGACAAGTTCTAAGCATTCGCTAAGTGTTTTACCACACCAAATCAGTGATCGTCGATAACGTCTATCAAGACGTTGATCAACGTTGCTGTATTGGTGAGGCACCGGACTTTGGAAGTAGAGGTACTCTGTAGTAAATACAGACATGTGTCCATGACTGCGGGTTCGCGGCAGTACAAATATGAAGAACGTTTCCACGAGTATGCCAGTTTTTAGTATAAATCTTCCAAAAGCTTTTTAAAGTAAAGATACTTCTGAGAAGTTTTTTTTTCTTTTTTAAGTGTTTTACCTACTGTTTTTGCATTTGTATATCACGAAACATTTTTAAATTATAGTTTTCCTTGTGATGCAGTCGGATGAGAGAATAATAAAAATACCAATTACTCATCATGATTCACGAAATTTCCAAATCTAAGATGAGACATTGTTATCATCGCAGGGAGAAACTGGGTGAGGCTGAGCGTGGTGATTCGTACAACAAAAGAGAGGCCTTTGCTATGTAGTGGGCGAAGCCAAACAGAGAAGTAGATGATGATGATGATGAAGAAGAAGATGAAACTGCACGTCACGCTATTCCCAACCACTGTTTCTCCTGAAATCCAACATCAACAGAGGCGACCACAAAAAAGTGCCGAGGCAATGAAGCTCGACTTGTCCTGCGAGAAACGAGTCAACTGTTTTGGAATGGAACCAGAAAGGAAGATAGGAAATATTTGGAAGTGGACTTTATCAGAAGAGCCTACAAGAATAACAGAGAAATAAAACTTTGGAAGACCCAGGATATAAAGAAAGCGGGACGGGAGTCTTAAAGACCCCGCACTCCGACTTAAGTCCACAATTTTTTTTCCGCAATGCAGATTTTATTTGCGCACATTGACTATATTTATAGTCAACGTGCGCAAATAAAATCTGCACTTGATAATTAAAATAGCGATAAGTCTTATTGATGACAAAAAACCGGCCAAGTGCGAGTCGGACTCGCGCGCGAAGTGTTCCGTACCCAGCGTGGCGTCAACTATGTATGTATAGGGACACCCTTTAATTATCAACTTTTTCAATTTATTCCTTTATTTGTTGTGCTGTAAGACCATACTTTTTGCCAAATTTCGTGATTCTAGGTCAACGGGAACTACCATATAGGTTTTTGGTTGACCTAGAATTGACAATTTTGGTTAAAAGCAGGTCTTACAGCACAAGTAAAGGGAAAATTCCGAACAATAAAAAAGCACTGGTACTTACAAGTTTTCGCGAAAATCCAAATTTGCCCATATCTTTTTATCGTGTTGACTCAGGACCTTGATTTTTATACATCTAATAGGGACTATAGATAACATATAATATCAACTTGCTAGGTCCACCCGTTCTTGAGAAAATCGGGGGTGCCACATGGACAGACAGACGGACAAGTGAGAATGATCGTATAAGGGTTCCTTTTTTATCTTTTGGGGTAAGGAACCCTAAAAGATACAAATACCTATTGATTGTAGGAAAAAGATGCATCGTCATATCTTTTGTCGTCACACGATATCGACTTCAGATTCATTTACGAGTAGATAAAGTATCTATTACAACTAAATTAGTTAAGAATATCAATTGATATGACATCAACAAGTATATGTTTAACCCGTAAAGGACATGTGAACAATACTTCGCTATATTTAACGCTAATATCTCAGAATTACAAATGATATCAATACTTTTAGATGAGCAATTTGAACAAACAAAATTACAAAACCTAAAGCAAAAACAACCTTAACACGTGCAACATAAAATCTATTATACCGAAAAGGTTATCTCAAAGTTATTTCAAAACACTGACAAAAACCCACCTTAAGTTTTTGCCATAAGTTTCAATTTGCAAAAACAAAGATCAGTTAGTTCAAGGTGTTTTAGTAGACCTTATTAGTTGCAGCATAAGGCCTATTTTTGGAGATGAATCATAGTGGTGATATCATCAGGATCTTCAGATATTTGATGCATGTAGGTGTTGATTCGTTGAGACATTCCTCTGCATAGCTTTGTTTGGCTATAGACTACACGTGGTTATGAGAGCCTGGTAACTTATTTCATATTAGTGAGAGGGTTTTTAGTTAAAAATTTGTATCGTAAGAAAGCTGGTCTAACCAAGGGTTTCGTGTAACCCAGGAGCTGGGTTTGGCAAATTCAAACTCAAATCATTTACCTATTTCAAATAGGATGGTTGACAAAAAATATCTATTTAATCCGCCAGTTAGATATTCAAAAAATTTTGTTCTCGTATTTTTCTTTTCCACCAGAAAATTACGATGATACAGTTCGTTGAAATACCGTGTGACGTCACGGTGTGCTACAGTTTATACTGACAAAGTGACGTCACAAGCCTCCACTCCTGAACTGCCGCACTTTATCTTCATTTTTTTAATTCTTTTTTTTATTTTTTATTGCAAAAAAATACGGGACAATATTATTTGATAATCTCAATGAGGGGCTAAATAGAATAATTTTTTTTCTACCCAATAAAAATCCCTATTAACCATTTACATCGTACACAGGTATTTTTGAATTATCAATCAGTCGGACAGTCCAAAACATGAAGATTGGCCATTCGGAAGCGCAGGTAGAGTATGGCGAAGAACGTGCAAGTAACTCCACGGACACTATTCAATCAGAAAATAATTATCACAAACTACAAAGTGTTGGTTGTAGAGGCCAGTAAGGCAGCTACTCCTTGTCAAATGTCAAATACTGCAGAATCCGGTTAGACTGGAAGCCGACCCTAACCTAACATAGTTGTCAAATTCGAGGCAAATGAAAGAAATAAAGAAAAATATTTTTTGTGACCCTCACATGGGACACGAGAGATATGCAAAAAGGGTCCTAATGATGTAAGGAAGAGGGTGGCCCACTTGATGTTTATTAGCCATCACCACCAATGGACATCTGCAATACCAGAAGCAATGCAGAGTTGACATCTCAGCATAGCTAGAATGTCTCATGCGCCTGGAATTACTACGGCAGAAATACCCATCAAATGAGGAAAAAATGGCGCCTATACCATGGACCCATATGCAATAAAGGTTTTCGGAATATTTTCATTGTGCGTACAGCTAAGGAGTGGAATTCACTGCCGGCGTTTGTGTTTCCTGATAGCTACAACCTGGGGGTATTTAAGTCAATAGTGAAAAGGTTACTTCTAGGTAAGCGTGCTTCACCGTCAACCACATCATCGCATACCATCAGGTGAGATAGTTGTCAAACGCGAGCTTCTGAAATAAGCCTGCATCTTGAAACGAAAAAACTTCTTTCATATCCCAAACTACACAATCAGAAAAATTAAACCCAATTTTCTTGGAACTCTACTAATGAGAAAGGAAACTTCAAGAATGCCTACAGCATGCGTAGTGCGACCCCTTGCCATAACTCGGGGGGAAAATGGGTCACGACCTCATAACCTCTACGATTAGTTGTTAGAAGCGTCTACGGACGACTGTCTGTTATATTGACGGTTTGTTACAGCTAGGAAGGGTTAATTGAAGCTTGAGTATTGATGATATGACAAAAGATTTGGAGACGGTCATTATTGTCGGTCTTTTATGAAGATTTGTTGTTCCATTGACGTCATAAAAGGACCAATGTTACCGACACAGCCCGAAGAATTGCCAAACTTCAGAATTGCTCGCAATACGAATATAGTTCATGGGACCGAAAAGCTTTGGAGTGGTGACTGCGTTGGAAGGCCTTCAGAGTCCCACTAGCTAACCCAATGACCTGGTTAAGGTTGCTGGAATCCACTGGATGCAAGGTGCACAGGACCGGTCGATGTGGCACAGTTGGGAAGGCCTATTTCAGCAGTGGACTTCTTCCGGCTGATATGTTGATTCTGATTAAAGTTGACATTCAGTGAACATTTCCTTAAACAGTTAAGAGTCTGCTTGTATATGTAACCTAACCAAATGCAACCAACTATCTCTAATGCCCAGCTAAAACACTATAGGAAATAGTGACGAGCGGAAGTTTTGGGGAACTGTCTTTAGTTAATTTTGACGTTCAAAAACTGCTGATATTCAGCCTAATTATAATCACCATTTCACATGAAGCAACTTGTGAAATTTAATATTCTGTTTTTACCCGACTGCCGAAGGATGGTAATGTGTTATCAGTCTATGTATGTATGTTCCTATGTGGCGTTCTAGAGACCAAACGCGTTGGCCGATTTTGATGATTCTTACGTCAATCGATTCGTCTTAACTTTGCGAGTGTCACTGGCTACATTAAAATCGGCAAATAGAAAAATGCCGCATTTGTGGCGGACCAATTTTTTTTTTATACCTTCGTGTGGGGTTTCATAATAAAGGGTTTTAAGAAGTGATTTAAAAAATATAGGACACTTATACCTATGTTAAAATGTACCTAATTTGAAAAAAAAAAGTTATGTTAAGCACTAGCTGGCCGACCTAAACCAGATGTATCCTCCGACTGCACAGCATGATTGTCTTCTTGTTTACGTATTTTTAGTTCGCTTCTTAGTCGGGGTTTTATTAACTTTTTTTATTTCAAGCTTCAGTTCAGACATATTGCCTGTAATGTGCTATTTTCCTTGAGGAAAAATGAGCAAATTAATTAACTGCATAGCTTCGAATTGAATTCTGTCATGACTATTACATTCTTACATATTTTCAAACTTTGATTGCGCCTGCGTATCTGACCTGACCTTTCTGAACGACATTAGCAATAAGGTCAACGTTTGTCCAACGTTTTCGCTTGCATACGTTCTATAAATGCCTTCTGATTCATGCTTTTCATGCATTATCATACGGAAAACCCCGTAGATATCAGCGTTTCCACATGAGGGACCATGGAACCGTTCATATTTGCCAAATAACAATACAAATCGGTCACTAACTCTATCTAATGTATGTAGAGGATTAAATGAAATCAGTGTATTATGAAGAGTTAAATACACTTCCTTTTTCACCAAGCCGCACTGGGCCAGCATGGTGGATTATGGCACTTTATCTCTCACAGAGAGAAGGCCTATATCCCAGCACTAGGAACTTTAAAAGGCTGATGATGAAATACACTTCGCAACACTCAACATTTCCCGAAAAAAAATCACAGCTCATGCGTAGATCATCATGTCTCTAATACCAGAAAATAACCAGTGGACAGGGCACATTGCTTGCAGAACGGATGGTCGATGAAGGCGAAAAGTTCTGGAGTGGCGAACTTGTATCAGAGGCCATAGCGTTGGAAGGCCTCCCTCTAGGTGGAGCGATGACCTGGTCAAGACTGTGGGAATCCGGTGGATGTGAAACGCACAGGACTGTTCAGTGGGGCGACGCTTGGGGGAGGCCATGTCCAGAGTCCAGACGTCTTTCGGCTTAAATGATGACTTTCAATACGTATAGAAAGCTTATGACGCTCCCGAAACGGTGAAAGGAAACATACTCAGGAATTAGCAAGTCCTAGAGTCAAGAATTTGAAGACATATGACATCCACCAAACCACATCGGGACCGTGTAGTGGTTTATAAATTTATGAGAAACTCCCTCTCACAGAGACAGACGAAAGAAATGACATCAGTGTATTTTGAGGAGTTAAATACACTTCCACTTCCACCACTGGGCCTACGTGGTGGATTATGGCCAATTCCCTCTCTCACAGAGAGGAGGCCTGTATCGCAGCAGATAACTTCGAACTGTATTTAAATCGATACAAAAACTTCGGCCAAGTCTTCTCGACCCCGCCATTTGACTAGCCTTTGCCCAACTATTTTAGAGTCACCTTCCAGTCTAACCAGAGCAGCAAAATACCAGTATATTACAAGGAGCTCTGCCTATCAGGCCTCCAAAATTCAGGTACTGGGTATCACGAAACCCTTTGGCAACACTGGTTCTCAGACTTTCGGGCTTCTTTCCACCCGTTACGACCGTCGAAGCTTAGATCGCAATAAGCGTTTTGACTTTGACTTTGAAGATCTATAAATGACAGCCGGGACCAACGGCTTAACATGCTATTTATTTATTTTTTTGCATCTCGAATTTTAGTTTTAGTTAGTTTTTGATCATGGTCTGGCAGTTTGAGTAATTCATGCGGCCTACCCGAATGTCCTTTCTTTAGTATTGTTCGTCGAATCGTTGAGCTCCTTAAATTCTTAGTTGAGCTGCACCGGTTATTGATAAATGCGTGCACTGACTGGATAGGTCCACTCAAACTGGCTGGTTCTTTCCTCAAAAGACCATTTCAGACATCAGTCTACATGGTCTTCACATGATCTAACCAAGATTTTGTCTGGACTTTAAAAGAGACTGTGACCTCTGAGTTTGTTTGGGCCTTTCTTCTCTGAATAGTCAGATAGGAAACGCCGGCCTCATCAAGTTTTAAAAATATGATCGACATGTAAAAGTGTTTGTACAAACCAACTTACAGAAACAAAAAACTATCTTACTTATCATGCTTTCCGAGACACTGAAAGTAAGGTTACTTACCTCTGGTAAATACGGGAGAAGATGCGTAATATTACACTGCTATGTACCGAGCTTCTACCTTCATTAAGGTCGGCTTACAGGCTTCAAAGAGGCCAGTTCCAGTGCTAATTAACACGGTAACCGTATCGTCTTATTAACCTCTGGAACAGAATAAACGACTTCACCTACGTTGCGGTGCGGCCTTACAGTTACGGGTTGTGATATTGAATAGTGTGAATGGTATTAATTTGTTTCAAGTTTTAAACGTGGCAGTCAGTAAAGTAGTAAGTAATTCATAGCGAAATTGAAGAACTTAAACTCTCTCCGCCAATTATATGAAACTTAAACGTAACCCGAAAAGTGGGTGTAATTTAGGTGCATCTCTGCCTCACTCTTCGGAAATATAGGCGTGATATTATGTAGTTAAGTTTGGATTCGTGGATAAAACTCTCAAGTAATACCTTCGATCAATAAAGATGGCCGTAAGCGCTTCAAAAACGGGCCGAAAAATAAGAACACAAATACGGTTATGGTCTTATTTCAAATTAGTATGGTCCAATCATAGCCAACATTAAGACGCAAAAAAAACTTTTTTGCAAGAAAATACTACTGACTTCCAAATACAAAACTACAAAGTGAAAAATAAATTTATTTTTTGAAGTCGGTGTCTTTCGTAGGTACCAATTTTGCTTTATGGACACCGCCGACTGGAAGTCGGTAGTATTTTTTTGCAAAAAAGTTTTTTTTCACTTTTTAGTTGTACCTACCCAATAGGCAAGTTAGTAAGGTAACTATAACGCCAAACTTGATTTCATGAAACGTGAACTTAACCGGTGAAATGAGAGATCTGCGTACCCCTTAAGAGCGTACTGTCGTGATGTTATGTTATGAAATGGTATAAACAATAAACAGATATGCTATTGCAGCAATCCCGAGAGATTTGCCGTTGTTTATTGAAGAGTTCTGGTGTATATCTCCAAAGCTCTTCATCAGATCTCCACCAAAAAAAAATGGGACCAACTTCGGAACATACATTTTCAAACAAAAAAAGAATTTTCAAAATCGGTCCATCTCCTCCTTTTTGGGAAGTCGGTTAAAAATGCCGCAGTGTGTGTTCAAAAAGTGTGCAAATAACCACCGTAACACCGAGATTTTGGCAGAAATATTTTTTTGGGTTTTCATAAAGTCTAAACACTGAATTAAATAGTATTATGAATAAAAAAATGTCAAATAGAAGATTGTTTGACCAACGTTTGCGTCGACAACGCGCCAACTATTGTAATAAACATCGACTTTGCTGGAACTTTGTAATTCAGACTTTACAAAATGCATACGCATGATTAAATTTGATTTGCTGTATGTTGATCAAAAGAAGAAAGGTCGTAAAAAATTATTGCATTGCATTGGTTAAATTTGCATTCAACTAGAATTCTTAGAATTACGTATTCACAATTGGCGACAGTTTTAAAGAGAAATTTTGTATGGGATTGTGTATCTAGTGTATTATCGAGGAGTAAATATTGATTATTATTGATCGAAGAGTAAAACAGACTATAATGTTGATCCAGTGCTAGGCAAAATTCGAGGTTTCTTAATTTTAGAAGGCCTCAATAGTGAGTTTGTGATGCCCGCTTTTGCGGTAAAGAGGAAGCAGTTTAAACTTTAAACACAAGCATTTCATGGAGGGTGCCTTTCGTAGCATCTTTTCGTGTTCATTGTTTACCAGATTTAAGGCTAATCCTGTGTAAATGATGAAAATATGCTTAAAATCAAAATCAAATAGTTTATTTCAAATAAACCTTAGAGGTACTTTTGAATTGTCAAACAAAAAAAAAGATGACTCTAGTTGCAAATTCACAAGCCTCAGTAGGTCTCAATGTAGAAGAATTTGCAAGAAACTCCACGGACATTCTTTTCCATCAGTTTTAATTACAATTTTTGGTTACATCATTCAATTTAAAAAGACGTGCACGTAAAAGCTTCTAGAGTAACAAGCAATTTAAAAAAAAAATACAATAACAGGCCGAGTCAGCAAAGTTATAACCAATCCCAACTGATGGCGCCCGTTCACGAACATGACGCATGGATCGGCACCACTCAGCTCAACCATCATGAAGGGAACCGAATGATCCAACACATGTGCCACCATCAGAGAGAAATTAGAGAGAGCATGACACAAACAAATAGACATCAGATTCAATCACTCCCACGGCGACATTCCAACAAGATCACTACATTAACGCATCACAATCCAACCCAAGATAGATGACTTCAATAATCCCAGTGAGATCACCAGCTAACTTGAATTAATCTAATCTGGTCTAGACAATATCGATGCCATTAATAAAAGAAATAGCCCATTCAAGTCCAGACACCTGTGATTAAGGTCAAAGTGGACGTTAATCCGAATTTGTATGGCTTTAACTTTTAGGAGCGAGAGAAAATGTCTGCGGAAACATGGCAGCTAAAGGCCAATGTATGAATCTGAGTCGATATCTGATGATTACGAACTGATTAAGGCTGCGGTAATCAGCTGGATGAGAGACGTACAGGACCGAGCGATGTGGCGACCCTTGGGGGAGGCCTATGTCCAGCAGTGGACGTCTTTTGGCTGCAATGACGATGATGATTATGCCGTCTAAACGAATACAGAAATAAGAGTTCGAAATTGTTTGTATATGCTTGTAAAATGTCTGAAAGCACTGATCCGATTCCGAAAATTGTTTACTGATAGATAGCTACTCCATTGCGGAGTTTCGTAGGTATATCCTTATCTCGTTAAATCCCGATCCCTGCGTAAGGAATAGGCCACAGGAGTGATGAGGAAGACGCGGACACAAGCTAGTCTATATCTTAAATACAAGAAAGCAGTGGTGGCCCAGTGGTAACGGCCGCGACTTACAAGTTGTAGGTCGTGGGTTCAAACCCAGGCAGGCGCTTTACTTTGTGTAAATTATTTCATCATCACTACTCTCAAAACGGTGAAGGAAAACATCGTGAGGGAACCGCCATGTCTTAGAACCATAAAATTCGAAGACATGTGACATACTCCAACATGCACAGGGCCCGCGTGGTGGATTACGGCCCATTCCTTCTCACAGAGAGACGGCCTGCACGCACAACGGACCAAATGCGGAAAAGGGGTCCATCTATCCTATCCCATATTAAATACACCTGCATTTTAGAGGACTTGATGAACGCCACTAATGCCGGTATAAACGTGGCCACCGTGGGCCCAAACAATGAAATGCCGGCTGTACACTCGCGCGAGAGCCCAAAAAACGCTGTACATTGAGTTTTAACAAAATATTTCATGATTGAACTCAATACTGAGACTGAGAGCAATGTCCTCCAAACATCATCCTCGCGGGTCCTCGCACGAGAGTGTACAGCCGAAATAAGGGTTAAATCACCATCGACTCTAACGAAGAAGAAGGTACTTTTATTTCAGTAACAAATGCTACTTTTATACAGTGCCGTAAATAGGGCGGTGCCACCGGTGCCCAGGCACAGGGCGTAACTCTGGGGGGCGCAAGAATGGCCAGACCAGGCAGGACTATTATTTTTTCAGTTTGCTCCTGATAAGTTCCCGTTGCGCCCCTAGTGCTCGATTCCAACACATCGTACCTACATACCTTTTTTTTTTTTTTTGTTGGGAAATCATCCAATGACTTCTCCCGCTCTGGGTGAAGCAGGAGGGTGTGTCAGACTTTTACTGACTAAAACCCACCCGTGTTCCTTCATTTGCTTGAGCCAGGGCCGCGGTAACTCTTTTTCAAATTTATCCGCGGCCCAGACAGGCATCGGCCCTAGCGGACCCCGTCAGTTATTGCTGACATCTCTTTGAGGCGCGCGTGGAACACTACGCGCCGTCGACTCGGGGTACCTACATACCTACCTCTGAATTAATCAAGGGATTAACTAGGCAGATTCAGAATATTCGCGAGACTGTAGATAACGGTTTCGTTTCGAATTATTAATTTATCACCCTGAATGAAATAAAGTAGGCCTATACATAGCATTTAGCATTGCTCTAGGGTACCTATAATATCTAAAAGAAACAAGGGTGCAGTTATAGAAGCTCGCACAGGGCGCAGAAAAGGCTATTTACGACACTGCTTTTACAAGCTTGTTCGGCTCAAATCTTGCAAAAACAGTTATCCTCAACCGATGAAATTTGGTTTGGATGACAATTCACGATGGCTAAAAAGCATGTTTAAAAGAAGATTAATTTAATTGAAAAAAATATTAAGGCGTATATACATTCCCCAATGTTAACGCAGTAGGTACCTGCGTGGTACTGGCGCCCAATCGGAGGCAGAATATCAATATTGAACCACCGTTTGGACAGTTTTGTTTGCAAAATATTCTTTGATTTACATGTATATGCTATTTCAGTTATGAGAAATTCTAGGCATCAATTTTTCTGTGTAAAAATATTTTTTAACATCGAAGTCGTGTTGGAGGAGTATCCAAGAGTAGCGAAAATAAATATCGTGTTGTTAACCTAATAAGGGTCTGCTGGTATAAATTTCTTAAGAAATAAGCAGTACCTTTGTACTCTTTTGTCTTGATGTTTTTTCTGTATGTAATAAACTGTGTGTACATTTTTTTTTTCTTTTTCAGTTCTTTTAACCTAACGTCGTCACAATCTAAGAAGTCCGTTGACGTTTCTCATTTCCCCAATACTGTACCATCTCAAACATGTACCTACATTGCTGGCAAATAAATAATTCTGATTCTGATTTTTACATGCCGCGATAACTTTCTACGTAAGAAATTGAAAAATCAAATTCAAAAACCTAATGTGTAAATGTTACCCATACACTATAACAACGAGTATCATTCGCAAGCATCAAGTTTAATTATTATTAAGTATTTTTATAGCTGTCAAAACGGGCCTTTTATTTTTTGTCAACTTCAGCCGTTACTAAGGAGTATGCTTTAGAAAGTAACCGTTTTACGGCACTAAAACGGTGGAAGGCCCTTAAATGATTGATTTAAAACTACCTATCCGTTTTGGACATTGTTTCCGGGCATTACTTCTATTTTATTAGCGGTCGGTTATAACCTCATGTCTAAAGCGACTGTTAAAAGAATACCAAGATTACAAAGTCCTTACAAACGATATTTAGAAGCAGTGCACTTCGAAAGGCGATCCTGCCAACTGTTGTATTTATTTATCCGTCAACCATAAAATGAGTAGAAAACCGTTAAGTACACAACGTTTATCGCAGCGTAAATTATATAAATAAATTCAAGGAGACGAGCCATGGCAGATCATTGAACTTTCATACTTAATATCTTTGTCATAAAACTGTAAATCTAAGCGCAGTTGACTGAACTGCGAACATCAGTTAAAGAATTCAGGCAAAGCGGCTTTTGGCTAACCGGAAGCATATAGAAGTTTTGGTGATCGGAACTCGGAAGCTATGGTACTCTCCGGATGTCCTACGGAAATTCCGTAGGAATCCCGTCTGGAATTTCGGATGCCGCCGGTCTAATATTTCCCAGATGCAAAGGGTCGGTGTATGAAAGATAGGATAGTACTGATTATCAGCCTAATTTGAATAAATGAATTTTGATTTCGATTTGCAAAAAGACCATGCCCAGATTCGATAGCTGTTAGATTTACAACAAAACTTGGAAGGGAAATTCAGACCCCAGTTTTTAGCAATTAGAATGAGGTTTTACAGACCCGTTTGATAACAAATGTGAGAGCACTGCGCCTGTCCAAAGCATGAAACAAAAGTAAAAAAAGACACTTTTGAAATTTACAAATAATAATAATTGATGAATTGATTGAGTGGTATCGGCAGCGACTTACAAGTTGTAGTTCGTGGGTTCGAACCCAGGCAGGCGCTTTACTTTGTGTAAATTATTTCATCACCACTGCTCTCAAAAACGGTGAAGGAAAACATCGTGAGGAAACCGGCATGTCCTAGAACCAAAAATTCGAAGACATGTGACATTCACCAACCCGCACTGGGGCCGCGTGGTGGATTATGACCCATCCCCTCTCACAGAGAGCAGGCCTGTGTCCCAGCAGTGGGAACATTAATAGGCTGATGATGATGAATAATTGATTCTATCGTCCAAACGGAAAAGTAGCTTGTTATGGAGAACAACGGAAAGAAGAAACTCCAAACTTAATCTTAAAAAAAATGTTTTACAATATTTACAAACATACATTCATATACGAGAGGATGATGCACCCAAAATAGCACTATATAGTATACTACGTATAGGTATAAAGTATTTATTTAAAGCATTAACAGGTAAATTCTTTAATTTGATAAATAGGAACATGGTTCTCACATACTTACAAATATTGCAAAAATAGGACTTGTTGGAATGCTACAAGTGTACTATTGAGGACTTGATGAACGACACTGATGCCGCTTTAGACGTGCCCACCTACTGGGCCCAAATTCTCTTAGGGTAAAATCACCAGCAACTTGAAAAGAAGAACAGCTACAAAGTGTACCCAACAACTTTATCATCAGAAAATATATATAAAAATCTGAACTTTGTGGGGTCCTAAATCTAGTCAAAGAATCTAACTGCTTAAATATTCGGTTCTACAAGAACGAGAATATCGACTATGGAAACACAATATTGGCCTTGTCCATAATGTAGTAACACCAAAGAATATGTAACTGACCCAACTGCTGTTACCATCCGGCCAAAACTGGTAGCGGAAACCAAAATTAGCGGTAAACAAATAATAATTATTTATAGTTATTAAGGCCAAACAGTGACCCACCGGTGTTAATTGACTGCTCCGACAATTACTGACTTTAGTACGTACGTTACGTGTGAAATTAGTGGTAATACTTCCTTACTTCCTATTGGTAGGCATATAGGAATGGATTGAGCGTTCCCGATTCTCTATCCGGCTGAGAAGGGAATACGGGCAGAAAAATATTAGCCGGATGGATACACGTCACAGGCTTTCGCCTCCGCTGGATGCGAGAAGAACAAGATTGATCGATGTGGCGACACTGTGGGGAGGCCTATGTTCAGCAGTGGACTTCTTTCGGCTAACATGATGACAAGACGAAAGATGAGACATGGTCTGCTGAAAGATGGCGCATAAACACTACTGACGATTGGCAACATCCGAGAACCCCAACCTAACCTGTGCAGGCTGACGATGCCATTTTGCCTACAGTAAAGAGACAGGTATTTTACGCACACACAATCGCTTTGTCTCTTTCTATAGTCGTCAATTTCATGACAGTATTGCTCAGTCGATTCCTCTACGTCTATGCTGTCGTTATTAGGAAACACGTCAGATTTTAAGTTTGGGTATTTTAAATTGGATGAGTCAGATTTCGACCTCAATGTTAAAGGTGGCAGATGTAGGTATAATTTTATTATGACTTCTGTATTGTTTATATTACAAACGATGAAGCTTTGTTTTTTGGCCCGTTTGTTAGCAATGAATTCTCGACAAAAATTGATCAACAGATTTTGATGTGATAAAGTTAAAAAACACTACAAAGTGAAAAATAATTTCAATTTCGGAAGTCGATGTTCCTGTTTTCGTTTCTTCGTTTTTTGACACCGATCGCCAAAACTGAAGTTATTTTTCACTTTATAGTGTTTTTATTAGGAGTCGGTTCAAGTCGGTTGTATTTTATTGTAAAAAGTTTTTTATGTATCACTATTTATTTAGTTGTCATACATAATGGGCCAGTTCTATAGGCTTAGTACTTATAATTCCCAAAGTGATTCCAGAATAGATTAACCCAATAACATGACACTTGAAACAAAACCGGTGGAATGAGAGTATACCAGGGTGAACTGTTAACACCTGCGTACCCCTTTAGAGCGTACCAGTGTGATGTTATGTTATGAAATGGTGTAAACAATAAACAGACATCCGATTTGCCGTCATTTATTGAAGAGTTCTGATGTATACCTCCGAAGTTCATCATCAGATCTTGATGAAATTTAAATGGGACCACATGACAAGCACCAGCTTGCAGCAAAAATAAGCCGCAAGTCGGAGAAAACACAGGATGCGCCTTTTACATATATTGTTTCATACGCCTTTTAAGACAGTTGGTTTTATGATTTTATTTCAAAGCCTGGCTTTGCTATGAGATGCTACATTAAAGCTGGGCTAACTGTTGTAAAATCCACGCTTTTTTTGGGGCCGATGGCGACGTGGTAACCGTTGTAAAAACTAAAATAATAATTGTAGGTAATCAACAAACACAAAGGAGGTAATAATATTTATCCTTAATAGTAGTATTTTTCATTCAAGCTTGGATTAATTTGAAGGTTTTTGTTGTACAATTTTACTGGGGCAGTCCAAAACAGCAAATATCCATATTACAATCCTTCCTTAACTGTCCAGACCATAAGAGTGAGTTAACAGAGAGTACATCTGTGTTTGTTTGCACACGTCTTGTGCAATATAATATCTCCCCCACCGATGGTTGGACTATTAGGTATTATAATTACTAAATACCTAACCCTCTCATTGCTAAATTCGTCACACTTGCATAGATTAAGATAACAATAGTTTTGTATTGTCTACAATGTGCTAATGAATGCAAAAATAATACTGGCTTCAAATAAAGCCACATTAGACCCAGTATTACAATAATATTGTACCATTTATCGCTTTTAACTGCCTTGTTGCTCGCAAGTGTAACTTCTAATCGTAATGGGGACTCTTTCCCGTGTTACTGGGTTTTTCCACATATGGAATTTCTTAGGCATGGCACGCACTGCGATTTTTATTCGCGCGAATTTTTTTCCGCGCATTCTGTGTCGTATGGAAATGTATGAAGCTGCACGCACTGCGGAAAAAAAATCGCGCCCAAATAGTACTAAAAAATTCGCGCGGAAAAAAATTCGCGCGAATGAAAATCGCTGTGCGTGCTATGCCTTAGTAGCAACTCGCAGCCGAATTACGTAAGTGAATTCAGCAAAGGAAAGAGTTTGGAACCTTCACCAAAACGACTACGTATTGCATATTACACTCACAATAAAAAAACTTTTTTGCAAAAAAATACTACCGACTTCCAAATACAAAACTACAAAGTGAAAAATAACTTAATTTTTTGAAGTCGGTGCCTTTCGTAGGTACCATTTTTTTTGCGTTATGGACACCGACTTAAAAAAATAAAGTTATTTTTCACTTTGTAGTTTTGTATTTGGAAGTCGGTAGTATTTTTTTGCAAAAAAGGTTTTTTATTTTTCACTTTTTAGTTGTACCTACCTAATAGGCAAGTTAGTAAGGTAACTATAACGCCAAAATTGATTTCATGAAACTTGAACTTAACCGGTGAAATGAGAGATCTGCGTACCCCTTAAGAGCGTACTGGCGTGATGTTAAGTTATGAAATGGTATAAACAATAAACAAACAAGCAATTGCAGCGATCCCGAGAGTTTTGCCGTTGTTTATTGAAGAGTTCTGTTGTATATCTCCAAAGCTCTTCATCAAATCTCCACCAAAAAAAAATGGGACCAATTTCGGAACATACGTTTTCAAACAAAAAAGGAATTTTCAAAATCGGTCCACAATTGACGGGAGATATCGGTGAACATAAACAAAAAAAAAAAAACAAACATGAAGTCGAACATAGAACCTCCTCCTTTTTGGGAAGTCGGTTAAAAAGAAAAGGAGATGAATCTTTCCATGACCAATATTTTGACGTAGAATTGATTGTAAAGAATAATTATTTTTTCAGTTTTAAGGAACCATTATACATTATTAATTACAAGTATTAGAAGACCATTAGTTGTAAGTAAAACCAAATTAAATTATATCCTAATTATTTGGAAATAAATTATCAGGAGGATGATCGTACTCTTTCCAAATTAGTTTCGCAATACCGAAAAAGTTAAAAGAAATGATTCTAACTCTTTGAAGGTTCCTGTTTCCTTTGCCGAATTCACTTACGCAATTCGGCTGCAGGACTTTGTAATTCTGCCCGTTTGACAGGGCCGGATTTTAGGGGGAAGGGGGGACAAATGCACAGAGCGACAGAGGCGGCCAAACTGAACTAACAAACAGCCCTTTTCATTTCATGAGAAAACCTTACTAACTCGTGGTGTGGTGCTCAAATTCTCAAGCTCGCTTCGCTGTCGAATGTTATTGGTTCTTGTTGTAAACCCACCGTTAAATTACTTAACATTCATAATATTGCGAAAATTCTTAGATGAAACTTTCGTGCTCACTTCGTAAAGTATCCTATGTGCTATTCCAGACTTTATTTTATCTCTGTGCCAAATTTAATCCAGATCCGTTCATTAGTTTTCGCGTGAAAGGGATACAAACATACAAACACCACAATCACAAACTTTCTCTTTTAAAATATTAGTAGGATAGGGTAAACTTACTCTATAGTTAGGGGATTCTAAATTGCGTATTTGGTTTGAAGAACTAGTGAAATCCTAAAGTTATGCCAGTTAATCAGGTTTTTCAGGTTAAAGTTGAGTTTGACAAAAGCTCAACTTGAAAAGTTTAACATAACACCCCCAAGTATAATAAAGTCTAAGCGACCTTCCTAATGGGTCCACGCGATTCGAATTTATGTTACACCAAAAAGCGATTTTACTAGGCGAAATTCTGTCATATTGCTCTTGAAATTTTCTTAGAAATTACTTGCGCGATATCATCATCTATCGTGAAGATGTGGCTCAGGTAGTAACGGCCGCGACTTAAAAGTTGTAGGTCGTAACTCTTGAGTTCGAACTCAGTCAGGTGGTGCTTTACTTTGTGTAAATTATTTCATCACCACTGCTCTCAAAACGGTGAGGGAAAACATCGTGAGGAAACCGGCATGTCTTAGAATAAAAAAATCGAAGACATGTGACACCCAATCAAACCGCACAACGGACCAAATTGGAGTCTCAGTGCGAAAAAGGGGTCCATCTATCCTATCCTATCACCTATCGTGCCATCAGGAAGGTCCCAAAGAGTTTAATTGTTTGAAATCTCTTAAGTCTGGAACCAGTCCGATTTGAAAAACTATCTTTGTGTTTGATAGAGATTTAAAATCACACTACAGCCCCAAGTAACCAAGAGGGTAAAACCGCGGCGCGGCAAAAATAATAACAGCTTCAGATAAAGCCTCATTAAATTTGCTATAAATAATACAACAACATCGTATTTATCACAAGAAGTTAATATACTTAATATTATACCATTTGCAATGAGGATAATATTATTTTAATATTACACATAGGTCAAACCACCTAACTAAGTATATGGATAGGTACCTACATACTATTTATTTTAAAAATGTTGTTGAAAGATAAGTCATTTGATTTCAAAAGCATAGCCTTTGTGGATTTGGACGCTAATATGACAAAAAACATAGGGAAAATGTTATTATTTTCCTTCTTCTTAATTCTTTATTGTACACCAAAAACAACATTACATTACAGTGTGATAATAAAGTACATGTACAAAGGCGAGCTTAACTCAATGCTGAGTTCTCTTACAGCAAACCCTAGGGTGCCAGAGTAAGATGACATATGATTATAGAGGGCAGGATCCAGTGTACAATTACAATTTTGCATTAGTTAAAAATATTAAAAAGTTTTTGTTGCATGACCAAGAAACTTACAGAAATGGGTGTATTAAGACCACAGGTAAAAATCTAACTAGATAACGCAAGTCCCTCCATCTGTATGAAAACCAAGCGTGCCACTTTTTCACACACAATTTAAAAACCAATTTACTTAACAATGAAAGAAAACATTTCCAATGCCTCTGACAACTTTTTCTATACAGTTTTTACAGCTCAATATGGCATAATTAGACATTTTTCTAGATTTTCGGCTAAATGAAAAGCTTCAGGTTAGCCTAGTCGTCGGCAGGGAATATTATTGTGCGCGGGGTAAAAATGCATGCAATTCATCCGACAACACGTGCGAAAGAGATAGCTGTGATGAGCAGTAAGAAGCTAGTTCGCGTACGAATTAGCACTTTTGCAAATTTGTAGCGAAATGGATGATGATTTAGGGCGAAAATAAGCGCGCGAAATTTTATAAACAGACCTTTGGCAATATGGATATCATGAAAAATCTACTTAATGTATACTTTCAAAAGAAAATTATTTGCATTGTTGAACTACAAATCTATCCCTGTATTGTGGCTGTTTTGGAATTTTCCTTCTTCTTATGGTATTTATTTCCGCCCACAGATGCGTTAAAATTAGTGTTGGCATATTAAAGAAAGAAAAAGGAGTTTATTGGCATTAAAAACAAAAACACCTTAAAATTATACAACCTTCCCCCCCCCCCCCCCTTAATATTTGGACCTTTCGACGCTCATAACATTCAAATAATTTCTCTTTTTACTTTTTTGTTTCCATACAGGGCTAGATAATGATGAGACAAATTGATATCATTTCTTAAGCCCCGCTGGAAAAAGAGGGGTGTTATAAGTTTGACGTGTGTTGCTGTGTATCTGGGTATCTGTGTGTCTGTCTATGGCATCATAGCGTCCAATCGGGTAAACTGATTTTGATTTAGTTTTTTTTGTTTAAAAGGTGACTTAATCGAGAGTGTTCTTTGCTATGTTTGAATAAAATCGGTTCAGCCGTTCAAAAGTTATGGGCGTTTTACTGTTTGAATCGGGGTGTTTTCGCAAGATATCGTGTCGTAATTTCGCGTTCATTACATTGCGGATCGAAGCGTATCTACTATGTACTAGATAAATTATGTAGCATGAAATAAAAATGTGTCGGGGGTAAATTAAATTTTGAAATTATACTTGTTAAAATATTTTGAATGTACACTGTCAAACAGTGGACTTCGCCAGACTACGTTTGTATGGAAGAATGATCGACTAGTGTAACCTTAATCTTGTATGATCATTGATTGTAAGTTTTACTCCGTTTTTGACGCGTCATCTAGTTAGATTTATATCTGTGATTAAAATTGTGAAAGTTTAGAAGTTTGTTAATCAGTCATGCCTCAATAGATTTGAAACTAGGCAAGTTTATAGCCAGGATTAACACAGGATACTTTTTATACCAGCAGCATGTTTTCATGGGATAATTTTCAACTATCATGCACGGATAACTGCTAGCAGAAGCTAGTCATACTAATATTATAAATGAAGTTTAGATGGCTCAATGGATCTGTATAAAATTTTGGACAGAGATCAATTATAGTCAGGAATAACACATAGGATACTTTTTATACCGGGAATATGTTCCCTCGGGATTATTTTGGACTTTCAAGCGGGCGAAGCCACTGGCAGAAGCTAGTTAGTAATAAGTCACAATTGTCTACCAATCATTGTGATTATGATAATATCCTTTTAAACCACAATGGGCTGCTATTGGGAGGTTCCAATCCTGATTCTAATAATAAATAATGACTTAATAAATCACATGTTTTAGATAGAATAACAATGTAGAATATAGCATGTCTTCAAGTTTATTTTTATAGAAATATGTATAGCTTTTATGGTCAGCAGATGATTACACTCTGACTCTAGCCTATGCTTTGTTTACCATAGAGGTATGTAACAGAAAACATTATGTGAACTATTTTTAGACTGTATTGTTTATTTTATGTAGCAACATAGTTTGTTAATGATAGGATAAATTTGTATGAATGAAATTAGGATAATTTAAATGTTTAATGAATTGTTTAAATATGTTAAGTGAAACTTTGATATGGTACCAAATTATCATAGGTAAAGTGCGTGAAATGCATGACGAGAATTGATGAGCACCGTACTGCACCGTATCTGTCTCCCGCCCTCAGAACTAATACTGCTAAAGAAACCTTTAAATTGTCCAATATAATCTTATATATATTTATGTTTTAATCTAATAGCAGTACACTGCAGACTACCTCCTTTTTTATTCTATGTTTTTTCAGTCCATCCAAAGGTTTTCTGGTAGATATCGCTGTCAGCGATAAGATAGCCTTTGTACCCATATAAATAAGTTTTCTTGTAAATGTGTATAATCTTATGGTGTACAATAAAGTATATTCTATTCTATTCTAATGCACAAGCCAAACCATGTGGTGTGTCAAATCTCATCTTTCGTGGCACACACTGTACCATGATGATTATTTATTAAATAATCAATATTAATAAATTTTTGATTAAGGTGTTTTCTTTCAAAGAATAAAAGATACCTACAAACAACAAGGAAACTCAGTGTTAAATATCTGCCCAGGTTGGAGTAAAACAGGATAATGCAACAGGCAATAACTTATTATATAAAATTCAGAATGAACCGTGTAAAATTGATACTGTTACCAAAAATTATACTATGGGGTTCTAATTACCTTCTAACATAATAAATCAAAATACTTTACTTGAAATGCGTATATAAAGACACAATAAAATGTTTAACGAAAAACTTTAAAAAAATACTTACAGATATTTTAAAAATAAAAAACAGGAAGTAAACTTCACAACCACTGCTCACTCCAATCAAAGAGAATCCTTTAGGCGTTCCAAATTTAAATGATCAAACTATAAACACTACACAAACAAACCCAGCTGTAATTGCGTACTCTATCATCTAAAAATAACTTTCAAAACTCCAAGGAACCATTATTTTCTCAAAATTCACACATTACGTCACGAAATAAAGTTCAAAGGACTAATCATGATATCATCCAAACAGATAATTAATAATTAAGTTACGAGACCTAGCCTTGACGAAGTCTCAGCTTTTTATACTCACTGCTAGCGAAGTATCGATGCCCCCTAAGCCTTGCACCATAAATGAAAACAGGTCATATCTGTCCACAATGACTAACACTGATCACAATAACAGTTCTTCTAACACAGGATTTCAACCGCACAAGTATGACGAAACCTTTTTTGTGAATGATTATTTTTCAGGAAAAATTAGATGGAGCAGAAAAAATGTATGTCCATTTTTGACATTTGTGTAAATTGGTGTTGCACAGCCAATTTAATATTCTACTACTTTTTGTCAGTTTTTGTCAAAACAGTAGTAACTGTACTGACTTGTGTGCAATGTACAGTTATATCATATAATTATAATTTTAAAAGCGCAATGCGTTATTTATAAGCACTTACATTGTATTTGTTTTAGACCTCTAAGAAAATAGATAATAACGTACTCTATTTTGTTAGAGGTTGACTACCTATTCTCAATGGTTTTTGTATTGTCATAATAAATGAAACAAAAAGCTTGTCAAGTATAAATAGCTGTCTAAAGGAAAATATATGGTTTTTGTTTCACGGATAAAATTCCTCTCAAACATGGTAGCAGAGCGTTTAGGATTTTAAAATCGATATTACAAAATACGATAACAGTGTTTACTAGTGAATATGGCAACCAAACCAGATATCACGAGATTAAACATTGGAAACCTAGATGGCACCAACTGGTTGATATGGAAGTATAAAATATCTATGTTACTGAAGGGAATCCCAAAAGCCCTAGATCTATTAGAAGGTAGATATGTAAAAGTTTTATGTAAAGATACAGATGACAAAACTGCTTCAGAAAAGTTTCAAGAACTAGATAGCACAGTCCTTATAATTCTTACGAGCAATATGAAAGATGAAATTGTTCAAAGAATAATGCGTTTCGAGTCTTCTAAAGAAGTATGGGATGAACTAAAAAGGTTGTTTGACGGAGATGGTGACGATTTAGTATATGACAGTTGCCTAAAGTTCTTTGAGTACAAGAAGCAACTGGATGACAATATGGCTATACATCTTTCAAAGTTGAAGAATATTTGGTTCAAACTGAACAAAGAAATTACGAAGCTAGAAGGAAACAATGAGTTACCAGAGGTACTGTTGATATGTAAGATTTTAGATACTTTACCAGAGGAATACCTTATTTTCAAATCTAGTTGGCTACTTATGAGTAAAAAGGAGAGGTCTATAGAGAGACTAACCTCACAACTCTGTGCCTTTGAGAGAAACATAGATACACAGGCTTCTATGTCTACAAGTGTGAGTAACCAAGCTCTTACAGTTAAAGAGTTTCAGAAGAAAGTAAACAAGGCTTGCAATAAAAAGATAAAGTGCAATTACTGTGGTCAAGATGGACACAAGGTAAGAAAATGCTCTAAGTGGTTGACTGATGGACGACCTCCCAAGCCAAACACAAATACAAAAAATGTGAATAGTACAGTCCTAATGAACGTTGACAGATGCTTATACCCTGACAAAGATAATTGGTATCTGGACAGTGGAGCCACAAGCCACGTCACATTCAGGAGAGATTTATTCCATACGTTTGAAGTTTTTGGCTCACAGCATACGGTAATGACAGCGAATGGCGAGAAAGTAGATGCCACTGGTAAAGGTGACATAAAGCTAGAAGCTACGGTTGGAGATCATAAAGAAATGATAACCTTATGCGATGTGTGGTGTGTGCCGACACTGCAGAAAAATTTATTTTCATTATTAGCAGCGCAAGATAGATTACCGCAAAGTTTATTTGAATCTGAACCCGAATTTTGTAGACTGAAATCTAAAGGTGAAGTCAAAGTTACAGGCATTCGAAAGAAAAGAGGAGGGCTGTTTAAACTTAATGTGAAGAATGTAATGCCACCAATTCTAGTCGAAATTAATGCACTGACACGCCAAGATTTATTACAGATTTATCACGAGAGACTTGTACATCAAAGCAAAACGCATGTGAAGAAGCTAATTGAAAGGGAACTGAAGATTAAGGTACCGAATAATACACATGAATGTTGTGAAGGTTGTAGCTTTGGAAAAATGAAAAGGCGACCTTTTGGAACCAGAGACAGAGCAAAGGTACCTGGCGAGATAATGCATTCAGACGTGTGTGGACCTTTTCCGTTTTCATACATAGGATATCGATATTTCGTTCTATTTAAAGATGATTTCAGCAAATACCGTTATGTATACTTTATGAAACAGAAGTCTGAAGTCCATTCAAAGCTTCAATTGATGCTAGAAGAAAGCAAGGTAGCTGGTCATGTAGTAAAAGAACTATTAAGCGACAATGGTGGAGAGTTTGATAACGAGAAAACTCGAAAAATACTACAAAGGTATGGCATCAAGCATAGATTGATTATGCCATATACGCCACAGCAAAATGGCTGTAGTGAACGGGAGAATAGAACACTTGTCGAAGCCGCTCGTGCCATGATGTACGCGCACGAAGAGTTGCCTATTGCCTGTTGGGCAGAACTTATAAATACCGCAGCGTATGTGCTGAATCGTACAGGACCCACTCCTATTGATGGTAAATCACCATACGAATTATGGTTTAACAAGAAACCAAAGATAAGTCATTTAAGAATCATTGGAACTCCTTGTTACGCCCATGTACCCAAGCAAAAGCGTACGAAATTGGACAAGAAAGCAGAAAAATGTTTATTGATCGGTTACGATAATGATGACGGGTATCGTCTTCTGAATGGAAATTCACTGGTACGATCAAGAGATGTAGTATTTCAAGAGTCAGCAATCGGCAGATCTGACACGAAATTGAATAATGGATCAAAATCTGCTGAGGAAAACTCTGAGATGGAAATAAGTCTACGATTACCAACGAATCTTTTTGCAAGGGAGGAGAATGATCGAACGATTCATGATGTAAGGGAGGAAGCAAATGAAAGTTCAGATACATTTCAAGAGTGTATACCTCCTGAATCGTTTGAAGATACACCTGACACAGAGATAAATAACGGAATCCCAGAATTATCTTCGGAAACTCAAGATGAGCGTGATGAAACTGATGATGTGGACAAAGATTTATCAGATCAAACATTACCAGAACGCTTGGAAGCGATAAACGATGAGATTTTACCAGATAGAGAAATAGAGAATGAAGGACGAATAACTCTTCGAGACAGATCAAAGCTAAGACCACCTGCAAGACTTGGTGACTACGTAATGATATCAGTAGATGATAGGACTGAAAATGATGAACCTACAACATATACTGACGTACTACGGAGTCAGGACAAGGAGCATTGGTTAAAAGCAATGAAAAGTGAAATTAAGTCCTTAGAAGAAAATAAAACCTGGTCTCTAGTTGATCTACCCAAGGATCGCAAAGCTATTTCGTGCAAATGGATCTATAAAATCAAAACGAACGCTGATGGTACAATCGACAAATATAAAGCAAGGCTTGTTGCTCGAGGTTTTTCTCAACAACCCGGAGTTGACTTTGACGAAACGTTTAGTCCTGTTGCAAAAATGACGACAATCAGATCGATCATAAGCGTTGCTGCGAACGAAGGTTTATCTCTTACACAATTTGATGTCACTACTGCTTTTCTAAATGGGTCTATCAATGAAGAGATATACATGAAACAGCCAGAAGGTATAAATGACGGAACTAAACGAGTTTGCAAGTTAAAGAGAAGTCTATACGGACTTAAGCAAGCACCAAGATGTTGGAATAAGTGCATTGTGGATTACTTGAAGACCATAGGCTTTCAACAAAGTCAAACTGATTCGTGCTTATTTATTCGAAAGCGATTGCAGAATAAAATCATTTTGGCATTATATGTCGATGACGGACTCGTAGCTGCAACAAAGCAGAAGGATGCAGATAAGTTTATGGCAGAACTTAAACGAAGGTTTAAGATAACCGTAAAGCCTGCAGACTACTATCTAGGTTTGCAACTACTATACAAAGATGATGGCTCCATAAGTATAACGCAGAAGCATTACACTGAAAAGGTTTTAGCTAGGTTTGCGATGAGCAGCTGTAAATCAGTAACTACACCTATTATCAGAGATTCGGAACTACGACAGTCTGAAAGAGAGGGAATAGACGAGAAGTCATACCCTTATAGGCAAGCTGTTGGTGCCTTAGCTTACCTCATGGTAGGAACACGACCTGATATTGCCTACGCTGTCGGTGTCGTTTCCAGAAGCCTAGAAAATCCTTCAAAAGAAGATGTATTAAAGGTAAAGCGAATAATGCGCTATCTACAAGGTACATCAAGCTATGGAATAACGTATAAAAAGGATTACAAGTCTGGAATACTAGAAAGTTTTAGTGACTCCGATCACGCAGGAGACGTCAAAGACGGTCGCTCGACTAGTGGCATCCTTTGTTTATATGCTGGCGGACCTATCACCTGGGCAAGTCGAAAACAGTCATCGGTTGCTATTTCCTCGACCGAAGCTGAAATAGTTGCTGCGAGCGAAACAGCACGAGAAATAGTATGGCTGCAAAGACTATTTGATGAAATTTCTGCTCTGAAGAATGTTCCCATACTGCAGATTGATAATGACGCCGCTGTGAAGTTGGCTCAAAATCCTGAACTTCACAGAAGAACAAAGCACATTGCAGTCAGACACTTCTATGTGAGAGAACTAGTTGCAGATGGAAGACTTAAGGTTCAGCACGTTGGTACACAATTTCAAAGTGCTGATTTCTTAACAAAGGCTCTTAGCCGGCCATCTATGATAACAATATTGGACCGAATTGGTTTACATTGTTTGTTAAATTAGTATTTGTTATTTTTATAATAGACTTTACAAAAAGGGAGGATGTTAGAGGTTGACTACCTATTCTCAATGGTTTTTGTATTGTCATAATAAATGAAACAAAAAGCACACAACATCTTGTTTGGGAAAATATTACAATTTTCAAGTTTGGGACCGTAAAAATTTCTAACGAAATGCACATGAAATGAAACAGTTTTTAAACGTTCAGGTCACGCAACTCATAGGTTAAATGCTCTAAGACTCAGTCTCAGAGTTCTCAGACTCACGCAGATTCTTAGAGCATTTAACCTAGGTTAAATACTTTAAGCGCAGATTGTACCGATTGTGATATTCTGCCTAAGAATTTGTATATTTTGTTATAAAATTAAACTGAATGCTTCAAATTTCAATACAAGATGTAATTACAACAAAAGCAAATATTTTTGTTCTTCAAATGAACTTTGCGTATAAAGTATATGCTTTATCCATAGACCTAATAAATCATTGAGCTAGGAAAAACATTTAGTAGGTCTATGGTTCCCGCCAATAGCGAGAGTCCAACGTCAGAGTGACATTGACATTTCCATTTTCGGATGATTTTGTTATGGAGTTTTTTTGGCGGGATTTTCTCGAGTGCAGTTCAGCGGCTGTTAATATTATTTGCAAATTGATTTATAGTGGATATTGTGATATAAAATTGGTGTAGTTTTGTGTCTCAACTGTCTACGCAATTGGACAATATGTAAAAACGTTAACAGAAGCGATCTCGGGATAGTGGAGCGGAGTATTTTATTGTAGTATTGACTACCTCTGCAAAGCTTACTGGGAAGGCTGACTCGATGCAATTTGCTGCCAAATGCTCCAAGAAACATTAGAATGTGTTGCATCCGCGTTCTAATGCATACTAAAGAATACAAATACTGATGACTAGGCAGCATGGTCTCAGACCTTAGCCTGTTCCGTTAGGAACAAACATATAAAAAAAAAAAAAAAAAATATTTTGTTATTGTGTTGATTGTGGGAGTTTTTGGCGGGATTTTCTCGAGTGCAGTTCAGCGGCTGTTAATATTATTTGCAAATTGATTTATAGTGGATATTGTGATATAAAATTGGTGTAGTTTTGTGTCTCAACTGTCTACGCAATTGGACAATATGTAAAAACGTTAACAGAAGCGATCTCGGGATAGTGGAGCGGAGTATTTTATTGTAGTATTGACTACCTCTGCAAAGCTTACTGGGAAGGCTGACTCGTTGCAATTTGCTGCCAAATGCTCCAAGAAACATTAGAATGTGTTGCATCCGCGTTCTAATGCATACTAAAGAATACAAATACTGATGACTAGGCAGCATGGTCTCAGACCTTAGCCTGTTCCGTTAGGAACAAACATACAAAAAAAAAAAAAAAATGTGTTGATTGTGGACTGTGGTTCATGGTTGTAAATATTGTTGTGAAGTGTTGTACATATAATACAAATAAAAGTACTCTGTGGTGTTGTGGTCTTGTGGAGAGTTTTTGCTGTGGATACTGCGGAGTTGTGGACTGCTACGCAGAGTATATTAATAGATAGGGAGGCGAATATTGAACAGTGAACTTCAACCATGCCACAAAATACTTGTTGTGTACCTGGATGTGCTGTGGTTAGGAAAGACGGTAAGTATATTTTGTTTTGGAACCTTTATTTTATGCCAACTCTGCGGGGCGAGCACGGCCTCTATGATAGGCTTGAGGCACGCATTTTATCACGGTTTTTGCGCCCAAACTGTGATAAAAATGTGAGAGGCCGTGCTCGCCGGTCTGAAGGGTTGCACCAATGATATTCTAGTAAACAGATACGTTATACAATCACAAAACCACCGAAAAAAGTGTTCCGCACAGCAGCAGCAGCAGCAGACATACACACTTTTCATTCATCTGACATTTCATTCGAAAGGGATGGCTTTATAAAACCAAAAAGAAAAAAAAGAGACAGCTAGTGTTGTCACTTGCGTGTAAATGTAAACAAACATTATTCTGACCACCAATGTTTTTTTCTTTTTCTAACCTCCAAATATCAGAATATTAGGAAAAAAAATAATAAATTAGTAAGTTGAGGTGTATTGCGTACTTAAACATGGTATGAGATCCCTTATGTTTTATGTGCTTTGGTATCATAATTGGTACACTTTCTAAATACACACAATAGCATTTTTTAAATTTTGTTTTTGTTTCAACAAAGGGTATCACTCTTCACCATGCATGATATAGACTAAAGATTATACGACCCAATTAGGACATATTCGAGTCTTCACAATGCGTGCGCATATATCACATATCTGTTTACTAGAATATCATTGGGTAACACTATTAATATTTTATCTTTCTTTCTATTCATATATACCCATATCCCTTTTGTAATAGCTCCAGAGTACATCAAATATACTGTGTAGGAGGAGGGTCAAAGTCAATAGGTTCACTATGATTTGTGTGGATTGTTGTTTTTAAATTCGAAAGTGTGCTTATCCACTCATTTACCCAGTCCATAGAGGAAAGTAAACCGGCAGGTATAATACGTATCTTTTGCAAGAGCAAAACAATAGTGATGTTTGCGCAGTAATTGCTCTCCAATACAAAAGTTTTAGAGTTTTTGGCGGTTTTATTTTTAAATAAGTGCATTTGACAAACAGCGAGCGATTAGCAAACGATTGTGTAGGACCTACCATACCTACACTGCAGGTAATTCCGACTTTTATGACATAAAGTGTTTGATCGTTATCCTTTTGCTCTTGCTAAAGATACGTAATAAGCCTGCCGGTCAAACCAACTTACTAACACCAAATAAAAATAACCAGTAGCCCAATGCTATTGTTTACCTTTCATTTGATCTTTCCGTGTCATGAAATTTAAATAAATAAATTTAATAGCCACAGAAAGATTAAATGAATGGTCAAATTATGGCATCAGTGGTTTACAGAACTGTTTGTACAATGTAAATAAATAATAGTAATAGTAAATACTTTAATTGAGACCCTTCTTGAAAACAATTTATTAGTGGCCAAGAGCGAGGCCATAACAAAATAAAAAAAAAAGACGTGTGGCACTCGGGGACTGCCGCGGTAAAGCTATTGCATAGCATTTATTCTAGATCCGGTCCTGGAAAATGCGTCTGAATGTCGAATTGTATAGAGTTGCAAAACCACAATTTTTTTTTTTTTTTTAATTTTTAAATATTAATTAATTTTTTCTTTTCACTATTTTTCTTTTTTCCAAATCCCCATTTATTTCCGATTTAAAAAATTCTAAAAACAAAACAATAATATAAAGTGACCCTTATCCACATTGAAATTAAGTCGCTTTTCTTTGATAAGCAAAAGTGACCCTTATTCTCATTGTTATAAGGTCCACATTGATCACCATTGTCACAGAAACGGCTCAGAGAGACCGATAAAAGGAATTTTTTTACGACCAACAAAAATTTTAAAACCTTCTTATCTCAGAAACGGTTGGAGTTAGCGCATTTCTGCCAAAAAAATCCCGCCCCGCCCACCGCTACTTCATCCAGGAGAACAAGATAGAATTTACCCCCCTCCCTAACCGTTTACCTACCCCGGAATTTTTTTTTTTTCATTCTAAAAATCCCAACACGGAAATCTAAAACACGTGCAACAAACCCCGCCCCCCTGCCCCTCACCGCTCACATTCCTCAGAATTCGAAAACCTTATAAAAATATCACCGCTGTGCCGGTCGGATGTTAGGTTATTTTCGTTACGGAATTTCTGGTTTCGGTCTCCACGCTCAAGGCCTGCGATAGAAGCTATGCAATAGCTTAAAAATCCTATTTATGTAAGTCTTATTATGTGAGTTTTGGAAACATCGAATAAGCAATCTTACTATTTACCCGACTGCCAAATGTTTATCTATCTTATGAAAAATACGAAACTTACTTCAGAAATAAGTGTTTCAAGTAAATTAGCATAACACAATTTCTTTTGGTTAGAAATTAATCTTTATGAATGTTGAGAAAGTAATTAAATTTAATGAGGTTTAATATGTACTTGTTGTTGGCCGCAACTTCAATGTCTGCGTAGTTTTAGTACTTTGAATAAACTATTATTTATATTGTGCCTTAATATTATAGGTGTGTGGGCCACCATACTTCAGAAATAATTAGTTCACCATAAAAACTTCGGTCAGTGGGGGGACAGAGTTACTTCTACCCCCCTGTCCACCCCCGAAAGGATGATTGTCAGGATTAAAACTATCCTATATCCTTCCCATGGTCTCAAACTGTCTCCATACCAAAATTTCATTTAAATCAGTTCAGCAGTTTAAGCATGAAAAGACAGACAGTGTTACTTTCGCATCTATACATATAATTAATCTGTGGAAAAGTCGTTTTTGTACTACGAAAATATTTCCAAAAAAAATAGCCAGGGTGTTAAAGGGGGTAGGCAGGTAGGTAAGTAGGGTAGGGTAGACAGTTGACTGGACCAAAGCCGCGGGGGGTACAGCTAGTTTATAATATTAGTATGGATTTTGTCCTCCGAATTGTCCTTGTTTTCCAGTGTTTGATTTCAAATGTTACATACCTAATTGTTTCATGTTTTTTAGGAGCGTCAATATTACACAAGTTCCCGAATCCAGAGACAAGTGTAGAGAGATTAAAAACATGGATTTTAAATATTGGTGGTGAAATAGCTACATTGGATCATCATACGATCTATGCCAAAAAACGTGTCTGTCATAGACATTTTGCTAAATTTCATATCTATCCAACTGGTAGAATGTCTAAATTGGCAATTCCAACACTACATATACCAGGTAAAACTATTAATCGTTTACTTTATAGGTAGGCTAAAATCGAAAACTATGTGGCCTCACAACGCGAACTTCGTGCTGTTGCATCTTCAAAACCGGCCACAACGCGTTTTGGTAAATTTTAACAGGCCACAACCCGAATTCGTGTCGACAGGTGGTATTGTTGTGAAGCAAGTTTTCGGTCGGTTTTTGGATGGGTCAGTGTTTTACCTTAACCGGCAGGGGTTGTGAAGCGCCAGGTTACTGAGGGATATCTGCGCCTTAAGGTCCTTCAGAAGCTGTTTGATTCCGTCATACTCGAGAGGAAAACGCCGAGCCACAGGAATGGTGCAGAGGTGTGACGGTACTCTTCTTCAAGAAGCGTGACAATGCCCTACTGAAGAACTATAGGGCCATCTCACTTCTTAGCCATGTCTACAAGCTGCTTTCAAGAGTCATCACGAATCGTTTCGCGCGAAGGTTTGACGATTTCCAGCCTCCCGAACAAGCCGGATTCCGTAAAGGGTTCAGCACCGTAGACCACATACATACGCTGCGGCAGGTTATACAGAAGACCGAATAGTACAACGTGCCGCTCTGCTTAGGGTTTGTGGACGACGCGAAAGCCTTCGATTCGATCGAGACTTTGGATGCACTGCATTCTCTCCAACGGTGCCAAATCGACTACCGGTACATCGAAGTGTTGAAGCGTTTGTACAAAAGCGCCACCATGTCAGTTTGACTTCAGGATCAGACCTCGGAACCTATCCGTCTGCAGCGAGATGTGAGACAGGGAGACGTCATATCTCCGAAACTGTTCACACCTGCATTGGAGGATGTCTTCAAGGTTCTGGACTAGAGAGGGCTAGGCATAAACGTCAATGGCGAATACATCACTCACCTTCGGTTTGCCAACGATATAGCGGTCATGGCTGAGACCATCGAGTACCTCAGTACAATACTCGATGAACCCAGTAGAGCTTCCGAAAGAGTGATTAAGAATTTTTATTACTTGTAAATTTTAATTTTTAATTGTTTGACGTTCAATATTTCACTTTGACTTTGAACATGGACAAAACCATGGTGATGTTGAATGCCCATGTTGCACCCACTCCTTTCAAGATCGGAGACTCTACACTCGGAAGTTGTGGACAACTATGTCTACCTGGGACAAACAATCTAGTTGGGTAGGGCAAACTTCGAAAAAGAGGTCAACCGTCGAATCCGACTCGGCTGGGCAGCGTTCGGGAAGTTGCGTGGTTTCTTCGCGTCCAACGTACCACAGTGTCTCAAGATGAAAGTCTATGACCAGTGTGTGTTACCTATGGCTCTGAGACGTGGTCATTCACAATGGGCTTCATCAGAAAGCTTACAGTCACCCAAAGGGCAATGGAGAGTGCTATGCTCGGAGTCTCCTTGCGTGATCGAATCAGAAAGGTAGCAAGAGAATCAGTGTTATCGACATAACCCGAGAAATGCCAAACTTAAGTGGCAGTGGTCTTTGGCAGGGCACATTGCTCGCAGAACGAATGACCAATAGGGCATAAATGTTCTAGAGTGGTGACTGCGAACCGGAAGACGTTGCGTTGGAAGGCCTCCCACCAGGTGGACCGATTACCTGACCGATGTGAAGGTTGCGAAAATCCGCTGGATGCTAGACGCACGGGACCGGTCAATGTGGCGACGCTTGGGGGAGGCCTATGTCCAGCAGTGGACGTATAACGGCTGATATGATGATGAATAGCTAATGAACATGGGGTAAAACCAAAAACCAAGATGGCGCAGACAAAAATTTGGGAAATTTACGTCATGGGTGTCGTTTTCGTGATTTACGGGATCGGTAATAACGAGTATGGGATCAAAACCAAAGTAACTAATGATGGCGCCGACGAAAATTGCCAAATTTTGCCGGGTGTCGTTTTCATGGTCGCTAAAAATATTGTTGTATCCTGACAAAAACACCTTTATTTGATTATGTTATCTTACACATACCAACTTAGGCTAATTTGCATTTAGGAATTTAAGAGTAACGGTAAAGGAATGAAAAACTAAACTCGATGCAACAAAATAAAACAACAATGAACAAATCAGGGTCTTTTTTTACAAATATGACATAAAACATTATTAGTTTGTATAACAGAACATTTTATTTATATAATATACTAGCTGTTGCCCGCGACTTCGTCTGCGTAGCATTAGTACTTCGAATAGCGTATTTTTTATATCGCGCAATAATATTGTACGTATGTGGGCCGCCATACTTAAGAAATAATTAGTTCACCATACAAACTTCCACCCCTCTGTGGTGGAGGGAGGAGTGGCCTTCAACGATGATTTCCGGGATAAAAACTATTCTATATTCTGCCCAGGTTCTCAAACCATCTCCATACCAAATTACATCTGAATCAGTTCAAAGCTTGAAAAGCTAACAGACAGACAAAGCTACAATATTAGTATGGATAAGTTTGTAAGGACAAAAAAGGCTCGGGGGTTCCGTCGTTTCTCAACAGATGGCGTATCTAAACCTATTATATGTGATATTAAAAATAAACACCAAAAAAAAACTCAAGATTAAACAGATATTTTTAAATTTTTGTCCTATAACTTATTTTAATTATATTATATAAAATGAATATAGAATTACAAATATATTTTTTAGCAACACTACAATTCACCATATTGCCTTCACCGATGATTTCCGGGATAAAAACTATTCTATATTCTGCCCAGGTTCTCAAACCATCTCCATACCAAATTACATCTGAATCAGTTCAAAGCTTGAAAAGCTAACAGACAGACAAAGCTACAATATTAGTATGGATAAGTTTGTAAGGACAAAAAAGGCTCGGGGGTTCCGTCGTTTCTCAACAGATGGCGTATCTAAACCTATTATATGTGATATTAAAAATAAACACCAAAAAAAAACTCAAGATTAAACAGATATTTTTAAATTTTTGTCCTATAACTTATTTTAATTATATTATATAAAATGAATATAGAATTACAAATATATTTTTTAGCAACACTACGATTCACCATATTGCCTTCAACGATGATTTCCGGGATAAAAACTATTCTATATTCTGCCCAGGTTCTCAAACCATCTCCATACCAAATTACATCTGAATCAGTTCAAAGCTTGAAAAGCTAACAGACAGACAAAGCTACAATATTAGTATGGATAAGTTTGTAAGGACAAAAAAGGCTCGGGGGTTCCGTCGTTTCTCAACAGATGGCGTATCTAAACCTATTATATGTGATATTAAAAATAAACACCAAAAAGAAACTCAAGATTAAACAGATATTTTTAAATTTTTGTCCTATAACTTATTTTAATTATATTATATAAAATGAATATAGAATTACATATATATTTTTTAGCAACACTACGATTCACCATATTCTCAAAACTAAAAAGTGTTTTGTGCCGGTTTTTAAATTTATTAAAAACAGTTGTGGAAGTGTGTAGTGTACAAATCAAGTGTGTAAACTCTTAAAACTTCAAATTAAGACTTTTCTTTTAAAGACTTGGCTTAAAGGTCTCTTAACCAAGCCAGTGGCATAGCCACAAATAATAAAAAAAAATGTTAAGAATGATTCGTTTCATTTCAAGCTTTATTTATATTTACACCAAAGCAATGTGACATTGTTTCTTGAATGAAATTAAATCTGTTTCAACCTCTCAGAAAGAAACACATCTAAGAAGTATTATTTTCCCAACTGATAATTCACCACGTAAATGTATTTGGTTTACAACTTACAAATTCAAGGTAAATTTTGGCAACCTAAAAACTGTTTTGGTAAAGGAACGTCAGGGTCGGCCATTCTATGTTTATTTGTCAATTTTGTCATTCTTTCTTGTTTTTTTTTCGAACCCATACTATTCGGCACTCAGACGAATAAATTATTAGTCTGAGATTCGGCACTTTGAACTGTTGATTTTATTAACCACCTGGCTATGGTTTTTGGAATAGTGTGACTTCATTCTGTTCTGTTTACAACTGTGCTCTCTCCTGGCCGACGAACATATAATTTTTCCGTGGCCTCCTGCAACGTTTATTGGACGCCGATTTTATAGAATGTCTTCAGAAAAAATATGCTGTGTACCGAACTGTGGTAAGAAATTTGATATTAGCTTTTTTCAAAATTATCTGGTTTCTATATATTGTTCTTTACGTCTTAAGTTCTAAACTTCTCAAGTAATAGCCCTGAGAAAAACGGGCAATGACTTTTTATCCCGTAAAATCAAAGATAATATATTTATTGAATACTTTAAAATGTTTTAATCCAAGCTTTGTGTTGTATGCCACTCTAACCTTCCTCAAGAAATTCTATAAATATTATTAAAAGCTGCATCAAGATAAACTAAATTTTATAGTTAAGCATACTCACAAGTGTGGATTCAGACTTAATTTGCACTTCATGACTATATCAACTGGTATTGCTTGGAACTACACATCAATGATCATACAAAATTTAGTTTTGGAAATATATCTTAGTTTATTAGTAACAAATATCTTCTTTTAGGTTCGGCAACGGAAATTCTCCACAAATTCCCTAACCCTAACAAGCAACCTGAACGCTTCAGAACCTGGGTTTACAATATTGGAGGATCAATTCTGGGCTTGGATAATGATATAATTTTCAAACGCCGCCGTGTTTGTCATTTGCATTTTGAAGCTCGGTACCACACAAGAAGCAAATTCGTAAGTGTTGACGCCATACCCCGACTCAGTTTATCAGGTAAAAGGCTTATTCATTCTAAATTAATAAGGTTAAGTTTTAAAATATCTGTGCTACCCAAGTGAGAATCTAACAAAAAGTTTTTCTGAGATCCACGGTATATATAAATTCCATTTCTTAAGTAGGGTACTTTGCCTTTAATTGGTGTAAGTAGACCAAAGATATGGATTCGACTGATAAAATTCAGAATTAAGTTATAATATATTACAGCAAGAACGAAAAATAAATAAATCTATGTATATAAAATAAAGTTGTGTTAGTTACACCACTTATAATAACTCGAGAACAGCTGGACCAAATTCTATGATTCTTGTGTTTTTGGATTTTTCTTCGTCCGGAATAGGATAATAAGTAATAAAACATTGAAAAAAAATACATTTTGCGAAAACAGTGCCATCTTTTTTTTATTTCTTTTTTTTTTTTTTTTTTTTAAACGTTGCCCACACTAGGAATTTCTTCCTGTATCGTGGGTGCATTTACAAACATATAAACTCACATACACAAACACCCAGAGCCGGAACAACTATCTGTAGGTCATACAAATATTTATTCCGTGCGGGAATCGAACCCGCGACACGCAGCGCAGCAGTCAATCGCTCAACCACTGCGCCAACCGTGCGCCGTGATTCATTATGAAAACAAAAAAATTAACATAGCGTTGTATGCTGGTTCCGGTATTGCCAGTAGACGACGTTGTTGATTTTTCTGAAATTCATGTTATAATTCTAATATATAAAACACAAAAAATGTTTCTATCTGTCCGGTATAGACTTTGGAACCATCCAACTGATATGCCCCAAACCGGTTTAATTAAAAAGTCAATGTGAAGAAGGTTTAAGACCAAAAAAATATATTGGTAGGTAGGTAGGGTTGTGTGTAGGTGGGTAGATAGGTCGAGTAGGGTAGGGTAGGTAGGTATGTGCGGTAGGGTAGGTAGGTGCCATTTTGGTCAAGATAGTTCTCACATTCATTTATTCATCAAACAATTTACATTGTGTTCGAATTCTACAAAATAATTACATTTCAAATCATAACTGAAGCAATATTCAAATAAAAAAATACTATGTATTAATCAAAAATCGTTTACATGTCAAACCATAAAAACCAAAAAAATAACGAAAATGTCTATTCCAATTAACTTATATAAACTAAGAATTAAATATCAATTAAATTACTGTTCACATACAGTTAATTAAGTGATCTCATATTAATAATAGTATTCAACACGTGTGAGCTCCCGCCAACAACAACCATTGTGTTACCTGTATAAACCATTCCATTATTAACTGACAATTAAAAATACTATAATACTCAATTACTCGGTGTGTGCAAAGTTTTTGCACACACTGAGTAATCTTTTTGGGAATCTTTGAAATAAATAATATGGCAAAACAATGTTTGCCGGGTCAGCTAGTAAAGTAATAAAAACATTTACTTTTCTTTCTTTTTAATATAATTTATGGTGGTAAATAGTTTATATTTTCAGTACCATATTTATATAGAAGACATCGTTGCCTTGTTTACTACAATAATTTTTGCCTGACAATATGAAAAAATGGTCTAAAAATTATATAAATAATAGTTTTATTTTTTAATTGTTCTGTGGTAGTCAAAATAGACTAATAATTTGAACAATAAATAAATTTTCTATATATTATAATAGTCACAGCGGATCTTTGTCTCTGAAGTCGGCTATGCCAACCAGTAGGCAAGAAACAGTTTGTCATCGAATATACTGCATAGAGTAAGCGAGATAGGACAATGCGACAAACGTAAGCGAGTGAAAGAGACAGTTATACTATGCTATCTTCACCTTCAACATTGACACAATAACAGAGCCTACGCGCGCAGAGACACAAGGATCCGTTCTGAGTATTATAGTCTTGTTGCGTGTTATATAAACAAGACTATAATTCTCACAACGCATATACTCGTACATATATAGCAACGATTTTTCCTTGGTTAGTTTTTGTAATTATCCACATTTATTTTGGTTTAGGACTTCAAAGATATTTGAAGGGCCATCTAGTATAAGTGTTTAGGACCTCTCAAACAAATCGAATAAGTCTGCTGGGCGACCGAAGTCGCCCTTATATTCGAGCATTTTATTTATGGACGCTTTTGTTATTTCTATAAACTGAATAAAGTTTTGTTCAAATTTTCGATTTTGTGTTTCATTTCAATGAAATCTATACTAATATTATAAAGCTGAAGAGTTTGTTTGTTTGTTTGTTTGTTTGTTTGAACGCGCTAATCTCAGGAACTACTGGTTGGAATTGAAAAATTCTTTTTTTGTTGGGTAGTCCATTTATCGAGGAAGGTTATAGGCTATATAACATCACGCTACGACCAATAGGAGCGGAGCATCAATGAAAAATGTTCCAAAAACGGGGAAAATTTATTCTTTTTGAGATGCAACGTATTTAGAGTAGGTGGGCTAGCTTGGTAGGTAGCCAGTTGACGGGAGCGAAGCCGCGTGGGACAGCTAGTAAATAATAAAAGTGAAGAAACTGCCATGTATGTATGGCTATGGCAAGCTACATACGACACGTATAGTTCTCGCCAAAGTTCTTGGCCGCCTTTAAGTTGTCGTTGGTTGTTCGATGCGCAAGGCACGGATCGGTGCTGTTTTTGTATGAGATTTACTAATGCGCAGCCACTAGCCAACTTCAGGGCGGTCGAGAACTGTATACATTGTAAGTTGTTTTTTCGTTAGCCATCAGATGGCGCATGAGGTATAAGGGATATAGAATATTCAGTTGAACTCTCAGCTGAATACTCTATACCCCTAGAGTATTCAGCTGAGTCAATTAATAGTTTTTCCCACAGAGTATATTAAACTCTATGCTCTAATAGTTTATATTAATTGTTAACTTCAGATACACACTTTTGCAAAAAAAAACTGATACCTAAGGAAATTTACATTCTAAGGTCGATTTGAGTTGATTAAATGAAATTTAATTGTTTGACGTAGTCTGTATACTTATAATCGTGTAAATTAATGCGCGTAAAGTGAATCCTAGCAATTTTTTTCAAAAAAATCCATTAATTCCTTAAAACCGATGTACGCGGCCAAACAATAAGAAGTGGTCGGCAATAAAGACAACAAGATTTTTTTAAATTAAATAAAGTTATAAATGTAAAAACCTAATAACGAGTGTGACCTCCTTTTGCCAAAATCACAGCTTGAATCCTTCTGGGCTTGCTTTCCACGATGTTTTTAATAAGGTTTGAGGAATACGTTCCACCACTCTTCTGCAATGACTCTTTTTAGCTCCTTGATGTTTTGTGGAGCAGGTTGCGCTGATCTTACCCGTCTCTGTAGAACATCCCAGAATTCCCAGACATGCTCAATTGGATTGAGGTCAGGACTTCGAGCTAGCCAATCTAAACGACGGATCCCAATTTATTGCATGTACGACGACTCCACGTCGTCGCAAGAACGGTGCGGGCGAGCATTGTCGTCGTAGATTCCATTTGTATAAATGGAATCTTCCCCAAGTGCAGTCAATGCGGGTTGTGCATATTATGGTATTAGGACTTCCATTATGTACCTACCGGTGTTCATTTAATGTTCCATTTTCTATGAAAACTAGCTCCGTACGCTCCGTCGAATTAATTGCTCCCAAAAATATAACGGAGCCTCCGCCATAAGGAGTGCTTTCTTCGAAACACACTTCCGCATAGCGTTCTCGTGGTCTTCGCAGCACTCGCCGGCGTCGGATCCTCCACACAAAGAGATTCTAGCTTCATCAGAAAACAATACTTTATTCCAGAGTCCATGAAGCACAGTTTCGAGCAAACTGAAGTCGAGCAAGACAGTGCTCAAGGAGTAATTTAGGGTCCCGAGCCGGGCGGTAACTTCTGATATTGGCAGCCAAAAGCCTCCTCCTGACCGTCCACAAGCTAACTACTCTACTCCTGTTACTTCTTCAAGGCTCTTCTTCAGGTCCACACTTGACGCCTTCCGCAACGCCTGACTCACCAAAAAGCGATCATCTCTTAGTTCTGTGCACCGTTTTCTTCCCGAACCGGGTCTTCTTTTGACCGAGCCGGTCTCTTGATACCGTTGACAAGTCCTCTGGACAGTTGAACGATTCACATTTAGCCGCTGAGACACGTAAGTTTGCGAACCTTCTTCAAGTATGGCTATAGTTTTACCGGCCCTTGTCGCTTTATCACTCATATCAAAAAGTGGTATTTAATGTAAAAAGAAAGATTAAATTGTATAATTTGCTGCAAATTTCCGAAAAGTTTTAAAATTTTAGTAATCAGTAAAAAATTGTAAGCATAACCGACCAGTTTAGGTCGACGATTCGAAGAATCTATTGAATTTAGTAGTGATTTTTAATTTCTTCGAATAATAATATCAGAAGTTTAACTGACTGATTGATAGATGGCGCTGTCCTCAAAAGGTTCATACTTTTAAAACTATTTTTCGTTCGTTTCGAATCGTTTCAGCTCCTTATTTTTTTTATATTTTAGGAAATAAAAACTTTTATATTTCTTTAAACCGATAAATTCATCTAATCACGCTACATTGATTTTTGAAAATGTTTTAAATTCAAGAGGAAAAAAGGAACGCAACGCTTCTAAACGTCAATTTAAAAAAAAAACCGTTTTGCTCTTTCCTAGGGGTAAATGGATGCGTTTCAAATTCAATTATTTTCTGGATTTGTCTTGACGACTTGGCTTGTATGGACATCGGCGATTCTGCTTCTAAACATTGACCTGGAAAAGTATTGGATACAGACGACCACAGGGTATTTTTTTTTGTATTGCAGACGACATCGCTTTAGCTGATTGACCCTTGCACGAAAATCTGGACTGTTTACTGAAACGCAATTGTTTTGTGTGAAAACATGAACGCGAGCAAGTGTTGTGTGATAAACTGCAAAAATACTCGTAAGTACAAATATTTTACCGTTAATTATTGTGTGTGTACAATAATAATGGTTCTCTGGTAATCACTATTTGCTCTATAAAGAAATCAATTTTTTTTTTTCATAATTTGGTTAAATAACTTAAAGGTACACAAATCGAATATCACATTGAAAAAGTACCTTGACGAAATAATATAGTCTTTGGTATATTTTCAGGTCCAGCTACTACTTTGCATAAGTTCCCTGATCCAGAAAAAGAGTTGGATAGATTCAACAGGTGGATATATGCAATTGGTGGCAATGTATTAGTGATAAACCCCAAGTCCGTCTTTAAGAATGGAAGAGTCTGCCACTCACATTTTAATTCAAAGTTCAACACTGCTAGCAAAAGACTTAGCAACAATGCAGTTCCATCATTGTTTTTGTCAGGTATGATAATCAATTTTGCATTATGAAACTGTTTTTAAATAAACTTTTAGTAGGTGTAAACTTAAATTGCTTCTAAAATACTCCTCTCGCAGACCAATAGTAGTTCATGACTTCATATATGCCTAGCTAGTGCCATATCAGCTAATCCCTCATATATTCACATTCAAAGTTAAAAGTAAAAAAATGTAAGAATTCATTTTATAAAGAAAATAGTTCCTTTCATTTTATTGAATATTTTAGAAATAAAACGAGCCTTGCGTATTTATCCATCTCACTTATGAAATGCTTCTCAAATATACAAGATATTGTCACTAGTATAATAAAAAAAGATTGTAAAAAGAAAAAGATCCGACAGTTGAAAACAATATTTTCAGTTATTATTTTAGTTATTAGATTATAATTTTATTAAATACAACGACCACTAACACTAATATTAACATTATAAGCGGGATATTTACCATGTTTACTGTTTGTAGCGAGTTTCCGATATTTCGGTGCTGTTGCAAGCACCATGATCACGGATAAACTGAAGTCATTGCGGGTGGGTGTTTATGAGGAGACAAAACGGTCTACCCTCTTTCTTGTTCGTTTTTTGCACTCGATACCGCTACCATTGTCACTCACAACTCGATTCTGTTCCCGACACACGAAACTCACTGTGTCCGCTCGCGAACTTTTTACGGCACTTAAAAACTTTAAAAACTTATAACGACCACTAAGTGCAATTAATTTCAAAACTTGAAGATTTATGTATTAATAATATAATTGGTGTATGATCCAAATAAATTAGTATGTGGATAACGTCAAGATCATGATGTAGAAGACAAAATACAGGAGTTGGCCTTCAAATATTGTAAAAAAGGATTGAATTGAAATAAAGTATTTTACATTGTATCTAATGTTTTATTTTACTTGATGTATAAAACTACTACCTAAATTAAAGGAAAGAAAACAGGGTCAACTGCAGGTATGAATAACGTGACCATTTATATTTTGCATCAGAGCGGGAATAAAAAAAAATGTTTTGGTATTATATAATGTAATTTTTTTCGCGACATCGGCGCATTTTTGCTCTCAGTAGCGACCGACAGCCTGAAAGCGGGACTGTCTCGCCCAAAACGGGACGTATGTGGACACGTTAGGTATGAAACTAGCTATACGTATAAACCTTCATGGTGCTTCATGGATTGTTGTTATTACTTGTTGCTAGATGGCGCCATGAAATGGTCGATTGATGTCTCCCTCAGATCTCCCTATATAAAATGTACTCTGTGACCCACAATAATCAATATGTTGCTTTTGTTAATTACAAAATTTAAATTTGGAACGCAAAGAATCATGACAGGATGCTTCACATAACACGCCAATACATCGTCAAATTAATAACATCTCTTTCTTGATCTTCATTGAAGTAGAGAAAAAGTCTAGTGCCCGTTTTTTTTTGCAAAAGAGTTTATATTCATCAATGCATTTATTTTGTTGTAACACATAATAAATAAAGACAATATTTTAATATTATTCTAGATCTACAAGCACAATTTCAAGGTAGTCATCGCTTCTTGATTTCAACTGACTAAAGATATTTATTTATATTTCAGGAAAAGAAATCAATGTTGAAGATAAAATAAGCAAGCCGGCCCTAGATTCAACAAACAGTGAGGCTTTAATCAGCAAGCCGGCCCAAGATTCAACAAATATTGAGGCTATAATCAGCAAGCCAGCCCCAGATTCAATAAAATTTGAGGCTATAATCAGCAAGCCGGCGCTAGATTCAAGAAATATTAAGGCTATAGTCAGCAACCCAAACCTTGATTCAACAAACATTGAGGCTATAATCAGCAAGCCGGCCCTAGATTCAAGAAATATTGAGGCTACAGTCAGCAAGCCAGACCTAGATTCAACAAACATTGAAGCAATAATCAGCAAGCCGGCCCTAGATTCAAGAAATATTGAGGCTACAGTCAGCAAGCCAGACCTAGATTCAACAAACATTGAAGCTATAATCAGCAAGCAGTCTCTAGATTCAACCAATATTGAAGCTATAAGAAGCAAGCCGGCCTTAGCTTCAACATCAAATGTTTTAAGAACACAGCCAAATGATTTTATATCAGGTTTGTATTACTTATATCTATACTAATATTAACATGAGGTAAATTTGTTTGTATTGAGGTAATCTCTTGAACTACACCATGATATCCCATAAACTCCACTTAAAATATAGGTACATACCTACTATACAGCATAGTTGAGTATAGCAGCTATATTAAACAGCGGCCCACAGTAGCCGGCACGTAACTTGGCAAGAGTCGTTAGATGCGCAGATGTCGTTTTTTGGTCTCTTTGGTTATCAAGTGGGGCGCGGGGAACAAGATAGCACCGTTCCGAACGAGCGATTGGTTGGTCAGTCGACCCAAGGATAGACTTACCAATCGCGTCGCGTCCACGTTCCGTTCGCTCCCGAATAAACATGCATGCACTAAAATTCCAATAAGTGTTCTGATATTCTAGTAAACAGATATGTTATGAGCGCGCACATTATGAAGACTCGAATACGTCCTAATTGGGACGTATAGTCTTAAGTCTTATGTCACGCATGGAGAAGAGCGATACGTTTTGTTGAAACAAAAACAAATATAAAAAATGCCATCGTGTGTATTTAGAAAGTTTAACAATTATGATACATAAAACAGAAGGGATCTCATACCATATGTAATTATGCAATACACCTCAATTTACTCATATTTTTTTTTTTCCTAATATTCTGATATTTGGAGGCTAGAAAAAGAAAAAAACATTGGTGGTCAGAATAATGTTTCTTTACATTCACACGCAAGTGACAAACACTAGCTGTCTCTTTTTTTGTTGTTGGTTTTATCAAGCCATCCCTTTCGACTTGTAGTGAAGAATCAGAAGAATGAAAAGTGTGTATGTGTGCTGCCGCTGCTGTGCAGCACACTATTTTCGGTTGTTTTGTGAGTGTATAACGTATCTGTTTACTAGAATATCATTATAAGTAACTAATGCCACGAATAAATATTGGAAAAAAATAATTTCATGCCATTGGTAACACATTTACAAAACGATAGTAACGACGACGGCATAACGACAATACTTATTTCCGCAAAGTTTGAAGCGAATCGAATCCCATAATAAGAAGTTTCATACAATACTAACTCCCCCCATTTCTTCCCCTTCGATTTTTATGCACAAAGAAGTGACCTATGTCCTTATCAGGGTCTCAAACTATCTCCATACCAAATTTTATATAATTTGGTTCATAATAAAAAGAAGTTAATTACAAAATTAACACCTTCCCCCATTTCTCCCCTTCATGTTTTATGCAAACAAAATAGTCTATGTCCTTCCCAAGATCTCAAACTATCTGCATACCAAATTCCATCTAAATTGGTTCAGCGGTTTAAGCCCTAATAAGAAGTTTCATACAAAACTAACGCCCCATACCTTTCGTGTTTTATGAAAAAAAAAGTTATCATTGTCCTTCTTAGTAGGATCTGCAACTATCGCAGATTCCATCTAAATCGGTTCAGCGGTTTAAGCCCTAATAAGAAGTTTCATACAAAACTAACGCCCCATACCCCCTTTCGTTTTTTATTAAAAAAAAGTAATCTTTGTCCTTCTTAGTAGGATCTGAAACTATCTACATACCAACTTTCAGCTTAATTGGTTCAGCGATTTAAGCGTGAAAGGTAACAGACAGTCAGACAGAGTTGTTATCGCATTTATAATATTAGTATGGATTCATTAGTTCCTTTAACGAAAAACTAGATGGCGCTGCATTTGACCACTTCAAAAAAGGTAGAGATGCCTGTCCCTTTGGTGTGAATTGGGATTGCGGTGATTGGGTGTGTGGGATTACATTCTACCACTTTTTGTTAAAACTGTACTGTCTTGTGTGCAATCTACCCTGCATTATATGCAATGAACAGTTTAATTATACAATTTTAAAAGCGCACTGCTTCATATATAAGCTATAAGCACGTAGAGTGCATTTATTTATGACATTTTAAATTAACAACATAACATCTTGTTGATCTTGTTGTTTGAGACATTACTAACGAAGTGCACATGAAATGGAACGATCTTAAAACGTTCTGAGTCACGCAGATTGTAGCGACGTCAATCGGCACAGCTATCATGTTTTACTTACGAATTAATATATTTTGTTGAAAATTATATTATTTGCTTACATTGTTCTCATATAATTCCAGCAATAAGAAAACGTCATAGTTGAAATAAAAGCATTTGTTTGCTATAACGCAAATTAACACTGCGTGAAAAGTATAAGCTTCAACTGACATTTATTTGACAATTGACTTTGACATCGACGCTCTTCTCTTTCCTTTCCGCCATTTTCGTACTTGCTTGGCTTGTCATCGAAAATATTTTAAAGTAATTTTATTGATCACAAAATACGTTCTTTACATTATTACTAAATAATTGCAAGCTATTAAATTACAAGCCGCACTTGTAAAATGTAGCAGAGTTCAACAAACTTTTCATAAAATAATAAAAATCGGATAACCTAAATAATGGATGAAGATGATATTTTTCCAGTATTATGCCCCAAGAAAACATATTCAAAACAGTTTATAAAAGTGAAAAGAACAACATCTGAGTCTGATAATGGGAAAAATACCTCTAGGAGAGCAGGAAAGACTTATGATCCTGGTGTACCGTTGACTACCAAAGTTGCAGTGGAGTATTTGCTGAGTGGAAAGTTAAAGACAAGTGTATGTCGTTACTGCCTAAAAGTAACGGTAGGGCTGTCCGAACTGGACCAGATAATGCAGGTAGCTGGCACAGGAGTCATGTACAAAGTGACTATAAGAGAAATTATAGCCTGCTTCTACCCTTTCAAGGTATGGTATTTACTGGTGACCCAGTTATTATTTTTAGCACATAACTGTGCATTTATATGAAGAGAAAGCATAAATGTTTTGTCTGTGTAATGTTCTTGATGTTAAAGCTGAGTGCATTATTTACAAATAGGCTAAAGCGATCTAGTTAGATGGTATTTGTTAATTGGAATAATTATGGTGATAACTTTATCTAACATAACCTGTGATGTCACAGGATACTGTTTTTCCATTTTAACTTCAGATTATAGATATGAAAAAATTACCAAGATGTTTGATCAGTGACCTTGTTTATAATTTATGAATTTCATTCATTCTAAATCATAAAAATATTGATGTTTCAGGCCAGACAAGATGAAAGCTTCCCTGAGAAAATATGTCAGAGATGTATAGACAGAGCCATCAATGCATACCTTTTCACACAACAGTGTGAGCAAGCTGAAAGAGCTCTTCAAAACTGCTTTGATGACATGAACGAGAAATTCAATAAACTAGACCCCTTAGAAAGAAAGAAAAAGAGAGGCAGACAAAAACTACACCCAAATACAAACATATTGTACGCCGAACATCATAATGTAATGGATTACGCTGAACCATTACGAAATATTATCAACTTACAAACAGAATCATTGAGCAACGAACCAGAGTGGAATGAATTTGAATGCAAAAAGTGCTGGCAAGTCCTCCCAGACTTAGAAACTTTGCTGAACCACGAGCAAATACATTCGAAATACATGTGGTACCACTGCCGGTTATGTGGTAAATCTTTTGTAAAAATCAACCAGTTGAAGAAACACTTTAACCATGTCCATGTGAAGGGGAAAGGGGTTACTGAAGAAGTAGACAAGACTTTCAAATGTAAAGAATGTGGAAATGTTACAGAGAACTATGTACAACATCTACAGCATATAGAAAAGCACAAGTTTAAGACTATAATGACACATTTGGTTGAGAAGAAAACGGACCAATTGTGTTTGGTGTGTCTAAAGAAGAGTACAGATTTGGTGGAGTTGGACAAAATGGTGTGCATATACGGAAGTTGTCCGGAATTGGTTGGAGATACATCAGTGTATACGGTGCTAGCGTCTACCTTACCTGATGTAAGTATTACTTTTATTATTTATCTACTAACAGAGCCTAACATGACCTACTTCTAATTTACTCTGATGTAAAAGTTGGTTGGTCTATGACAATTAAAAAAAAAATCTTTGATTTAATATGTTAACATTTAATCAAGGAATTGGCAAGCCACAATTCTACTGCTACAAAATAATACTCTCTTAACTTGGTATAATCAGAGTATAATTTTTCCACTTCTGGGACACAAGCCACCTCTTTGTGCAAGGATGTAGGTCATATTCTACTATGTGGGCCTATTATTTGGACAGACCAGACATCCACTTCTAGTAAAGGGGAATCTTAACACTACATACTTTTACATAATATTTTAGTATCATGTTCCATCAGTAAGAAGTGATTCCTTTTCTAGCAAAAATCATACAAATACCGAGAGTTACATGTACCTTGCAAAGCCAACATAATGACTATTACAAAAAGGAAGAGAAAATACCAGGAAATACAGAATGTCCCTCACAAAAGCTCAAAAATACAGTTTGATTTATCCTTACCAAAAATAATCACGAAAGGTAAATTTAAGACTCATGATTTTTATTATTATGCTTTTTGTGAACCCCAAAAAGAGGATATATTCATAAGTACTATTGAAAATAATCTTGACACTAAAAGTCCAAGAATTGTTGAAGTATCTGATAAAGAAACTATGGATTGTAATTTAGATGATAAAATGCCAATTAAGGGCAATGGAGAAATGAGAGTTATTGAAAATTCTAGTATTGAGGATATAATAATCGGTACAAAAAAACAAGAAGATGTAATACAAAATGATAATCCAAAGATTAAAATGTTAATTGATGACAATGAAGCAACTTCTGTAACTAAACATACTAATGTTAACAATGAAAATGTAGTCAAAGATGGGACACAAATTGTTTCTAAACTGAATAATAAAAATCCAAACAGTCCTCACCAAATGAATTTAGTCAAGAATTATTATCCATCAGGTGTAATTGTAATGGATGACAAAGTAACTAGGAATTTAAAGGTCAATGATAACATACTAAATGTAAATGTACCAACTGATGTTGTTGGTAATCCTGATAATATTAATGAGAAATACCCAACGGGTACGATTGAAGCAAATAACATAGAGGATGAAGTGAACAAGTCATATTTCAAAGTTTATAAGCCCAGCATGTTTCGTTTCTCTAACCCCATAATTATAGAATTTGATGATAATAACACAAACTATCATAACACAAAATTAGATACTGATAAGGATTCTACTGTATATAATATTTCGAATCCTGACAACACAAGTAAATCCATTGATGACGAATTGTGTTACATTAAATCTATAGAAGAAATAGATGTTCCTGAAGATGATGAAGTTCTGGTCAAAGGAAAAACTGATCTGAGTTTGATATTAACTAAAACTCCTGACAGTAAACAAATATTTGAGAATTTTGAAAAAACAGACTATATAAGTAATGTTATAGCTGAATCCGAAGCACAGGGAGATTGTAAATTTGGCTGGTTATTCAAACATTTGAGCAAATGTGAATACTGTAAGAAAGTTATTGATACAGTTGTTAAAATAATTGTGAAAGACAATAAAGCTATACAGAAGAATACTGTTATTGATGATGAAACTGATAATAATATTGAAAAGCAGGCAGATAATGCTATTATCTCTAATGAAGATGTTGAAATACAATCAAAATCAACGAAAAGTGATAAAAATGTCAAAGAATCGAAAATAGAACAGAAATGGCAATGCAATGTTTGCTTAACCAATAATAATAATGATAGAGCTAGTTGCCAATGCTGTGAATCTAACAAATGTATGGAAAATGGCAACTGCAAAGTCACATTTGGGTTAAATAAAACCTTCTTCATAAATTCTTCTTCTACACATGAAAATGAAAACAAAATTAAAAAAGAAGTTGATACATCTATGGAAGAGGCTAAATCATTCATAGATATTGATGAAGCAACTATTATGGACATAAAAATAGGTACAATACAAGAAAATACTGAAATAATGGATAATATAAGAGATACACATAGTATGGATATAGAAATGGACACAGTAACGGATACAATAAATGAGGAAATGGATGTAGAAGAAGAACCTTTCATTCCTACTGTGCAAAAGATTGATCTAGTACCAACATTGGCAGCAAAAATTGTGCCATATGTTAGAACCAATGATCCTGTACCAGAGATTGCACCATATGTTGGAACCAACATTCAGTTCAATATTGGTTCTAATTTAGTACAGAATGATAAAGGGCCTAGAAAGTTTAAAAGGGCTGTAAGGAAAATAGCAAAAGCTTTTCATAAATAAATTAGTTTGTAGTTTAAAGTATACGCACAGGATTAATTAAATGGCATAATTTTAGTCTTTAATACAATACAATTAAGGTAGAAGTTATATAGATACATAGAGTATAATCTCTTTACTAGGATTTTTTTTTGTTATTTGTTATCTGCCATCAGTCTTCATAGACTATAATCAGATGTGTTCACAGGTCAATGACTTGTAGAGTGCTTCCTCCAGTGAGGACAGCTACTCTTCTTCAGTACAACATAGCTACCATGTGTTGTGCAGCTTCATTATAGCATGCCTTTTGAGGCGGTTGGACGGTTTACTAGGATGGACATGATTAATGAATTGACATAATTTTAGTCTTAAATACAATGCACATAGGGTGGAAGTTACATTGAAATACATCGTGAAACCTTTTTCTCATCCGGTTTCATTTGTATTTATAAATTTATTTTACACTGTTATGTAGAAACTAGGCTGCCATTGAACTCTCAGTTGTACTTAAGGTTGCCCTAGTCGATCATTCTTCCATACAAACGTAGTCTGGCGATTACTCCATATTTGACGGTGTAAGTTCACTATAAAAAATTATATAAATTTGTCTCATCATTATCTAGGCCTGTATGGAAATAAATAAGTAAAAAAAAATATATATTTGAAAGTTATGAGCGTCAAAAGTTCCACAATTCAACACTAATTTTAACGCATGTTTGGGCGCAAATAAATACCATAAGAAGAAGGAAAATTGAAATATAGTCACCATACAGGGATAGATTAGAAGTACAACAATGCAAATAATTTTGTTTTGAACAGATATAGTTTTTTCATGATATCCATATTCCCAAAGGTATGTTTATAAAATTTCGCGCGCTCGTTTGCGTCCTAAATCATCATCCATTTCGCTACAGATTTTCACAAGTGTCGTGTTCGTACGCGAAGTAGCTTCTTACTGCTCATCACAGCATCTTTCTCTTTTATTACATTGTATTTCATTTGCGTTTTAACCCCGCGCACAAAATCGTTCGTGCCGTCGACTAGGGCAACCTTAAGCAAAACAACTGAGCTGGTAGATCTTTCTAGTTTTAATATAATTGCTGTTTTGTTTTAAGTATTAATAGTTTATTGGGTTAGGCAGGAATAGTTAATCATCAATTCGACAAGTATGTATGTAATATTTTTGGAAATGCACAATAATCACAAATGTTATTCTATGTAAGCTTCTAAACACGTGTGCCAAATTTCATAAGTGTATGTATGTTTTTTTGTATGCATTTATGTTTGTCCACGCACATCTCCGAAACTAGTTAACAGATCGTGATCATTTTTTTTCGATGTGAGAGGAACTTAGAGACTAGTACAAGTTTCATCAAAATTGGTTCTGCAGTTTTCAAGATATGGAACATACAAATACAACCGAACTCCTTAACGATAATCAGCACGAATGTCTCGAGTTATTATGAGTATTTTTCAATCCTTTAGGTACCTTACTATAGAACTTGCTCACTTTTAATGATGGAGTACCAAAGCTAAAAATAGTAAATCAAAATTTTCACAAAAATTAACTGACTTCCAAAGCAAAAGTCAAAGAAGTAGTCGTCAAAGTGTCTTTGGTACCTATATTTTTTGTCACTTTACGTCACCGACTGCCGAAAAGAAAGTTATTTTTAACCCCCGACGGAAAAAGAGGGGTGTTATAAGTTTGACGTGTGTTGCTGTGTATCTGTGTGTCTGTATGTGGCATCATAGCGCCTCAACGGATAAATCGATTTTGATTTAGTTTTTTTTTTGTTTGAAAGGTGATTGTGTCGAGAGTGTTCTTAGCTATGTTTGAATAAAATCGATTCAGCCGTTCAAAAGTTATGGGCGTTTTACTGTTTGAATCTGGATGTTTTCGCAAGATAAATGTATAGGGGGCTTTTTAAATTTTAAAATTTTACTTGTTTAAATTTTTTGTGTTTTGCTTTGAAAGTCCATAATTTTTTTGTGAAAGTTTGTTTTTTCTACTTATCTATAATATGACTAACTCTATCTTTAGTAATATGACTACGCTCCGTCCAGCCTATTATATGACAGATGCACTCTCTAAGATGTTTCATAATTATTAACAGGCAACCATGGACAATAAAATGCAATCAATCCTTCATGCTTCATGGACGCTTACAATAGTGAAGCGACGTGCTCTTTAACCACGATATTCCAATGATTTAAAATTCATAAATGATTCAATTTATGTATCCGTACATAAAGCAGTTAAAATTAAATATTTTATTATCATAAAACATAATTATCTGTTGATAACATAATTATGTAAGTATGGTTAAATATTGAATAAAGTAATATTGGTTACATATAGAATCTAAATCAAATCCAATAATATTTTAACTGAAGCATATGGCTTCCTATAATATTTGTGGAGTTCCTCGATTTCCATGGGATCTAATCCGTCTATTTATGCCCGAACATACAAATAAAATTTATATCCGAATTGATAACCTCCTTTTCGGTTAGAAATAAACAACGTCAAAATACATTAAATATATAATGACTAATCTCTTAAAGATATTCAGCATTAAAGATAGCTTGTTTTAGGCTTACCAAATGTTTTTTATTAATGTTTTATTTAAAGAAAGAATATTTTCCAGTTCGCTAATCTCATACTTCAAAAGTACTCTTTAATAAAAATTATCAGTTAGAATTGTAGGCAACAAGAAAATAATCTCAATAATTAAAATACAACAGTATTAAGTCATGATCTCGTAATTATGATTTGTATCTTATAGTTTACTCATAAGTTTTATATTAAGTTAATTACTCTTAAGGCTTGTAATATTTCAAACTATAGCTTTATAGTCATTTAAATGTATAAAATCATTAAAAAAACCACTGCTGTATATTTATTTGCCATTTATAGTTGGCCACTTTCAGCCCGGAAAATCTAAACTTCTCAACATTGAAACTGTATAGACCATTAGTAAATAGATCATTCAACTTTAAGTGATACTATTAATTTCCCTGATTGTATCTATTTTTACCCGACTGCAAGGAAAGGGTTATGTTTTCATCATTTATTATTTGTTACGACAATGTTGCTTGCATGAACTCAAAAGTGGGATAAAATGCATTACATCAAACTACCGACACGCGAATTCCTCTATTCTTGTCCCTAAAACACAGGTTTGTTTCAAATTCCTCAGCCCACTTGCACGAAAAAGAGTTGCTAACCCGTGGTTAAATTGACAATATTGTATGACAAACTGTCTAGAATGTCATAACGTACTAGAACAAATAATTGTGTCTAGGCGCAACACGGTGACACTGCAATGGATAAAGGGACACAGCGGATCGTTGGGTAACAACGCGGCTGACGAGATTGCTAGACGAGGATCCAGCACGGCGGTCTCTGGTCCCGAGCCTGTCGTGCCCATCCCCTTCAACCAAATACGCAGAGGGCTATAGGAATTCACCCAGACGCAGGCAGGAAATGGGTGGACCTCGAAACCGGGGTGCAGGTAGTCCAAAGAAGCTATGCCATCCTTGGAAAGTAGGATTACCAGGCGTTTATTACGTCTGGACAGGAACGGCCTGCGCCTGGTGACGGGGACCATCACGGGTCACTGCTCGCTAAACAAACACTTCCACACAATAGGCACAATGGACAGCCCTCTGTGCAGGGCGTGCATGGAAGATAAGGAGACCGTTGCACGGTACTCTTTGAATGCACAGGCGTCGCCCAGATTAGAACACAAAACCTCGTGTCGCCCAGATCTTACACAGATGTTCTAAGCAAACACCAGGAGCTTTGTTTAACTTCTGGAGGGAGGTGGGCTGGTTGGAATAACCACCAAACGGCCGCCATGGCCCACGCACAATGGTCCATCACTAAGTGCGGAAACCAAATCCATAACATAGAATATGACAAATTGTCTATTTAATCTCGTATTAGAAACTAACTCTGCAAGTGGGCCTTAAGGTGAACGCGCACCTAGACGCACCACAAGAGCCTTCGAGGAGTCATCGCAATATGGTCGTGCGGCGCGGGTAGGTGCGCGACGTTGCATTTAAAGATTTATAACTGCGGTGCGTGCGGTTCCTGCGGCGCGTCTATGTGCGCGTTCACCTTTACACATCTCAACCTAATCCAAGCTTTATAAACTAACATTTTTAACATTTCTTTTTTTTTGTTGCAGATGAATTACCAACACAACTTTATTGGAACAAGAATTTGCGAAAAGTGCCTTAACCATGCCATAACTTCATATGTTTTCATACACCAGTTTAATTTTACTAGGGAACGCCTAGATCTGTGCGTTAGCCTTATGTTGGATAATCTTAGTAAAATTAATCCTAGTACCAATATCTTTGTCCAAGTATCACCGCCAAGTATCATGCCTCCACAAGTAGAGGCAGACGAATCATTACTTCTAGACGAAAACGATTTTATAGACGAAAGTAAACTTAAAATAGAAGTTCTGGAAGATGAGTATAGAATGAAAACAGAGAGTGAGAGCGAAACAGAAGAGACATACCAGTCTTCTCCACCGAAAAGAAGATCAGAAAATTCTACTCCCGAAATGGAGAATTTAGCTAGTAACGCAACTAAGACTTACTTGAAGAGGAAAGTGGTGAACGGCTTGCAAAGTTCGAGATACTCTGTAGATGTGTGCAGTGAGTTCCTAACGTTTAACAAAAGGAAAAAGGTCGAAAGGGTCACCTTTAAGTTCACTTGTCCTCTGTGTAGTAAACATTTTATATCAGAATATTTCTTAAAAAGACACATTCTGAAACATATGCACAAAAGAGTTTATTGCAATATTTGTCATGATGTGTTCAAATCTAAGTTTTATTTGTATGAGCATAAGAAGATGGCACATTTGTTGAAGGAAAGCTTCTATATGTCTTGTAAGGAGTGCGGTAGGAACTTTACTGACACGGATAAGTTGCAAACTCATGAAGAAAGCCATAGAATTAAACCTTGTGAACTGTGCAATAAGGTCTATACGACCCAAGCACACTTCGAGAATCACATACAAAGGCACGCAGTCAAACTGAAGCGTCTAAAAGAAAAACGAACCCAGACATGCAGTTTCTGCGAGAAAGAGTGTTCAAACGACAATGAACTCTCTGTACACGTCAATAAGATACATTTACAAATAAAACCTTACAGTTGCGATATGTGTGATAGACAATTTTATACGGAAAGTAATTTGTGGAACCATAAAAAGGTTCATAGTATGCCTTCGAAGGAAAAGTGCGAATTTTGTAGCAAAACCTTAGGGAGTAGGAAACAGTTAGTAATTCATGTTAGGAAACATATAGGGGCCACACCTTATAGCTGCCAAGTATGCGGTCAAGCGTTCTACTCGGCTTACAAAGCCCGAGAACATATGAGGAAAAGTCACGGTGGCCGATTCTGCTGTAGAATATGCAAATCCATCTTCGTAACCAAATATCAACTTAAAGAGCACGTGAGTAGAGATCATAATATCATTTAGCAATAGTTCAAGCCAGATATTGGCTTGCAATTTTAGAAGCAAAATGTGAAATACCAATTTATTGTTGATTTTTGCCTGAAAGGCTAGATGATCAAGTTATTTTTGAAATTTAAATATATTATAAAAGATTTTTCACAATAAGAGCCTCTTGGATTCTTAATTTATGCCTAGATAGATTTAAATAGTAAAGATACGGTTGTCCGAAAGTTTGCTTATACGCGTTCGTTCACCATACAAGAATCACGGCATTTTTACAAGCTTTTATTAAGTTCTACTTGTCCTGCAGTAATTGCGTAAGCGAATTCCTCCAAGGCAAATGGTTTGACCCCATGAAACAGTATGACAAATAATTTGGTATTGCCAAAGATTATTTGACTCTTTCGAAAAGAGTATCTTCGTCATTCTAAATCCAAGATGGCGGTCTAGTTATTTTTGTGCACTGCCATGATATGGGTATCAAATGAAAGGGTTTGCTGAGAAGAATATGAAAAAAGCTGGGTTCAAAAAAATATATATATATATAAAATCTTGTTAAATGTCTTACGCACACGACCATTCCCGTCGCCCTGTGTTTGCTATATAAATCAACGTCTATGCCAAATATATGGATAAATAAAAAATGCCAGACTTATGTATTACATTATTCTGACTTTAATCAGAAATACAGGCAACTTTAATACATAATTGATTTCTCCTATCTGAACTAAAGTTAATACACATTATTATTTTTACACTAGCTCAGACCAAGAATAAAACTCATTTTCAAAGAGAACAACGAATATTTGTTTGCATTCAGAATTCTATACTGTGGCCAAGATGAAGGTACAATATTTACTAACAAAGTACTGTTACTTACTCAATCAGCTGTACAGCAGGGGTTAAACTTTTTTAGGCCCACTCGAATCTAATCTATGAATATTTGATGTTTCCAAACTATATTTTATTTGTATCAGAGATATAATATAATACTAGCATACAGATCATCAGCTCATATTACGACGTAACTAGCGTTTTTCGTCTGATTATTTTTTGTACATCGATCGCGTTCGGTTCCGTTCCACGGCGATATATAGATGGTGTTAGCAGCGATTTGCAAGTAAAAGATTTTACTTGGTTCGAGAATATTTTTTCTTTAATTACAGTGACAATTTGTTTTATAGTATTTTTTGCACGTTTTTACAGTTTTATTGCACCAAAATGTGTTACAATACAAATTTAAACAATCGAGTGGAATGCCTCAGAAATTTAAAACCGCGCCATCTATTGGCATCAAATCCGTTCAAATTACTTTTGGAAATGTGAATTAAGAGCCCAATATTCCATAATTTTGCATTTAGGAGAGTTTATTAAACAAGAACATACAGTTTTTATGTTCAATTCCAGAAAATATTAATTTTACAAACAATTCAATTACAAATCGGTGCATTTCGCGCCAATTGATGAAATTTATTGGAAATTTTCTTTCTTAGCGCTGGGACCCCGTGTCTGTACTAACTTAGTTAAATAGATGTACAACAGATACAAGATTCTATATCGATATCGAATTCGTTTTATTTTATTTTTCAGTTGAGGGTAGTCCTAAAAAAATGCTGTTTAGTTACTTTGTTAGTAAACACTGTATCTTCAAATTGACTGGAGTAATGATTTATCAAGTTTTGGAACATATAACTTTATATCCATACATGACAAGGTACAAATTTCGTTGCAACCACGAGCTGTCGATCCATCCAATCAAGGTAGAATGAAAGATTCTTCAGACCGGCTCAGTCCTCGTAAGTTTTTAAGTCAGGACGAGAGGTGAAGAATAGGCTTATCATGAAGAAAAACCAGTGCGACACTGACTCGCGCACAGGCGGTTCCGTGTAAACAGCTACATTCACCAAAATAAATAGATAACATTACTAATACTAACGTTCAAAAACAATGAAAGCACCGAATATTGCGCTAACGGAGGGACAAAATTAACATTGCAATTCGAAAACTGTTGTCCCCATACCAATATACAAAATTTTTACTTTTCCAAGTACATTTTTTTTATAAGTTTGTCGACTATTAGTCGTAAACTTGTAAAGCCTACTTAGCTGTGACTTTTGCTTGGTCTGATTTTGCTAAAATCATAGGCATAATAAGATTTTTATTTGTACATACAATCTGCATTTATTTGCACCGCGTTTCAAATATGAAAGGTTTACTAAGGTCTAAGATCTCACCCCTGAAATATGCAGGTTCATTTTCATGTTAAAGAGCAGTGGTGGCCCAGTAGAAACGGCCGCGGCTTACAAGTTGTAAGTCGTGGGTTCGAAGCCAGGCAGGCACTTTACTTTGTGTTAATTATTTCATCACCACTGCTCTGCAAACGGTGAAGGAAAACATTGTGAGGAAACTCACAGGAGGAGGCATGTCTTAGAACCATAAATTCGAAGATATTACATCTACCAACCCGCACTGGGCCCGCGTGGTGGATTACGGCCCATTCCCTCTCACAGAGAGGAGGGCCTTTGTCCCAGCAGTGGGGAACATAACAATGATGATGAAGTTGAATTTTCATTAATTATATTGGATACTTAGTAGAATAGATTGCTGCAGGGTGTTGCCTGGCAATTTGTATAAATACCTGCAAATTTTAGCGTTGGGATCTCGTCGACAATGTTTTTTGTACAATAGTCATGTTTACCATAATAAATTAAGTTTTAGTATTTGTTTCGAAAAGACCTAATATATCGTCAAAATAGAATTATATCCTGATTTGTTTGATATTAAGAGGAGCTACATCAGTGCCAACTTTTTAGGAGTGTAAACTAAGTATTTGATAAAAAGAATGATTCTCTTGTAAAAGTCATCAAAATGTAATTGTAGTAATTGTATCGCAAACTGAATTTTATATTTGGGTTTTAAAGTTGTTTTTCCAAAAGCACATCTTTTTGCTTAGAAGTTTGGCAAGTAGGTACCTACTGTAGCTTATAGTTTCCAAGTACAATCTTAATATCAAATGAATCATTCTGTTATGTTAGATATACTCGTAAATATATGTATAGTTACAGCAGCTACAATATTATATTAGATTATAAGATATTAAGTTAATTAAATATGATTTATATTTACATACAAGATATTGTTTTTTATTTTCCAACTTTCTGTCATAAAATAACAGTACGCTAGGTGCACATAGATTTCCTATACACATTGCGCCAGTTATGTGTAAGTTTGACGTGATAGGGGGCGATCCTGTTCCCGTCTACCGATCAAGATTCGAGACTGCTGCTACTGAAAAAATCCTGGTGGTATTAGGGTCGGTTCACATCTGACGGAAGATGCGTCGAGCGTAGTCAGCTAAGTACAGTAAACGCACTAACGTATTATCGGTTGAGTGTGAACGGTCAAGTGTTTTTCTATACATTTGTCTGTTCTGGCGTTACGCGACCGATAATACGCGACGCATGTTCCGTCAGATGTGAACCGACCCTTACACTGCCTGGCCTGGGCATCGAACACAAGATTACACTCAGCAGTATTGCGAACAGTACACCATCGAGGCAGGGGCGGAACGTAAATTTGTGGGGCCCTGATCTATAATACTCCTTGTGGCATTAATCAAACTAGTTGACATTTTGTCAAGGTGTAAATTATGATTAAAAGAGCGTGGGCACACACACTATCCACCTTATTTGATTGTCCGAGCCTAGGATGCGCCGGACGTCGTGGAAGTCCGTCCCTCGGGGAGGCTCTCCTTTCGAGCACTCCCTATCTACTTTATATTTTTTGTCTGAAGATAATCGGTATAAGCGTGTGCAGAAGATATTTGACTACTGGGACCCAAGGTCCTAGGCCGTTTACGGACACCAACATTGTATGCAGGGGCCTTTGAATCCCCGGGACCCTGGTAACCCTAGTGGGTTGCAACAGTTTGCATTTATTTACCTAGTATTCTGTTTTATTAGTGCTTGTACCTTACAGCGTAAGGTGTAAGGCTTACACTATTGTAGTGACCCGGCTTTGCCATTTGTTTTTCACAACATTTTGTAATAATTTAAGCCTGGAAGGGCTGAAAGCAATATTAACCATTTTGTCTTCAATAGTGGGCTTTATATCCACGGGGTCCTGCAGCCTAATTGCGGAAATGAATTCGACAAGACGATTTGACCGCGAGTCCGCGACCAACCGACCAATTACATGCGAGATGAAAGATGCGATGTGGATTTCCGTCAATGTGATTGGAATTCGATTGATGGCTGTCAAACCCTTTGCCTTGCCGAATTCACTTACGCAATTAGGCTGCTGATCTGCAGCCCAAAAAGTCCCAATGGCTAAGACCTCGCCTGTCATGCTTGAGGTCGTGGGTTCAAATCCAGGCAATTACCAATGTGACTTTCAAATTCGTACTTTCTAAGATTATCTTGGACATCAGAGGCAACAGTGAAGGAAAACGTGTTCGTAGTCGCAGCGGAAAAATGTCGTATATCTTAATTTCAGTTTAGCAGATAGTTAGTGTATGACGTCGTGTAATTGTGTATGGTAACTACAAATTTGTGTATCCCACCATTGGGGAGCTAATCAATAAAACCTGTTTCCGCTGGAACTACGTCATCCCAGCGGAACTTTTTTTTCCTATGCACGTAGAAGAAAAAAAAGACATCCAATAATTAGTTTGTAACGAGAGGTAAATGTGTATGCTTGAATGAAATTTGTGTGACATAAAACTGCGGCAATAATCAAGTTTCCGCTGCGCTGACGTTTGGCAATTTGATGAAAATCATATAAAACGGCTTAGTGCAGAGTTGATTTTTTTTTACGTACGTTGCTTTGAATTTGTGTGTAATGATTGTTAACACAGAATTAGAAAAAAACATACCGTTCAGAAGATATACACGAAAAAGTAAAATAAGGTTATTAGGTCCAAGAACTTAAAATAGGAACACTAGAGCATAACTTATAACTTTTATTTGTATCTTTTAAGGGACTACAATGCCTTGCCAAGTTTCATTTATGTGGTATTAGTAATTAATGAGCAATGGCATAATTTACTACGGCTTGAGTACTATATTGTATGACATCCGATTGCAGGACTTTTTAATGGAAAAGCAAAATATAACTTATTCCGATGATTAGTTTATTAATGCAACTATTCACATCTAAAATTTCAGCTCAATACACTAAATAATTAAAGAGATATAATAAAAATACCATAACAACCGCAATACATGGATAAACCGACAAAGTTTGAATGGCTACAAAAAAGCGGCCGTGCAGTATAAAGAGTTAACGTTCTAAAATTTCCAGTGTTGTACCATTATTGGACTGGTACAGCTGTGCACACAAGTTTTGAACAATTAACTAATACTAGTATACCATTTTTTAATAATTTTGGAGTGCACTTGTCATTACTTCATATTGACGATTCATTGTGTTTTTTGTGTATATCTTTCGTTGGAGGTCATGAATAAATAAATAAAATAATAAATTTCGTGATAAAAATAGTAGGTCACTTGATTTTTAATTAACCGACTTTCCAAAAAGGAGGAGGTTCTATGGTTGGCAGTATATGTATGTACTGATTTCTCAGTCAATTGTGAACCGATTTTGAAGATTATTTTAATTGAAAGAGTAGGTTCCTGAATTGGTCCCATTTAAATTTGGTGAAGATCTGATAAAGAACTTCGGAGATATATAACAGAACACTTAAATAAACAACAGCAAATCTCTCGGGATTGCTGCAATTGCATTGCATGGCACACTCTCATTTCGGGTTTTTCATCGTCGTTTATTCGGTTAATCTATTCCTTACTATAGAACTTGCTCATTAAATTATTTACCATAAAAATACAATTGGCTTTCAAATAAAAACAGTACAAAGTGAAACATATCTTCAATTTCGGAAGTCGGTGTCAAAAACGAAGAAACAAAACAGAAACACCGACTGCCGAAATTGAAGTAATTTTCACTTTTTAGTGTTTTTATTAGTAAGTCGGTTGTATTTTTTTGTAACAAAGTATTTTTTTCTTAAACTTTCAAAATTATTTGCATCTGTAACAAATGCATTTATTTACCAGTACTTATATTACAAAAAGTTATTACTGTAGGTAATTATTATGTCCTTAATATTAAGCTAGTAATAATTTAAAAAAAAAACTTACACCAGTAGTCATTTCAAATGTCGAATTTAAAAAGTTAACAGTATACTATGGAATAATTTAAAGTAGGTAGGTATTTTCTTGGCACGCGCTTCCTCTTCTTGTTTGTTTATCAGTCACAACCAACTCCCTAAAATTTACATAGTAGAACTTAAGATTTACAATCTATATGGGCTTCAGTAGGTAATATATTTTTTATTTATATATAATAAAAAAAACTGATTCATTATATAAATGTTTTTAACAATCTCGGGACACTGGGGTCCCGAACCTTTGAAAGCCGTGCCAGGGGCCGAAGCTAACTCGCAGAGGCCCTGTTAACTATGTATCATGGTATGTGACACCAAACGATGATGATTCGTAGATGCACTACGTAAGAGCACCCAAGGACAATCCCCGGTTTGTGCAGGACTATTGTTAATATGGAGACAAAGATATTGGGCTATGGGTTTGGCAGGTTTAGTGGATCGATTGCCTAAAACTATAGAATGACTATTAGCCCTGACTGACCACTGTTGAATTACACGGCTATAAAATGGCAGGTGGTGACTTGCACACTTAATTAATGGACGAGGGTCTTTTTAGTACTTGAGTGGCGTAGCGCCATGGGGGAAAACATATCTGGAGGTGCTTGAAGAGTGGAGAGGTATACCAAGGCTATCAGTCCAATCCCGGAAATACGGTAAAGATCCCTACCAGCATCATCCAGTAAGATTATACTTCTTCCCACCGAGCACTTTTGCTCTTGTGAATCTTCATTCAAGCCAACCAATTAAGGCAAACGAGAGATGGGAGCTCTGTTCCCCATCAGTGTTCTTTCCGGCCGGCCAATAAAGGCAAGCGGAAGATGAGGGTCAACTGACAAGACTTCTCCCAGGAGATCTGGTCCGTGGGGCCGCCACTGCCCAGCAGCTTACCACAAAGCTGCCCTGCGGACCTATCTCTGTTATTATTACTTTGTTAAAATATTGTTTTTTTTTTTAAGTATTATATTAACATTAACTAATAAATACTTTTAAGAATACAAAGTTAATGCAGTTGTTTTATTTTCTGCTAAACTATTGTGTACGCACCTGTACGAAACTATTAAACACAATAACGAGCTATACTGGAAATTTTAGAACGTTAGCTCTTTATACTGCACGGCCGCTTTTTTGTAGCCATTCAAACTTGGTCGGTTTATCCATGTATTGCGGTTGTTCTGGTATTTTTATTATATCTCTTTAATTATTTAGTGTATTGAGCTGAAATTTTAGATGTGAATAGTTGCATTAATAAACTAATCATCGGAATAAGTTATATTTTGCTTTTCCATTAAAAAGTCCTGCAATCGGATGTCATACAATATAGTACTCAAGCCGTAGTAAATTATGCCATTGCTCATTAATGACTAAGACCACATAAATGAAACTTGGCAAGGCATTGTAGTCCCTTAAAAGATACAAATAAAAGTTATAAGTTATGCTCTAGTGTTCCTATTTTAAGTTCTTGGACCTAATAACCTTATTTTACTTATACGTGTATATCTTCTGAACGGTATGTTTTTTCTAATTCTGTGTTAACAATCATTACACACAAATTCAAAGCAACGTACGTAAAAAAATTCAACTCTGCACTAAGCCGTTTTATATGATTTTCATCAAATTGCCAAACGTCAGCGCAGCGGAAACTTGATTATTGCCGCAGTTTTATGTCACACAAATTTCATTCAAGCCTACACATTTACCTCTCGTTACAAACTAATTATTGGATGTTTTTTTTTTCTTCTACCTGCATAGGAAAAAAAAAGTTCCGCTGGGATGACGTAGTTCCAGCGGAAACAGTTTTTATTGATTAGCTCCCCAATAGTTGGATACACAAATTTGTAGTTACCATACACAATTACACGACGTCATACACTAACTATCTGCTAAACTGAAATTAAGATATTCGACATTTTTCCGCTGCGACTACGAACACAAGGAAAACATCGTGAGGGAACCTGGACCTATATAAAAAAAAAACTTTATTACATTATCACATTACATTTACAATCATTCTTACGCAGGGGTCTCCTTTTAAGTATATCAAATACCTGTGCTAGGAGGCCCCGCTCTTCATAACTTTTAAAGTGAAAATGAACAAGGCTTGTAACAAACGAGAAATAAAAAAAATAACTTAAAATAATAAAAATTACAATAAAATCAAAATAATACAAAACTATGTTGTGTGATTGTGTGTGTTCTGTGTATGGTGTGATGTCCAACCTTATTGAAGTGTTTGCAAGAGTACTTCTATGTCGTAGTAAGTCTTGCTGTTTAGCCAACTGATTAGGACTTTTTTACACTCTCTGACAGTCATCGGGTAAATGTTCAATATCTTATTTATTTCGTTGTATAAGTTTATAGAAAGTCTAGTATATTGTCTTGCTGTGTAAGTTGATTTAGCCGAGACTATGTGTGCTACTAAATAATTCCTCCTCTTTTTTTGGGACGCAGGAAAACACGGTAGTGTTTTATGCAGTTTCAAAATAACTCTGGTGTATAACTTCCTAACCGTTTGGAGATCACTAACTTTCAGTTTCTCAACACCCAACTGTGACAAGCGTTTAACAATTTGTCACATTTGAGAAACATCTCGAATTAACCACATGTTACAGCAGTTTTGGGTTTCTGAGAACCATTTTTAATGTTAATCTCTTGTCAACGAGCTTAATTTATAATTGTTGGAAATTGGTCGATTATTCGCAGATTAAAATTAATATTATGATTTTAAAGGCTTATATTACGATAAAAAAGATAATAGGGGTCGTCGAAAACTGTGGTATGGGTTGAGTTATAAAAAATATGTTAATTTAGATCAATTATTAATTAGCAAGATTTAAAAAAAGTAGGATGTTACAAACTTTTTAAATTAATTACATTATAAAAACTTGACACAATTATCAAAAATAGTTATTTTGTATTTAGGTAAATAAAAATAAAATAAAATAAATTACTGACCTGGGAATCGAACCTTCCTCACGCGCATTAATTTTAACTGTACCCTGTATTTAGTACTTATCGAGGTCAGTTTCTGGATAGATTTGTGTTTAGCTTGAAGCGGCTGGGGTGGTGACCGCGCCAGGGTAAGCAACACTTGCCAAGGTCAGTCTTGGGATGGGTGACCACTTTTTTTTTTGGATCGCTTGTTTATGGATAGGTGACTCCACCAGGGTAAGCAACACTAAACAAGGTCAGTGTTTGGATGGGTGACCATCACCACAATTTTTTTATTATTAATTAACATTACCAAGGTCACCCAACCAAAAACAAGCGAACCCAAAAAAAGTGGTCACCCATCCAAACACTGACCTTGGTAAGTGTTGCTTACCCTGGCATGGTCACCAATCCAAAAACAAGCGAACCCAAAAAAAGTGGTCACCCATCCAAACACTGACCTTGGTAAGTGTTGCTTACCCTGGCGCGGTCACCCATCCAAAAAAAACCTTGGTAAGTGTTGCTTAACCTGTGTGGGGTCACCTATCCAAAAAAAAGCATACCAAAAAAAAACGTGGTTACCCATCCAAAAATCGTCCCTGGTAAGGTTTGCTTAACTTGCGGGCTACACCAACCCAGCCGCTCAAGATAAAATACTATTACGTTATAGTAGTGAAGGAATTGAATGAATACTAGCTAGGGTAGCCAACCGAAATAAATTATTAAATGTAACAAGCGATTACGTAATTTCTCGATGATGCAGAGTTGAGAAACTCACTGACAACTGACGGCTGGTTAATTTGTGACAAATTGTCAGCTGATTTGAGATGTGACGTCGACTTCAGAAACTCGCCCTAACTGCCAGTTTCCCACGTCTCAATTATCGGGCTGTTAACGTAATCGACGATTAATCGCCTGTTAATTCTACTTTCAGTTTCTCAACACCCAACTGTGACAAGCGTTTAACAATTTGTCACATTTGAGATAAATCTCGAATTAACCACATGTTACAGCAGTTTTGGGTTTCTGAGAACCATTTTCAATGTTAATCTCTTGTCAACGAGCCTAATTTATAATTGTTGGAAATTGGTCGATTATTCGCAGATTAAAATTAATATTATGATTTTAAAGGCTTATATTACGATAAAAAAGATAATAGGGGTCGTCGAAAACTGTGGTATGGGTTGAGTTATAAAAAATATGTTAATTTAGATCAATTATTAATTAGCAAGATTTAAAAAAAATAGGATGTTACAAACTTTTTAAATTAATTACATTATAAAAACTTGACACAATTATCAAAAATAGTTATTTTGTATTTAGGTAAATAAAAATAAAATAAAATAAATTACTGACCTGGGAATCGAACCTTCCTCACGCGCATTAATTTTAACTGTACCCTGTATTTAGTACTTACCGAGGTCAGTTTCTGGATAAATTTGTGTTTCGCTTGAAGCGGCTGGGGTGGTGACCGCGCCAGGGTAAGCAACACTTGCCAAGGTCAGTCTTGGGATGGGTGACCACTTTTTTTTTGGATCGCTTGTTTATGGATAGGTGACTCCGCCAGGATAAGCAACACTAACCAAGGTCAGTGTTTGGATGGGTGACCATCACCACAAAAATTTAATTATTAATTAACATTACCAAGGTCACCCAACCAAAAACAAGCGAACCCAAAAAAAGTGGTCACCCATCCAAACACTGACCTTGGTAAGTGTTGCTTACCCTGGCATGGTCACCCATCCAAAAACAAGCAAAGCCAAAAAAAGTGGTCACCCATCCAAACAAGACCTTGGTAAGTGTTGCTTACCCTGGCGGGGTCAGCCATCCAAAACAAACGAACCAAAAAAAAAAGGTCACCCATCCAAAAAAAACCTTGGTAAGTGTTGCTTAACCTGTGTGGGGTCACCTATCCAAAAAAAAGCAAACCAAAAAAAAACGTGGATACCCATCCAAAAATCGTCCCTGGTAAGGTTTGCTTAACTTGCGGGCTACACCAACCCAGCCGTTCAAGATAAAATACTATTACGTTATAGTAGTGAAGGAATTGAATGAATACTAGCTAGGGTAGCCAACCGAAATAAATTATTAAATGTAACAAGCGATTACGTAATTTATCGATGATGCAGAGTTGAGAAACTCACTGACAACTGACGGCTGGTTAATTTGTGACAAATTGTCAGCTGATTTGAGATGTGACGTCGACTTCAGAAACTCGCCCTAAGTGTGTATAAGTTTCCAGTAGGGAATCTGTATGGTTTTAGATGCATTACTTTTAGAAGAGACCGTTGTGCACGCTCCAGTTCGAGAAATTTTATTTTAGTAGCTCCACCCCATACCGGTATGTACATCAAAACTGACTGGGCCAAAGAGAGGTAGGTCTGCTTTAAGAGGTTCTTACAGGTAACATGTCGTAATGTCTTGAATATCCATATGAGTTTCCTAATTCGGGACATAACTACTTCTATGGTTGTGTGCCAAGACAAGCGTTGATCAACCATAACACCAAGACATCTAATTTGAGTAACTTTTGCCACTTCATTACACGAACAATTTTTATTATTAATACTTGAGGGATCATGACAAATGTGGATCTTAAGAGAATGATTAGGTCCTGGTTGGGAATTATTATATTTTGTAAAAGCAATGTATTTGGTTTTGGAGGTGTTAAGCGTTAATAGATGGGAGTTCAACCAATCTGCAATCCTGGCTAGGCCTTTTTCAGCAGACTTATACACAGCTTCCCATGTATCCCCACTAAAAACAAAGGCTGTATCATAGGCGTAGGAGAATACCCGACCACTCAAGCCGCAAAGGCTATTTATATATATTAGAAATTAGAAATAGGGTAGGGCCCAAAACACTGCCCTGTGGGACACCAAAATTCATATTTGCCTCCTCACTTGTGTATTTTCCTATTATATCACGGTGCCTCCTATCTGTAAGATAATCTGTAAGCAGGGACAGGGGGACTCCCCTAATGCCTGAGGCCTCTAGACTACGCACAAGGATGGAGACTAATAATATAATAATAATAAAGACTGAGACAGTATCGAATGCTATTTTAAAATCAAGGTAAATAGACACTTTTTTTCCTGTATCCACTTGGTTAACAATATGAGAGGTTAATGCTAAAACTGAATCTTCGGTTGATAATCCCTGTCGAAAACCGTACTGAGAACTAGATATCATGCTGTATTTATTAAGGTACTTTATTAGTCGACAGTTTATTACTTTTTCTAAATTTTTTGAAATTGCAGGAAGTATAGATATTGGCCGGTAATTATTTACATCGTCTCTGTCCCCACCCTTGTGCACAGGTGTGATAACAGCTTGTTTCATGGCGAGTGGAAAGATTCCCTGTCTAACCCTCAGTTTCCCACCTTAAAATTATCGGAGAATTAATGTGACAAATTGTCAAGCACGCGTTATCTGCTGTGATTGGTTGAATGAATTTTCGACAGCCAATCACAGAAGATAACACGTGTTTGACAATTTGTCACATTAATTCTCCGATAATTTTAAGGTGGGAAACTGAGGGTAAAGCATAGATTTGCTAGTTGTGTAATTATTGGTACAACTACGTCTTGAGCTAATTTTAGGAATTTTGTAGGTATATTATCCCATCCCTGGTGCACTCTCAGATTTGAGACTCATAAGTATGCTGTAGACTTCCATCGGATCTGTTTCTAAAAGCACAAATGAAGAGCCCTGTACTGTAACACCATCTAGACTATGTGGTAGATTATTTGTGATGATTTCTTCTGCTAGTGTTTTACCAATTTTTGAAAAATAGTTATTAACATCATTAACTGAGTCCTGTGGAGTGGGTTTTATTTCTAATAATTCTAGTTCCGGTATCCGGTTTACGATGTGTGTTATTGTTTAAAGTATTCCACATTTGTTTATTATTTTTACTTGCATTTGACATCTGTTATTTATCATATTTTCTTCTTAGTTTTTTAATTAAATTATTGCAGTAGTTGAGGAGCTCGTGGCTAAATAATAATAGCCGCACGGGTCGATCATCAAGGTTAAGCAACGCTTGACGAGGTCGGTTCGTGGATGGGTGACCATTTCAACATACCGAGTTTCCTCCGTGCCTCGGAAAGCACGTTAAGCCTTTGGTCCCGGCTGTCATTTTGAAGATCTTTGACAGTCGTTACGAGTAGTCAGAAGCTTGAGTTCTGACACCAGTCTACCCAAGGGGTACCGTGTTACCCAGTTACTGGGTTGTGGAGGTCAGATAGGCAGTCGCTCCATGTAAAACACTGGTACTCAGCTGAATCCGGTTAGACTGGAAGCCGACCCCAAAATAGTTGGGAAAAAGGCAAGGCAGATTGATTTTATTGCAGTAGTTGCGGTATCTTCTATATGTAATTTTTAGGGTAGCATTTGTAGGATCAGAAAGTAGCTTCATTTGCATCCTGTTTCTATTTTTAACCGACTTCCCAAAAAGGAGGAATATTAATATTATAGGATATTTCCGTCAATAGTGGACCGATTTAAAAAATTCTTTTTTTGTTTGAAAAAGTATGTTTCGAAATTGGTCCCAATTTAATTTGGTGAAGACCTGATGAAGAACTTCGGAGATATACAAAATAACTCTTTAATAAATAACGGCAAATCTCTCGGGATTGCTGCAATCGCATGTCTGTTTATTGTTTATGCCATTTCATAACACAACATCACGCTAGTACGCTCTTAAGGGGTACGCATTTCACCGGTTATGTTCAAGTTTCATGAAATCTATTCTGGCGTTATAGTTACCTTGCTAACTTAACTAACAACTAACGCGTAAAAAACTAACGCGTACGTACGTAGTAATCCTCCTTGTGAAGTGAAATCAAGCAGAAACGTGAACTTGTAGTGCATATTGAATATCCGCCACGCCGGCCGGCCCGGAGTCCCGAGTGTAGTGGTTACCTTCAATCCCTGCCTATCCAGGTGAGTGTTTATACTTTTTCTCAACGCAAGGAATCGCAGGGTTGGGATTGCCAACATCGGAGATTGTAATTGTTTCTGCGGACGAAGTCCAATCACTTAGCTTAAGTAAAATCATAAAGTGATCAGTTATCGTAGTATTTATTATGGCAATAGAAGCTTAAATAAAATAATAAAATGGTCTAGAAAGTTTGCGCCTCTAGTGGGCAGATAGTGTCCTGGCAACAGGCCGTGCATTCACAGCATGTTTAGATAACTGCCTATTCGTACGCTCATGACTGAGTTCGGTAGATTTACGGATAATATTTATGTTTATATCGCCTGTTATTATTATATTTGAAACTGACTGTTTAGACTCTAGGTGTCTATCGAGGGAATTTATAAAGTTTTCTGCATTATTATTGAAGGAGAACGATAAATACCGAGTACTATAAGGTTGGGCATGCTGATCTGTAAGCATGATGCGTGGGTCAAATAGATTTCCAAAGGAGCGTCCTCACTGAGAGCATTCACGTGTAATGAGCATTCGACGTCGAATATTCGAGTGGTGTGGACGTTGAGCCGAGCGTTACAAAGATTGCACGCAAGCGCGAACTTCGGCCGGTGTGGACGTCGCAACGATTTTCGCCGAAACGGCTCGCATTCGAATATTCACACAAATAAAACGATCTAAAGCGAGCACTCAGTTAATGAAATGAATGAGTATGTTTGTGTGTGCGGAATAACCAGTAGTTTTCTCTGTTAATTTGATTGCAATACGCTTTCGGTTTTCATGATGGGAGGAGGGTTAAAGTTGCTGATGAAGATGTTGATTTTTATATGCCTTGTTGAAAGACTACTGGGTCCAAAAAGTTTATTCAAATGTACCATCGTAATGAAAAGAAAATGTTAAAATAATAGAAGTTGTTTGAACATAAACTTGTTTTATTATGGTTTTTGCTTCTTAGCAGTGGTACAGACATTTCATAGTATTCTGCAGTCTTCTTCTTTTCGTGCGAGGTGTGGCCACCTCTGGTATCAGAGTTAATTAAGCCGCCTCTGGGAAACCCTACAGGCCTCTGACCTGGCTATTTCAGACTTAATTAACTATTTGTCTCTTCCCTCGGACCGCCGCAAGGTGTATACGTGCATACAGTTCTTTATTTATTTTTGATGTTAAATATTAATTCATTTTTGGGAAAATAATTCATACGAAAAATTAGGAGTGCATAAGGCTTCAGGGGATCAATCAGCGTGGACGCCACAACTTCTTGACCCCACCTTCATCTACACGAAGCCCCCACCCTACCCTGCGTGTGCGCAACGACCCCACCTCCAAAGACAGCCCCCGACAAGGATAGCGCTGGACGGACCGCTCTACGCGCATTGACACCTTCACTGAGTTTCTGCTGCCCTAGTTCTTCGTTCGCTGCTGACCGACGACGCGGTAAGCGCTTATTTTGGATAAATTGTACTACCTACTTATTATTATTTGGCAATTCAAACTTGCTGGTTTGCACAGACGATCTGACTGGAACCCATTCGCCGCTTATACTTTCCTGGTACTCAAAATTGATAAGTCACTGTGTGAGTCAAATCTTGCTGATCAATACTCGGATAAAAGTGTCACCCCACCGAACCACTTCTCTTTTCGTAATGTTCAAACCAAAAGACGAAGACAGGTTGATTTGGAGGAATATAGAGATGACATGATAAATAAAATAAGATCAATGTTATTAACACAGGAAATGGAGCTAAAAAAAATTGCGTCAACTCTTTTAGAAACAAAGCAGAATAATTCTAGTATAGAAAATTCGGTGATTGCTCTTACTGCGCAAAACGAAGAGTTTAAAAGAAAAATAGAATAAATGGAGTCTCCAGCTTAAAAGGATCAGGAATATATAACCATTCTAGAGGAAAATATTGAAGACTTGCGCAGCGCTAGTCGCAAGTCTAATATCGAAATAAAAAATGTCCCTAAGCAGACTAAAGAATCAACGGAGGATCTAATCGACATGGTGTTATGCTTAACCAAAAACATAAACTGACTAACAATCTCCTTTTTCATAGAGTTTTTTAGCTATTTGCTTTTAAATATTTTAGAATGTGATGATGACTTTTGGTTGTGAAGAGTCCAGACGGATAATTGGAGTGTAATCAATGATATTCAAATAAACAGATACGTTATACACTCACAAAACAATTGAAAAAAGTGTTCCGCGCAGCAGCGGCAGCACACATACACACTTTTCATTCATCTGACATTTCACTACAAGTCGAAAGAGATGGCTTGATAAAACCAACAAGAAAAAAAGAGATAGCTAGTGTTTGTCACTTGCGTGTGTGAATGTAAACAAATATTATTCTGACCACCAAATATCAGAATATTAGGAAAAAAAAATTAGTAAATTGAGGCGTATTGCGTACTTACATATGGTATGATATCCCTTCTGTTTTATGTACTTTAGTATCATAATTGGTACAATTTCTAAAACACACGATGGTGCGTATAACCTCAAGAAGATAACTAGTAAAATCACACGCGATTGAACCTAAATTATTAGAGTAATCTAGGCTATAATTGCTGATTCAGCAGTGCTAAATTGAAGGAGAAAAGTACGCAGATGAGACGAAAGGCAATGGATAAAGTTGAATTTACTAATTATGCCACATACCTTTGAAACAGCGATTCCCATGCAGATGCATGCCACGTTCTTGAAGTTCAGCTTACAGACTAGGTACACTATGCTGACCAGCGGTACACAACACAGTAGGTCTTGGTAATACAGATAACACTTTACATGTAGGTTCAATTAAGAGGTTTGGGCGAGAGGATGCGTGATGATGAAGTGCGCGCACATCCGCCCTGGTTGGCAAGAGACTGCCCGACCGCTGGAGGCAGGCCATCGTGGCGTGGCGGCGTAATGACCGTAGCTCCATCACGCGGGATATCCCCAAAACAACGATATGTGACACTTATTTAATAAATTGGAACTATTAAACCAATGCCTCTCAATCGCCCTATGGTGATGTAATAAAATATGAACTATAAATTAGGAAGCGTAACCACACGATGCCGTCTACACCGGCCGAGCTATTGGCTCGCGAGCGGGACTCGCGAGCCGCGCTCAGCCGGTCTGGACACGGCTATTCATTATAATAATATCGGATCGCGCGCGCGCTTACAGTTTTGTAAATTGCCTTACATCTAGGTATAAAAACCTACATTTAGTACGGACGTAGCTCTTGGCCCCGGGGATGCGTGTTTGTATTTTTACCAATCTAGGTACCGTACCGTACGTGCGCTAGTTTTACTGTATGGAAATTATTTAAAATATATTAGTTTTTTCGTAATTTATGTAGGATACCTACATAAAGTACGAAAAAGTAAAGGTATATATAATTTATTATTATATATAATTTATTCTGCTTATGGAATAGCACAAGCAGAACACATTATTATATACCTATCTATTCAGTCAGTATTGAGGCAGCTAAAATTAGTAGGTATAATAACAATGTACAATAAAACGTAGGTACCTACGTCGTACAGGCGGTTGATCAAATAAAGTAGTCTGAATACAGTTTGACATATATATTTTTTATTTTATAGAAAAATACATAAAACACGATTATCGAGAAGATTCTGATTTCCGAAAACAAAAATACCTACCTACAAACATATTTTTTTTTACCTTTTGAAGTCGTTATGAATGTCCTCCACCCTTGGGCAAACCAAGGAGTTTTTTTTAATCGATGTCCTACTCTATGAATTTCTTCCTGTATCGTGGGTGCGTTTACAAACATCTCACATACACAAGACACCCAGATCCGGAACAACTTTCTGTAGACCATACAAATATTTGTTCGGTGCAGGAATCGAACCCGCGACACGCAGCACAGCAGTTGATCGCTCTACCATTACGCCAACCGTGTCGTCAATTCGACACGTATGTAAGTAATATTATTGCAACTGCACAATATTTACATATGTTACTCTATGTGGGCTTCTAAATATGTGTGCCAAATTTAATTTATGTTTATAGAACTTGCTCATTTTAGTGATAGTGTACTACAACTATAAAGAGAGAAACAATAACTTATTCACAAAAAAAAAAATCTACTTCAAAAGCAAAAACACTAAACAGGGTAAAATAACTTTAGTTTCGGAAGTCGGAAGTAATTATACCTACAAATTTTAGCTTCCTCTTACGGACTGGATAAATAAATAATAATGTGTTCTGCTTGTAAATCATTTAGGTACCTATACTTTTTCGTAATTTATGTAGGTATCCTACAAAAAATACGACAAACTTGATTGTTCTGTAAGTTGGCGAGTGGTTAAGCGATCGGCTGCTGCGCTGCATGTAGCGGGTTCTATTCCCGCATGGAAAAATATTTGTATGGCCTATAGATAATAATTGTTCCGGATCTGGGTGTCATTGGCAAAATACTTAGGTATAAAATACCTGTATTTACACAATCGTGCTGTTTGTTGCTAAGGAGTTCGGCTGTATGCTCCATATTTAGAAAACTGCTGGACCGATTTTGATGAAATTTTCTTTTATTCTAGCACTAAGTATTCCCTAAGTTGAGAGATACTCAATCCTACACAAAAGGAATGATCACGATCCAATAAGTGGTTTCGGCGAAATGCGTGTAAAAACATACATACATAAACTTATGACGTTTTGCACACGTGTTTGTGCCCAGATAGAGTAACATATTATGTGAATATTGTGCAGTTCCAATAATATTACATACATACATACATTTATGTGGAATTGATTATCTCTTTTTTTTGAAGTCGGTAAAAAAAGAAATTCTGTTTGTTTTTTTTGTTTTAGTGGTCTAAAACCATCTTCTGCCATAATGAAACTGGTTTAGGTCACATCGGTTTGATGGTTTCAAAGTCTGTAACGGACATAAGTAGAAACACTTTTTGTGTTTTTATAGGTATTAGGACAACTGGCTACCAAAACTTTTTATTTTATTTTATATTGGCTAAAACCGTCGCTTTGAGTATGCAGATGACAGCACAGTTACATAGAGGTACTTGTCAAACGCAAGGGCTACTAGGGTGAAATCCGGTCTCTTCGTGAGACTATGGTGAAGCGCTTGAACCAGACCTTGACGACGGGGAGGTCAACACGCAGGACCACATCGTATGCGAGATCTCACAAGAGATTTTGTAAAACTGACCCTGCAAAACCCCACTGCCAGAACACACGCTTGGCCGGGGACTTCATCCGTGCCTGGTGCGTGTTATCCCTACGTGAATTTTGGTTAGTAGTGAAGTGATTGGTGTATCAAGATGGTTGATTTGTATTTTTACCTAAAAAGTTAATCTTTTCGTTGGTTCCTGTCTGTTTTGTTATGAATACTATTAGTTAGTACCTATCAGAAATAGAGAAATAAATCATAATTCGCGAGCACGAGCCAATTGATAATGAACAGAAAAAAAATAACAGTCACATACAATAAAAAAGCAATAATGTAATCATCTAAATCGAGTAAAATCGCGTATTTTTAAAATGTCGGTAACTCGGTGAGACTGATATAAATAATAATTCTAATTAGTCCATCAGTTAGATTATCGAAAAATATTGGACACGTATTTTTTTATTTATTAAATCTTTAAAAATTGATAAAGATAAAGCTCGTCAAAGTTCCAGAGTGGATGTCACTTTACGTGACGTGACGTGGAACTTCAACGCACGGAGTAAGAAACTGTTGCGAATGCGATGCTTGCTTTTGATCAAATCAAATATACGCCGCACACTGCACTGTTGCCGTTCCGTGACATGCCATGTTCGCGCGCATTTCGCCCGCGCCGATGATGTGCGATCTCGCAACGTTGCGTTGCAGCCTTGATATCAGTACTGAGTAGCGATAAAAAAATCGATAATTTTATATCGATACTCAAGGAAGTATTGCGAGCATCTGGCGGGTGTTTCGAGGGTCCCTACCTAGGTACCTACCTAACTACCCTACTTACCCACATATGACATACCCTACCTCCACTAGATAGGTAGAGTGAGTAGGTAAGTTGGTCCTGCCCATCCTATGTACTTACCTAGCTTACAGCTACCCAACCTAGGTACCTAACCTACCTAACTACGTGCCTTACCTACTTACCTACCCTACCTTCAAAACAAATTCGGTCCGTATTCACTAACGCAATACCAGGTTCGTTTCTTATAAAAGTACTAAATCTTTTTGAAAGCAAAATCAGTGTCCGGTATAAAAAAGAAGGTCGTTGTAGTAGGTAAATAAATGAAATATATACGATGCACACTCACTACGCGCAGTATTGTACTCAACAAATTCATTACCTACTACCCGAGCGAGCGGCGATCTTCATTCAACTTCAGCGTCTCACCCCGCCCTACCCCGCACGACTCGTCTCCCCGCGCACCTCATACCCCCTGTTGACTAACAAGCAAGTGAGAACGCGATAACATTGAGCTAAAAATGGTGTTCGAAAATTTCATAAATCTTGTTCCAGGAAATACGTGTTTTTGAATAAGCCTTATAAGTTTGTGAAATAAAAATTTGTCACTTAGAATCTCCATTACATTTGCAAGGTTTCTATCGACATATTTTCTTTACTTTTACAATTTATGAATACATTATGAACGGCCAAAGTTCAGGTAAAATTTGTGGAAAAATCCAGATTTTTGGAGGCTAATACTGAATTGGTTTCTCCAAATTTTTATTTTCTGCTTAGATAGAAACCTAGATATATTGCACAAGATACCTATTAATTCAAAAAAAACAAAGATCGATGTGCTACAACGGCATAATCACGTACGAGCGTTTGTATGAAAATTATGTCGGATTGTCCGCTCTTAAGTGTTTATGACCTTCTTGGTCAATCGTATTATCCAATGAATGACATTTAACAAGATCGTATTCAAATGCTCCAATCTCGCAAGGGAATGGTTCGACTAGAACGTTCAGTTTTGCTCGAACGTGAATGCTGGGCTCGCTGGGAAGCATTTGTTGCTCGCCTACGATTGCTCGTTTACAAATGCTCGCGAAAGAATGCTCCCAGTGAGGACGCTCCTTCATTAACTTTATGCGTGTGGGTACAAATATCTCTTAGTGCCGGAGATGTTCCAAGTATACGTCGTACGAGTATGCTCTACTACTTGAAAGGAAACGTCCCAACAAACTTAGCACATCGTTTTTAATAACCTTGTTAAATCGATGCAACCATTACACTCAATGATATTCAAATAAACAGATATGTTATGAGCGCGCGCATTGTGAAGACTCGAATAGGTCACAATTGTGACCTTTAGTCTTTAGTTTATGGCACGCATGGCGAAGAGCGATATGGCTTTGTTGAAAAAAAACAAAATAAAAAAAATGCCATCGTGTGGTTACGCTTCCTAATTTATAGTTCATATTTTATTACATCACCATAGGGCGATTGAGAGGCATTGGTTTAATAGTTCCAATTTATTAAATAAGTGTCACATATCGTTGTTTTGGGGATATCCCGCGTGATGGAGCTACGGTCATTACGCCGCCACGCCACGATGGCCTGCCTCCAGCGGTCGGGCAGTCTCTTGCCAACCAGGGCGGATGTGCGCGCACTTCATCATCACGCATCCTCTCGCCCAAACCTCTTAATTGAACCTACATGTAAAGTGTTATCTGTATTACCAAGACCTACTGTGTTGTGTACCGCTGGTCAGCATAGTGTACCTAGTCTGTAAGCTGAACTTCCCGAACGTGGCATGCATCTGCATGGGAATCGCTGTTTCAAAGGTATGTGGCATAATTAGTAAATTCAACTTTATCCATTGCCTTTCGTCTCATCTGCGTACTTTTCTCCTTCAATTTAGCACTGCTGAATCAGCAATTATAGCCTAGATTACTCTAATAATTTAGGTTCAATCGCGTGTGATTTTACTAGTTATCTTCTTGAGGTTATACGCACCATCGTGTGTTTTAGAAATTGTACCAATTATGATACTAAAGTACATAAAACAGAAGGGATATCATACCATATGTAAGTACGCAATACGCCTCAATTTACTAAATTTTTTTTCCTAATATTCTGATATTTGGTGGTCAGAATAATATTTGTTTACATTCACACACGCAAGTGACAAACACTAGCTATCTCTTTTTTTCTTGTTGGTTTTATCAAGCCATCTCTTTCGACTTGTAGTGAAATGTCAGATGAATGAAAAGTGTGTATGTGTGCTGCCGCTGCTGCGCGGAACACTTTTTTCAATTGTTTTGTGAGTGTATAACGTATCTGTTTATTTGAATATCATTGATTACACTCCAATTATCCGTCTGGACTCTTCACAACCAAAAGTCATCATCACATTCTAAAATATTTAAAAGCAAATAGCTAAAAAACTCTATGAAAAAGGAGATTGTTAGTCAGTTTATGTTTTTGGTTAAGCATAACACCATGTCGATTAGATCCTCCGTTGATTCTTTAGTCTGCTTAGGGACATTTTTTATTTCGATATTAGACTTGCGACTAGCGCTGCGCAAGTCTTCAATATTTTCCTCTAGAATGGTTATATATTCCTGATCCTTTTAAGCTGGAGACTCCATTTATTCTATTTTTCTTTTAAACTCTTCGTTTTGCGCAGTAAGAGCAATCACCGAATTTTCTATACTAGAATTATTCTGCTTTGTTTCTAAAAGAGTTGACGCAATTTTTTTTAGCTCCATTTCCTGTGTTAATAACATTGATCTTATTTTATTTATCATGTCATCTCTATATTCCTCCAAATCAACCTGTCTTCGTCTTTTGGTTTGAACATTACGAAAAGAGAAGTGGTTCGGTGGGGTGACACTTTTATCCGAGTATTGATCAGCAAGATTTGACTCACACAGTGACTTATCAATTTTGAGTACCAGGAAAGTATAAGCGGCGAATGGGTTCCAGTCAGATCGTCTGTGCAAACCAGCAAGTTTGAATTGCCAAATAATAATAAGTAGGTAGTACAATTTATCCAAAATAAGCGCTTACCGCGTCGTCGGTCAGCAGCGAACGAAGAACTAGGGCAGCAGAAACTCAGTGAAGGTGTCAATGCGCGTAGAGCGGTCCGTCCAGCGCTATCCTTGTCGGGGGCTGTCTTTGGAGGTGGGGTCGTTGCGCACACGCAGGGTAGGGTGGGGGCTTCGTGTAGATGAAGGTGGGGTCAAGAAGTTGTGGCGTCCACGCTGATTGATCCCCTGAAGCCTTATGCACTCCTAATTTTTCGTATGAATTATTTTCCCAAAAATGAATTAATATTTAACATCAAAAATAAATAAAGAACTGTATGCACGTATACACCTTGCGGCGGTCCGAGGGAAGAGACAAATAGTTAATTAAGTCTGAAATAGCCAGGTCAGAGGCCTGTAGGGTTTCCCAGAGGCGGCTTAATTAACTCTGATACCAGAGGTGGCCACACCTCGCACGAAAAGAAGAAGACTGCAGAATACTATGAAATGTCTGTACCACTGCTAAGAAGCAAAAACCATAATAAAACAAGTTTATGTTCAAACAACTTCTATTATTTTAACATTTTCTTTTCATTACGATGGTACATTTGAATAAACTTTTTGGACCCAGTAGTCTTTCAACAAGGCATATAAAAATCAACATCTTCATCAGCAACTTTAACCCTCCTCCCATCATGAAACAAATGATAATGTTTTTCATCCAACCCTTTCAGTTCTCGAGGATCAAATCTCTTATTTTTCTCCTTCCAATGCACTTTAATCAGATGTCTTCTCAAATCCCTAATGGTATGAAACTTGTTTGAACATAACGGACAAATGTTACTCTTGTCGGAATGCTTTTTCAACTTGTGAACATTCATAATGCTCGATGACCGAAATCGGTCCCCGCATATCTCACAAGTGAAAGGTTTTTCTCCAGTATGCAAACGCAGATGCATCTTCAAGCAGGCAGAGTTGGCAAAACTCTTCAGACATACCATGCAGACAACGCTTTTCATGTCATGAGTTTCTATATGTTTTTTCAGCAAATGTTTTCCTATGAAATCTTTGCTACATATATGGCATACATAAGGCTTTATTTTTAAGTGGTGTCGGTTCATATGACATTCTAAAAGAGTGTTGTTCCATGTCTTATATTCACACAGTTCACATTTCAAATTTGGCTGTTGTTTCTTCATTCCTTTTTGAGGATTTTCTTCCATTAGATGTCCTCTCCAATGTCTACGTAATCTGGCCGGGTTGATCATTTTCTTACATTTAGGGCATGGTATGCTATCTAAATGAACTTTCTGATGATATTTTAGCAAAGTGATGTTTTGAAAAGACTTTCCACAGGTTTCACAAGTTTCTATAGATTCTGAGTGTGTTGTCATATGTTTTTTTAATAGGATCTCTCTCATTTCTTTCCCACAAATATGGCAGGTGGCAAATGGTCCGTTGTGTTTGCGGTTATGTGCCCGAAACTGTCTTACGGTCTGATACTCTGTATTGCAAATCCTGCATGGATATGTAATGTTAGGTCCGTGAGATTTGATATGCTGAACCAATTCTGCTTTGTTGTCAAATTTTTCTTGGCATACAATGCATTCTATATTTTTCTCCCTATTTTTTTTAACACTGCTATGTACTTTAACCATATGCTCTTTTCTTTTGGAATCTTTTAAGAACTTTTTGTTACAAAGGCCACAAGGGTAAACATCTGTGCTATGTCTCCGTTTGACATGGTTTGGCAGACTGTCGGAGGAAACAAATGAGGCGGGGCAATTTTCACAGACAAACTCTCTTCTAACATCCTCACAAGACTTCACATGACTTTCATAATTGTTAATATTACTGAACTCCGAATCACAAAACTGGCACACAAAAGAGTTTTCGTGGAACCGAAGAATATGAGCTTTTAAGACAACTTTAGAATAGAACTGCTTTCCACATTTATCACAAGTGTACGGATGATTATTTAAATGGTCTCGATTCACATGTCCGAGTAAGATCTCTTTTCTTTTACAAACATAGTCACAGTCAATGCATTTGACCTTATCTGCATTATTTAACATTTGTTCCTTATAGGTCTTTAAGTACTTATAATGCATGCAAGGTACTTCGGTACATTCCGGACAGCTGTACTTGCAGTTATGGGAATTGAATTCGTTATCAGAAAAAGTCTTTAGGCACATCAAGCATTGAAGGTTTTTTTGTTTCATTTGTTGACAGACCTTTGTATGCTTCTGATAAGTTTTTAAGGAATAAAATAGTTCACATTTCAAACACTTGATTAAAGTTTCTCCATGGTTTGTTTTAAGATGGTCCAGTAATTCCTTTTTGAGAAGTAATTCATTACAAAACTTGCATTTTACTTTCAAATGAAGTTCATGATGTTCTTTTAAATGTTGTATATTACTAAATGGTTTATAACATAGTCCACAGCGTAGAATTTTCTTTTGACATTTCATTCTATGTATCTTTAATGCTCTGTGTGTGGGTAGTTTTAAAAGACAGTTCACACATTTGAATTTCTTTCTTTTAAAATAAAGTTCTTTTTTCTCTTCAAATATTTCAGTCTTTTCTTCTGGCTTTGAAATAGTCTCATCTTTTACTTCCCTAATTTCAGGGGAATCACAGATATTATTTTCTAATACAATAACAACATTGGTACCTTCATTATTTGAGTCAGGTAAATGATAGAAAATATCGTCTGATTTGCTAAACAAATCATCAACATAGTTATCTAAGATCTTCAATGTTTCCTTTGTGTTTTCTATGAAAATGTATGACTGAATCAGTTTTTCGATACAGCTGTTGCATATGTGTGAACTTGCTAGGCTGTAAGTGGCCTGGAATAAGAAAAAAGTTGCATTTTATTGAACCAAGTTGCTAGACACCTATAAATTAGAAGCAATGAGATATTCATCCAATATAAATTTACATTTAGACACAGTCTTGCAACATACATACTAGACTGAACCTGCAGCCTGCAGTACCTATTAATACTTTTAACGCCTATTCCAGTTATTATAGGAGACCTTATACAAATCAAAGCAACTAAATAGTCCTTTCAGGTTATGAAGGTAAAGTAAACATACATTCAGAGAAGTATTTATCAGATTCGTGGTACTAAGGATGATCAAAATACACAATAATACACATACCTCTTTAAACACTTCATCAGCGATAGCCTGCAAAGCTTTCGTACGAGTCTGCTCATTCACAATAATCTCCAAATCTTCGTCAATTGTGCTCATATTTTCGTCACTTTCCAAGCATATTCCACAGAACTTAGAGCAGTACAGGACATTTTTGAGCTTCCTCTTGAAACTGTCCATCTTACCAAGTCCTGAGAATGAGTAAATGTATCATTATATTAATTTAATTAGGTTCAGAACAAAGATTCGTATGTGTCAAATTTGTGCATATTTGTTGTTTTTTTTTTTATTTGTCGTTGAATTGTTGACAATTAGGTTAGGTTTGTTTATGTTATGCAGTTGATCTCAAAACTTTCTAAGATTTTAGTCGTATTCTGACTTATCCAGAGACCCTTTGGCAGTTTGGCCAACCTTGTGCCACACAGTACTAGGCTTGTCGAAAAGATATCGATACATCGATATTTTTGATTCGATATATCGATATTTTTATCCGATATATTTTCATCCGATACATCGATATATCGATCCAAAATATTTAATATCGAAAAAGGTATAAAAAACGATATATTTTTCAAATTTGTTTATTAGCGGAATATTTAACATAATTCAAAGCCGTAAAAGGTACGAGTATGTTATAATAATGTTTTCTTTGTGTTCCGTGTGTGTGTATGTAGCGGCCGCGGAGGCAGTCATCATCAGTCACTCGTTACTCACTTTCAAATGTGATTTCTTTTGCGTTGTGTGTGTGTGGTGCGTGTCATCTTCTAATATTTTTAGAAGATTACTATTTCGTCTTTTATTTTCAATTTTTGCCTATTTAAAAGGAATAACGATTAAAATACCTTCGTTTTTATTAAGATACTCATACATTAAAGTAATGTACATAAAAATAATAATACAATAATAAATTGTACTACCTATTATTGAGCCAGACTGAACTAAATACATTATTATATTAAAACCGGAAAACTCTGAAAATCGGACCGATATATCGATATTTACTCCTGGATATATCCAGGCCGATATTGATATTTTAATAAATATCGATACATCGATATATTTTTTCTCTTTCGACATCCCTACTACTTAACCCTAGTACTTTTATTATATGGACATAGAGATCTGTCTTCACGGGTTTTTCAAGCAATAGACACCAGCGCCATCTAGATTTGTCCGACGAAAACATTATCTACTATATATAAATATAACCTTATACCTATAGTGCCTTCTCAGTACTGAGGTTATTAAATTTAAAGCTTGCTCATTCTTTTTTAGTGTTTTAAAGTATGGATTATATAAAATGTTTATGTTACACCATTACTATCGTAATCCATTATTAAAAAAATAAAATAACACATATCATACATTCATTAAAAAAATAAAAAAACTCATTATGTAATTCTATTTATTATGTCCACTATGAGGCCTTTTACAAAGCTTTTTAAAGTGTAATTTCTTGCCATTACTTAGTATTTATCGGTGTCATCACTGGTGTCTTGCTTTCCAGTGAGAGTTTTATTAATAGTTTTACAATAATTAAATACAAAAAATCTTATTGCCAAATTTGATAAGTATTCTTGCAATTTTGTTTTAAAATCAGCTATTACGTATAATAAAGTTTTTATATATTCTGCAATATTTTTAATTTCTAAATTTTCTTTTAACTCATCTGTAATGATGTCCTGGAAATCAGAAATCAGAGTAATCACCGACCTTATTTAATCTAACTCGTTTTCATCAATTAAATCTTTATTGCATTTGTAGCAATTTTTGTAGATTTTTTAATTAAATATCCACTCACATATTGCAATGGAGCCATAATTTAAGGATCGTCTTTTTCCTCTAAAGGCAGCATGTTTATTTTTAAAATTGTTTCCAAATTTATATTTTGTGTAACCTTGTTGGCTTCGCAGTCCTTATTAGTAACCAAAGTAACAAAGGCCTCACAATAGACTTTTTGGCAATTAGCACCCGGGGCATGAACACTGGAGAGGTTATTTACTAATAACGCTGCATAGGCAGATTGGAATGCATCCGGAGTTGGATTGACGTTGCGGCACCTGTGGCTTCTGATTGTGTCAAAAAAAAATTTCTAGAGGAACTTGATTCAGGTGCTGCATCCAAACTGAAGAAAAAAAAAACAAAATCTTACCAATGTTTTCTTTCTCCTTCAGAACAGGTGGTGTTGAAATAATTATATCTTGATTTAAGTTGTGGAAATCTGCAGTTGTGGAACATACTGAAAATTGAAAAGTTTACATTGAATATGTATAAGCCAACTGCCAACCACCAAACGAATTAATGAAAGAATGGGCCCCTTATTAAAATTACATAATAAATCTGTATTTTCATAATTGCACTTTATTGTTTAAACAAAGATTACCTTTAGAAGTAGACGGCAAAACGTTGGACACATTTTCGACAGATTTCAACGGTCTTCTTTCTATTGAAGTAGTACATACTGAAAATTTAAATGTTTACATTGAGTATATATATATAAGTCAACTGCCAAAGAATGCACCACCAAAAGAATGAATGAAAGAGTGGGCTCCAAATCAAAATTAGATCAGATGATAAATCTATATTTTAATAATTGCACTTCATTGTTTAATTAAACAAAGATTACCTTTAGAAGTAGACGGCAAAACGTTGGACACATTTTCAGTAGATTTCAACGGTCTTCTTTCTATTGAAGTAGAAATGAACTTCAGTGTAGATAGGCCTGCAAATAAAAAGTCAGTTAAATTTTTAAGTGTGTGAAACTCTAATAGAGTTTGCGAATTTATGTAACTATACACCTGACGTTTTTAGAAGTCATTATTAACATAACATGATAATGTTGTTTTTTTAAGAGATAAACAGATCTATATCACTCAAGTACCTATATTAATTTTATTTGTCCACATTAGTCTAATAACTATGAACTTTATTTCCTCACCTGCCAAATTTAATGTAGGTACAGCAATATTGCTGATTCGATTATAGCGGCAACAATATTTGAGTTCAAAATGAGCATGACAAACTCGCCGATTTTTGTAAATATACTCATTATTGAATTTCAATATGTCCCCACCAATATTAAAGACCCATGACATGAAGCGATCCATATCCTTTGCAGGGTTCGGAAAAAGATGCAGGACAGTGTGGGAATCTGAAAATTTAAAGATATAAAGTTCAAAACTTTTATTATGATAATGATGTTTCCTATACAAATGTTGAATAAAATAAGCAAGCATTAAAAAGTAACAACTTTGACTGCAAACAACTTTTATGTGGGGCTCTCCTATAGTTCCAAAATGAACGGTAAGTGTAAAACATAGTAACAAAGTGGGAGATCCTAGTACATACCAGAATTCCCAAAACACCCAGGGACACAGCACTTTTTCTCGGAAGACATGATAATGCACTTGTCAAACTGCCGTCAACAAAATACACAATGCACTGGAGTCACTATCTCAATTTCAGTCACTAAACGAGCTATCACGGCGTAGTCGATACTAGTTTGGAGGAGCAGGGGCTCGACTCACAAACAGCATGGGAACAACACAAGGATATCTTGGAATAGGACCAAAAGAACAAAATACAGAAAAAAAACGAACCGCACCGAACGAGAATCGAATTTATTCTGCATTCTGCAACAAGGAATTTAAGTACTCTCTACCGTTCTGCAATATTCTGCATTGTTTTGTTTTGTTTGTGACATATCGACATGACATGGGAAAATGAATGTTACCTGTAGCCAGAATTCTAGAATTCTACTAGCGTTTGGAATAACTTGTTTACTATCAAAATACGGCATACAACAGTTTCAAAAAGAATATATAATCATCAAACAAAAATGTTTTAAAATTTGAAATGTTTCAGATAAAAGTGTTTATTGATTTTAATCGTTACAATTACGTAAGTACACGCACACCCACATTAAACTACCAATAATGGTAGTAATGTAAAGAATAATAGAGTAATGATATTGAGAAAATAACCCGTCTAAATTATATTGGCCGTCAATTGCAGAACATTTCGTACAACAATATATTCATTGTAATTTATCTGTTTAATGTTATAGTAGCGACCTCTGTATCAGTCAGATCGAAACTTTCGCAGTATAATATTAATAAATTAAAAAAAAAAAGAAAAAAAAACAATTCACCCGACTGCTTAAAAAGCGAACTAAAGGTGAACGCGCACCTATCCGCGCCGCAGGAGCCGCACGCGCCGCAGTCATCGCATTTTATAATTATATCTTTATATGAAATCGTATGCAGCCTCGCGCACCTATCCACGCCGCTCGAGCCGCATTTCAGTAAAATGCTGTAGGTATACGGATTCCACCAGCGCGTGCGGATGACGTCATCAGATTCGGCAGGCGATGCGGGTGGCGCGGAAACATCATCCGTATCCGTATGAAAATAAAGTTCAAGATTTACATAAGTGAATACAATGCGTGCAGCGCGTTCGGCGCGGATAGCGCGGGGCCTTGAGAAAATGTGATGACTGCGGCGCGTGCGGCTCCTGCGGCGCGGACAGGTGCGCGTTCACCTTAAAAAGACATAAACAAGAAAAAAATCATGCTGTGCAGTCGGAGGATACATATCCGCGAGCTGGCTGACCAAAACCAGATGTATCCTCCGACTGCACTGCATGATTTTTTTCTTGTTTATGTCTTTTTAACCGACTTCAAAAAAAGGAGGAGGTTCTCAATTCGTCGGAATCTTTTTTTTTTTTTTTATATATGTTCCCCGATAACTCAAAGACGCCTGGACCGATTTCAAAAAATCTTCTTTTGTTTTGAAGGGTATACTACCTAGTTGGTCCCATAGTCATCAGGTCAGGATCTGATGATGGGATCCTAGAGCAATCGAGGGAACTCCTCAAATATTATAGGCAAACATATAGTGATTTTGGTATTTTCATCAACAATGCAATCACTTGCACTCAGAAAGTATAATTTGGTGAAGTGGAACTGATGAAGGAGACCACAGATGGCCACTTGAACTCCTAAATGCTAAGTATGTCACGGGTATAAAATATCTCGAATAGGTAACCGACTACGATGAAGCAAATACTTATAAATGAATGGGACTGATGAAAATGGTATCATTGAACTGTTCTGATGATGAAGCCGGAAGGTAGGCACCGGAACTCTGAAAAAAAAAACAATGTATCCTAGTCGTGCTTGGGCTTATTGGAATCGTCATGAGGTGTACTTTGACCACAAATGATTATTATGTTAATTGGAGACACCTACCAAAACTAAAAAGAAAAAAATAAAAAACTTTTTAACAAAAAATCAAACCGACTTCCAGAACAAAAAACTACAAAGCAAAAAATAACTTTCTTTTCCGAAGTCGGTGTCGAAAAACTGAAAAAAATGGATACAAAAGACACCGACTTCGGAAAAGAAAGTTATTTTTTGCTTTGTAGTTTTTTAGTTCGCTTTTTAAGCAGTCGGGTGTTTTGTTTTTTTATTTTTTTTTTATTTTACACTTTTTAGTTAACATTTTTTTTTAATTAGGTGTATTTAAACATATAAGTGTTATATATTTTTAAAATCTCCTCTTGAATCCCTTTATTTTGATACCCACACGATGGGATTGGAAGAAATAAAAAATTGGGCCCCCACAATATGGCGCCCAAAAGCCGCCATTTTTATATTTTTTAATTTCCATGTAGCCAGTGACACTCGCAGGGTTAAGACACATCGATTGACGTACGAATCATCAAAATCGGCCAACGCGTTTGGTCTCTGGAACGCCACATAGGAACAAACATACATACATAGACTGATAAACACATTACCCTCCTTCGGCAGTCGGGTAAAAATACTTCGCTACTCGATACTTCGATTTTTAAGTTACATTTGAAACTCCACAATTTTTTTGTATAAACATCCAAGTCCTGCCAGGTTTTTAGTTAGTAGAAGTTTGATGACCCTGCCTTGTGCCACAAACACAGAGCAATAATACTCAAAGAGGGCAACAAAATAGAAAGTAGAAAAAGAAGGGCCACTCCCTTCGTTTCGAAACTTGACAGATTCACTAGGGATGCTACTATATTGATTCCCAATTAAAAAAAAGAGTAGGTTGTATAAGTTACAAACATAAATACATCATCAATTCGTTTAAACATATAGAAAGAAAGAAAGAAAAAATATTTAATTGCCACAAAACGACACACAAACATTACATTTCAAGAACAAGAACAGTGAAAACTAAACCCTTAACGATAGTGTTAGTAGTACTTAAATTATGTTAGAAATGTAAAATAAAAGACAAGAAAAATAATAATTATAAATGCGAGTATAAATAAAAGCAGATGCATGTCGTGATTGTGGCAAGAAGGCTTCCACTCAGCATAATGCTGTGCCGTGGGGGACCCACAACACGACGCTGATTTTCAGTGGTCGCCTAGGACGTGACGTATGGATACCAAGGTCTGTAGCGCATGTAAAAGTAGGTACAAAAAACACAAAAAAAATACAGTACGATATTTAAAATAAACTATAAATATTATTATGTTGTGAATAAAAGGAATGCAGATATCAGAAACACCGAAGAGATGCATATACGGCACACGATTGACAAAACAGAAAGTGCGGGTCACAGACTACTTAAGGTGAACGCGCACCCGTCCGCGCCGCAGTCATCGCATTTTCTCAAGGCTCCGCGCTATCCGCGCCGCATGCATTTTATCCACTTCTGTACATCTTGAACTTTATTTTCATACTGATACGGATGATGTTTCCACGCCACCCACATCGCCTGCCGAAAAATAAGAAGTTCACCTAAGGTGGACGCGCACCTATCTGCGCCGCAGGAGCCGCACGCGCCGCATCATCGCATTTTATAAATCTTTATATGAAATCGTATGCAGCCTCGCGCAACTACCCGCATTTCAGCAAAATGCTGTCATCATCATCATCATCATCATTTCAGCCGAAAGACGTCTACTGCTGGACATAGGCCTCCCCCAGGCGTCGCCACATTGACCGATCCCGTGCGTCTCGCATCCAGCGCCTTCCCGCAACCTTAACCAGGTCATCAGTCCACCTAGTGGGAGGCCTTCCAACGTATCGTCTTCCGGTTCGCGGTCGCCATTCCAGAACTTTTCGGCCCCATCGGCCATCCGTTCTGCGAGCAATGTGCCCTGCCCACTGCCAATTAAGTTTGGCAATTCTTCGGGCTATGTCGGTAACTTTGGTTCTCCTGCGGATATCATCATTTCTGACGTGATCACGCAAGGAAATTCCGAGCATAGCCCTCTCCATTGCCCTTTGGGTGACTTTGAGCTTTCTGATAAGGCCCATTGTGAGCGACCACGTCTCGGTCCCATAGGTGATCACTGGCAACACACACTGGTCATAGACTTTTGTCTTGAGACACTGCGGTAAATTGGACGAGAAGATACCACGCAACTTCCCGAACGCCGCCCAGCCGAGTCGGATTCGACGGTTGACCTCTTTCTCGAAATTGGACCTACCCAACTGGACCGTTTGTCTCAGGTAGACATAATCGTCTACAACTTCGAGAGTAGAGTCGCCGACCTTGATAGGAGTGGGTGTTACATGGGCATTCACCATGATCTTGGTTTTGTCCATGTTCATTTTAAGACCCACTCTTTCGGAAGCTCTACTGAGGTCATCGAGCATTTTACTGAGGCTCTCCATGGTCTCAGCCATGACCACTATGTCGTCGGCAAACCGAAGGTGAGTAATGTACTCGCCATTAACGTTGATGCCCAGCCCCCTCCAGTCCAGAACCTTGAAGACATCCTCCAGCGCAGCAGTGAACAGTTTCGGAGAAATGACGTCTCCCTGTCTCACGCCGCGCTGGAGAAGGATTGGTTTCGAGGTCTGATCCTGAAGACGGACTGACATGGTGGCGTTTTTGTACAAACACTTCAACACCTCAATGTACCGGTAGTCGATCTGGCACCGTTGGAGAGACTGCAGTACAGCCCAATTCTCTATCGAATCGAAGGCTTTCTCGTAGTCCACAAACGCTAAACAGAGAGGCAGGTTATACTCTTCGGTCTTCTGTATAACCTGCCGCAGCGTATGTATGTGGTCTACGGTGCTAAAGCCTTTTCGGAATCCGGCTTGTTCGGGGGGCTGGAAATCGTCTAACCTGCGCGCGAGACGATTCGTGATGACTCTTGAAAACAACTTGTAGACATGGCTAAGAAGTGAGATGGGCCTATAGTTCTTCAACCGGGCATTGTCGCCCTTCTTGAAGAAGAGTACCACCACACCCCTGCACCATGCCTGTGGCGTTTTGCCCTCGAGTATGACGGAATCAAACAGCTTCTGAAGGGCCTTAAGGACCGGTTTTCCACCCGCCTTCAGGAGTTCGGCCGTAATTCCGTCATCACCCGGCGCCTTGTTGTTTTTGAGCTGTTTCAGAGCCATCCTAATCTCGTACAGGCTGACGTCCGGGATATCTTCGGTATAGTGTCGGGTCAATCTAGCTCTTGGGTCGTTTGCTAGACTCGCAACTTGCTGATCGATGTGTACAACTTCCCATAGAATGTCTCGATCTCCCTGAGAAGCTCCGGTTTGGCGGATACGATCCTGCCATCGTCGGTCTTCAGTTTCGTGAGTTGGCTCTGCCCAATAGCCAGATCCCTTGAAAATACCTTGGAGCCTTTATTTCGCTCGATCGCGTCTTTAATACGCTCGGTATTGAAGCGGCGGAGGTCTCTTTTCAAGGATTTAGAGATCTGTCTATTGAGCTGCCGGTATTTGCACGCCTCATCTGAAGACTGCAGGATCATCTCACGCCTCTCCTTCATAAGCTTGAGGGTATGATCAGAGAGCTTTTTGTTTCTATCTGTACGACGGGTCTTGAAAAACTTAGACCCGACCGTATGGACAGCTTCCACGAACCCGTTGCTATATTCATCCACGGAGCTCCCTAGGCACTCGAAACGATTCTGGAGTTCGAGCTGAAAGCTCTCGGGGTTTTGGACCTGGATCTGTGCTGGCCGGAGCGTGGACTTCATCAGTCGAGACCTTTCAAGCTTAATATTAATGTTCAATGTGCCTCTTACCATGCGGTGATCGCTCCCGGTTTTTACCGAATTGATCACAGAGACATCATTGAACATTTGCTTCTTGGTTGACATGATGAAGTCGATCTCATTTTTTGTTGCACCATCGGGGCTCTGCCAGGTCCACTTCCTGTGTTCACGCTTTTTGAAGAAGGAGTTCATCATATAGAGGCCCTCCTTCTCCATAAAACTGGCCAGTAGGTGACCCCGGTGGTTCCGTTGTCCAACTCCAAATTGCCCCACTTGCAGCTCATCCTCGTCTCGTTTGCCCAGTTTCGCGTTGAACTCCCCCATGACAACGGTGAAGTGAGTTTTGAAACCATGCATGGCTCTGGAGATATCCTCATACATGGTCTCTACCCCATCGTCGGGGTGTGCCGAGGTTGGGGCGTAGACCTGTATGACCTTCAGCGAATATCTTGAGGATATTCTGAGTATAAGGTACGCCACCCTGGTCGACACACTCTCGATCTTCACCACGTTGTTCACAAGGGACTTGTGGACGATAAACCCGACACCACCCTGGGACTGCCGGTCACCCTCTCGGAAATAGAGCAGGTTACCGGATTTGAGGATTATCGAGTCCTCCCCCTCTCTTCGGACTTCAGATAACCCTATAATACTCCATCGCAACCTGCTCAATTCCTCCTCAAGTTCGGTGACCTTCTCGTCGGTCCGAAGTGTGCGCGTGTTGTACGTTGCCAGGTCCAGTCGTCGGTGATTTTTGGGGTAGCCGGATCTCGTCCGGAGATTCTTAGCACCCCTTGCCATGCCGTAGCCTCGACCGCTACCGTAGTCGAGGGTAGGCAAGCTGCCGGGTACCAGGGGCCATTTTTTATTTGTGCTATTCATTGGGGGAGTTTTGCCATAATCGCCACGCTTGGCAGGCGGGTTGGCGATCGCAGTATGGTTGTTATAGAAGCACAGAGAACGCTGCTGCCCATTCTCTGGTTTGTCCCTTAGTCGCCACTTACGACACCCACGGGAAGACATGGGATGGTGAAATTCTTTACGTCCGGCACCATACGGAACAAAATGCTGTATGTATACGGATTCCACCAGCGCGTGCGGATGACGTCATCAGATTCGGCAGGAGATGCAGATTCCGGTCTGTGTGTTTGTATGACGCCGAACATTAAGGGCGCGGCGAAGCATGAATTGTCCATACAAACGTAATACCTAAATTATTTGTAAGTTGAGCATATTTCCACCATATTATGCTGATATTCGGCTTTAGACAGTATTTATCTAGGTTCCTACGTTTTTATTTTTTCAAAAAACTTATCTAAAATTAAGTTTTAGCGAATTACATTTCGTACATTTTTACAGCGTAAATGGCATGTTTTCTTATTGATTTTTATGTATTATAATAATCAATATCTACAATATTGTCGTCGTAGGAACATAGCTCATATTATCAAGTTACAAATAATCGAAAAAAATATAAAAATCATTAAGTTTTCATTCATCATTTTTGGTATTACGGAACACATCAAATTAATCATACTTTTTCAATAGCGAGTATTGCTGTCGCGTCAAGCAAAAATGTCAATGTGTGCGTGGTCGTACTGCTCACGGTTGTGCATCGCTCGTACGGGTTTTGTTCGGGGCACTTCGGGTGTGCTTCGGGGATGTTTCACTGTTTGTTGTATTATTTGTGATTTGCTTGTTGTAGACGATTACTTTACTTACTGTGCTGTAAGTGCGTATTTATTTATTTTCTAAATTGTACTTATTGTAATATTTCTGACACTATTGATCTATTCTATGAAATTTGATTTAGATTTGCCTTGTGATTTGAACTTTGGTATTGAGTACCTAATCTACTTTATTACGGACTGCTTTGTTTACGGACTTTGTTATTATTTACGATTTGATTTGGTTGCCGACATGGATTCCGAACGTTGGGATGTTTCTCACAGTAAATACCTATTTCCCAATGACATAATAAAATAAATTACATTAATAGGTACATTAGTATATCTTATATATAAAATTCTCGTATCACAATGTTATTTACCATACTCCTCCGAAACGGCTTGACCGATTTTTATGAAATTTTATATGCATATTCAGTAGGTCTGAGAATCGGCTACTATCTATTTTTAGTTAGGGTAGGTAGGGTAAGTAGGATAGGGTAGGTAGGGCAGGGTAGGTAGGGTAGGGTAGGTAGGGTAGGGTAGGTAGGGTAGGGTAGGGTAGGGTAGGTAGGGTAGGGTAGGTAGGGTAGGGTAGGTAGGGTAGGTTAGGTAGGGTAGGGTAGGTAGGGTAGGGTAGGTAGGGTAGGGTAGGGTAGGTAGGGTAGGGTAGGTAGGGTAGGGTAGGTAGGGTAGGGTAGGTAGGGTAGGGTAGGTAGGGTAGGGTAGGTAGGGTAGGGTAGGTAGGGTAGGGTAGGTAGGGTAGGGTAGGTAGGGTAGGGTAGGTAGGGTAGGGTAGGTAGGGTAGGGTAGGTAGGGTAGGGTAGGTAGGGTAGGGTAGGTAGGGTAGGGTAGGTAGGGTAGGGTAGGTAGGTTAACACACAACATTTATGTACCCTACCTACCCTACCCTACCTACCCTAGGTAGGTATGTATGTTTGGTGTTATTATAGCAAAAAAAAGTTAGCCGGGTCAGCTAGTATTTTGTATAAATTGTTATTTACCTACCTATCTACCAACTTGCGAAGCTTTGTTTTTTTCGTTTGTTTATTCATGTCATGAATGAGACAATGCGGGCGTAAGTAATTATCTCAAGGACACCGCTAAGACTTACCTACACTGCATCTTTACTTACCTACTGTGACGTTAGTTCGGCTCACTCAGGGTAGGGTGACCATACGATTGGAATTGCCTGCACAAGTGCGGCTTTTTGTTAAATTCCTATTACATAAAACTAAAATTAAAAATCCAAGGACATTCTAGTTTTTTTTCTAGCTTTTTAAATTATTCTAGGCTTTTTATCTGGACTTCGGTGACCCTTATTACACTGGGGAGGCAGCCCCAATAAACTTTGATAACTGGCTGGCTAATCGACTTCATAATAAACTGCAAAAATATTTACTGAGCCACGACGATCAAGTAAAAAACGCCTTTGGCCACCAGTTTCCAGGCGGAAACACGGAACAAATAAAGAAAATAAGCGTCCTATGAGGTGAGTAATCGAGCCTAAACAGTCGATTATCATCTTATGCATGGTATCTACTGCAGATTACCTATTTATACATATTATAATACCTACAAGCCAAATCTTATAAATCAGCGTGTTTTGTGTGGATCTTTGACACTTTGTTTTCTGATTACCATTATTGTATTTCGATCAGTCGATTAATTATGGTCACCCTACACGATTTTATCACATTTCGATTTACATTTTTTAAATAGATGAATGATAATATATAAAGTAAGAACATAACAAAATAAATGTTTATTCAAAATAACTAGGTACTTATTTTTATTTTTAATATTCTTAGCTCAGAGCGCTGTTATTTATCTGTACCTACCTACTTATGCGTAAATAGGCATAGGTAGGTACATTATTGGAATATTTGTCTTTTAATAATACTTTGCCTAAGTAAAGCTTGTATTATTTTACTTGCATGCATTATTTATAATAACAATACATATTTGAGGTTTATTAAAAGGAATACCTACATAAATAAGACAAAATAACGCCGGCGCCGCCGCGGCTTTTCGGTGTCGGTGTCTTTTGTACCTACCCTACCATTTTTCTCTTTTTAGTTTTGGTAGTACCTCCAATTAACATGATTATTATTTATAGCCAAAGTTCATCTCATGGCGATTCCAATAAGCTCAAACACGACTAGGATACATTGTTTTATATTAGAATTCCAGTGCCTACCTTCCGGCTTCATCATCTGATCAGTTCGATGGTGCCATTTTCATCAGTACCATTTATTTATAAGTATTTGCTTCATTATAGTCGGTTAACAATTCGAGATATCTTATTCCCGTGACATATTTAGCATTAGGAGGTAACTCCTAATGATAAATATGCTTTACAGTGACCACAGATGGTCACTGTAAAGTGACCATCTGTGGTCTTCTTCATCAGTTCCAAATGATACTTTCTGAGTGCAAATGATTGCATTGTTGATGAAAATACCAAAATCGCTATATGTTTGCCTATAATATTTGAGGAGTTCCCTCGATTTCTCTAGGATTCCATCATCAGATCCTGACTTGATGATTATGGGACCAACTAGGAAGTATACCCTTTCAAACAAAGGAAGAATTTATGAAATCGGTCCAGGCGTCTTTGAGTAATCGGGTAACATAAATAAAAAAATAAATAAAAAAAAGATTCCGACGAATTGAGAACCTCCTCCTTTTTTTTGAAGTCGGTTAGAAACACCAATATTATAAACTTACAACATCGCTTTACAAAAGTACCCATTTTGGCAAGGTACGCATGACGTACAAAGCCAAGCGATATGTAGCTAGCTATCCTAAACTTGAGGATATTGTACTAGTCTGTAAATTTACCAACGATTCCACAAAGTAGTCAACTAAAAAAAGCAAATAATGAACATACCTAAATAATAACATTCTAAATGCTTCCGAGACGTTACAATGATTAGGTAGCTATGTATCGCGACGCTGTGCGCAGCCGTATGTATGCCTATCGAGTATCTACTCGCACACACACAGCGCCGCGTGTGCGTGCAAACTGAGATAGCAATACTCCGGACGAATTTTTCACGCGACTCGAATTGCATTTGCGAGCTAGGTTCGCCGCGCTCTTAAGACTGCTAAATGCAATTTCCGTTGTGCAACCATTTTTAACCGACTTCCCAAAAAGGAGGAGGTTCTATGTTCGACATTATGTTTGTTTTTTTTTGTGTACATTCAGTTATATCTTCGTCAATTGTGGACCGATTTTGAAAATTATTTTTTTGTTTGAAAAAGTATGTTCCGAAATTGGTCCCATTTTAATTAGGCAAGATCTGATGAAGAACTTCGGAGATATACCTACAACAGAACTCTTCAATATATAACGGCAAATCACTCGGGATTGCTGCAATCGTATGTCTGTTTGTTGTTTATAACATTTCATAACATAACATCACGCCAGTTCGCTCTTAAGGGGTAAGCAGACCTCTCATTTCACCGGTTATGTTCAAGTTTCATGAAATCTATTCTGGCGAAACAGTTCCCTTACTAACTTGCCTATTAGGTACGTACAACTAAAAAGTGAAAAATAAAAAAAACTTTTTTGCAAAAAGTACTACCGACTTCCAAATACAAAACTACAAAGTGAAAAATAACTTTATTTTTTGAAGTCGGTGTCCATAAGGCAAAGAAAATGGTACCTACGAAAGACACCGACTTCAAAAAATAAAGTTATTTTTCACTTTGTAGTTTTGTATTTGGAAGTCGGTAGTATTTTTTTGAAAAAAAGTTTTTTTATTAACATGTTATATTTATTCAATGTGATATGATGCATCCGGGGTGTATTACTGAAGCAGTAACGCGCACACGCATTTTGTACCCGCTGTATTAGACGCTAAGGAGACACGGCCCGTATACAGTGTCACAATAATTCTGTTTGGACAGTACCAGGCTGTCCACCAATGTCTTTCTCATTGCAAAACTAAGGAGGTATTTCACCCGGTACAGAACCTTTAAGCTATAAAAACAGTTTTTACTACACCATTGATTTTGATTGATTGGTTGCCTCAAAACGAAGGTTGGGTCCGTGACTATAGACCCAGGTTGCAAGCGATTTCCACCCTTTGGATGTTTTCAACTTCGGGCTTAGCAGAAAGAATTGACTTTATTTGATTTCTGCTGCCTATGACCATAAACTTAGTTTTTTTTTGATTCAGCACAAGTGAGTTGCCCATAGACCACGACGCGTTTCTATCTAGTTCCTCATTCAGGGTACGTACACCGGCTGTTGTGTTACTAGTTTTGAACGAGACATACAACTGAGTATCATCCGCGTATACATGGTACTTGCAGTTTTTAATACACGTAGTTAGTTAGGTCGGCACTATAGAGTATTTAGAGTAAAGGCCCGAGCAGTGATCCCTGGGGAACCCCCCTTGTGATTAGTTTCGGGGAAGAAGATACCGTGGAACCATGTGCTGTGACCTACCCGTTAAATAACTTTTATACCCACCCGTAGTCTGGTTGTCAAAACCGTAATATTTTAATTTGGATAATAGTAAATGAATATTAATCGAGTCAAATGCCCGCGAGTAGTCGAGCAGCACCATGACAGAACCCTCACCACGGTCCCGTGCTTCAAGGAGGTTACCTACGACGTCCGCTAAGGCAGTTGTGGTTCCGCGTCCCCTTCTAAAACCTGACTGCAGTTCAGGCAGCACACCATGCTTCTCGAGAAAAACGATGACCTGCAGATACACCACTCTCTCCAACACCTTGGACAAACATGGCAAAATACTTATGGGACGAAGGTCTTTGTAACTTTGTGGGTTATTATTTTTTGGAAGAGGCCGCACAATCGCATTACGCCACAAATCAGGAAATACGTTTGACGTAATTGATTTGTTTACTATATCGGTTATTGTAGTTAAAGATTTTGGTAGTGTAAGAGCTAACATATCTTTCGATATACCGTCAATACCCTGCGCATTTGTAGATATGTTTTTTAAGATATTAAATACAATTTTTGTGTCTGTTGGCATTAAGGTGAAAATTGCGGAACCGTATTTTTTTTAGAATGAATGTTTGTTGAGAAGAGTTCACTTTAGGGTCACCCGGGTGGGACATCTAGGAACGCTTCATTTATCCCGTCTGGGTCGTCAAATTGTTCAGCGAGCACACCATCGTCCTTACTCAAAGGAAGAACACGTTTTTTTAGATTATAACATAATGATTTAGAGTCGTTAATGTTGTCATTTATATATTTATTGAAAAAGGCTTTTTCTCATTGAATAAACCAACTACTGCTTGGTGCTTAAGGTCTAAGTAGTAACGTTTGTGCGCTTCCAGTTTTGTTTGACGATATTGAAGGCGAACATCATTTTTAAGTTTGAACATTAGTTTTATAATGTCTGTTATCCAAGGTGTTATCTTATCTTGTGGAGGGGCCGAGAAATAACTCGGACACTTCGACCCATTGGGATCTATTGTGGTCCCCTAGATACCTTACTCCTCCCAAATCTCGTTGAAAACTCTTTTCATGAATTTTACAACGAGACTGGGAGATATGAGCCTATAGTCTTCTGGTCTTGGATATCCAACCCCTAAGAGAATCATTCATCCAAGGTGTTGGTTGGATTTTAAATATTCTGGTTTTAACAGGTGCATGGGCGTCAAAAAGGCTATTGATGTGGGAATCAAAGGAATGCACCATGTCATTTACATCCTGTAGTTTGCGGATTGAGTCCTACGGGATCGCCTCCAGGTCTCTCCTGAAATCATCAGCCTTGATGTCTCCAAACGCGTGATACACTATCCGTTTACGTAACGGTTTCTCTTTTTTAAAGACTATTTCGCATGAGACGAACGACTGATGACCGAGCTCCGTGACGTGGTCCACGGAAGCATTCCTGTGCCGCGCATCAAGTCAGATCAGATGATGCAGATCAAGTCGATTAATGTGGCACTATCTCCCACAAAGTGCGCAGGCGTCGCGTCGATACGATCTGGTCCATGCTACAGTAATCAAGAAATTCTATAAAGTTTTTGGTTCTACCATTGTTTGTGTCCAGCATATTAACGTTAAAATCGCCGAACAAAATAACAGTATCATACGGAGCCAATGCACACATGCTGTCCGTGAGCGCGTCCAGGAAAATATTGATGTCTAACTATGGGAGGCCGGTATGCTGTTCCTATAAGTAGTTTCTTCCCCTTGGCAGTTACACTCATCCACATCTGTTCCACCGTTATTTGAGTGCTGATTCCAGCTTTAATATAAAACGCGACACCTACCCCGCGCCCCCCACGTATTGCGACCGGGCGCGGTCTGTGTCGCAATTGATATCCAGGAACTACTGCAGCCCTGCCCTCTTCCCCCTCCCTCAACCATGTCTCATTAATTGCCATAATATCGACTGAATGGTGATCCATAGCAATAATAAACTCATCATGATTTGTTGATAATGAGCCCGCGTTCCGAAGTCCAAACGCATTATGTTTATTTCGCGGCATTTGAAAAAGAGGAATAGCTATGTACATTCAAATTATACGATGAGTGATACAATACGTAGTGTAGAAACATCATATACGGGCAGTGACAGTAATAATGGGTAGATACAAAAATAAATAAGAAATAACAATAACAGCGGGTCTGGGTAGATTTAAAAATAAAAAAATAAAGGTAATGGCGGGTAGATATAAAAATAAAAACTGACAACCGGAGCGGGTAGATATATAAATAAACAAGTGACAATAATACATAATAATATGGTGTGATGATTTTTTTTTTTTAATCTTTGTTTATTTAAAGAGGGTTTAATCTAAACAGATTATGCCACCCTCATCGTTACAAATCAACTTACAAACTAAAACAACTAAGATAAATTATTATTTATTTATCGCAAATTACCCCTGCGTTTAATCCCAATGATAACGAGTCTGTACAGCATCCTGGCTGCTTTCGATGTAGGAGCAGCCAGGACGCTGTTACATACCCCAGTCTCGTTCATATTATTAAATACCATCCACAAATCTTGTCTCTCCGCCTCGTTCCGGACACATTCCATCATGATATGGTAAACATCTTCAACAAGGTTGCATTCTACACAGTTTGGAGATGCCACTTTACGCATTAAAAAAGCAAATTTATTTAAGGGTATGTGTCCGGAGCGAAGGCGGAGGGCTGTTATGATCGTTTGCCTTCCCATGTTGGCACTGTCTAACCACGTATTTTTAGGAACGCTTGGCTGTATAGTGGCATACCATATCCCTTTACTACGACTTCTTTCATTAAAATATTCTTGCCACCCGTCATAACAATGGTTTTTTAGTTCAAAGTAACGTTCCGTATAATAAGGCAAACAGGAATACTGTTCACCATCTGTTATAGCCTCTTTAGCTAATTGGTCCACCATCTCGTTACCTACAATGCCAACATGAGAGGGCACCCATTGTATTATAACATTTTTATTCTTACTTTTAAGTTTACAGATCAAGTCCAATATGCTATAGGCAACTGGAATCCCACGTTTGGACGCCATGCATCGAATTAATAACTGTAGCGCACTCCGACAATCGCTTATGATTAAAAAATTAGAACAAACAATTGAGTCAATATATGACAAAGCCTCTAAAATTGCTATTAATTCCGCATGCATTATTGAGATCACAGAATCAATTTTCATTTTCATAGATACATTTGCCGAGGAATCCAAAAATGCAACCCCTACTTCATTATTAGAAATGGACGCATCAGTGTAAATTGTATAATGACCGGCGTAATTTATTTGTATATATCTATCACAAATAACTTTTAATTGGCTAGCATTGTAATCTTTCTTGGCTTTGTCGACACCATCAATAATTGAAACTATATTGCTGTCTAGATCCACGTTGCTGACCCAAGTGCGTAAACTAAACATATCTAAGTTCTCACAACAGTAAATACGTTCGTGCTTAAGTGAGTCATGAATCGCAACCAAAACGGGTTTTTGTTTAGTCCTCCAGTAGCGGTGCGAACTCACTTGCGCGGACAAATGTTCGAGTACATCAAGTGTGACATTGCTTTTGATAGATTTGCATTTCAACCAAAATTTACCACCCAGATATTGCCGACGGATATGCAAAGGCGCAATGCACAATTCATTTTCCATGATATGTATGGGTGTAGTCCGTATGAAACCTCCTATTGTACGTAAGCATGTATTTTGTATTCTCTCTAACGTTAATAAATGCGTACGACTGGCATTGCCATAAAGGAAACTCCCATAATCTATTCGGCTTCTTATTGTGGCGATATACAGGCGTCTCAGGTGTGTAGGATGTACTCCCCAGCCAGAACCAGCCAACATTCTAAAAATATTTACGAATTTTAGGAGTTTTTCTCTTAATTCATTGACATGCTTCCTCCAATTTAATCTAAAATCAAACCATAGTCCCAAATATTTAATATTATCCATTACTTGTAATGGCGAACCATTAACATATAGGCTGACATTTTCTCTTTTGTATCCTCTTTTAAACACACATACCTTACTTTTCGAGGGGGATATGTCAAGACCTAAACCTGCAATGATATTGATAAATTTATCCAGAGCCGTCTGTAACTTAATGGAGCCTAGGTAGCAGTTGTGGCATGTAATGTAAAGAATAAAATCATCAGCCTATGGTGTGATGATACAAAGAAACAACTTACAGTAGGATCATCCGATTTACGTACGTCATAATCACTGAGGCACACTCATTCCTTCCACAGCCAGGACATGCAGTGCCAAACAATGTACATCCTAAAACAGTGAGTAAATGACATGACAGCTTAATCACAACAAAACAACTAAACACAACAAAGCAACAAAAATAGTCAACAGCATTAGATTTGAGGAAGCTTATCAACGTCCGGTCCAAAGACATCCCGTAAGTCTGTCTCATTACGTATGAGCTTAGCCTTCTCACCGGACCTGCGTCTGGCAAGAATGCGGCCATGTTTGGTCCACACAAATTGCCAGCCAAGACTTTGGCCCGCATCCCGAGCTCGCCGAAATAATTTCCGGTTAATTTTGGTTAGGCGTTCATTGAGGTAGAACCTACTTGGTGCATCAGCTCATCCGCCGCTTCTTGGCGAGTGACTTGAGGAGTGGAATTCCCTGCCGGAGTCTGTGTTTCCCGATAGCTACAATCTAGGGGCCTTTAAGTCAAGAGTGAATGGGCTTTTTCTAGGCAAGCGTGCTTCACCGTCGACCACATCATCGCTTTCCATCAGGTGAGGTAGTGGTCAAGCGATCAATGAGATACAGCCTGGTGACAGACAGACGGACCGCGGAGTCTTAGTCTTAGTAATAAGGACCCGTTTTTACCCTTTGGGCAAAGATAATATAATACTACAGTACAGATACCCAATCCCATACAAAGAAATGTCACCTCCTTAAGTCGGGCTATTGGTCGGGCTATTTTTTCTTTCTCCATATTTTTAACAGGCGGCAGCACCAGTGACTCTTTAATAGCCCGAGACTGTGGTTTTCTAACGCCATCTAGTAGTTTGCCGAGATACTAAATCATATGGCAATTTGAGCGAGGAATCGTATCATGTAGGTACTTAGAGACGTTATTTGCCAGTTGTCCTTGAACGCTTACTTCGTATTCGTAATAATAACATTAGGTATGTTCGGTTCGGGACAGACTGCGCTCAGACCGCGGTAACTTCTTAAATCTAAGTGGTCGCATTGTGTAACGAATTTCACAATATTCACGAATATTCCAAATCAATCAAAACCATAGAATTCGTTGTAGAATTAAATGAAGGTTTGCTAAGCTTGCTTCCGCGGCAACGTAATGACACGAAGTAGGTATCTACTTTATGTCATTTTATTTTTCACTATAAGGGTTATCCTTTTTTACCCGGCTGCAAGGAAAGGGTTATGTTTTTCGCGCGTATCTTGTATGTAAGTATGTATGTTATATTCTTTATAATTAAGACATCGTTAGAAAGGTCTTGGCCACCCAAATATTCTTAGATAAGTGCCATTAAAAAAAAATGGCGGATTTTGGGCTCCATATTGTAGAGGTAGCAATTTCTTTTCTTCGTAACCCGTCGAGTGGGGTATCAAAATGAAGGGGTTTTAGTGGTGATTACAAAAATACATACCACGTATATGTTTAAAACAATTTATAAAAAAAAAATACTTAAAAGTTGAAAATAAAAAAAGCTAATTTAAAAATCAAAAAGGAAGCGAACTAAAAAGCTGTAAACAAGTAAAAATCCTGCTGTGCCGTCGGAGGATCAGGCAGTTCGCGAATATGTATCCTTCGACCAAAGAGTATGTAACAGACTGCACAGCTAGTTATTTTCTTGTTTACAGCTTTTTAGTTCGCTTTTTAAGCAGTCGGGTGTTTGATTTTTAAATTAGCTTTTTTATTTTAGGTTGGTACTTAGATATATAAAGAACAAGATGTTTTTACAAAAATGATTACTTTTTATACTTTAGTTAGGTACGCAGCATGGCAGTACCTACCCTACCCCTCACCCCCGCTGTCACATGAAATTGCTAGCGCGTAGTGGCTCACGAAGTGTTTCGAGCCGTTATTAAGTTTGAATCAAACTGCTGCAAACTATTATGCGACGCGTAAACTCGGACGGCAAGCGGCACACGCGTCGCGTTATCTCTTATTTTTGTACCCGTGCGATTTGAGTAGGCCCTAGCGCGATACGAGTCCTGTTCCAGCGAGGTATCTAGTTAATTCGACGTGTAAACAAGCATCACAAAAAAGTGATTTTAAATAATAGACCAAAACTTTAATATTTGAAATTACGCCTATAATAAATAATATCTTTTAAATTACGCCTATAATAAATAATAACTATCCTACAAAATTAATCTTACGAAGGATATATAGTTTAGGACAAATTGTGAAACACGCCATCTATTGCAAAGAACTCAAAACAAAACGAAAAGTCGATAGCTACTTTCAACTAATTTAACATACAAAGTCTTCACTTATCTTTTTTGTTAAAAAAACCTGATTAATGAGTGTAAATGGATAAATTAACATTAAAGAAGCAAGTTTTGATTTTTACTAAACTTATTTCAGCCTGAATCTGCTGTTAAACATTTTTAATTGATTGTTACTTTCAGATTTGTTACCTATGCTGCCATCTGTGATCTTTTTTTAATACTAATTATAATTTGTTTGAGTTGATACCCCATGAAGGAAGAATGGACTAGTTATTATGGAAGGAAGAGTGAACAAAATCAGTAGTATGAGAAGGACAGAGCAAGAGGTTTTTAAAAGAACGCAGAAAAAAATGACATGAAATTGTTGCCAACGCATAGAAAAAATGTTGATGTGTAATTGTTTCAAATTCTACCAAAATCCTTCAATGATAAGTCAAATATGAACCTTCAAAACATTTTTCTTTTTTTTTCTTTTACGGTCATGAGAATCGACCACCCAACTAAACTAATGAAGGTGGCAGGTGGGAATAAACCGGCAACGCCACTAGTTAGTACCATCCGCCACCCCGGTGGCAGATTGGAATAAATGAAGGTGGCAAATTTCACTAAATAATTCCCATCGGCCACCGGGGTGGCCAATCGAGGGTGGCCGATGGGAATAAACCAAAAATTGCTTCTATTCCATTCCTCGGCAATGTAAATTGAGCTTAATGCGGTCACTTTGTATTAGGACGACGCCTAAGCCTCTTTGTTCTAGTGGTTGCCAATGCTACTTGCGTGAGGTCCTGGGTTCGACCAAAGTTAGTTATCACACTAATACAAGGAATGCGAAAGTTTGTGAGTGTGCGTGCTGCGTGTGTTTGTATGTTTGTTACTTCTTTAGGCTCAAACGGCTGGACGGATCTGGATGATTTTGGCAGATACTACAGAGATAGATTATAGTCTGGAACTGGAATAGCACATAAGAAGTATAAGGAATAGCACATACTTTTTTTGAAATTGGCTCTTTTTAGCGGAAAAAAGACACGCCTTGACCAGATTGGCATCACCCCATTCGGAGACTGCTGCCTTCTCTTCAGCGGTGTGGGCCAGTGACCCATCATTTAATAAATAAATACGTAACACTTATCAAGTTCATGATTTATTGCATTAACACCAATTACATATACATATCTTTTTAAATAACAATTGAAAAATAACATGGTAGGTATCCATTTATTTTTATAGATTCTATTTAGGTACTAACTTAAAAAAAATATGTAGAAGAGAAAAACATTGTGCTGACACCAAAGTAACATGGACAAAGTTGATGTATTGTCTAGTACTGTTACAGTATTATGCATTCAGTTCATTCCTTTAGTAGAGACTGTGTATATAACCTGGGCAGGCATTATTTAATCACCACTGCTCTAAAACTAAAGGAAAACATTGTGAGTTAACCTGCATGTCCTAGAACCAAAATTTAGAAGAAATGTGACACCCACAAACACGCACTGGGCCCGCGTGGTGGATTAGGCCCATTCCCTCTCTCACATGTGAACATCTTCTGGGCTTGCTCATTTCATCAAAGACAGCTCTTACATCGCTTTTGCTCAGGCTAGATTGAGGTTAGAGCTGCCTCACGAAAAAGGCTCAATCTTGATTAATTTTTGGCAGTCGACCATCTTCAAAAAGATAATAATACTCTTTGGGTAACTCTACGACATCTTTGGGATTGAATGGCCTTCCGTCCTTGAACTTCCAATGAGTTTTCTTGAAGTGATGCCTCATATCTCTGGCCATGAAGAACATACTGTCACAAAGTGGGCAACAGACTGTTTTTTCCAAATGCCTCTTTAGTCTATGAGTCTTCATCATGCTAGAAGACCTGAATCTCTGACCGCAAAGATCGCAGGGGTAAGGTGCTTCTCCGGTATGCATTCTCATATGCATTTTAAGGCAGACACGGTTTGCAAATTTGCCTCCACAAATCGTACAAAAGCAACTATTGTCAGTTGTATGCGTTGAAACATGTTCTTTCAGTCGAACCTTGCCACAGAAATCCTTATTGCATATGTGGCAAACGTACGGTTTGATCTTCAGATGATATCGGTTCATATGGGTTTCAAGGTCACATTTCTTTCTCACTGCATGCCCACATATATCACATTCTATCGTTGGCCTGCCTGACATACCTCTCTCCTTCTTTGCCATCTTTGGCTTTAATCCGGTTTGGCCTTCCTCATCCTCTTCCTCTGCATGGACCAGCTCCATATGCCTTTTCAAATAGGTAGGTTTTATCACCTTCTGGCACCGGGGACATGGTTGAGGTTCCAAGTGGACTTTCTGATGGAAACGTAGCAATGACTCTAGATGGAAAGCCTTGCCACACACTTCACATACATGGCTCAGTAACATATCTCTTCTGTACGGGCACCTAACCGCGTGCTGTGGGTAGAATGATGCAGCTACCCTCTTGTTACATCCAGAACATTTTATTCTGTTGGTGTAGTGCCTTTGATTGTGAACATACAATTTCCTCAATGATTTGAAGCTTTTGGTACAAACTTTACAAGGGTAAAGCACGTCCGTACCGTGGAAGTTCTCATGTTGAAGCATTTCTTTTATATTTCTAAACATTATGTCACATAAAGAGCATTCTATATGTTTTCTCCTCTTTTTGCATTGTATGCCCCCATGAACCCTAGCATGGTGTTCCTGCAGTTCTATCTCAGTTAGGAACTTGCTTTTACATAGGGTGCAAGAGTGAACTCCTTCATTGTGTCTCAAGTTCTCATGTCTCGTCAACTCTTCAGCAAGGTCGAATGAGGCAACACAGTAGGTACACTGGAACGGTCGTGTAATAAGCTTGCAGGCTTTCTTGTGAGTTATCAATGTCCTACTATCTTTGAACTCAAAGTCACAGTGAGGACAGAATAGATCTCTATGAAACTGCATGATGTGGGTTTTTAAACTTAACTTGGTGTAAAACTGTTGGTTGCAATCAGCACAAGTGAACGGATGATGATCCAAATGCTCCCTGTTAGCATGACCTACCAGATGTTCCTTGCGCCGAGTAACATAGTCGCAATCCAAGCATTTTATCTTATTTGCATGGCTCAAGAGCTGTTCTCTGTAAGAATTTAGATACTTGTAGTGAATGCACGGCATGACAAAACACTCTGAGCATGAAAACTTGCACTTATGTTTCTTCATTTCAGCTTCTACAAAGTTCTTAAGACACATTACACATTGCGATTTATTTTTTGTGTCATTGACTAAATGGCTTATTTTGAAATGTGTGTCCACAGACTCCTGATTGTAGTAGACTAGATCGCAGAACTTGCAAGGGTAAACTAAAGTAGGATGGAGAGTCCTCAAATGGTCCATCAATTCCTCTTCTGGTAGTATAATTTGGCACAACTTACATCTAGCTCGAGAATGTGTCTTGTAGTGTATGCACAAATACTGCTGGGTGTTGTATGTCTTGTCGCATAACTTGCAGCGATAAACATACTTTTTATGCTTGGCTTTTTCATGTTCCTTCAAGGATCTATAAGTGGTAAATATATCTGGACAATGATCACATTCATATGTGTTGTAACGTGGAGCTGAAGTTCTTAAGGAGCTCAAAGGTTTTATAACAATGTGGCCTTCTTTCAAAGTGATGTTTGGAGTTCCATCAGGTTTTGCAACTTTTCTTTCTTTCACTTGCTTAACTTCCTTAGGTCTCTCTATTTCCCTTTTTATTACTATCGGTTTATGAGGTTGGGCAACTGGAATTACTTTCGGCTCTGGCTTCTGAAATACTGGATCTTTCATCGCAATGGGTTTTGCAGTTGGCACTACTTCGGTCATAGATTTAACATCAATGATGGTCTTGTAGAGTTCTGTATCATTTTCTAGGACAATCATTACGTTGGCAGTATCATATGTGATGGTATCGTCAAGTTGTGTGTTGATGTCTATCACTTTAGAGTCCAGGTCTGAGATACAGTTGTTGAGGATTTTGTTCAGCTGTTTTGTGTTGTGTATGAAGAGGTAAGACTGTATCGTCTTTTCTGTGCAACTGTCACATAAGTGTGGACTTGCCATGAAGTTTTCAATCTGGAAAAGAAAAATGAAAATATTTTAAAGTTAAGTTTATTTTGGCCAAGGTGAAACAATACAAAATTAACTGTGTTTTTTTCGGTACATGTGTAGTCGATGGCTTAGTATACATATAGTTCTCGCCAAACTTCTTGGCCGCCCTGAAATCCTGAAATTGCCTACAATAGCTGCACAGTAGTAAATCCCTTTTAATAATAGCACCGTTTCGTGCCTCGCGCATCCGGAAAGCCAACTTCAGGCCTTCAGGGTGATCCAGAAGTTTGGCGAGAACTATAACTAATTAATTGTGAAGGATCACACTGTAGATCTCACATTCTGATACTGGCCGATTCCTTTATTACCACAAAATTTTTATGCTGGCATTACTTATCAATCAAATTAGTTTATCGTAATATATATATATAGTAATCAAACCTCTTTATCGTGGGTGCGTTTACAAACATATACCTACTCACAAACACCCAGAGCCGGAACAACTATCTGTAGGTCATATAAATATTTGCTCCATGCGGGAATCGAACCCGCGACAAGCAACAGTCAATCGCTCAACCACTGCGCCAACCGTGCTATCAATCTAATATGGACTTCAACTAAAGAAAAAAACTTCCTATTCCCTAAGTCTTATCATGTAAAGAGATGTTTTTTTCAAATGCCTGAATATTCTTTAAATAGTACTTAAACAAAATTATACTCACATCATCATTAAACACATAATTCAGTATATCCCGCAGACATTTCGAGAAGGTCTGATGACTGATAACGAGCTCCATGTCAACGGAACTGAAGTTGCCGTAGCTCTCCAGACATAGTCCGCAGAACGTGGGAGACGTCCACACGGTCTTCAGTTTTTCTTTTATCCATTCCAAGTGCTTTGGATCGGTTTGATTTTGATTGGACACTGCTTCTTCCATCTTGCATTGGCTGTAAATATAAATAAATCATTAAAAGTGTTTTTTCTTTTTTTTTGGTACATGGTAGACATTCCTCCCACACACAAAGCGTTTTGTTAATACTTTTATTTTGCGCACAGCTAAGGAGTGAAATTCCCTTCCGGAGTCTTTGTTTCCTGATAGCTACAATCTAGGGGTCTTTAAGTCAAGAGTGAATAGGTTTCTTCTAGGCAAGCGTGCTTCACCGTAGACCACATCATCGCTTAACATTGAGCAAGATGGTGGTCAAATGCGAGCCGCAGAGCGAGCAGATTATTATTATTATTGTCTGATGAATTTTAATTTCCTTCAGCATTTATTTTGTCAATTCATGTTAGCACTAATATCCTTAACTGCAAATTTAGTTGCTAGAATTTCTTGTGGCCTCCCCTGAAGTGTGATATTGTAATGTAAAGAAGTGTATAATTTGATGGGAAGGTGTAGTTAAGAATGTTTTAACTAAGGGCCGATTTCACCAATGAAACTAAGGCTTAAGGCTTAAAGGTTGTCTGGTAGATATCCCTGTCAGCGATAAGACCGCCTTTGTACCCGTAGAAATAAGTATAATTGTAAAAGAGATGTGTAACTTTAGTTTTTGGTGTACAATAAAGTATATTCTATTCTATTCTTAGCACGCACTGCGATTGTTATTCGCGCGAATTTTTTACGCTCATTCTGTGACCTATGGAATTGTATGAACCTGCACGCATTGCGGCAAAAAATCGCGCTCAAATAGTACTAATAAAATCGCGCGGAAAAAAATCGCAGTGCTGAGTGCGTACTATGCCTAATCCTGATTAGCTCAACTAAACTTAGTTTATGCAATAACAACGTACCGATTGGTAGTTTCTCAGCAGTCTCAACCAATCAGATTGCTGTATTTGCATAAACAGAGTTTAGTTGAACTAATCCTAACCTATCCTGTGGTTTAGTTTAGACCAATTTAAAGGAGATACCTAACTAAAACATTAGATTTTGATACTGCAACTGCAGTGAGTTTAAAATGTAAACAAACCAATTGGTACACTACTTAGTATTAAATGAATTACATACTACTTTCATTGTAAGTTCTGCTTTGCCTACATTATTATTTATTATCCCCAATAACCTACCCATACAATTTTATTCAAGGTAGAACACATTCAATCTGAATATCTGATTTCAATAAAATAAGTAAGATACTATCTGTCAGTGATAATATTAGTTTTAATGCCGAAGCTTTTTACATTACTTTGAATGATGAGTATGGAATGCATTGAGGTGCTAAAAATGTCAACATTTCAAAAAAGATCCCTGAATATTTTTGTTATGATCAAAATTACTTTTCGAACGGAACTTCTAGGTTATGTTACGTACGCAGTTTGCACGACAAAATGGCGTATTGACTCCATTGATAAGAGTTCGGAAAATGGGAAATCACTGCTTGGTTTAGATCTTAAACACTAAACCCAATAATTGATCGTAATTTTTTGGAAGATGTTGACTTACCTTGCACTTTTCACGTTCCAGTTTCTTTCTCGTCCAGTCGATAAAATTAGCTTGTTCAATGGCGTCTAGCGGTTCACGGTTATCACGTAACGAGTGGAACTAGAATAGCAATTTATTATCACCCTTCAGAAGCTGAACAAGTTATAAATTAGCTGGTGATTATTATGTTCTTACAACAAAAAAGTAATAGAAGTCACATAAGTTTAAATTATATTTATTTATTTGAAAACGGTGACATGGAATGCTTTCATACAACCTTGCAATGAATGACATCTAATGACATGACGATCCGCGCCATTCTTTCCTTTCCTGATTCTTTGTGATAGACACAGGCTAAAAATCTCGAAATATTTCCGTTCAATACGAAACGCTATCAACAGTCGAATATAATGATAATCTACTAATCGTGTGTGAAATCGACAAAATTATTTCGTCTTAGAACAAAAATCTTTTTTACAAAGTGAAAAATAACTTCAATTTCGGAAGTCAGTATTCGTTTCTTCGTTTTTTGAAACGAAGATAGGTATACGATAACGGACACCAACTTCCGAAATTAAAGTTATTTTTCACTTTGTTGTGCTTTTGGCAGTCGGTTGTATTTTTTGTAAAAACGTTATTATTTTCACCTTTTTGGTTGAGGCAATGGGCAAGTTCTTTATAATAATAATAATAATCTTTATTCAAACTTGAAATTGGTAAAATATACTAATTGGTCTTATACATAAAGTGGGTACAACAATGTTAGGTGCCTGTACTAGGTAATCCTGTATCACAGGCGGCGGGGTCTCAAACAATGTAATTGGAAGGACAAGGAATTTTTACAATATTTTCTTAACATTAGAATAGTGACAGATATATTTATTTATTGATAATCTTAATTACTACAACAGATTAAAATTAAATTCTATTAATAATAATAAACATATGATTCCTTACTTAGCTTAGATAACGTTAAATTGATTGCACATAATTATTTACACACACGGACAACGAACTTTGAGCATCAGCAGATATTTGAGCTGGGTTAACCACTATTGCAAAATGTTTTAAAACCATTTTGCCAAAGTACGCACGGCGGCAAATTTCCTGAGACAGCAACAAATCCAGGCGAAGTAGGTCAGTGCAGTGGTTTCTTTTTGTTGAGTCGGCATCTCATGAGTGTGACGCTCTAGGCGCCCTCGTAATCGACAGAGTTGATATATCTGAATTCCGCTATCTTCCTTGCAGGGCACTCAGGATCTCCTGTTTTATGATTGCTGGGCTTTTTAAAGCGTGAGCAAGTTGCACATTTTGGTACATCAGCTTTCTTCGCGCATTCTGTCATCGAGTGCCCTATTTCACCACAATGCCCACACGTCGAGTTGACTTCTCTGCACGTTTTTGCTGCATGACCATACTGTTGGCACTTGTAGCACCGAGTTACCAGTGTAAAATCCCTGACAGGACAGGACGTCCAATTAATAAAAAGTCTTGATTGAGCGATTAAGGCTTTACGTATATCAGCTGGTACTTCAATAACGTAGTTGCAGGTCGACGCATCTCTCTTTCCAGATTTGTGGCTTAATTTTACCAAGGCCAGGAAGGATTCAAAGGGCATGTCTTCAAACTTGTCGGCTACATTTTGTTCAAAAATGCATCTGAAGACCTCATTTTCAGCCATGGCAGTCGGCACTCCTAAGATCACGATCCGGGGTTTGCGCTTGCTGGGTTCGTCGGCGGTAAGTCCTGAAGTAGAGAGCTGGACTGCTTGCTTTACTTTATCAGCGTCATGTTTGGTCTCGGTGCTGATAATTACGCCTCCGTTTTTGGTTTTCCGGACACCTCGAACATGCAGTTTCATTTGCTCCGGGCGTATGATCTTTTTAACGAGGTCTTTTGTTTCGTCACTCGATTTCAATTTATCTTGGGGATAAATTGCAACCGAGCTTAAATTATTGGGGCGAACAAAGTTATTTGCTCCCTTTTTTACCATTTCGGCAAAAGAAACATTTCCCGCAGTACCTGAGTCCTGTTTAGTCTTCTTGAGGTCCATGATGTGGTCTGACAGGTCTCGTTTTTCAGTAAGGGATTCAACCGCATTGTGCATTAGAAGAGATCTAGCCTTTAGCGACTGGTATATTACTGCCATTTGTGAGGTACCGGATCCTATTTTACGGCAAAGGTTTGCTATTTTCATTTTCTGCTCCGAATTGAGTTTTCCATCCGCGGCAATAGAGCAGACTTCATTCAGATGCAGCTCAATAGAAGACATCCATTTTTGAATCTCGGGCGTGGTGATGATTTCAGGTGGCGCCTCTACAGGCGAAGCAAAGGAGAGCACTGGCCCCCCTGAATTAGAGGGTCTGTTTTCCATTTTATGCGTACACTAAATCACTTTTACTTGTTCATAGTTTGTAAATGCACACATACTAAGCTAAATTAAAAGTGCATAGTTACCAATACACTTAAGGAGGCCACTATTATTAATAATTTATTGCAACTAAATATTGCTTGTGGGCACGTCTGTATGCGACAAGCGCCAATAGCGATCTCCTCTTTATGTAGAAATAACGCCCTAAGTAGTGCCAGAATAGATGAACCAAAGATTATTATTATATTGGATGAACCGAATAACATGAAACTAGAACATAACTGGTGGAATGAGGCAAAACCAGAGTGAACGTATTATTCACTTTAGAGCCTCAGATCAAATAAAAGTCAAGATGGAACGTTGCAAACAACAAAGTGAAGCCGGTTCAAACTAAGCCTTGCCGTACAAAAATCAAATAAAAAAACAAATATCGATCCACAATTGATGGAAAACCAGTGAATATACACAAAAAAACAAATACAGCCGAACACAGGACTTCCTCCTTTTTGGAAAGTCGGAGTTGGGCAGTGAGTCAGGCAGGCTGAACCGCAGAAATTAAAGATTTGACATTGAGTCATTGACATTTTGCAATGTGTTGACATTGCAAAATGTCAATCATGTCAATGACTCAATGTCAAGAGTGTCAAACAATTGTCAACAAAGAACGCCGTGTTTATTTTCGTTTATAGCTGTAGGCCTGTAGATTTAAATTTAATTAAATAAATTATTGTCATGGACATGTTAAACATACTGATAAATCCAAAATACATGAAAAGTGTTTGCTTCCTTTGTTATAAACAAAGCGAAAACACTACAAGTTTACATGAAAACTTAGAAATTCATGACGAATATTGTAGTTTGAATATAACTTTGTGGAATATTATGAAAAAGTTATTTCCGTCGCATGTAAGTGATAAGATAAATTTTGAAAATGATCGAATATCGTATATCTGTGATACAAAACAAATAACAAAATTTCCAAAAACTTTTTTTCACTTGTATTAATAGACGAAAAGAAATCTTTTTCCAAATTTATATAGCTCCATAAAGTTTACATTGCCATAAGAAATTGCTCCAATTTCTATATTATAATTTACTAAAAGATTTATCTCCTAAGCATTACTCACTAAGTCTCTGGATCTGTCCCTAATTTGTCTAATTAATTTTCTTTCTTTTTTCAGGAACTACTTCTACCTCAAGCATGTGAAGACTGTTCAAGTTTAATAATCAAGATATTCTGCCTTTTACAAAGAAACTACTTCAAAAATGAAATGCTTAGCCAGCTAGTAGATAATACTAATGAAGAAGTAGATGAAAAAATGGAATGCAGAAGACAGGCAAAGAAATTAAAACTAAAAGTTATCTTACCTACCTCTGAAAGTATTATAACTAAGTCAGAAAAGCAGCTAAATATTTTAGAATGTAATAAATGTGATATGAAGTTTAAATCAAAAGTATTACTTCGAAAGCATTTTAAATTTACTCATAAGAATACTAACACAGCCAATATTTGCGATATTTGTGGAAAAGTATTTATCAAAAGCTCATCTTTAAAAGTGCATTTAAGCAGTCATAAAGGAAAGCAATGTCCTCACTGTTTCAAAGTATTGAAATCTCACTCACATTTCAACTTACATTTGAAAAATCATAACGCTTTAACTAAACGGAAGAGGGTCAACAAATACCATTGTTGTGGGAATTGTGACTATAGAAGCATGAATAAGAACACACTTGAAGCCCACATCAATAAGGTACATCTAAACATAAGGCCTTTCGTATGCGAAATATGCCAAAAAGGATTTTACAAAAAGAGTAACTTGACGCAGCATTTCGTGACACACGAGAAAATTAAAGACAAAACTTGTGAGATTTGTGGAAATACATTTGTGAATGAGAAGACGTTGGCAGAACATTTAAGACTGCACTCTGGTCAAAAGCCTTTCAAATGTGAGGTATGCAACGCTGAGTTTATTACGTCTGGCCGTAGACTAGAGCATATGAAGAGAAAGCATATGGAGAAGGTTGAATTTTGTGTTGTCTGTGACAAAAAGTTCAGTTTGAAAAAAGATTTGAACTCTCATTTAAAACATGTGCATGGAGCTGAAAATTTTATTTTGAAGCTTGAAAATCAGCAAACTGAATTGCAGGTGATCAGGTTAATAAATGATGCTAAAGTGATGAGGATGCCTACATAATGGGTTAGTGAGAGAATTCAGCTTTATCTCCAGGATGGCATGCCATATCAGATGCATTTGAGATGGTGATTAATGCAATGTCCAGAAGAGGCATTAATTAACATCAGGTGGGACATTGACTTGTTTGTCATCCAATAATAATTACTTTAAAAAGTGTGTATATATAATGCAATGTCCCGTATGCAAAATACGCGCTTACACGTGGAGTTGTGGACACCCGGGCTGGTGCAACTATAACCACAGATAATATAATACTAGCATCTATAACTAAAATTGTCACAATCTAAGAAGTCTGTTGACATTTCTCATTTTACACGCCACAAGTAAATTTCGACATAAGAAATTGAAAAATCTAATTCATAATTCTAATTATTTACTATGTTACCCATACAATATAACATTGAGTATCATTCACAAGCATCATGCTCAATTATTATTAACAATTTTTATAGCTGTCATAAGGGTCCTTTTATTTTTTGACAACTTTAAGTGTGTAATTAAGTTAGGACTTGAATGGACGGGTAATTGAGGTACATGATAAAAGGAGTAAGACCTGGAAGAGGCTGGATCTCCTTTGCTACTGTTTGGCTATAATATGGATGTTGCCTGGCTAGATGAAATGATAGTTCTATTTAGTCCGCCAGTGAGATTATCAAATAATATTGGACCCGTATTTTTTGCTATAACAAACACAGATCAAATAAAAAGTCAAGATGTAACGTTGCAAACAACAAAGTGAAGCCGGTTCAAAGTAAGCCTTGCCGTATAAATACACAATTATACGCGCACACGTATAACGACACTACCCCTTAGTTTGTCAGTTGAGCGTTATTATTTGATCTGTAAGCTCGAAGGACAAGCTAAGGCGTAATTTCGTTGTATGTGAGTGCGTGTAATTGTGTATTTGTACGGCAAGGCTTAGTTTGAACCGGCTTCACTTTGTTGTTTGCAACGTTCCATCTTGACTTTTATTTGATCTGAGATAACAAATAAATAAAAATTGACATAAAGTGCATCAAAGTTCAGGAGCGCAATAATGTATCGTCGTAATTTTTTGTTTATGTGGCGAAAGAAAAATACGTGTCCATTATTTTTAATTTATCTTTGTATATAATAAATGTAATAATAAATTATATCTGACGGACTATATAGAATTTTTTGTCAACTACCCTATTGACGGCATGTTTGGCGCAGTGGCTGAGCGATGGTTGCCGCGTTGCGTGTCGCAGGTTCGATTCCCGGACGGAACAAATATTTGTATGGCCTATAGATAGATGTTCCAGGTTTGTCTGTTACTGTATGTGAGTTTTAAATGTTTATAAAGGAACCCACAATACAGGAGAAATTCCTAGTGCGGAATAAGTTTTGTTGATGCTATTCGCCGCTAGATGTCAGTAGTTGTACTAGCTAGTGCATTGCTTAAGTGTGCTGTGAGAAACGACAACATAAAAAATATCGAAAAATTGTTTATTTGATGAAAATATGAGTTTTTCTTTGAAAGGTAATCATAATAAAAGTCAGCATGTATAACTGTAGCTTATATTTATTTTTATAAAAAAATAAGGTACAAAAGGACACATCATATTTTAACAAAGATTTGTCAATTTACTCCTCTATCCTATACAATAAATATACAAAATACGGCAGTGTAATGAGTATTATTAATTAAAAATTATTACAAGCAATTTTGTCTTTTTTTTGCATCACAATATGGTTTCTAGCTTCCTTTTTTAAACAATACAGTTGGTTCTAAAAGGTAGAATAAGTTGTATTAATCTATTTAACACTAAAAAGGTTATATTTATCCAGATATAGGCTGTGTGTACAATTATGTATACATATGCCCAATCTCTGAAACGAAAATTATCGCAAAATGAATGTGAAAAATTATTAATGGTTCTGATTGGTTGAATCAAATTAACTTCAGCCAATCTCATGAGCTGCGCTTCTGTAATTTCTTTCCAGAAACCGGGTGACAATCTCATAGATTGCGTATACTGTACTATTTCTAGATCTTTCCATAATAAGTTATGACATAGTTTCTAGGAAAAAGGAGGAAATAGGGGTCTTCTGTCAGCCCAGCACAGTATTGATTATCTAACTAGCGAAGTACATTTATATAATATATTTTATAACAATTGGTAACTATATTTCGGTAACTATGTTAATTTATTACTAACTTAAACTATAGGTATTATATTAAAAACAATTATTCTGCTAACAATTCTTTATAACTTACAAGACTTGAAATATAAATTTTTGTCGACTTTTTTGATCTGGTGGTAGGCATGCCATTTGTGTTTAAAAATGTTTGTTCCAAATCTTGTCTATTACAAAGAATATTGGCAGTTGCAAGGGCAATCTAATAACAAACGTGTTTGTTACACTTTTATTATTTCACACTAATACTACGCGAATTATTGTATTTGTCATGTTTTCTGCTCCCTTTACTTTTTCTTAATATGCAGTATGGCTTTCCTTTCAATGGAATCAACTATATAAAAAAAAAACTGTTCCGATTATTATTTTTTACCGCAATGAGTGTATTTTTACGGACCTCAATGACAGCTGTCACTGTCACACTAACAGATCTAGAGGAGAACTTACAAGTGCCATGTTTTAATAATCGACTAAATAATTTTCGCGTAATCCTAGCATGAAATACAACTTCAGTTCATTGTACACCTGCGTTGTCGTTGGGGTTGGTATCTAGTATTGGTAGCCACCTCCTTGGCTGGGGGGCACGTAGGCCTGGCCACCGCCGGAGCTGCCTGAACCGGTGTTATAGCCGTTGCCAGCACTGCCACTACCGTAGCCGCCGTTTGAGGGACCACCACTGCCGTAACCTCCAGCAGGAGCGTCGGGGTACCTCGCTTCACCTTCGTATGTCACCTGTAACACAGATACTAATTATAATACTAGCATAGAGATGCCTCATGTCAGTCATCACACACAAAGAAACCGCGCCAACGTAATTACCGTTTTTCGACGGACCATACGGACTATTTACTAAAAGTACTGTAGTATTATATTATCTGTGCTAAAAGCAAAAGTATAGTTCGTATAGTTATAGATGTGGGCTATATATGGTGTTAGCAGCGACTTGCAAGTAAAATACATTTTTCTTTAAATACAGTGATGATTTAAGTGACCTTACATTGTACCGAAATGTTTAACAATACAAATCAAAAAATCGAGTGGCATGCCTCGGAAATTTAAAACCGCGCCATCTGTTGGAATCAATTTTAAATGATCCGTTAAAATAATCTTTAAAATGTGAATTAAGAGCCCGATATTCCATAATTTTGTGCTTAGGAGAGTTGATTAAACAAGAACATTAAATTTTTATGATCAATTCTAGAAAATGTTAATTTTACACACAATGCAATAACAAATCGATGCATATCGGGCCATCTAGTGATATTTATTTGAACCAAATTTTCTTTTTTAGCGCCGTAACTCCGTGCCTGGTGCCTGTAATAATTGTTAGTATGTTATCCACAAAGTAACACCAGTCAAAAAGACTGTCATTTTTCGTAGCACTAAGACCTCTAAAAAAGCGTGTTAAAAAGGCACTGTTGTCATTAAAAATAAAGACATCTGTTAGAAGAAATCTCGTTAGGAAAGAAATCGATTCTTCGCTGCTTTTTTTACGCTGAAAGTAATAACCGAATTAAAATTTAAAGCAACGCCATCTATTGCCGAGTAGCGGAACTATTAACAAACTTACCTCCGCGTTGAATCCGTTCTTCCAGTCAGCGGTGTATTTCACAATCTGCGTACGACCATCGGGCAAGGCTACTCTGTACTCTCCTCTCGTGATATCACCGTCGGATATCGCGTTGTGGCTGTAGTCGTTGCCATCTTCAGCCACCTGGTGAGGAAAAGGAGAATTAAATATGACTTCGATTTTTTTGGACCATTGACAAACTTTCTAGCAGATCTAAAATCATGTAGGTTGGCCCTCGTTGATGACGGTAGGTACGAGCTTTTCCAATGTGACTGAGTGACGGAAGACGTAGCATTGGAAAGGAGGCTATAGGTGGACTGCGGGAGTCCGGTGGATGCAAGACGCATAGGGAGGCCTATGTCCAACAATGGACGTCTTACTTTTATTTATTTATTTATTTATTTAGGATCACCAACGAGTATACATAACAAAAACTTACAAAAATATACATAAATTGAGAAACATTATCATTTTATACACACTCAATTATAGGTAACCACAGCTTACACATTATTGAGTATACATGCTCTACATAAAAATAATACATTAACTAATTAAATTAAAACAAAATAACACTGAATTACAACTAGATTCAATTAATGTTTAGGTTAAGGTTACATCAAATTATCACTGAATATAGACGACTACATAAGTCAAATAAAATAAAAGATATACAGATTATGTCAAAGTTAAATAAAATTTAAATTAAATCAAATCAAATATAAATATAAATAATGTCAAATAAAATTAAAATAAATCAATCAAATTAAAATATACAATGTCAAATTAAATTAAAAAATAGATTAAATTAAATGGAAAATAATGGATAAAATTAAAATTAACATTAAAATACATATTGAGAAGCAAAAGTCAATTTAATTGGAGTGGAGTGATAAATCAAGTCAAATGTTCTCTGCCTGAAAATAACTATACAACTTCCTTTTAAATGCGTTAACTGTGTCATGGTTGATATCGATGTCAGCTTTGCGGCATACAGCATTATACAATTGGGTTGCCCTTGCAAGGGGGGAGTTGTTGCCTAAGTTTGTTTTGCGGGAAGGTTGTCTGAACAAATTGTAGGTATGGGACCGTGGTAATCTACTAGGGACATTAATGGTTACTTTTGACAGAAGGTCAGTATTTAGCCCAGATGTCATTAATTTGTGAAGAAAACACAGATCCAGTACTTTTCTACGATTATTGAGGCTTTGAAATTTAAAGTGACTAACGCGGTCTTTATACGATGTGAGTTGATTCGTGGCTTTATCTTGTAATGACAGATGGTGTAAGAATCTTCTTTGGATCCGCTCAATTCGTTGCTTTACGTTACGGCTGAAATGATGATAATTATGACGAAGAGTGACGGTTACTAACCTGGTAGGAGAAGTCGAAGGGCATGCCGGGTTCGTGATGATGGTGGTCTCCGTGGTCGTGGTTTCCGTTGCCGTGATCGTGATGATCATGATGATCATGGTGATCGTGATGCTGGAGAAAGAAGAGAGAAAAATATTATTAAGGAGATTAAAGAAAAAAATATTCGTCGGGCATAAGGTGCATATTCCCCTTCATGAACATTAACATGTTAAAGTTCTCGTCTGAAAGCGAATTTATAATAAAAACATGCAAAACACTCGTCACTATAAGCACCGGCGCTAAGTAATGAAATGATCAAACGAAACAAATCTCTTCGAAGATTTCTTTCTAACTCGCACGCGCCGGCAAAATATATCTAGTGTTGTTTTTGATTCACTCGCTGCCACGCGCCGCCCGGCACTTGTCGGTGCCGTGCGGTAACTATTAACGATTATCGGACTTCTGCATATTAACGGAATTTAACGTGTCCGTTAACATTTTGTGAAAGTTAACTTAAAAGTTAATCCGTTATTCAAAATGTTAACTTCGTTAATCAAAATGTTAACTTCGTTAATTAACGATTAACGAGTTAATGCCCAGCTATGGCAACTACCCGATGGCTGTTGATAATCGTCGATTACGTTAACAGCCCGATAATTGAGACGTGGGAAACTGGCAGTTACTGCCAGTTTCCCACGTCTCAATTATCGGGCTGTTAACGTAATCGACGATTAATCGCCTGTTAATTCTACTTTCAGTTTCTCAACACCCAACTGTGACAAGCGTTTAACAATTTGTCACATTTGAGAAAAATCCGAATTAACCACATGTTACAGCAGTTTTGGGTTTCTGAGAACCATTTTCAATGTTAATCTCTTGTCAACGAGCCTAATTTATAATTGTTGGAAATTGGTCGATTATTCGCAGATTAATATTAATATTATAATTTTAAAGGCTTATATTACGATAAAAAAGATAATAGGGGTCGTCGAAAACTGTGGTATGGGTTGAGTTATAAAAAAATATGTTAATTTAGATCAATTATTAATTAGCAAGATTTAAAAAAAATTGGATGTTACAAACTTTTTAAATTAATTACATTATAAAAACTTGACACAATTATCAAAAATAGTTATTTTGTATTTAGGTAAATAAAAATAAAATAAAATAAATTACTGACCTGGGAATCGAACCTTCCTCACGCGCATTAATTTTAACTGTACCCTGTATTTAGTACTTATCGAGGTCAGTTTCTGGATAGATTTGTGTTTAGCTTGAAGCGGCTGGGTTGGTGACCGCGCCAGGGTAAGCAACACTTGCCAAGGTCAGTCTTGGGATGGGTGACCACTTTTTTTTTTTTTTTGGATCGCTTGTTTATGGATAGGTGACTCCGCCAGGGTAAGCAACACTAACCAAGGTCAGTGTTTGGATGGGTGACCATCACCACAAAAATTTAATTATTAATTAACATTACCAAGGTCACCCAACCAAAAACAAGCGAACCCAAAAAAAGTGGCCATCCAAACACTGACCTTGGTTAGTGTTGCTTACCCTGGCGGAGTCACCTATCCATAAAAAAGCGATCCAAAAAAAAGTGGTCACCCATCCCAAGACTGACCTTGGCAAGTGTTGCTTACCCTGGCGCGGTCACCACCCCAGCCGCTTCAAGCTAAACACAAATCTATCCAGAAACTGACCTCGATAAGTACTAAATACAGGGTACAGTTAAAATTAATGCGCGTGAGGAAGGTTCGATTCCCAGGTCAGTAATTTATTTTATTTTATTTTTATTTACCTAAATACAAAATAACTATTTTTGATAATTGTGTCAAGTTTTTATAATGAAATTAATTTAAAAAGTTTGTAACATCCTATTTTTTTTAAATCTTGCTAATTAATAATTGATCTAAATTAACATATTTTTTATAACTCAACCCATACCACAGTTTTCGACGACCCCTATTATCTTTTTTATCGTAATATAAGCCTTTAAAATCATAATATTAATTTTAATCTGCGAATAATCGACCAATTTCCAACAATTATAAATTAGGCTCGTTGACAAGAGATTAACATTGAAAATGGTTCTCAGAAACCCAAAACTGCTGTAACGTGTGGTTAATTCGAGATTTTTCTCAAATGTGACAAATTGTTAAACGCTTGTCACAGTTGGGTGTTGAGAAACTGAAAGTAGAATTAACAGGCGATTAATCGTCGATTACGTTAACAGCCCGATAATTGAGACGTGGGAAACTGGCAGTTAGGGCGAGTTTCTGAAGTCGACGTCACATCTCAAATCAGCTAACAATTTGTCACAAATTAACCAGCCGTCAGTTGTCAGTGAGTTTCTCAACTCTGCATCATCGAGAAATTACGTAATCGCTTGTTACATTTAATAATTTATTTCGGTTGGCTACCCTAGCTAGTATTCATTCAATTCCTTCACTACTATAACGTAATAGTATTTTATCTTGAGCGGCTGGGTTGGTGTAGCCCGCAAGTTAAGCAAACCTTACCAGGGACGATTTTTGGATGGGTAACCACGTTTTTTTTTGGTTTGCTTTTTTTTGGATAGGTGACCCCACACAGGTTAAGCAACACTTACCAAGGTTTTTTTTGGATGGGTGACCGCTTTTTTTTGTTTCGTTTGTTTTGGATGGCTGACCCCGCCAGGGTAAGCAACACTTACCAAGGTCAGTGTTTGGATGGGTGACCACTTTTTTTGGGTTCGCTTGTTTTTGGATGGGTGACCATGCCAGGGTAAGCAACACTTACCAAGGTCAGTTTTTGGATGGGTGACCACTTTTTTTGGGTTCGCTTATTTTTGGTTGGGTGACCTTGGTAATGTTAATTAATAATTAAATTTTTGTGGTGATGGTCACCCATCCAAACACTGACCTTGGTTAGTGTTGCTTACCCTGGCGGAGTCACCTATCCATAAACAAGCGTTCCAAAAAAAATTGGTCACCCATCCCAAGACTGACCTTGGCAAGTGTTGCTTACCCTAGCGCGGTCACCACCCCAGCCGCTTCAAGCTAAACACAAATCTATCCAGAAACTGACCTCGATAAGTACTAAATACAGGGTACAGTTAAAATTAATGCGCGTGAGGAAGGTTCGATTCCCAGGTCAGTAATTTATTTTATTTTATTTTTATTTACCTAAATACAAAATAACTATTTTTGATAATTGTGTCAAGTTTTTATAATTTAATTAATTTAAAAAGTTTGTAACATCCTATTTTTTTTTAATGTTGCTAATTAATAATTGATCTCAATTAACATATTTTTTATAACTCAACCCATACCACAGTTTTCGACGACCCCTATTATCTTTTTTATCGTAATATAAGCCTTTAAAATCATAATATTAATTTTAATCTGCGAATAATCGACCAATTTCCAACAATTATAAATTAGGCTCGTTGACAAGAGATTAACATTGAAAATGGTTCTCAGAAACCCAAAACTGCTGTAACATGTGGTTAATTCGAGATTTTTCTCAAATGTGACAAATTGTTAAACGCTTGTCACAGTTGGGTGTTGAGAAACTGAAAGTAGAATTAACAGGCGATTAATCGTCGATTACGTTAACAGCCCGATAATTGAGACGTGGGAAACTGGCAGTTAGTCTACTCACTTGACTTGACCGATCAAACATTATTATTAAAATCTTGTAATTGTCAATGGACCATTTGATTGCCTCCAAATTCTTTTCATTCTATTATTCTTTTATGCTATATTTTCACAATAATAATACACTTTTATTTGTATTATGATTCTTTTTTCCTTTTTCTTTTTTGTATGTTGGCACCTTGTTTCCATAAACTACCTACATGTAAATTTATATAATTTGTGATTTTGTGTTTTGTGCTGTCTTTTGTGTGCACTGAATAAATGATTTATCTATCTATGTAAAATACTGGTATTCAGATAGTTAGACAAAAAGCCAAACCCAATCAAAAGGTCACAATTTTACTAATCAGTAATTTCTTACAACATACAGTTCTTTAGCGACACCTATACCGCTACATACGAACTACAAAAAAGACCTGCATCACAAAAATTCTACATCACGCAATCAAAGTTATCCACGTGATATGAGCATAATTATCACAGCATCCAAACACTGACCTTGGTAAGTGTTGCTTACCCTGGCATGGTCACCCATCCAAAAACAAGCGAACCCAAAAAAAGTGGTCACCCATCCAAACACTGACCTTGGTAAGTGTTACTTACCCTGGCGGGGTCAGCCATCCAAAACAAACGAACCAAAAAAAAGCGGTTACCCATCCAAAAAAAACCTTGGTAAGTGTTGCTTAACCTGTGTGGGGTCACCTATCCAAAAAAAAGCATACCAAAAAAAACGTGGTTACCCATCCAAAAATCGTCCCTGGTAAGGTTTGCTTAACTTGCGGGCTACACCAACCCAGCCGCTCAAGATAAAATACTATTACGTTATAGTAGTGAAGGAATTGAATGAATACTAGCTAGGGTAGCCAACCGAAATAAATTATTAAATGTAACAAGCGATTACGTAATTTCTCGATGATGCAGAGTTGAGAAACTCACTGACAACTGACGGCTGGTTAATTTGTGACAAATTGTCAGCTGATTTGAGATGTGACGTCGACTTCAGAAACTCGCCCTTAGGACTTTGATTTCATTGCATTTGGCTACTTGTATGTATTTTTTTGAATCTCTAGTATTGCCCTTCCCTGCCCCCCTTGGCGACGCTCTTGAGCATAACCAAAACGAACCAATAACAAATCATATTTCAACTGTGTGAAAGGGACACACGAAGATCTAGTGAGTTTTTTTTATCTATGTGTAACTCTTACGCATATTGGAATTAAGTTAATTTTTGTTTGACATGGCATAACCAGATAATGTTCCAGTTGTACAGCTTACCACTTCCATGCCATAAAGATCGATTCATGCGTCTGTTATTATTCAGCCTACAATTCTATCTTATTGAGTTTCAGATTACACATCGCTGTAAAACACTGTTATTACAAACGTAAACTTTTGATTTATTTGTCAGTCGATTTCGATAACAATTTATTGGAAATGAGAAATACTTGAATCATAAATCCAATCGTATGCCTTTCTCAGAAAAGACCCGGCAGAAAGATGTTTCATTTTAAATAGTTTTTAGAAGTGCGCTAATAAAATGGAGTTAAGAAACCGGATATGTTTTATGCATTCGATTTCCTATTTTATGGTATGATTTTATTTTATGTTTTTAGAAAAAGACAAATGAGACAAGAAAAGATTTTAAATTTTCTATAGAAAATGAAAAATTACTGTCTCTTTCTTTTTGTTATATCTTGCATAGAAGTACATATATAGTTTCATTAGAGTCTAAAGTAAGATTTTTTTTGCCAAAAATATGCAGTTGATCGCGTATAGTATTATATTATAATACTAGCTGTTCAACGCGGCTTCGCTCCCGTCAACTGGCTACCTACTTACCCTACCCTATTTATCCTACATACATGATTGTACGCAGTGCACGTTTTTGCAACATTTTTTATTTATGCTCCACTCCTATTGGTCATAGCGTGATGTTATATAGCCTATAACCTTCCTCGATAAATGGACTATCCAACACAAAACAAGATGTTTTTAATTCCAACCAGTAGTTCCTGAGATTAGCGCGTTCAAACAAACTCTTCAGCTTTATAATATTAGTATAGATATAATATTCGATCCAGCGCTAAGAAAAAGAAATTGGTTCAAATAAATAGCACTAGATGGCGCGATATGTTTATTTTGTTATTGAATTGTGTGTAAAATTAACATTTTCTCGAATTGATCATTAAAAAATTATGTTCTTGTTTAATCAACTCTCCTAAGCACACAACTATGGTCTATTGGACTCTTAATTCACATTTCAAGGATTATTAGAACGGATCTTTTAAAATTGATTCCTATAGATGGCGCGGTTTTACATTTATGAGACATGTTAAGCGATTTTTCAAATTTGTATTGTTACATATTTTCGTACAATAAAACTGGAAAAACGTCCACGACCGGTCCAACGCTTGTTACGTCGGCACGGTTTCTTTGTAGGTACGGGTTGAGGCAACTGTATGCTAGTATTATAATATTATCTGTGGTAGTACTGACCAGTCTAGTATGTTGTTCGGGAAGAGAATTAATTTATAATATGCCTTTTTCAGCTAGTGATTTTGTCTCAGATTTAAAGCAATCACCGTAAGATTGTAAAACATCTTGTGAGATGGTAATATATTGATATATTGTGAATGAATTACATTGTGAGTGGTGACACTGAGGTTTGCTTTTAGAAAACAGTACAAACTTACAAAGGGTTAAGCTCGCCTTTGTAAGTTTGTCGGGTTGTATCCGGGTTCGATACTTTACAATATCCGTGCTCTATTGAGGAAAAAGAGTTTACAATCTCAGGCGATTTATTATAAACTTATAGTGTTTGCAATAATCCGGTGACGATTACAATACCCTCGTTTATGATTTTTATTTATGTGTTTAAAATAAATTAATTTTCTTTTCAGACATTTACAATTATTCCGATATGTAAAGCAAACTATGATGCACAACTTGGTTAGTATTTAATATCTAATATAAATGCATCAGGGGAGTAACCATAAGCTCTTAGAATAAGGTTATTTTGTGTGTGCGTAAGGGACAGATGTCTACAAGTCATATTTAGTGCTCGCCAAACTTCTGGGCCGCACGGTGCTGTTTTTGTATGCGATTTACTACTGCGCAGCCATTGTAGCCAACTTCAGGGCGGCCAAGAAGTTTGACGAGAACTATACATCTGTTCCTCACACACTCTCCAAATAACCTTACTCTATGAGCTTATAGTAATCCCCCAGGTCCTTACTTATGGAATTGCCGTTTATGACACCAATAATCTTTCTTTCTTTCTTTCTTTCTTTCTTTCTTTCTTTCTTAAAGAAACGTTGCCCCACACTAGGAATTTCTTCCTGTATCGTGGGTGCGTTTACAAACATATAAACTCACATACACAACACCCAGAGCCAAAGGCATAATGACGTTAAAATTTCGCCTGACGTCACGTTTTAGGTTGTGATGACAACTCGTCACACTAGCTATCTCGTCAATCGTCCGACGCATGTGTTCAATGTACAATAACGTGCAAAATATAAAATGAATATGTACCCGATGCAATACGAAGTCAGATCAACTGGATATTAATGCCGGTGTCCTTCAGAGGTCGGTACTATCAGCAATATTGTTCTTGCTCCACATAAACGTTCTGCTGAAACCCTTTGGGTATGCAAACGACAGCACTGTAGCTAAGAGATACATGTCCGACGCACGGGTTACTGGGCCTCAGATCCGGTCTCTCCGGGAGGCCATGCTTGAGCGCTAGAACCTGTCCTTGAAGGCAGTCTCCGAATTTTCCTAAATATTTTATTCACATATTTTGTGCTTAATTGTACATAACCGTCGGACGAGTTGGGAAAGAGACGAAATACGGCTTGAGACGAGTTGGGAAACTGACTACATGTACAAAGTGACGTATTAGTGAAAGAGACCTATTAGAGATAGCGACAAGATAGCTAGTGTGACGAGTTGTCATCACAACCACGTTTTAGTACACTTTTTTACCATCATTTAAGCACGATTAATATTATCGTTAGGGATTTAGCATTTATAATTATGTATGTCGTTTTGTGACGACTAAATACTTTTTCTTTCTGTCTTCACTCTGGAACTTTAACGCACTTTATCTTTTTTTATTGATTTGATAATGCAAAAAATAAGTGTGTAATATTTTTTGATAATATAACTGACGGACTAAATATAATTATTATTTTTATGCCCAAGTATCATTTAAAAAAAAAAACCTATTTTCAAATTATCCTAGAGGGAATATTTATATTACCATATTAATAACTGTTTTTTTTTAATAAATGCATGTGTATAAGCGCATCTACAATGGACGATCTAATAATAAAATGTTTTTCAAATTTCAGCGATGAAAATGAAAGAAATGGACATGGGTAAATATTTTTCACATCATCTAATAATAAAATTAATTTAAATTTCTCATATCTTGGTTAATTCACCGATTCTTTAGAATATGGTGAGAAATTATCAAGTGAGTTTATTACGTTTTCAAATAATATTTTCCTAACATTATATTTTCACGTACTAATTTTTTTTTTTTTTTTAGGTATTGATGAAAGTCAAGGTAAGTCTTTCCAAAGGATAAAAATAATAATAATATGAGCTCGTAACCGTCCCACTAGAGGGTAATTGCCTCTTCTCATACAGAGAAGGTACGATCATTGATCACCACTGCAGTGGCTTAGTAACCGGTTGGTATTATAAAATATTAAAAAGATGCGATGAACGGCGCCACCAAGGCCGGCCCAGAAAGAAGTGGCGAGACCACCTAGACGCCCACTATAGAGGCTGGCCCGAGGTGACTCGGGAAAAGAATACACAGTGGGACAGAATACGAAAAAAAAATCGAACCGTAATTTAAAGATTTTCTTCATTCTCTCTCGAACTTTATTCTATCATAGCACAATTATATATTCTATTGAACTTGATCACAGAGATTAAATGGTATCTTTTATTTCTTTGCACTATTCGGATGCCTGGCATGCCAGTAGTGCGCCTCAGAGCAAGTATTTCTATTCCATTGTCTAATGTGGAATATACATGTAATTTTTTTAATTTGCTCTTTACAATGCGTTCTAGTAAACAAATATGAAAGAATTTTTAAAATATCTGCATCAGTAACGAAGCTATAAAGCTTCGTTGTTGATAATTAGACAGAGAAATTCGACATAGTATCTGGCGTCAAATACGGCGCCCATACAGCTGCCATAGGAAACGGCGTTTTCGTAGAGAGGGACAAATATAGTTGTTCAAATTGTTATATCTCGTTGGTTTTTCGATCTATTTTGAATCGGTTTTAACTATTAGTAATTATGAGTTTTTGTAAATTTATCGAAATATTGATTAGATACCAAAAAAAAAAAACATGCATATTTCCTATTCGTCAAATCTGCCATTGAAACGGTTTGGGTAGATAGATACCCAAATTCGAGTACAGTTATTCGGTTATTTGCACGAGGTTCTACAACTGGAAGTGTTACAACTTGCTGCTCTTAACTCCAAACTATTTTGTTTGATTAACACAATGTTTTTGTCTATTATAGCCCGTATGATGGAGAAAATGGCAGAACTAACCAAGAGACCGAGGCCCAATATTATGACGAAGAAGAGGGCAACACAACATATTCTCCCGTCATCCATAAAAAAGTATACCTGGCCGAAAAAGACCTATTCGGATAACAATGTTTTTCTTCTTGACACCGATAAAGTTAAGCGTCGATCCATAAATCAACTTTACGACAAAGACAGCGCGAAATATGAAGGAGATCCTAACTGGTCGACAGATCAACTTTCTTACACTGACGACGACGAAGACATACCGTCGGATTTATCTCCAAATGACTACGAGTACAGTTCTTCGGATTCACCTCCATATAAATCTTCTAAGGAGACCACTGTTTTTATGCACTGGCATACTCGACCGACCGTTACTAACAAACCTTACGGCAAAGACAGCGCGGAGTCTGTGGGCGATCCTAACTGGCCGACCGATCAACTTCCTTACACTGACGACGATGAAGTCATACCGTCGGATTCACCTCGGACCTGGTATACTCGATCAACCATTACCAACCCACCTTACGGCAAAGACAGCGCGGATTATAAGGAAGACTTGGATCCTCCTAACACTGATGACAATGACATACCTTCATCGGAATTATATTCATCTGACTACGAATACATACCTCCGGATTTACCTCCATGTAAAGATAAACCGAAGTGTTGGCCTGTGTACCCAACAGTAAATTACCACATAACAACACCTAGATACTTCTACCCGACAACATCATATTACGTTGACGACAGCAGGCCTTTGCCAACTTGTAAAAAGTTGGCACGGCCTACAAAACGGTACCCCAAAACGTCCGTGGAACGGTCCTCTCGCTATACTACGACACGGCCACAGTTTTCTGAACAGTCCTCTCGCTATACTACGACACGGCCACAGTTTTCTGAACAGTCCTCTCGCTATACTACGACACGGCCACAGTTTTCTGAACAGTCCTCTCGCTATACTACGAAACGGCCACAGTTTTCTGAACAGTCCTCTCACTATACTACGAAACAGCCACAGTTTTCTGAACGGTCCTCACACTATACTACGAAACGGACAGAGTCTACTGGACATATTCCCAATAAAAAAAAACGTGATGACAAGACGTTGACCTTCATCCCTACTGTAAAACGCTACAGTCCCCATTGGTTGCCGAAACAGATTTATCTTAACTCAGGAGATGGAGATCCAGATCCTAATCCTAAAGATGACGCAGCAGCTGGAGGAGACGAGCCAGATCCTAATCCTAAAGATGGCGCAGCATCTGGAGGAGACAATCCAGATCCTAATCCTAAAGATGGCGCAGCATCTGGAGGAGACAATCCAGATCCTAATCCTAAAGATGACGCAGCAGCTGGAGGAGACGATCCAGATCCTAATCCTAAAGATGGCGCAGCATCTGGAGGAGACAATCCAGATCCTAATCCTAAAGATGGCGCAGCATCTGGAGGAGACAATCCAGATCCTAATCCTAAAGATGACGCAGCAGCTGGAGGAGACGATCCAGATCCTAATCTTAATAAGCCACAAACACCGAGACTGCCCAGAGTGACGAGATGTACTACGTCAAAGCCTTTGCCAAAATGTAAGTACTAAATAGCATAAATTTCTAAGTAAAAAAATAATAGTTCTATTTAGTCCAACAGTGAGATTATCAAATAATACACGTATTTTTAGTTTTATCTCTTCAATAACAAATTTAAAGTTCAGGAGTAGGGGCTGTGACGTCACTTTTGAGTAAAACGTGTACTAAAACGTGACGTCACACAAAATTTTAACGCACTGTATCTATGTGCTTGGTTAACTAGTTTAAAACCATTAAATAGGGTTTTAACCCATTAAATAACCCGATTAAGTTTACGAAAATTTTATAATTGATTTCAGTTTCTGTTCTTAAGATAAAAAGCCTGGGTTTGCGCAAAGTAGGTCTAGTTCTAAACCAGAGCTTTGCTTCTGACTTTGTTAACATGAATTTAGGATTTTCCTTTAGAAACTTCAATACAAACTCAACGCTTTTTTGATGATACACAATTTCTATTTTTTTTTTGTTTTCAGTGGATCCATCATTTTTACCCAGTAAGTATTATCGATATTTAAGTCCAGTTCTAAAGTAGAGAAAAATAAGAATAGAAATCATTTATTCGACCCAGAAATAACGCAACAAAATATCAACAATCACGAAGTATAGCTTGGTTACAATAACTGAGCACCCGTATGTTAAACGACGATGTCGACGTATGTCGAACTCCCGCTCAGTGTTTCTTTCAGGCAAAGTTTTCCAGGGGGAGGGGGGTGGTAAGAGATCTAGGGGGCGGAGTAAATAAAGGAAACAAAGTAATAATTAAAATCAATTTCAATTATTATTAATATTTTAATGAATAAAAAATGCTTTAAGCTGAACCAAAATTGTCAAAGTAACATCGCGAAATTACTATCTAATAACAGCTGTTTAGAGTGGGAGAGCCTTATGGGATAGCGTTAGAGGAAAAGGGATGGCGATATTCTCGAAAGTGTGTCGTTCTTTCTAGGCGCTATTCTGGTTTCTGATTTGCTTCTTTAATATGTCATGCACTACTTAATTCCTGATTGGCTGATTGAGTGCCACTTCACGTCAATAAAGGGTTTCCAGCTCTAAAGTGATCGAGCGGCGACCTATTGCTATTGATTAAGTTTTAAAAGCCCCGGGGGGGGCAGCAAAGTCCCCCTGGAATAGTACCTGAAAGAAACACTGCTCCCGCTTACACGCGCGGGGCCCCGCGGTCGCGTCGTAGCCAATAGCGAGAGTCGAACGTCACAGGTAGTGACATTAAAATTTCGGGTGCTGTTTTTTTTATTTTGTTTGTTATAGATAGGCTCACGCTTGACCACTATCTCATCTCATCGTGCTTGCCTAGAAGTAACCTATTCACTCTTCACATAAAGACCCCTAGATGTAGCTATCGGGAAACAGACTTCGGCAGGGAATTCCATTCCTTAGCTGTACGCATAATGATCGTTTTTTCATAACGTTTAGTGCGTATGGGTGGGATACGTACGGCGATACGCCATCGGTACTTGGTGGACCAAGTACCGATGGCGTATCGCCATACGTCTTGTAGTCCGATGATGAAACGGGCTAGACAGAATTATATCATGTAATTCCATTTAAATTCCCCGAAATGCAAATGATAAAAACCGACAAGCTGACAACTCGGCGACGGTGTTCTAGATTTTGGAGCTTTTCAGATATTATGAGTGTTCTATATCAGAGAAGAATAGGCAAAAAAAATACTAGGTTCCAGGTTCATCAATTTTGCCGGGCGTGCCTATACCGAAAGGATTAGCAACTCAACATTTGCTGGGCGTCAAACACCCAGCGCTGATTTAAAAGTCTAAACCTCAGTCAAACACGTGTTATCTGCTATGATTGATTGAATGAATTTTAAACAGCCAATCACAGTAGATAACGCGTGCTTGACAATCTGTCACATTAATTCTCCGATAATTTAGAGCTGGGAAACTGGGGGTGTAACACAATTCTATTTTATTTAATTTTTATGTTATTTTTATAGCCAGCGGTAAGTAATTTTATTCTATCATCAGATTGTTTAACTTTTATTTGAAAACCAGCTACTTAATCCGCGTGGAAGTCGCAAACCCACAGAAACGTACTACCGAGATAAAAGTCGCCAATATATATAAATTTATAATCTAGCACCCATTTGCGTAACTTTAAAGAACGCGCTCGATTGTGCTATACTTGCATTTATTCTTGTATTTCTTCGTGTTGATGGTTCCTTCTTGTTTAAATTTTCTTCGACCATCACTCAGCCACGTTCATACCCTTAACGCTTGCGCAAAGATCTCGCATGGTGCTGATGTTTTAGCAGGACAGGAGATAGGGCTGCAGTGATTCCGCCAGTCACATTGTTATTGACCGGAGTACCCCCATCATTGCAATCATTGCTTTATATGTTTAAAAATCCGTCTACTGGACAGCGAATAAAACACGCAATGAATATTGTTGAAAAGTCTGAATGAAAAAGTTCGCCATCGATTTCGTAAATTTATACGTAACGCAACGCTGCAGGTCATGGTCTACCCATATTCCAAATTACCTTCATCTTTATTGTGTTAGTATGATTTAATAATTTACTGTTACATAATTATTTATTTTAATCTATATTTTCGTTTTCAGATGATGATGATGATGACGATGATGATATTAAATATAACAAAATAGCTCTGCACGAATCAGGTACGAACACATCTATTAACATGGTTCTCCCTCGTACGCCAATAGCGAGAATCCAACCATGCCTTTTTCACTCGACCGTAGTTGGAGCGATTAAAACCTCCACCTTCGCGCGGTCCCGGCACCGCTCCGCCAGTCGGTTGTCACCACTCGCGCGCAGAGGTAGTGCGTTATTGGTGGTCGCCTCGCAAGAAACGAGCCGTAACGGATATTGAGATCAAAATTACTTGATCTCGAAGAGTGAAATATCTGTTGTACGTGGTAACTTCTCTAATCTGTGGTCGAACATCAGAGGTGCACAGTTAATATTAATTTGACCGTGTTGTAAATTTGTCAGGTTCTTTGCTAATTTTGCCGTTTTTTGGCTTTTAACTGACATAGGAGTTGTTGGTAATCGTTGTTGTAAAATAGTCATAGGATGGAATAATTGTTATCTTATAGGTTCAGCCACCTGTCAAAGCACTTATGTTGCAGTTAAGTTTTCAAAGAAAAGATTAAGTTTTCGAAATTGGTGCCAAGGTGCCGTGAATTTTCCAGAAAACCTTAATTGTATTGGTAAACAAGATGGCGGCTGCAGTACCGATTTTGGCGCCAAAAGATACCCCTACAACCTTTTAAAAACCTTTGTAATATTTCATAATAATATGTTTAAATTGAGAGAGAGATTGAAATTAGCATTCATTGATATATTTCCAGATAGTGAAGAACTAGAAGACAAGATACTCTTAAGTTATATAAACACTAAAAAGTACAGGACACCTGAAAACAAAATAACCCCGAAGAATTTTGTTGACGACGAAAAATAAGAATATATTTCTTAGAGATTGTTTTGTATTCATTTCCCACCTTGAAACATAGCCTCTAGACGAAGAGTCATTTTATCAGCGATGGCAATGCCAAACTGTAAGGGATTAATCACGAGTCATTTCGACAATTCACCCTGGTACACTCTCTCTCCACCGGTTTTGTTTAAGTTTCATGTTATTGGGTTAATCCATTCTGGCATCATTATAGGTACCTAGCCTATAGAACGGTTCCCTTAAGTACCACAACTAAAAAGTGAAAAATAACAAACGTTTTTACCAAAAAAATACAACCGACTTCCAAATAAAAACACTTAAAAGTAAAAATTAACTTCAATTTAGGAAGTCGGTGTCAACAAAACAAAGAAAAGAAAACAGAAACACGGACTTCCTAAATTGAAGTTATTTTTTACTTTTTAGTGTTTTTATTTGGAAGTCGGTTGTATTCTTTTGTAAAAAAGTTTTTTTTCCAATCGCTATTGCCACGCTTTCGTTGAGACGCTGTCACTTGTCTAGAGCAGTGTGCGGCGCGCCACTGCTTACGTACTTTGTGGCAGGGGTCACCAATTAATTTCATTTGAGTTTCGTTTTTAGTGTTCCGTACCCAAAGGGTAAAAACGGGATCCTATTACTAAGAGCCCTCGATCCGTCTGTCTGACTGTCTGTCACCAGGCTGTATCTCATGAACCGTGATAGCTAGAAAGTTGAAATTTTCACAGATGATATGTATATCTGTTGCCGGTATAACAACAAAAAATAAATAAAAAAAGAATAAAATAGTTATTTAAGTGGGGCTCCCATACAACTAACGCGTTTTCTTTGCCGTTTTTTTGCGATAACGGTACGTATTTTGTTAAAATTTAAAAAATAAACTTACATAATATGTCATGTACTACATATATTATTACTAGATGTTAGCCGTTACTTCGTCTGCATAGCATTAGTAGATACTTTGAATTGCTTGTTTTAATATCGCGCCATGATATTATAGGTCTGTGGGCCGCCTTACTTAAGATATTATTAGTTCAGCGTACAAACTTCTTCCGCCTCTGTCCACCCCCTAATAGATGATTTTCGGGATAAAACTATCCTATGTCCTTTCCATAGCCTCAAACTATCTCCATACCAAATTTCATCTAAAACGGTTCAGCGGTGCGTGAAAAGGTGACAGACAGATAAACAGACAGAGTTACTTTCGCATTTATAATATTACTAGCTTCTGCAAGCGGCTTCGCCCGCGTTTATTATACATATAACCCTTCCTCTTGAATCACTCTATCTAATAAAAAAAACCGCATCAAAATCCGTTGCGTAGTTTTAAAGATCTAAGCATACATAGGGGCAGACAGCGGGAAGCGACTTTATTTTATACTATGTAAGGAAGTATGGATAAAGCAAAGTCCCCCGCCGCGTTTGTTCGCGATAAACTCAAAAACTGCTGAACGGATTTCCTTGCGGTTTTCTCCAATAGAAAGATTGGGAAACGAGGAAGATTTCTGTATATAACTTGTCACAGGCGAAGCCGGGTGGGTCGCTAGTGTAATATAAATGACGGTTTCGATGATATGATTCGTCCGTTGTCGAATCGACGGGAGTAAAAACAAAGCGCAGGATAAATGATTAAATTAAGTACTCAAGGAACACAAGTAAATTATATTGTACTGCACAAAATAGGTGCGAGGTGCGGATTCGGACCGCGGTCCGCTATTTGGTGAACCCTGGTCTACATTGCGTTTTTAATCATCTGCCTCAATGAGATGTTACCAATACAGACGTCATACTCATAATAAAGAAATAAAAACATGGCGATAGTTTACTTTAGCTACCTACATGGGACCTATGGAACTTGCAACTTTATTTCTATCACTGAGTAATTTAAAAGATCACAGAGATATAAATAGGACCCCGTTGTCAGAAAGAGATAAACATACTGTTCAAAGGTACGTTCGTGTCGCGGCCAGACGCTGAACTGTCTGAGTTCACTCAAGCTTTTCAGCTTGTGTTTGTATTGCCGGGCAGGTGTCGGTAAAACGTATCTACCTCAGTATATAAATATATAACATAGCTTCAGATTAACCAGATGCGGCCGAATATCAGTATTTTACACAGAGCTCTGCATATATATTTGTCCTCCACAAACAAGTTAAACGATAACCCTTGGCAATACTGGAGACCGATTTTCTGGTTACTGACTACCTGTAACGATTGCCGAAGATCTGCAAATGATAGTCGGGAACAAAAAATTGCAATAGAATCACTTACTCCAGGGGTGGGTGCAGGTCCAGGTCCAGGGGTGGGCTGTCCAGGAGGTAGGTACGGCCTCTGGGGCGTGGGGTTTGGCCGGATTGTCGGGGTCGGTGGTAGCTGAAATGCGTTAAAAGGTCCAGTTAGAAAGGGGATTAGTCTCAAACACACATAAGGCACACGCTTTAATTTTGTAAATGCATCACCACTGCTCTCAAAACGGTGAAGGAAAACATCGTGAGAAAACCGGTATGTCCTAGAACCAAAATCGAAGACATGTGATATCCACCAACATGCACTGGGACCGGTTGGGGCATATTCCCTCTCTCACAGAGAGAAGGTTTGGTCCCAGCTGTGGGAACATTAAAATGCTGATGATGATGAAACATAAGCTTAGGATCGAGGATGCATGTGGCGACACTTGGGGGTGACATATGTCCAGCAGTGGACGTCTTTCGGCTGAAATGATGATGCCTCTTACCTTGTTGCCGTTATTATTGGTGGGGAACGGAATGGAGGGTGGTTCGTAGTTGTACCCCTTGCTAGGGGGGAGGTACTCGTTGCCGGCTGACATCGCCATCACGAAGAGAGTAGACGACACGATGCTGGAGAGCCACATCTGGAAACAAGAGAAAAATTGGTCTTAGAAACATTGCACGGATATTTTAATGGGGTACAATCTATATAACCGAAAATTCGTGACCCTTGAGATCGTGGATTCAAATCTGGGCAAGTATCAATACTAATGTGACTTACTCAATTCCTATGTACTTTTTAAATTTATACCAGAGCACATCCATACTCCAGACAAAGTGAAATTCAATGTCAGTGATGGCGAAATGCCAAAATGTAGGGAACTGATCACTTGACATTGCTATATAGCGCTTGAAAAATGACAATCCCAAACATTAATGACATTTTCCCATCGTTATCGCGAAGTTTTTGTTGATAGAATGTCAGTTGTCTAAACAAAGAAAGAAAGGAAGTAAGAAAGAAAGAAAGAAATAAAGAATGAAATAATATTAATTTGTGACCCGCAAAGGAGACCCGAGATAAGCAAAAACACAATAAAAATTAAAACCCCGTGCTCCTATCTCAGCATGATGTATAGGGCCTCAGTTGCGATAGAAAATCAATGACCTTTGAGCATATACAATATTATTCTCTAGCTCAATTGCCATATTGTAGACGAAGTAATAAAATTGAGTTAACGACATGTTTCTCTTAGGTTACGTTCACACAGAACATCCGTATTGCCAGGATAATTTTTAGCGGACATTTTGAGGTTCATATCGCAATTACAGTACCGTTTTAACGGAGCCGTCGCTACTGGGGGTAATGTTCATACTACGAGTACATTTAGTCAGTGTACCACAAACTTTCAAACAAAACGGATCACCATTATAATACTGTTGTGTCTGTCAACTCGCTCATTCAACTACCTACGCCATTTCGGAAAAAAAACATACACGATAAAGCGGACCTGTAAAACGGACTGCTGTATATTTTGTCGGATCGGTAATTTTGACTGGATCTGGAATACTGTCATATGTGTGAACTTGTTTATACAACTACATACCTACGTAGCGCCGAATAAAAACGTATACGATAAAGCGGACCTGTAAGACGGACCTCTGTGTGAACGAGCACTTAGTGTCGACGCGACGTTAGAATAAAGCAATAATTTAGTAGTTTTTGTCTGTCAGACAGTAGCACAGCTTACTTGAAACAAAACACTCGAGTTTGCATACAATGCGTTTATGGGAAATAGTACGGACAGCAGATAACTTGAATAGGAATATGCAAAATATGTCTGTTATTTGACCACATTTATCGATAGTAATACAAAAAAAATAGAATACTTATAGTGAAAACAGAATCAAAATTGATTTAAAAACGAATGAGTTAGCAATATAAAGAAATATATCTGTCCCTCTCTACGAAAATATAATATGGCACTTGTATGGACGTTGTGCTACCTGACGTCAGATGGCACGCCGCACTTCTCTTTCTAATTCTAAACTTTGACGCTTTATAACTTCGTTTCTTATCAAGATATTTTAAAAATTATTTCGGATTTGTTTACTATAGTTATTATGTATATTATTTAGCAAATAAAAAATACCATGCATATTCCCTATTGTTACAAATCGTAGGAATAATTTGCTTAATTTGTTTTGGGGAAGACATTTTAAACGTTTTGGTTCAGACCGCACCGACGTTAAAGATTTCAATATCTTAGGTCCAAGAGGCTTTGCATCTTTAACCGACTTTCCAAAAAGGAGGCTGTTCTATGTTCGACATTGTTTTTTTTTGTGTTCTACGATTTATCCGTCAATTGAGGACCGTTTACGAAAATTTTCGATGTCGTTGTCAACAAACAAAAAGAAAAGCAAACAGGAACACCGATTTCCGAAAAAGAAAAAGCTTTTTCTTTTTTATTCACACTCCAATAAATTAAGGACCAACTTTACAGTTTTGCTAATGGTACTTAGCACAACTGTAAAGTTGGTCCTTGGTAGTAAGGTAAGGTAAGGCACCTTTTTTACCACGAAAACGTACGAGTACCGTGCGGCAGGTCACGCGAAAAGTCGGTTAAAAAGATAGTCAATATTAACATAAATTGCACTGCATGTTTATGCAGACCCTACACCAATGCATTTGATTGCACGCGACGTACTCAGACGCGCATATGTACATACATATATTATGTATAGCCACATAGCTGCAGATCGTGGATCGAGGCCGTTCGCCGATCGTAGCAAAGCCTATGTCAGGCTTTGCCGATATTTGCCAATTTACAAGTAGAGGACCCCATTAATTGTTTGCAGTTATATCTCTGGCTTAAGCCAGCCCATTGTTAAAAAGCTTTTAGTGATACGTAACTATGATATGTAAAAGATTCAGGATACAATTGATAATAAGTCCGTTTAAAATTAAGGTAAAGACTTCCTTGTTGATACAGTGTTAGTAAGAGAATGCCGATTATGGTTACCTAGACTTTATCTTGAAGTTCGGTATAATTGTCCATGAATTTATTAGTTTCAGTAAGGTTGGTTGCAAATTTCTGTAAAACACAATTTTTCTTCAGTTGGTAGCCGTAAAAATAGTCAAATAAAATGAAAAGTTAATTATTTGGTCACTTTTTAGACTAACAATTGAAGAATAAACGCGTTTTACCGAAATTTGAAACCATTGGTTCGCATATTTAACACCAGGGATAAAAAAACTGGGCTTGAGGAGTTTGGATCTGCAGCCGGTTGTTGGCAGGCACTTCCTATTCTTCATACGACAATGCACCTACTAGTAGTACCTATCAAATGCATGTTTTTGCCTTCCCCTTCAGGGCATAATGGTTGATGTTGAATTATGTTGTCTAGAATTTAGTTTCAATAAAGCTTTAAGATTTCTACATCTTTGAAAGTCAAATTAAACCTCCAACAGATTTCGTGCTCTCTCAAATTAAATCCATCTATTCTACAACATGCAACGTTCAGCTAATTCTGTTAACCAAACAAATTCTAGACTGCGTGGTATCACGATTCGCTGTACCACTCATTGACGATACTTTAACCATAGATAAGTGCTTCCAATTGTCACGGTTCTAGTTAATAGAGGAGAAACGTGTACAATTGAACATCTGGTATATATTTGCTAGGATTTAGGTAATTTTCGGTTACATATGAATAAACGTAGATAGGTAAGCATCGTGAGGAAAACGGTATATCCTAGAACCAAAAATTCAATGACATGTGACATCCACCAACCCGCACTGGACCCGCGTGGTGGATCAAGGCCCATTTCCTCTCTCACAGAGAGGACGCCTGTTTCCCAGCAGTGGGAACATTAAAAAGGCTAATGATGACGATGATTGATGATAACGAGAGAACATTTATTATGAGGCTTGCTCCCGTGGCCAGTGTTACCAACCATAATCCAATAAAGAGTATTGTACTATTTTTCGTTTAGGCGTAAGGTGTGCCTGTATATAGAACAGAATAGAATATACTTCATTCTACACCAAAAGTTACATACCTTTAATATATACAAAATCAATAGCGTACGTTAAATACTCTGATGGGGACTGCCTTTTCCGCTTTTAGACTCTTATTTGGTCCGTTGTGCGAGGCCCAAAATTAATCTTTTTATTTGGCTCCGATTGTGAATTACACTGAATGTAATCCTGTCATTTCACTAAAGGGAAACCTCATTCATTAGGTACCAATACTAACAATCTACCTCAACTGTTATTAGACGAAGATCGGTCGTGTCCTCGGAAAGCAAGTTAAGCTTTCACATTCGTAAATCTATATCTATACTAATATTATAAAGAGGAAAGATTTGTATTTTTGGATTTTTGTATGTAACGGATAAACGGATAAATACTAAAGGACCGATTTCAAAAAATATTTCACTGTTGGGAAGCTACACTATCCCCGGGTGACATGGCTACTTTTTATCGCTGTATTCCCACGGGAACGGAAACTACGTGGGAAAAACTGCGAGGCGTCTGCTAGTCTTTAATATTCATCATTGGTCCATCCAGTTCTACTGGAACCGGCTCCGACATAGTTGGTAAAAGGTGATGACTTTAATGATTTAGATTGATTAAGTTGTACATTCACCAGCATCAAGGACGTCTATAAGCCTCTAATTCTGTCAGGTAATAATTTGTAGCATATTCTTAGTGGAACAATGGTGCATGTCGTAAGATCTTTCCGCGTCGATGAAACTTGGAGAGTCCCTCATTAGGTGTTCGTGAGGACAGGTGCGAGTGACAGCGGAGCGATTTTATGAGCGATTTGGTAAATGAGGGAAAGAGCTTATATAAACGAAATAATATATATTTGTCAGAGTCTGATTTTCTGTATATTTATTTGCCAAACTTCAGAAATAAAACATAAAATGGCAAGCAGCATTAAGTATTTTATTACGTTTTTTGCTAAATAATCTAAAAACAGTATTTCTGTAGTTTTAGAAAGAGTGATTAATGATGATTAAGCGAAGAAAGTTGCACGTTTTATTTGCAGACTAGTCATGCGCAATTATAGATTGTGATGTAGTATGTATGTGTTATATTATCTGAAAATCGAAATACTTGTGTCCTATAATAATGTCTTTTTTTAGCCTGAATTGTCCCGCTTCTGAGCAAAGGCCTTTCTCATTCCTTCCATATCTCTCGGTGTTGTGCTTTATTTTGCCAATTTTAATATTAAAATTGATATATTGACCGTTACAATTGCAGGATGATTAAAATGGAGATAGCGATTGACAAAAGCTTGAGAGCTCCGCTAAGTTTATTAAACCGCTCCGCTTACCGCTATCACTACGCCCCTGCCTATTTAGACTGTTACAATAGATAATAGTGTTCATTAAACCACAAATTATGTTCAATCTTAAGATAAACAGTTCATTGTAGTCCCCAGACTGTGACGCTACGTGATCTATTCTATTGTTTTATGGCTAGGTTAGATCAGGCGTGGGCCTGGGCAAAGGGCAAATATTTGTGGATTTGCCAATAATATGTCGAGTTTGGTAAGAAATTTAATTGAGATCATTTGATGGCGGTTACTTTTCGAATTCAATTGCTATATCTACCGATACAAGTGTCTAGTTTTTGATCAGACTAATATTATAAAAGCGAATGTTTGTGCTTGCTCCTTACAGTTTTTGAAGAGGACTCTTTCAATATTTGCTTGCAAGCTTCCATTTTGTACAATATTACTGCCCATAATACGTGGGACAAACGGCAATATTACGGCACATATTACATTGGACAAACGATAATATTACGGCACATATTACATGGCACAAACGATAATATTACAGCACATATTACGTGGGACAACCGGCAATATTACTGCCCATATTACATGGGAAAAACGATAATTTTACGGCACATATTACATGGGACAAACGGCAATATTACAGCACATATTACGTGGGACAAACGGCAATATTACTGCCCATATTACATGGGAAAAACGATAATTTTACGGCACATATTACATGGGACAAACGGCAATGTTATGGCACATATTACATAGGACAAACTTAAATTAAAGAAATTAATGTGGAAGTGTGGTAAACTATGCTCATTCTTTCTCTCCCTGAACGAATTTCTTTATCACCTACTGAGACAATTAGAGGTTGGCATCATTGCTCAATGCTACTAACCCCTCGGCGTCAATTCTCGAGTATATTGAATTAAAAGCGGCACGGAGACGACCTTTCGCGTACTTGACGGTGACATTTCAATGCGAGCCTCCGCAGGGCTGCGAGTAGGAAATTAGCTGGTCTGATATGAATGTGGCACCTTTGGGAACAATGGGAGAATGGTGGTGTTTCGACATTGTAATAAAGGTGATTATGCTAGGTAAAGAAAAGGTTTAGATTTTGTCTTTGCTGCAAAGTGTTATGAAGATTTGCATTTGGAACTCTTGGTGTGTTCTGTTGCCCTAGTAATAGCAAAAAGAAATGGAAGTTGGCAGTCAGAATGCTAGACAGTTAAATGGGGTAAAACATTACAGAAAGGAGATCCGTAATTAGCCATAGGGCCAGGTTGACTGATGATTTAGATAAGGTAGCAAGGAGTATCAATGATGGAGGTCTTAGATCGAAAGAATGGTGTGACTGAAATCAATGGGATCTACGCTCACCAATCACCATTGCATGAGTTGGAGAAGAGAGAGAGAGGCATTTATATTCGTTTTTAGAATTTATATTTGTTATAAAACTATATGGTAATTGTTGTTTAAGAAGAAGCCGTTTGATATAGAAATAAAAAGTTTAAAGGTTTACTATTTTTCCTAGATTGTTGATAGGCCAGACCCTGGCCTACTCATTCTAATAACAAAATGCAAACAATACAAAGTTATGGTCACTTACATAATAAAGCTGAATTGTTGGGAACCTGCTAATCGTTGATTGTCACGGTCAATCCATGGGTTATCGACTTTTAATTTGTAGTTTGCATGTGTTTAATTATACTTCTGCATCGTATAAATGATTCCAAATTAAATGAGTTAGCATGTTCCTCGTAAAGGTCAAAAAATAAAAGGTTAGTTTGGGTGGATAGGTTTAATTATATACATTCAATAAAGGTGTAAGTAGCAGTGGGTATATTTCTCGAAGAACGGATGGTCGATGGGGCCGAAAAGTTCTGGAGTGGCGACCGCGAACCGGAAGACGTAGCATTGGAAGGCCTCCCTCTAGGTGGAGCGATCACCTGGTCAAGGCTGTGGGATTTCGGTGGATACGAAACGTACAGGACCAATCAGTGTCGCTACGCTTGGGGGAGGCTTATGTTCAGTAGTGGACGTCTTTCGGCTGAAATGATGATGAATAAAAGGTCCTGACGATGATGCTGAGATGAGCTGGACTTTTTCTAAATTCTTTTGAAAGTACAAGTCTCAGAAAAAATCACCAAACTAATATAAGATTGTCTGTTTAATTGCAAATAAAACGTTTGTATGTAAACGAAATTTTCTTCACGTACGCGCAAATCTAATTTTACGCTTTACGATGTAGGAAAACGTCGTGACTAAAATCAAAAACGAGTAGTAAGAATGATGATTAATGCTTGGTTCTCTTTTCTTATTGAATAGGCTTTTTAACCGACCTTCAAAAAAAGAAGGAGGTTCTCAATTCGTCGAAATCTTTTTTATTTATGTTCCCCGATTACTAAAAGGCGCCTGGACCTATTTGGAAAATTCTTCTTTTGTTTGAAAGGGTATACTTCCTAAGTGGTCCCATGGTCATCAAGTCAGGTTCTAATGATGGGAGCCTGGACAAATCGAGGGAATTCTTCAAATAGCGATTTTGGTATTTACATCAACAATTCAGTCATTTGCACTCAGTAAGTATCATTTGGTAAAGTGGAACTGACGAAGATGACCACAGATGGCCACTGGAACTCCTGAATGCTAATTATGCCACGGGTGTGAGATATCTCAAATATTTAAATATAAGTCATATTTTTGAGACGTTTGTGGTTGAAATGGTGGAGATTTTTGGAACATCAGCAAACAGTAACGTCTTTTCACGTGACCAGAGGGCTGGCTATTTCTTTGCTCAAAAAATCAGAATTATTAATTAATGCAACGTTGCAATTCTGCTTTATTTGTACATGTATGATCGTATCAGCCCTACCCAGTAATGCCGTTAGTATCGCGTTGCAACCTTTCAACGTTGCCGACGTGGGACCACAGTTAATTGAGATAAGTATCTGAATCCCAAAACTATTGTGTTACCATTTTGAAAGTCTAAACTATATCATTTTGTGCCTCTTTGAAATATTCGTATGTGTCGAGTTTAAGGTCGATTGTAATTTGGTTAGGTCGCGTTGATGTTAAAACAGTGTTGCCTCATCTTGGGGCTTTGACAAGTTACATTCCATCAACGATTATTATTAATATCAAAAGTCGAAAAGTTAAGGGATCACGTGACGTTTTGGTAGTGCATGTCAAGTAGCCATTTTGGATTTTTTGACATATGACGCAGATAGGATATCACTTGAGTCTGCGGTGTTTTTCAATACCACTGCAAGACTGTCTCAATTTTCTCGCTCCTGGCTAATTGAGCTACATAGCCAATGATACCCAACAGCATGCTTAAAAAAAATTAAATAAAAAAATTAAACTAACTTACAAAACAAAACATTACAAAGCGAAAAATAACATTCTTTTCGGAAGTCGGTGTCTTTAGTACCTATATTTTTTTTGGATTTTTACACTGACTTCCGAAAAGAAAGTTATTTGTCGCTTTGTACCTAGTTTTGTTTTAGAAGTCGGATTAATAATTTTGTTAAAAGTTTTTAATTTTTCTTTTTAGTTATGGTACCTTATATTACCATGAAAATACGCATTTTCAAGCAATACTTAAAATCTATTCGTCAGATCTTCATCAAATTAAAATGGTACCACATTAGAAGCACCAGCTTTCAAATACAAAATAATTACCAAAATCGGTTCATAATTGACGGCGTAATCGCATAACAAACATACAGTCGAATTGAGGACCTCCTCTTTTTGAAGTCGGTTAAAAAACTGTAATAATTATAAAACTGGAATTTATTAGTAGCAGTCCGGAGTGTAAAACCACGGCATTTTTAGGGTTACTTACCCAAAGGGTAATAACGGGACCCTATTACTAAGACCCCCCGGTCCGTCTGTCTTTCTGCCTGTCACCAGACTGTATCTCATGAACCGTGATAGCTAGACAGTTAAAACACACCGTTTCACAGATGATATATTTCTGTTGTCGATATAACAACAAATACTAAAAACAGAATAAAATAAATATTTAAGTGGGGCTCCCATACAACCACCGTGATTTTTGTACCGTTTTTTTGCGATAATGGTACGGAACTCTTCGTGCGCGAGTCCAACTCGCACTTGGCCAGTTTTTTATTATTATTTTATTTGAGATGAGTTTACTCTTGACTCTAGTCTAGGTCAGAAGTGACGTCATGACGAAAGTCGACGATGGAGTAAGCTTACCCAGAAGAAGCCTGTTCACTCTAACTTTGAAGAGATTCGGGTTGAATGCGTTCGGGAACACAGACGCAGGCAATGAGTTCCAGTATTTTGCTGTGCGCATTATGAAGGATGTTTGTGAATTGGTGGAATGGCAACTAGGTAATGATGGTAACTTGCAGTGCGTCTAGATGTCCGATGGGAGATGGCCGGTGAGGTGATATCGTGGAGTTCTTGAGCACACTCACCGAAGTACAGTTTGTAGAAGACCGACAAGCAGGCAATCATACAGCGATCAGTCAAGCTGTGAAGCTTGTGATTTCCAAATGTTATAAATATCGTCCTCTCGGAAACGCAAACATCAATTACTGTAAAACATAGGAATCAAAGCAGTATTCTTAGCATTTAGAAAGTTAATAGCTGTGCCCTAGTTCGCACTAGCAACGCAGCTCGTGTCACTCGTATCGTGACTCGACTTGAGCAGCTCGTGTCAGGAAGAGGTTAGGACAGGGATTCTGCACGAGATTTTGTTTACACATAAACACAATATAAAATTACGCCTTTTTCAATAGTACACTCACAATTCCCAGTTATGTTTTGGCAATAGGCTCGTAACTTATTTCATGTGCTTATTATATGTGCCCGGTGTATGACAAATCCCAACTCCGTGCTGCTGCCACTAAGAAGACAAAAAAACCCAGGCATCGGACCCAGTATTAGAGATACAGCAACCAATCAAAGTCAAACCCATAAATCGGGGATTTTTCCGACGCTGGTCGTAGTTGGTCGAAGATATAGTAGATCGCTGTTTAGGTACAATATGATGTAGATCTTCTGTGCTGTTTAGACTAAACTGACAGGTAATAAGTAATAATTTTTGTTTCTGCTCGTATTTTAGGCCACGTGATATACAGATTAAAAATATCGATTTATTATTATTTCTTTTTTTCGGCAACCTTACCACACACTTAGAATTTATTCCTGTATCGTGGGTGCATTTTACAAACATTCAAAAAAGACACCTAGATCCGGAACAATTATCTGTAGGCCATACAAATATTTGTTCCGTGCGGGAATCGAACCCGCGGCACGCAGCGTAGCAGCCGATCGCTGATCCACTACGCCAACCGTGTTGTCAAAAATATTAAAACAATAGGTTTTATTACTCAAAATCAGAACATATAAGTACTTATATTTCTACATAAATTTTATCAAAATTAATTAATTTATTTATCACTATCGAAAGTGCCCTATTGAACCCAGTACCTCACGTCCAACAGTAGCTCTTGTCCCCATAAAACCAACTAGGCAATCTCATAGTTTTTGAGTCGGTAATTTTTGCCATATTCAGCAATAGACGTTTAGTGTCTTTGGTAGTTATTATGGGCTATTATCACACTATTACAAGGGTAGGCAGTAATTAAAGTATAAATTACAGGCACGCATGTTTGTATGTTCACAAATTGTGTGAAATAATTCAACTCTTTTAACCTAATTATTGTTCTCCATTGTTTTTGTGTGAACGGTCACATCACTTACTGAGACATGGGATTTTGAGTCTTACTTCAAAGTGTTTTAAGTTTGATATTATAGAATTCAGTTAATGTGTTACCTTATACGTATGTGATAAGTGATTTTGAATTTTGCGCCAAAGATGTTAGGGTCTAATTTTGTGTGAATAAGCTTTTTAGTTACAAAACACAGGCTTAAATTTGAAGTAAGATACATCGGATTTAATAAATCTGTGAGATTTATCCGCTAATACATATTTATCGTTACCGCACAATCGTTGGGGACCTGGCAGAGATCGAGGTGATACGGTGTGACTTGAGAAGTGAAGGAAACATTGATTTTATCTATTTTTGTATTCTTAAGTCTTGTTCAAGTATTTTAGTGAGGGTCGTTGGAGGCAATCTGCTAGTTTTGTGTTGAAATTTAAATCCGTGTTGTGATTTCCAAACTTATATTATAAAGAAGTGTAAAATTGTTAGTTTGTAGCGGGATCTCTGAATTACTGTTCTGATTGCTATTATTCTTTCATTGATTGTAAGCTACTCTATCATCATCATCATCATATCAGCCGAAAGACGTCCACTGCTGGACATAGGCCTCCCCCAAGCGTCGCCACATTGACCGGTCCCGTGCGTCTCGTAACCTTCACCAGGTCATTGGTCCACCTAGTGGGGAACCTTTCAACGCAACGTCTTCCGGTTCGCGGTCGCCACTCCAGAAACTTTCTGCTCCATCGGCGATCCGTTCTGCGAGCAATGTGCCTTGCCTTGTCTCCGACCTTGATAGAAGTCGGTGTAACATGGGCATTCAATAACTGGCCAATTCGCCAACATGAAAGTTGAAAATTATTCCGAGGGAACATATGCCCGGGATAAATAGTGCTATGCATATGACTTTAATCTATATCTGTGCCAAATTTTATACAGATCCGTTCAGCCGTTCGGGCGTGAAGAAGTAACAAACATACACACTCACAAACTTTCGCCTTTATTAGTGTGGTAGTGTAGATATATTACAAAGCACATTATCTATTATATAAAATTCTCCTTAACCTTACACCAAATGATGTTCAAACAAACAATGATAATTACAACAAAAAACGAACGCGAACCTAATTTAAGGTCATATGTCAAATATGACATAATTCTTACATAAGGCATTATTGCTATATAATGTGTAAGTTCAAGCTATACGCATAAATCAAAATAATTGGTGAAGAATATGACAGGAAAATTGATTTGACGCAAGATAGAGTAAATACTTTTTTGAGTTTGGAACTAATCGCGTGATGCGTGTTGCTAGTTTCAAAAAATTATACTTGTTTTTTTTTTTGTTTGACTTAGGAGACTCACAAAATACCTATTAATTCTTCATTTAAAAAAATAAGGTTACATATAGTAACTAAAAGAAACAGATATGTTTTTCTATGTTAAGATATGGCTATGTGTATAAAAGAAACGGAAAACTAGTCTGCTTTTATTCGTGTTTATTACTAAAGGACTTCGATATATAAAACAAAATTATGTATTATATAAGAAAGATAAGTTATCATATAAATTATGATCTTAATATAAGGGTTCCTATTAAGTATTACTGTAAAAAGCAGTATATATAGGATACTTATGTACTTACTGCTCTTAATACAAAAAGGACGTATAGCATCATAAATGGTTTATTGGCCATAAATATTGTAGAATGCGAGGAATTTTAGATTTGCAATTACTTATTTCCTTCTGGCTAGCCAGAAGCATTTCGATGCCTTATAAGCATGTAATAACATAATTTTAATAGCACTTCAAATTCTATCTTGATAAAGTTCTTGGTAATTAGACAATTACTAAGTAATGCATGACAGTTGAGTAAAGAAACACCTAATTAAATAATAATGCCTTGAATGTTTAATGGTGGCTAGGGCTATAGTTTCGATTTGTAGACCTCGATTCCTGGGTCGAATACTTAATTTATTTTATAAGTTTTTTTCGAATATTGTTTTTTTTCCATCACAAGAAAGTTAAATCATGGAGTTTGGACTTAAAAATTGTATACTGTGTAAGGCAATAGGATCGCATTCTATTACATATGTCTTGTCATTACGCGTGTAATTATGCAAAATAAAATAAAGAGTCCAGCTAAAAAAAAATATCAAAAAAGGAATTTTGTAACAAAAAAAAAACCTGGCAACACAAAATTTGCCGCTAAATTTTGATTTGACAGATTAAACTTTTACACCGCGAGGCAACAGACCACACGCCATACAGCCTATAATTATAAACTCATTTCTCAAATGCTCTCATTTTCTCACGGTGTGTAGATGTAAGCGATTGCCTACTTAGCTCAAATTGCTAAATAACATTGCAGTGATATGGGAAAGGCAAAAAAGCTGGAAGAAATTTGATTGAAGTAAAATAGTTTCCCGGTTTGCGGAATTTTGCGCAAGAAATTGAGTGTTGCAGAAGTGTGATTTTTAGATAGGATTGTTCTTTATTTGCTTCCGTGATTTTGAGGAAATGAAAGGAGTATTCTTCGTCAAGAACTTGGTAATATCAATGTTTCCTTATCCCGAAAATATTCATTGTCTTTGTATAGTTTTATCACGTTCAATATTTGAAGATGGCTCTCCTCGTACTTTTTTTCACCTTCATGTCAAGGTTCGGAGGATGGTGTGCCGTGATTTTACGGACCAGTATCAATGCTCAGGACAAGTGATCTTCAAGTTTTCTCTGTCGTATCATCACAGGCGTTTCAGAAACCTCCCGAAAAAGAAAAAAAATATCAAAAGTAAATGTTAATCGTACTTAAATAGGAGTTAAGTATAATAAGGAAATACGTATATAAAGTTCATAATAATGACAATGATTATCCATTTGTATAAATTATCTGGTTACATCACATCTTCAAGCTTTCCAATTAATAGCACTAATAACTAAACGGTTATTTTACACCATATGTAAAAAACCGACAAGCTATTAACAGCATACATATTTGTTAATCTTTTCTCTACATCGAATTAACGACACAAATCGATGTTAATCGGAGTCTCACAGTTAATTACATCGATGTATCGATAATATTTACCGATTGTAATGTGCATACATAACTTGTCTTCTGTGATACGCTTGATGATGGCTTCCGTATCGAAACGATTTCTATTTTTAGTATTCAACGTATAAAATAATAAATAATCTGTATTTATTAGAAGAAGTCGGAAAACTACAAAGTTTTCATAATGAAAAGAGATATGTTAAAAAATGTTTGCTAGGTCGGTCCGGGGACAATATACAGAGACCCATCCGTGCCTCAGAATGTTCGTTAGGCCATTAGTACCAGCTGTCGTATGTTGGTCTTTGAAAGTCGTTACTGGGAATAGGAAGCCCAAAACACTGCCAATCGGTCTTACCAAGGAAAATCGTGTTACCCAATAACATAATGAAGAGGTCAGATAGGCAGCCACTCATGGTTTGGGTTACGCTGGAAGCAGCCGCCATCATAGTTATGAAACGGCTTGTCTAATGATAATGCCTTTTATTATTTTCCCTTTACAAGTTTTGATTAGGTTTGGTAGGTCCAACTTCGAGAAAGAAGTCAACCGTCGAATATAACTCGGCTGGGCAGCGTTCGGGAAGTTGCGCGGCATCTTCTCGTAAAACGTATCAGTGTCTCAAGATGAAAGTCTATGACCAGTGTGTGTTGCCAGTGATTACTTACGGGACGGAGGCGTAGTCGCTCACAATTGGCGTCATCAGAAGGCTTAAAGTCATCCAGGGCAATGGAGAGATCGAGCGATGCTCGGAGTTTTCTTGCGTGATCAAATCAGAAATTAAGACATCCGCAAGAGAACTTTTGCTTTGCTCGCAGAACGGATGGCCGTTGGGGCTGAAAAGTTCTGAAGTGGCGATCGCGTACCGGAAGACGAACCGTTGCAAGGGGCCTCCCTCTAGGTGGAGCGACGACCTGGTCAAGGCTGCGGGAGTCCAGTGGAAGCAAAACACACAGGACCGATTACTGTGGTGGCACTTGGGGAGAAGCCTATGTCCAGCTATGGACATCTTTCAGATGAAATAATGATGATGATGATGACAAGCTTTGAGTACCTTATCAAGCATTATCTAATCTCTATTAACTGTGACAAAGAATAAAAACCAAACTACGATATAATGCACCATAACAATTCAATAACATGATCTACCAATGAATCGCGAAAACCAAACAACATTATACTATATTGTCCCCGACCTCACCAATTCAAGAACTGTCAAACCACTATAATAGACAACAATAAATGTTTTTTTAATATGACATAACTGACAGTTGGATAGTCAGTGTTGCCATATTAGGCATCACGGTCAAGGGGCAACCCTGAGTGTATGAATGGGTTGTTAAGTTGATTAGTGGATTCATCGTTGATGGTTGAGTCAGGGGAAAAGTATTTGAGTGGGTAAGCCCACCTGTCTTTGAAGGATGGTAGAACAATTCTGTATCTGTAGTATAGTGAATAATATTACTTGAATGATAATATTGACATTCTTCTGTTAATGCCTCGTTTGTCTTGCTGATTAGTTCCTTGAATTTATTGATTTTCTTTTCTATAATTTGTCAATAGCAGTGATCTATGGCCAGTCCATGTCAATAGTATCGCTAAGTAGTACCCTGATAAAAAAATCTTGGAGATAAATCAAGAAAGTGCATTCATTCTATCAAGCAAGTTTTCAGCGTACTATATCAGTGTCGATACCTGTAAGATTTTTAGAATTTTCCGCTTTTTTCATGGGACACGACTCACTTGACTATCTGTAGGCCATAACAGTTCCGTGCGGGAATCGAACCCGTGACACGCAGCGCAGCAGCCGATCATTCAACTACTGCGCCAACCGTATCTTCAGTCTTTCATCACAAAATAAGCTTTCTCGGATTCCTCTGTCACATCAACACTGTAGAGTTCACCACGCTTGGTAACCTAGCCGCCATTGTCGCCACGATGATATGTTATTTACAATGAATACATTTATTAACATTAATTCGTTAATAAATCTATTGTGATGGGGAAATGGGTGTTTAGTCGAAAGCAATGTCTAACACAGATGTCAGTGTCAAATTGTTATGGTGCCATGGTGAATTGGTATTGGTACTTTGACAACTATGCCTAATACGTAAGTTTGATATTTCTGTTTAGATATTTGTTTTGTATTTTTTTATTCCATACACAATAACATATTTTAAACCTCCGACGTAAAAAAAAGGTGTGTTATAAGTTGGATGTGTGTTGCTGTGTATTTGCGTGTCAGTCTGTGGTTTCTTAGCTCCTAAACGGATGAACCAATTTTGGTTTGGTTTTTTTTTGCTTGAAAGGTGACTTTATAAATAGTGTTCTTATGTTTGATGAAAATCGGTTCAGTCGGTCAAAAGCTATGGGCGTGATACTGTTTGAATTAGGGTATTTTCTCAAGATATTTCTTTTATTTAGTGGGGTATTTTATTTATTTAGTGTCTTAATTACGTGTTCCATAGATTGTCGGTCGAAGCGTGTCTATTACTAGATAAATTATGTAGTTTTAAAAGCATGAAATAAAAATGTTACGAGGGTTTAATTTTTTTAAATTTTATTGCACAGCGATGTAACGAAAGATTGTGAGAACGGATGTATGGATGGATGGATGTTTGTTACTCTTTCAAAAAATACTTTTTCGATCTACTACTATTTCGATCTAAGTTACAGTAAAGTTATAAAATATGTAGCTTATCAACATTATCATCAGTCTTTTTTAATGTGCCCACTGCTGGGACTCAGGCCTCTTCTCTGTGAGAGAGGAAGTGGGCCGAAATCCATCATGCGGGCCTAGTGTGGGTTGGTGTCACTTGTCTTCGAATTTTGGTTTTAGGACATGCCGGTCTCCTCATGATGTTTTCCTTCACCGTTTTGAGAGCAGTGGTAATGAAATAAGAAACTACAGAACGCCACCTGCTACGATCCTTACATACTTCTTTTGCTTCACTCACATTCATACATCTAGTCATACACACACGCCGGTTATGAGTACTGCGCACCTGGCCTTTCTGAAGAACATCACCAATAAGGTCTATGTATGTCTTTCTAGGGCGTCCCCTCCCGGCGTTTCCATTCACTTCTGCCTTGTAAATACCTTTCGTTAGTCGCCTTTCATTCATCCTCTCAACATGGCCAAACGATCTTACATACTCTTTTCCATTTTAGACACTACATCTTCTTTAGATGTACAAATTCTACGCGGGCAGAGTCGCGGGTAGCAATTAGTTAATAAATAAATTAATATTGACCTGCATTTAACACTAAAGTAGATTTATATTTTGTTCAGGATCATCCTCAACTTATATTCTGTTCCTCTACTTAATAATAAGGTAAAACTATACATATAATTTCCACTCCATCTCACTTATTCCGTTAAACCTTAACTTTACCCACGATTACCGCTAACCAACCAGCAATTACCAGTTACCGTTGCTCCATTAAGTAAACACGACTAACAATCAGTTGTCAGACCTGTCAGTTGTCAGTTCAACTGTCAGATTGACAGTGACGTCTTGTTAGATGATGTTGGCAAGATGGCGCGCTCGAGAGAGAATGTAGGTTATTAATTAATTAGTGTTTCTTCATTGTTGTAATTATCTCAGTTGGAGTTTTGGGTTGAATTGTAATGAAGCAATTTAGGACAAATAGAAGGTCCATTCTCATACTTAAAAGATATTCAAATTCAAGTTGAAATATCATCTCAGTGACAATCAATGTCACAAACTTTTTTTTTTATGGCAATTTGCCGAAGACAATTCCTGCCAATGTCATATAGTTCTTCTCATGGGTATTATTGAATTTGCAAATTAATTTTTAATTAATATTTGAACTTTTTGTGGAGGTCCTTTAAGAACTTTCTTTTCTATTTAGCATGCTGCCTAGTCATCAGTTAGTATTTTTATTCTTTAGTATGCATTAGAATGCGGAGGTAACATATTCTAATGTTTTCGGAGTATTTGGCAGCAAATTGTATAGAGTCAGGCTTCCCAGTAAGCTTTGCGGAGGTAGTCAATACTACAATAAAATTCTCCGCTCCTCTATCCCGAGATCACTTCTGTCAATGATTGCCACATATTGTCCATTTGCGTAGACAGTTGAGACACAAAACTACACCAATTTTATATCACAATATCCACTAGGAATCAATCTGCAAATAATATTAACTGCCGTTGAACTTCACCCGAAAAAATCCCGCCAAAAATTCCCCATGTCAATCTGTACTAATATTATAAAGAGGTAAAGTTTGTGAGTTTGTGACGTTGTAAGGGGTAATCTCTGGATCTATTGAACCGATTTTGAAAATTCTTTCACCAGTAGAAAGCTACATTATTCCTGAGTGTCACAGGCTATAATATATTTGCAAAAAAGTTAGAGATCCTTATGAAAATTGCAATAATGTAACCCAAGGCAGCAAAATGTTGCCTGTAAAATACATTATTTGGCGTGCGCTGAGGAAACTATTGATGATAGATATAAATTTGTTGGTAGGTAGGCAGAATAGCCAGGGTAGGAAGGGTAGGCAGGGTAGCCAGGGTAGCCAGGGTGGCCAGGGTAGCCAGGGTAGTCATGGTAGCCAGGGTAGCTATGGTAGCCAGGGTAGCTATGGTAGCCAGGGTAGCCATAGTGGCTGGGGTAGCCAGAGTATTCAGAGTAGCTTGGGTAGCCATGATAGCCAGGGTAGCTAGGATAGGCAGGGTAGGTAGGAAGCCAGATGACGGGAGCGAAGTCCCGAGGGTCAGCTAGTAACTTATAAAATCGTAGGGAAGTTAAGAGGTGTCACCGACTGCCAATCTGAACTACAACCCAGTAACCCAATACCCCTTGGGTGGACTAGACAGACTTCTGACTCAAATATCTACAAAATTGTCAGCCGGGATTATGGTCCCATCCACAAACGCTGATTCCTATCGGAATCTACAATCCTTCAGAAATGAACGCCAGTAGATTTGCAAGAGCGAGAAAGAATGACGGTATTAAAATACGGTTAATTAATCGGATTCGGGTGATCGAAGGATTGTTTCTCCTGTCGGAGTGGCCTGTCATGATAAAGTCAGAGGCAAGAGTGTAGGATTGTGGTTTGAATTGTGGCTTCAACGGTTTATTTTTATCCCGTTGCGTTTCCGTACATTGTGTACAACAGGACATATCAGAAGGAATAAACGTTAGTGGCAGAGGTGAAGCTACCGCTGTATTAGCCGTATCAATGATACGGGGCCCCCGAGCTACAAGGGCCCCGTTATCAAATTCTCTTGATAAAGGGTTCAATTTTTTTTTCTTTTTTTTTATGATGTCACCATAATCTATCATATGCCTTAATATCTTAGATCCTTATGCTCCAATTTAGTAAGCTGAAGCATGAAAACTTATCCGACCCAGTCAGGATTCTCGCGTTTTTACGCTCGTATCACGCGTGCTTCATCCTCGTTCTTCAAGACTGTTTCAGTTACCCAGGTGAAGATTTCAGTCTCCAATTATATTTATTTTGTAAGAAACAATTTTTTTTTGTATTTACTGCATTCCGGTAGAAAGGGCCCCCAATAAATTTTGTAACCGGGTCCTTATAGGACTAGCTACGCCACTGGTTAGTGGATTAAAAGAGACCCTTTTAAAAGCTGCAATGTATGGTCATCCGTCCTACCGATCGGCTAGAGTTGCTTAATCTTAAAGATTAACCCGTGCGTTATTATTTCGACTCTTGAGCTCATAGCAAATAATTACTAAATGTTTTGTAAGATAAGCTTTTGTAAACACAAAATTTAATTTGAAGATATAAATTAAAATAACAATAAACTTCACTCATTCGCGTAATAGAAATAACACAATAATAATACAACAATCTAAATATTAATTATTAATAATCATAAATTATAATGAAGTACTCTGTTAATATAATAGTGTAATAAGAATGCATGTTGTTTGCAATTGAGACGGTCTTAATAAAATAAATATTAAATACTAGTGGCTAGCCCCGGCTTTGCCTGTGTCATAAAAATGTGTTCCTTACAAAGGGCGACAGTTTTTTTCAAATAGGTGTAGTGGTACCTGAGATTACCCTACACGTCAACACAAATTCACAAAATTCGTTCTCTCTCTTTATAATATTGTTTAAGACTAGCTTTACCCGCGACTTCACTCCCGTAGCTAGTATTGCCTGGCCTTGGATTTCAAAGGTACCGTACATTTTGCCGGGATAAGTCTAGCTATGACACTTATCGATAGAGTATATTTTCCAACAAAACAAAATCTGTGTACTCAGATCAGTAAATCCATACACTTCAAGAGTTACAGAAGCTGAATACTGGGCCAGGCAAGAAAGTTAACTTAAAAATGTTTGTGTTTGTCATCAACACGCTATCAAGAAGAAGTATCTCCAACAAACAATTTAACCTCTATATAATATTACTTTAGAATTACGCAATTACTATTTATTTAGTTTTTATTACAATCATAATTTATTCATATTTATATTCAAATATTCTTATACGAGAGAATTTGGGGCATAAAGTTGTGTAATAATGACTGAAAGATGTATTCTTAAGCAAACTTAACGAGATCATTAAAAGAGCATTAAAAATGAGGACGACTGAAACTGCTATTCATTAACCGACTTTCCAAAAAGGAGGAGGTTCTATTTTCGACTGTATATTTTTTAATATGATGATTAATTAGAATAAATGATTAGTGCTTAGTTTTTAGTAGTATATTGTAAATCGAAAGTTGGCATATTTATATTAATTGATCTTACTTAACGTACTACGCAATTCAATGTTTTTATAGTAATGAATAACATAGTTAGACCCTATTCGCTGGAGCAAAAACTAAGATAACAAACCATAGAAAAGGTTTTTACAGTGAATTCTTTGCTGTCACTAAAATCTAAAATAAAAATATCATGCGAAGATGTTTATTTCATACAACAACTTAAAACACACATGCGCATCATCAGCTCATCAGTTCATCAGCTCGCGAAGGAGGAGGTGAAAAGCGTGAGGGAGACGCAACGGAGACGCCCTCACGCCCCTAGCAATCGCAGAGCCTGGGAGTTGCAAGCTGATTCCCGGCGGCCCGCGGAAGGCGAGTAACGGATAGCTCGCCTTCTAATAAGATATCGGCGTGTAGTGTTCCACGCGCGCCTCATAGAGATGTCAGCAAAACTGACGGGGTCTGCTAGGGCCGACGCCTGTCTGGGCCGTGGATAAATTTGAAAGAGAGTTACCGCAGCCCTGACACAAGCAACTTAAGAAACACAGGTGTGTTTTATTTAGTAAAAGTCTGACACGCTCTCCCGCACAGCCCAGAGCGGGTGAAGTCATTGGATGATTAAAAAAAAAAAAATTGCCTATCATCACTAACAACCTGTGACGAACGCCATAATCTTTACCATTGCTATTAACATTCTTTATTGATTGATGCTCTGAACAAATTGGATAAGCACGTATTGAAATAGGGTCATAAAGTGTTTACAGCGACGGTTCAACATTTATAAATAAGTTATGGTGAACTATTACCGATTTTATCCACTTATCATTTCCATTTCATTGTCTCAGTTGGATTCTTATGTCTTTAGGATATTAAAAAGCCTATATACAACATGCCTTAAAATAGGAATCAAAGCCTTGAACATCGACGCCGAGTTGACATCGGTTACAGAATTGCATGAATTATTTCTGCCTAGCTCGTTATCATCAGACTACAAGACGGTGATATGTGATAGGTACATAGTGTATATTTAACCCATATGCGTACAGCTAAAGAAGAAGAAACCCCTGCCGGAGTCTGTCTTTCCTGATAGCTACACACTGGGGGTCTTTGAGTCAAGAGTGAATAGGTTTCTTCTAGGCAAGCGTGCTTCACCGTCGAACACATCATCGCTTACCATCAGGTTAGATAGTGGTCAAGCGCGAGCCTATCAAAACTAAAAAAACCTGACCAACTACCTAATTATTTCTCCTTGTATTTGATCATAAACAGTCTACCATAACCTAGAACTAAAACAGTATTGCTAATATAAAAAAGAGGTTACCAACCTAATTACTTTTTATTTATTTATTTATTTATTTATTCATTTACACATACAATTATTTTTACAGGTAGAACCCAAGGTAATAAATGTAGTCATACAATGCGAAAATAAAAATAAAATACGACCAATATGGCCATTTTAGCACTTCAATCAATTATGTTCTACGAACATGTTCAAACTCCCGGTGTTACTCGTAAATTTTTATATTAAGTGTTGTTTTTATGAGGTCCCTTCATGGTTTAACACTTATTGCGGCAGTAATAGTAGTTATTTCCTGGGTATATTTTACGGGCTCACATAAAAAAGGTTTTATATGAATGGTTAGTGTTATTTGAATGGCTTTAACCAAATGGTTGAATAACTAGTAATAAAAAAATGAGAATAGCTTTTACTTTAACAAGTTGACTGTGAAACTTAAAATTAGACATTACCCCTCAAGTGTTTCACGATTTTTGTTTACAATTTCATAGCCCACACGTGTAAGGCAATTGGAATGCTTGAGCTCGTACGTGCGAGATTTGACAAGACTGTAAATTTGAACGGGGGTGTGACCCACATGTGGTGCACTTATACCTCATCTAAACATGTATGCCTCACATGTGCGTCACGCACAGGGAACCTGTTAAAGAGGCGACTGCAACAAAAAAATATCGGTGAATGGGAACTCTAATTTTGTTTATGTGTTTCTTCTCAGATTAATCAGCTAAGACACACATAATTGGCATACTTTTAAACAATTAAATAGATAAATATCATTTATTTTTTAATAACTTTCAATAATTTGTCAAAAATCTGAAATCAACTATGATATTTTACCTGTATAATGTAATTTGTGAATAATAACTGCCTCTTTTCGAGGCATAAACATAACATACAGACAGATAAAATACACATTACGATTAATTTATAAACAAATAATTATGGCAAGTTTTAACTAATGGAAGTCGTCTCGTCAAAAGTTCAAAACGATCGTAGAAATCGGAAAATATAGAACAAAAGACATCAACGCAGACTTAATTAAAATCTTTTTTTTTAATGAAAAGATACCCAGTTAAATTTCATTTTAATTGCCTAAAATAACTTATTAATCGTCTTTCATCAAAAGAACATTGTACTTATTTTTGTGATGTGCCCTTGCTAGCCTTTTATTTATAGATAGTCTCGCGCTTGACCACTATCCCACTGATGGTAAGCGATGATGTGGTCTACGGTGAAGCACGCTTGTCTAGAAGAAATCTATTCACTCTTGACTTAAAGACCCCTATGTTATAGCTACGAGAGGTAATGCGGTCAACTTATATACCCCAAAAAATTGTCTGTGTTCTGACAAACAGAAGTTGAATTGCTTGAATTGTCTAAATCAAATTGTTGGTTAAAGGATGAGGCACAAGTAAACATTACCCCACAGAAGCCTTGGCGTGAAGATACAAACAAGCGTGGCTGGTGTCACCTAGAAACAGGTTGCAGACCGGTTGCGCTGACCAGCCAGTGTGGGCAATGTTCCTGCATGCTACAGTATGGGGACAGGACTAAATATGTTACAGAGAGCAAGCAACGCATAATAAGGGAGAAATAATACACTTACTATCCACTTCAGGGCAAAAGCCTTTTCTGATATGGAGATGGCATGACTATTAACTGACCGATGTATAATAACTGTATAATTTTAAAATTGGGACTAGACCAAGCGTGGTGACACAACGCTTGTTTAAGGCGGGTTGGTGATTTAATTTATCTAAATCATCATCATCATCAATATTATAAAGAGGTAAGATTTTTATGTTTGTTTGTTTGTACCGAATAGGCTCCGAAACTACTGGACCAATTTAAACAAATCTTTCACCAATAGGAAGCTAGATTATTTTTGAGTGACATAGGCTAGTGTTTAATCCCGAAAACGGGTCTTGTGAGATGGCCCACGGGAACGAAGCCGCGGGGAACAGCTAGTTAACTATAAGTTCGGGTCCTCACGATGTTTCCTTCACCGATGGTAGTGATGTCCAAGATATCTGCCGGAGTCTGTGTTTCCCGACAGCTACAATCTGGGGGTCTTTAAGTCAAGAGTGAATAGGTTATTTCTAGGCAAGCGTGTTTCACCGTCGACCACATCATCGCTTACCATCAGGTGAGATAGTGGTCAAGCGCGAGCCTATAGGATATAAAAAAAAAAGAAAAAAAAAAAGATAAACTTAAAAATTAAGTATGAACTGTAAAACTCATAATAGTACTTGCCCGGGTTTGAAACCACAACCATTTGAAGCATGCCTAAGAGGCGAAACATTAAATGATTCATCACGAAATTTTGAAAAGGAAACCCTTTATGGTGTTATAGATTGTTTTCAAGTGCGAGGAAAATAACATTCTCCTAGCGATAGACATGATCGCATAGTAAATATGACATTTTTAGGATTCCGTAACAGAAGAAAAAAAAATGGAGTACCCCATCGAGTGGGGTATCGTTGTTAAGAACTCCTTGAATAAATAATTACAGAGTTTTTTGTTTTAAAAAATATTAGAAATCAAAGGAATGAGATGCCACCAAAGTCAGCTTTTTTACAAAATTTTGTTCCGAAAAATTTTCTAACATCCCATTGACCTATGAATTGCAAATTTGGTAATAATGCTTGTTTTTACGTATTTTTTACTAACAAATACCAATATATTGATAAATCTGATCATTTCTTTGACCAACCAACTTGATTATGTGGTCTGGTACGGACCCCTAAATGTGCGAAGTCCGACACACTCTTGGTAGTGACAAACGCTTCGACGTCACGTACTGTTATGCCCATCATGTATAAGTCCGTTCGTATACAGTTTAGACTCTGTGAACTATATACTCCTGTACTTTACGGCCGAGGACCTTTGCTTCTATTCGCAATGTTAATTAGTAAATACGACTAAGTGCAAGCGATATAATTGTAATGAACTGCGTTTGAAGAATGTAGTGCCTTCATATGAATTTAGTACCCTTTTATGAAGGTACTAAATGTATTTATGGGCGATTTTTATTGCTTTGTCGTTTATGATCAGACATGTTGACGTGTGATGTAGCTTGTGTGTCATAAAGTACTAATTTATAAGGTTTGTTTCTTCGTTAATATTTTAAGCGAAGTATTGCTAGAAGTATTGCTTATATGAAGAGTACAGGCAAAGAACAGGGAATATTACAAGTTTTAATTTTTATATTTTTATTGGCAAACAAATCTTTATCCATGCTAGCTTTTATATATATTCCCAGTCACTAACTTTTTCTAAAGTAAACGTAAGGCACGAAAAAGATATTTTTGTTTATGGCCAAAACGAAAAGAACCGGGTATGTCCATGACATACCGGTAAAAAAGAGGAAAAAAATTACATACCTTTAAACTGTTTTCTGACATATAACCTGATTTTGGCAGTACCCTTCATTATGAAAATTGAGAAGACAGAGAGCGGCTTTCTGAATTAAGTATTTAGTTAGTTGAGAAAGAGTGAACCCTACTTTTAGGGTTATCAGGCTAAACTAGAGAAACCCTCTACTCCAAATTCTTGATTCAGAAATCAGCAATTACACTGATTTACCATTTAGAGGCATATATACCTTCTATAAAATGGATTTGGCAATCGCAAGATATTTATCAATTATTAAGTTATATATCATACAATATTATCCCATATATAAATTTGACTTTATCTATTTTAACAAAACAGTTTTACAATAACAAAGCACCATTTTCAGTGTATGGTTGAGCGATTCAGTTTACAAATAAAAAAAAAACTAATTTGCTTTCTTTCTTTTTCTTTTTAAATATTGTAAGCACAATAAACTTTACAATTTTGTCTCTAAGGTCTCACCATCAATTCATGCACAAAGTTGAAAATGCGGACTTATTGGCTCAGGCATCCCCTACCAGTCAAATAAGAGTGCTAGTGAAGTGATTACATGGCAGGTGCATAGTATATATTTGGGAGCACGGTTTGCGCAGTGGTTGAGAGATTGATTGCTGCGCTGCGTGTCGTGGTGTCTGTTCCCGTACGGAACAAATATTTGTATGGCTTACAGATAGTTGTTCCGGCTATGGGTGTTTGGGTATGTGAGTTTATATGTGTGCACCCACGATACAGGTGAAATTACTAGAGTGGAGAAAAGTTTCTAAAAAAAAAGTATGAAAAAATACATAAAAATCTAATATGAATACAAAATTAAGGCTTTTGACTCCTTAAATTAGTGTTAAACCGAAGGTCATCGGAATCCAAGGATCAATTGAATCTGAATTTTATCTTACTAATATTATAAATGCGAAAGTTTGGATGTTAACCAATCACACCAGAACGGCTGGAAGGATCTGGATGAAATTTGGCAAAGATTAGATTATAGTCTGGAATAGCACAAAGGCAACTTTTTATCTCGATATTATGTTCTCTTGGAATGGTAAAACACGTTTTACGCGGGCGAAGCCGCTGGGAGAAGCTAATACTCAATAATACTTAATAACCTCCTTCTGTACCATTCACATCGATCTGTGAGGCCTAACCTAAGCTAGACATTAACATCAATTACATAAGTAAAGGATTTACATATAGTCAGCGATTCACTTCGGTTGCCAAGCGTGTTGAAACGTCTCTGGCAGAAATACCGCACAATCTACTTGACATTATAATGTGTGTGCTTGGAACTGCTAATTGACATTGTACGCTATTGTATAGGGGATTTATTTTGAAGGGAATAAGATTGAGATTGGGTCTCGCAAACTGTTGGTCATCATCAGGCTTTCAATGTTTCCACTACTGGGCCACAGGCCTGTGGCCTCTGTGAGAGGGAATGGGCCGATAATCCACTGCAGTGCGGGTTGTTGGATGCCACATGTCTTCGAATTTTTGGTTCTAGGACATGCCGGTTTCTTCACAATGTTTTCCATGAGCAGTGGTGATGAAATAATTTATGCAAAGTAAAGTGCCTGCCTGGGTTTGAATCCGCGATTTTTTTTGACGCTAACCCTCCACATTCGTAAACCACTGCAACTCCTGAAAGCCAGAATCAACAGTGGCGACCACCAGAAAAGCGCCGACGCAATGAAGCTCGACGAAGTCCCGGCGAATAAATTTAACTGTCTTGGCTCCCGCAACGAAATTAATCAGAAAAGAATAACGGAGGAGTAAGAAAACAACCGGAACAAGTAAGAACCCGAACCTCGTAGGTCGCGGCCGTTATCACTGGGCCACCACCACCACGGCTCTCTCATAATGACGTCACAGGTTTTTTAATTAGCATTCGTTTTTATGCCTCCAACTAACAGTAACTACATTTGTAATTGTATATCATAAAATGCGTGTGAGCCATTTAAAAGATTGCCCTCGTGTTTAAATCGATGTTAAAACTATAATTTAACTATTAAATAATTAAAGTAGTGTTAACATTTTAAATTTATCCTTAGCATTTTGTTCTACAAGGTAATTCTGTATATAACATCACGACAGTATTCTTCGAGGGATCAGGCAGATTATGTCTTTAACCAGCGTCAGGCAACTTTGTACTATTTGCCTGGCATTTTGCTGAACTGGACCTATTTATTTATTATTTATTCATTTACACATACAATTGTCACACAGTGTCTTAAGACGAAAGCCTATGACCAGTCTGACTTGCCATTGTTGACATATGGCTCTAAGACGTGGTTGCTCACAATGGGCTTCATCAGAGAGCTTACAGTCACCCAAAGGGCAATCGAGAGCGCTATGCTCGGAGTATTCTTGCGTGATCAAATCAGAAATGTAGAGATCCGCAAGAGAACCAGGGTTATCGACATAGCCCGAAGAATTGCCAAACTTAAGTGGCAGTGGGCAGGGCATATTGCTTGCAGAACGGATGGCCGATGGGGCAGAAAGGTTCTGGAGTGGCAACCGCGAACCGGACGACGTTGCGTTGGAAGGCCTCCCACCAGGTGGACCGATTAACCGGTGAAGCTTGCGGGGATCCGCTGGATGCGAGACGCACGGGACCGGTCAATGTGGCGACGCTTGGGGGAGGCCTATGTCCAGCAGTGGAAGTCTTTCGACTGAAATGATGATGATGACATACAATTACTTTTACAGGTAGAACCCAAGGTAATAAAAGTAGTCATACAATGCGACACTCAGTGACGCTCCAAACTAGTCACACACCTACTTGCTTTCAGGATTGACAAGTCCCAAGTAACAGCTCCAGGCTGCACAAGTTATATAGAGGACAATATATATACTAACTGTCACTCTCTGGAATGCCGCCAAAGTGTAGGAAAAAATGGTGGAAAAAAAAAGGTGAATTTGGTGGCTTCTTTTTCCTTTGTTTTCCATTATTTTTTTATAACAAAAAAATATAGTATTTATTCACACAACGAGTTCCATTTACATCACTCGTGCGAAAGAAAAACAATAAAAAAATTCAAAAAATATTTTTTGACCATTTGTACTTTGGCTTTGGGTCAAGAAGATGCTTATTCAATGAAAAATTGAAGACTATAAGCTCTAACTATTTTGCGTTAAAACCTGTGTAACAGACGACGGACAGACAGACAGACACGTGAGTGACAGCAATAGGGCTCCGTTTGGACTCTTTGGGTACGGAACCCCAAAAATGACGTAAAATCAATTACTAGGCCCAAACATTACAATTACTAGGCCCAAACATTACAATTACTAGGTCCAAACATTACAATTACTAGGCCCAAACATTACAATTACTAGGCCCAAACATTACAATTACTAGGCCCAAACATTACAATTACTAGGCCCAAACATTACAATTACTAGAGCCAAACATTACAATTACTAGGCCCAAACATTACAATCACTAGGCCCAAACATTACAATTTAAATGCCAAACACGAAAAGAAAAAGAAGAAAATAGAAATATTGGCTTCGTTAACATTTTGTTCTACCACACAATTCTATTTAGTGTTATATTAACCTCTTCCCTATCCAATGAGTCATATATGACTCACGTGATTCTTTAACCATTGTGTCTACTATGTGGACAGTGAACCTGTTAATTCTAACCTAACTAAAAGCTAGACAAAGACCGGAATCCACACAGAATGCATCAGAATCACGTGGGAAGGTTTCCGAACATCAATAACACTCCGCTAATGTGACCATGGTCTTTCATTATTACGGACTAGTCTTAAATGGCTGCTATACAAAATTAGGATTCCATTGTAAGTTTGTTATAAATGAGTTTTTGATTGATACAAGTATCACGAGTGGAGATTTGTTACTGATATTCCTAGTTAGGGACTTTTGAGTATCTATTTAGTACCTAGAACTACTGTAGTATTATATTATCTGTGCTAGTACCTGCCTAGTAAGGTGGTTTACAAAGTAAGTTTGTAAAAAAAGTATATTATTTTTCCATATAAAATTTTAGTACAAATTAAAAGTTTGCGTTCGTAAATCCAGCTGCGAATTCTAAGGAGTATGCCGATAAAACTCATAACTCACAATTTACATCTCATCCCTAATAATCGTAAAGTGTATAACGGTGTTCAGTGGCCATCAAACGATTATAACTTGATTTTAATTATCACTAATAAATTAGTTTTGATATCGTAACTTACTTGGCAAGTCTGCTTAACCTACACTTATGTTTGTGTTAAATCAAGTCTAGATGGGGATATAAATGTTAGGAATTTTAAGCACCTTCTGTATAATTATTTCACCTTAAAATAGTTGAACCAGCTTTCCTGTTTAAATTTCAATGATCAAAAAGAAATATTATATCCATAATCTCCAGGCTTTTATATTTTCTTTTTTGTTATTTTCGCACTGAAATAATATAAGTAAACAATTGTTTTGTTATTTTATCAATATAAAAATATAAGTAAATATTTTTTAAATTATTTTAACAATATAATAATTTATGTATTTATTTTTTATTTTTTTATCAATATAATAATATAAGTAAACATTTTTTTATATTATTTTATCATAAAGACGCTATATCATTATTCTCTAGGGGTCTTTTTAGATGCTTTGTGAAACTCCTGTGGGATAAGTTACCAGTTGCAAATCAATTAAGGGGAAACTATTAGATACATTTTATTCCATTAATATATTTTTTATATTTACATTGTTTGCGATCCTAGCTTTTCTAAAAAAACTACTTTTTTTTAGGCAACGATAACTCACTTTGCACCAGAATTTTGAAACACAAACTTCCTTGTCCAATGCAATTAATAGCCCATCCAACTATCCACAACTGACCACAGAAAAAAGAGATACTGGCAACCTACATTACTAAACTAAATAGATGATAGTAAAATAGTCTACAGACTAGTACAATAGCATTTATATTCCATTTTCAAATAAATATTCAAATTCCTGTGCTTCACATGGTGACCCTAACACTAGTTGCGCACCCGAGGTCACAGCGTCGCAATTTGGCACGATTCTGTGTCAATTTATATGTAATAGTATCGTGTGAGTGCACTGCTATTCGCTATACTGTGGCAAACGCTTTGTTGGGAAGCGGCCAGTTTATCTTGGTATTTCGTGGAATAGTCGAATAGTGTTTAAAATGTACAAGAATTTGATGTTATTTGAAATAACAAGAGATATCTCTTGACATTGAAGTTTACGAAAGATTTTTGAAGATCTTAGAGAGAGAAAAACAGTGTATTTCGCAAGAAATTGATGTTTTAATGAGTAGAGAGCACTTTACTCATTAAACGCACACAACACGAGCACTAAAACTATCGCAAATACGGAACTCTTTTGGATGCAAGCAGGCTCGGTAGTTGAGACAATGCTTCGGGAGGCCTATGTTGACGTAGGCATTACACATCTTTTAGCTTGTAATGATTATTTTTATATAGATAAAAATATGTACATACTTAACAACTAAACAAAACTAAATTATAGGTACTAAATTATACTAAATCTAACTACTATTGATTATTTGTAACAACAAGCCACTTCAAAAGATATTCTATATGAGAACAGATCAATAATCGTAATCTGTAACAATCTCATCGTTGAAGTGAGCTTTCAAATCAATTGTAATGACAGCTGACTTCATGACCACTTCACCTTAGTTTTCACGGTGAATTTTCTTACAAAATCGACCGGCTGTTTCTAAATGTTTTAGAGAAACAGCTGATATTGACGTTCTATTTTCAAAAGCAACATTCCCACCGAGTGTCAAGTTTATTTGGCCACATTTAACGCGCAGTAATCGACCGTGTTCATAAAGTGTGGGTATACGGAGCCCTTTGATAACTTGCCCTTAATAATTTGTGTTGACCAACTTAAGATTCTGTCATGAATTGTCAGTTTGGGGTGTGGCTTTTATTTTAAGTCAGAATGTGTTTTTTGGGGCCATTTTCATTCGAGTTCAAAAAGGAGGAGGTTCTTAATTCGACTGTATGTTTGTTACGCGATTACTTCGTCAATTATGAACCGATTTTGATGATTATTTTTTTATTTAAAAGCTGGTGCTTCCTCTTGTAGTCAAATTTAAATTTGATGTGACGAGTATTTTTAAGGTAATCCTTAATAAAAACCAAAAAGAGAAAAATAAAAAAACATTTTATAAATGCTGGGGTTGGTAAAGTTGTTGTTGGTGATGGTGGTGGCGGTGTTATGCTTCATCTCGCCAATTCTTAAGGAAATCATCCAAGGCTATGCTAGAATTAACTGCTTTTTCCTTCTTTGATTTTTAATTGGCCAAAAATGGAGATGTTATAAAAATATGTAATTTCTTCCATAAAAAGTATCTTGTGTGACATTAGACAACAAAGTGCATAAAATAAAACCTAGTTAGAATAGATAGTATCTAACTATATTTATGATGATCTTGCATTCCACGGCGGCTAGGTCAAAGATCACACAGTGCATTATGATAAGAGCTTCCTAGAATATATCATTGTGAATACCTATTTGACATCTTGTTTAATTTTTACCTTGTAGAAATGCTCATGCATTTGCATCGTGCGAGGAGCTCGTGGCTAAATAATAACAGCCGCACAGGTCGATCTTCAAGGTTAAGCAACGCTTGCCGAGGTCGGTCCGTGGATGGGTGACCATTTCAACATACGTAGTTTCCTCCGTGCCTCGGAAAGCACGTTAAGCCGTTGGTCCCGGCTGTCATTTGAAGATCTTTGACAGTCGTTACGTGTAGTCAGAAGCTTGAAATCTGACACCAGTCTAGCCAAGGGGTACCGTGTTACCCAGTTACTGGGTTGTGGAGGTCAGATAGGCAGTCGCTCCATGTAAAACACTGGTACGCTGAATCCGGTAAGACTGGAAGCCGACCCCAACATAGTTGGGAAAAGGCTAGGCAGATTGAGAAATGCTCATGCATACTGCGCTACCACGGGGAGATAGCGCAGTTATGTGGGACTCTAACCCACTAAAACGCCACGGTGTCCTCCTGTGTCGCTTATGGCGGGAACACGGGCACGCGTAAGCACTCACCGCGGGCGGCTGTCCGTTACCGGACCCTACTCCGGGGAGCACCCCCTATCAGGGACGCATCAGAACACGTTGCAAGCCGTGACCACCCCAGGGACCAAACCAGCACATGGGCGCCATACGGCCCCATGTATGGCACCCTTGGTCCCCCTGTGACGGGTCAGGCCAGTGGCCCCGTCACTTACCACTTTTCACCGCAGGGAATAGGGAGAGCGGCCAACGCTATACCGACACGCCTCCTCTCCTGCGGCTCCAGCATTTGACATCTAGTGGTCGAAACCTATGTGCTATTCCAGACTATAATCTATCTCTGTGCCAAACTTCACCCAAATCCGTTCAGCCGTTCTGGCGTGATTGGTTAACAAACATACATCCATCCATCCAAACTTTCGCATTTATATTATTAAGTAAGACTAGCGTAGACAATAATCTTATGTTACAGGTATTCTGATGACCATAGAGTGTAGATAAAATCTTAATGTTGAATTTTTGCACATTTTTGATAAAGTTGTTTTGACAGAGATTAATTGTGAACTTTATGAACAGGTTAATATACCTACATCAGGATGTAATGGTTAACTATTGCATTTAATCTGGTTTAGCAACTCTTTTCTTCAGGCTCTCTCTCGTTTTGGTTGATAGAAAAAAAATAGTAACAACTCTACTAAAAATAATTGGTCATATCTCTAGACAACTTTTTTATTGCAGGAGCAAATGGAGAAACATAATAAAGAAGAGAGTTTGAGTAGAGTCGTCATGACCCCCAGCTTTTCGGAAATGACGCAACGACAAGGAGGAGGATAGAAGGGTTAGATATTATGAATCTCTAGGAGGAATTAGAATATGTTTTTATTAAAAGTAGGCTCGCGCTTGACCACTATCTCGCCTGATGGTATGCGATGATGTGGTTGACGATGAAGCACGCTTGCCTAGAAGTAACCTTATCACTCTTGGCTTAAAGACCAGTTGTAGCTATCAGGGTACTTAGGCTCCGGTAGGGCATTCCACCTTTTAGCTGTCGTGCAATGAAAGTATTTGCAAAACACTTGTGCGTATAAGTGGAATGTCCACCAAGTACCGATGACGCATTGGCTAGACGGAATCAAATCATGCAGTTCCATTACACACTCCCAGAAAAGTAACCGATAAAAACCGACAAACTGGAAACTCGGAATCGATGTTCAAGGCTCTGGAGCTTTAACGCGACCACTGCATCATAGCCGATAAGCATCTTAATATTACTTAGCTTGAAGAAAGAGTCCTATATTTAATAATTCAATTACGCTAGCAACGATAATTTCGTTCCGCCAATTCCGGTTAGTTAACTAACAATAAAAAACAAAGATATACAACTTTACAATAGACTCGCTACTGTTCCACCTGATTACACATTGTTTGAATGGCTCTCAAAGTCTCAATTTCATACAATCCTGCTGATAGGTCTTCATACAAAAGATGTGCAATCGACATAACTCTTGTACTGTACAAATTAGAGGCGATTTTCGAATGATTTAGTGGTGTTATAATGTTGTATTAAATTGCATGTCGCCATGTGATTAGACGTTGCATGATAGTGGTGTGTTAGGGGTGTCGAGGTCTCGATATCATTCGGATATTTTTGGGATTAAAAAAATATAGAAATATTTCGATTTATGTTAGTTTTTTTATCGATATGAAGACTTTTCTTGACCAGCTTTCAATTAACAAATGATTGATTAAGATGGTTTAATTTCACTGTTTTTTTCACGATCTAAAATTGCTCTATAAGTAATATCCTAATATGGAAATCCAGATCAGCTCCCCTAGCCATGTTACAAACGTTTCGTATTGAATCTCTTTCTACAATCGTTAACGCCTTCTATTTGTATGGTCTGACCACGTGACTTAACGTTCAGATGTGTCATTACCATACATTGATTTGTTTTCTACTAGCGTTATCGATTGTAGATTGTCAACTTGTGTGTACGTGGTGGACATCCCACCCATACGCACTAAACGTTTTGGAAATGCTTTCATTATGCGAACAGCTAAGGAGTGGATTTCTCTGTCGAAGTCTGTGTTTCCCGATAGCTACAACCTCGGGGTTTTTAAGTCAAGAGTGAACAGGTTTCTTCTAGACGAGTGTGTTACACCGTCGACCACATCATCGGTTACCATCAGGTGAGATAGTGGTCAAGCGCGAGCCTAACAATAATAATAAAAAAATACTTTGTCACTTATATAAGGACGACAAATCGTCTCAAATTACCGTTAATTGCATTCACATAATGCAATTGATGGGGTACTAATGAACAACAAGGCTCATATATATAAAAGCCGTCCTCAGGCCGTTTCTCTTGAGGACTAATGGACATTGTAATTTGATATTGTGGTTATACCAGGCTGCTCTTAAGATATGTATTTTAGTTGCAAGTACTGTGCATATACGTACTTGTAATTTGTAAGCACTTTTGTCTAAATATACTCCAGAGAAAGGGAACGAAATGGAATATAAATAAGGTATTATTTTTTGTTTTAAAAGTAAGTGATTAAATAGTTTTGATTACAATGAAAGTCTCTTTTTAGGGTTCCGTACCAAAAGGGTCAAAACGGGACCCTATTACTAAGACTCCACGATCCGTCTGTCACCAGGCTGTATCTCATGAATCGTGATAGTTGGCAGTTGATATTTTCACAGATGATGTATTTCTGTTGCCGCTATAACAACAAATACTAAAAACAGAATAAAATAAATATTTAAGTGGGGCTCGCATACAACAAACATGATTTTTTTGCGATAATGGTACGGAACCCTTCGTGCGCGAGTTCGACTCGCACTTGGTCAGTTTTATTATCAAATGATAATCACCTTCCGATGCTCAATATTTTGAAAGAATGACGATTTTGTAGTAGGTTTGTAGTGTCATGGTGGCCCAGTGGTCAATACCTCGCCACTCGTGCTTGCCGTGCAATGTGATTTTTAACCGACTTCCCAAAAAGGAGGAGGTTCTATGTTCGACTCTAAGTTTGTTTTTTTTTTTTTTTTTTTTTTTTTGTGTATGTTCATTCACATCATATTATGTACTTTCTAAAATTACAAACAAATTGCACAGGTTATTATAGGGACAGTTATTTTAATAACATATCAAACAATTTCGGATCGTCTCAAAAAATTCGGATATTACGTTATATCGATATTATTTTCGTATACTCCACTAACACTAGTTGACATCCTTGCATGATGTATGAAGTCTAAAATTACCAGTTCTCGTTGTTTACTAGAAAGTGCAATGTGCTGGTGATAGCGTGTACTTAGGGTCAAGTTGTGACCCGGGTCTAGTGCTGACTAAAATGTATGAGAATTAGTCGCTGCCACTTTTGTAAAGTGTAAACAGTGGTATTGCCCTCTAGTTGGTTTGTATTTGAAGTTTAAAGGTCGTAGCTCACTTACACGACCCCACTCCAACACCGCTGCCGCAAAACACCGCCTTAAGGTGCTCCTAGTCAACGGCACGAACTATTTTGTGTGCGGGGTTAAAATGCATGCTGTCTCATCCGACAACACGTGCGAAAGAGATTGATGCTGTGATGAGCAGGAAGAAGCTAGTTCGCGTCCGAATACACATGATGATTTAGGACAAAAACGAGCACTCAAAATTTTATAAACAGGCCTTTCGGATTATGGATATCATGGAAAAACTACTAAATGTATCTGTACAAAATAAAATTATTTGTATTGTTGAATTACTAATCTATCCCTGTATGGAGGCCGTTTTGCAATTTTCCCTCTTCTTATGACTACTTGCTTTAACTTTAAGCGTCTGTAGCTGCTTTGTTGAATGTAGAGTCTGCGTGCGTACACCGCGCGGGTCGCCCGCTTGAAGCTTGTGGTAAGCAAGCGATAAGCGAGACCGAGAGCTAGGATTCTAATTGTTCCATTTGGTTTTGTGATTAATTAGAGATGTACTAGCTAGTCTTGTGTAAGAGGTGGCATATATCTCCCCTAAAACTAAATGGTATAAAACAAAGTCGCAGTCTGTCTCTGTCTGTGTCTCCGCTTATTTCTTCTCAACCACGCAACCGATTTTGATTCGGTTCAATAATAGAAAGAACGATAAACGTGTAAAGTTTGTGTATTTAGTTAGTCCCGTGTGAAGCCTGGACGGATTGCTAGTCTATATTATAAAGAAGAAAGATTTTTTTGTTTGTGTGGGTGTTTGTTTATTTGTTTGTACCGAATAGGCTCCGAAACTGCTGGACCTATTAAAAAAAACTCACCTGTGGAAAGTTACATTATTCCCGAGTAACATAGGCTATAAATTATCTTTAAAAAAATGATATCCTTATGAAAATTGCAATAATGTAGCTCAAAGTAGCACAATTTTGCCTATAAAATTCATTATTTGGCGTGCGCTGAGAAAACTATTGATGATATCTAAAAATATGTACTACATGATTAAAGTACTTATTATTACCTACAAAAGTCTACGAGAGAATATATCTCACTATCACAGTTAAGTCACAATAGCAGCTTTTGTGTTCTAAAATTTAATTAGATCGCTGGTACATTCGTATTTATTCAAATAATAAATAGTTTAACACATTGTTAGGTAGGGTAGGGTAGAGTAGGGTAGTTAGGTAAGGTAGGTGGGTAGGTAGGTAGGTAGGGTAGATAGATAGGTGGTAGGTAGGTAGATAGCTAGTTGACGGGAGCGAAGCCGCAGGGGTCAGTTAGTGACTTAAAACCACCTATCTTTATTCCCACTTAACTGAGTTTAAATAACTGCGTTGGTTTCATGTGTTAACGTGATTATGAATGTCAATAAATCACGTCAATCCTTGGCACAATATGGACCATAGTGACTGACATAATACAATACGCTTCCTCAAGTGTGTTAAAGATCATCTCATCTATCTATATGCTTACTGTTGGAAATACTACCTTGAAGATAGGTACACGTCTGTTATACATAAGATAGATATAAATATAGAAGGGGCTGGCTGGCCTTTTCTTCAGCCAGAGAATCAGCATTGCCATTCAACGTGGCATTGCTGCCTGCGTTCTGGGCACGTTTCCCGTTGACATCGATGCGCAATTAGCCCTTTTCCCTCTCCCCCTTGTATGTAAGTTTGTTTTGTTATTAGTCATAAAATTAGAAATATTCAATTGTATTTATTAATTGTAAATAAAATTTATATTGTATCAAAAAATATATATCGTCGGGGTCGCAAAAAATCATTGAAAAGGGAGGGTCCTCTGTCCAGACGGGTGGTGTCTCTGGTGGAAAACTGCCCCATCGTTATTATTGGGCTGTAGTATCTGTATCTTTGATGGCGCGATGTAGAATTTATGCGACGTCAGCGTAGCTATTCGCAACCGTTCGATTCCATCCCGAAACGAATGGTTGTGACATTTGAAGGTTCGTTTAGAGAGAATGCTACAGAATGGTAATTTTAATGGCAGAAAATGTTAAAGGGGTAAATAAATTATTATTAATGAGTATTTCTGAAGTGTTAAGTGTAACTATCCAATATACGTTGAAGAATAATGGAAAAAAATGTCTGAAATCTTCGATTAAACTCGCTAAACCATTACAAAGCTTTGGTAAATCAAATTTATGACCGTTGGCATCTGAAAACATAAAAAATTACAGCTCCAAATGGCTCCAATTTGAACTTGTATGGCAAAGATGCCTACCTGTTAACAGACGGAAAGGCAATCCTTAATCTAGTTAAAGGCCCATTCAAATAGAATCGGAATTTATCAATAAATGTTGCCATAGCCAAAACAGTCATCCATTTTTGAGTAACAACCATCCAAATATAAAAACACCAGCCAAATTACACTGACCCAAATACCATAAATTAAATGCAAGTTCCTTAATTCGACCAATAGATGGCATACCAATCGCTCGGCCCTTTTATGTGATATTTTTTTATCTGTGCAAGGATTCTAGTCTCTTCCTAAATGTCAGTTGATGTCCTCAAGCATTCTAGAGTGAATTAAATATCTGATTAGATTGCCAGTAGTACGATGGAACGATAAACGGTTGTAGAAAAAGTTTTGGTGAGTAGTAACTACCATATACAGGTATCAAGTGTGCATTTTAGATCAGCGTGTAGATTCTTTAAGGAGTATGCCGGATTTTATGTAGAAAAGGAATGAACATCGATCTTCACGGTTGATCATTTGTGCTATTTTCCAGACAGGCTTTTTGAAAATCAGATAAATTAAAATCCGGTTTCTGGAAGGTATTACTAGGGGCGTACACTTAAAAGCAAGTATAGGATTGGCTGTTGACAAAATTCATTCATCCAATCTCGACAGTGACTGTGATTTAATCTGAATTACGTAATATTCAATCAATGTTGTTCTATTTTTTTTCAAAGACCAAAAGAATATTAAATAATTGGTTATTAATCTTATATACACCTATACATAAATTGGATTACAAAGAATCCAATATTAATATATTATATTCATCAAAATCAATTCCATAGACTTGACGTAAATTGATTTTAAATTAATTGATTAATAAAAAATAGCGCCGAATGGCCATACAATTTAATGAATAATACCAATACGTGATCTACTGGTGTAATAAATACTGTATGGAATTTATTAGGACAGTTATTGATAAAATAATTTGTCCGTTTAATAATTAGATTGTTTCTCAATTAGTTGCTCAGACTGTAAAGCAATATTTAAAAGAATTGACATACTGAGCTACTGTAGAACACATGTATATTATTATTATACGAATAAATTGATAAATGCCGATTTTATTTGAACGAAAATTTAACTAGATGGATTTGCTAGCCGGCTTTGTATACGGTAGGCATTTTTGTCATTAGGAACCAATTTGGAGACAGATGCAGTTTTCAGATGCCATCGGTCATCAATTTGATATACTCGTACCAATACGTTTTTCAGCTGTTAAAAATATCTTATGGTTACAAAATCAAAGGTATTTTTGCCACTACTGGACAAAAGAATCCCCAAAATATGCTACATTGCAAAAAACAATATAGTAAGTCGTCGTATCGTAATACGCCATCTTGGATTTTGATTTCGACCCCATATTCGTTATTCTTATTAGAGACGAAAACCGCAAAAACGAAAATGATACCCATGACAAAAAGTTATCGATTTTGCTGTCTTCATTCTGTATTTATAATCCGTACCCAATGACAACATATTCGCATTAAAATCGGTAAGTAATTTGCAAAGTGTGGCAATTACTGCATTATTCAGATACACCTGTATAAAGTTTAATAATACACCTTCATTTCTGATGACTGTATAATGCATCATTTCATAAACACACCTCACATTTAAACTTATTTCTACATAATCACAGACCAATCAATCAAAAAAACAGACATCATTATATCGCCAGCAATTTAGAGACATGAACCAAACATAACTAACACAAAAAATAAATTGAATTGGTACACTTTCACAATGAAATAATCTCGCAAAAAACAACTTTCAATTGAAATAAATATAAAATTGTAATATATCAAAATGTTTTTTATGGGTTTATTATGCAGACATGTTTTTTAACACTTCGTTTTGACCTCTTATCGGTTTTAAATACTAGGTATTGATGTGAAAACGTTTATTTTATGTAGATGTTGGCGCCAAATTATCAGTTATTTTGTGTTATAAATTTAATTGAGAACAGAGTGTTTTTTTTATTAGCTTTCATTCCCCCTTTATTTCCCAAAACAACAAACAACCTTGCACAATTTGATCAAAACTTCATAGGTAGGTACAAATTAAGGTTGCAACCTTGCACAGTTCTTCCACAGGTTTACAGTTTTAAGGTTGCCAGCTTGTACAGTTCTATAACAGTTTTGTAGGTAGGCACTAAAAGTTTGAGAAAAAAAAAGTTCATTCTGTTCCCCGTACTAGTTTAAAATGTACTACGGTGGAACCCCAACCTGCCCCACTGCTGGACAAAGGACTAGCTCTAACATATCCAGGTATTCTTTCCCAGAGCCACCTCGAACTAGCCTTGCTGTGCATACACCAAAAAACCAAAAAAAAAAACAAAACATAAGACTTTCTTTTCGGAAGTTGGTGTCTTTGGTACCTATTTCTTTTTGTTTTTGACACCGACTTCCGAAAAGAAAGTTATTATTCGCTCGTGTTTCGTTTTGGAATTCGGTTTTTTTGTTATAGTATTTTATTTATCTCTTTATAGTTTTGGTACCTTATATTACCATGAAAATACGCATTATTAAGGATAACTAAAAACTACCCATCAGATCTTGATCAAATTTAAATTGAACCACATCCGGCTATCAAATGAAAAAGAATCATCATGATCGGTTCATAATTGGCGGGGTAATCGCGTAACAAACATACAGTCGAATTGAGAATCTTCTCCTTATAGAAGTCGCTTGATAATAAAAAGGTATAAGAGTGTCGATTTGATTGAGTCGAGTAGAGGAAATTACTTAGAATAGAGGGGAAAGAGAAGAAAATGGTGCACAGTGAAATTCGTTAGTCTACCTACATTCAAAATGCTGTGTAAATTTAAAGGCATCGTTAAGGTTTTAATTGCGTTTGTCATGGCAAATAAGGCCTCTGGTTATTTACTTAGTATGAGTTCGCTAAGGTTAACTTACATTCAACAAAATATAACTTCACCTCTGTATTCCTCAAGGGTTAAGTAGGAGTTTATAGTGTACCCATATTTCGGCAAGTATGTTTAAGTTCCAATATTGACACGTAATTCTGGGTTACCTTTTTATAATTTACTATCTCAACTGATGGTAAGCGATGATGTGGTCGATGGTGAAGCACGCTTGCCTAGAAGTAACCTATTCACTCCGGCTTGTAGCTGGCAACATCGACTCTGGCAGAGAGTTCTACTCCTTAGCTGTACGTCCAATTAAAGTATTATCTCTCATTTCATGGGACTTAGACACGCCTAGCAAAATAAGAGTGTGTATGTACTTCGGGGACTTTACAGTCATGAATTTTGTTATTTCCTGAATCCACTCTCTGCTTACCTACTTCCTGCCGAAACGTGATGACGTCTACGTGTCCAACTGTCCATATTGTTAAATAAATTCGATTGTTTATACCAACGTCTAGTATTAAAATGATCAATGGTTGTTTTCATACTTTGACAACACAATAGATTTGCGTGAGAAATATTTTTTTTTTACTTATTTCTGGCCTTCCTCTCGTATTGTTTTTAATTACTTTATTAAATTGACTTCTACTAAAGTTAAGTTAAAATTAGTGATCATTGCAATAAATCAATGATTGATTGGTACTTAATATAGATATTGGTATGTAGTAATGGATACTTTGAGTGCAAGGTTCAGTTTCCTTTTAGTTAAGATTCAAGATGGTGGAACAGGTCCTTACTAGGACATGTCAGAACTATCATGGTTCCTCTGTGTAAGAAAGACGGAGCTATACAAGCAGAGAGCACTATCTATTTTTAACTGACTATTAAAAAAGAAGGCGGTTCTATGTTCAGCTGTATCATTGTTTTTTTTTTGTATATTTTCACCTCTTTCTTTGATTCAATCGTGGACGGATTATGAAAATTCTTATTTTTGTATGAGTATGTGCCCGAATTGTCCATTTTAAATTTGGTAAAGATTTGATGAAGATCTTCGGAAATATGGAACAGAACTTCTGTATTTTTTAGTAGATAAAAAATATTTACAGCGGCATCATGATGGCGTTGACACGCGTGTCTGTAAGGCCCCAGGTTAGATGGCTTTATTTAATGTTAAGATTCAAGATAGTGGATTCTGTAGTGAATAGGAAATAGTTACTGTATATTTGTGAAAGGCAGTACAAGAATTTAATCTACACACAACAAGTCGAGTAGACAAAGCCTTTTCTCGAAGCCATTCAGGACATTTTTGACATCCCTGTAACTTCGTTGTTAGTTTTTAAAGTGTGTGTTTAGATTGTTTTTCGTGGTAGAAATGTCAGAATAATTCGTCAAAAAAAAGGCCATTTCTTATATGTAAAAGGTAATAATGTCAGAAACTTGTCATAAATGTGTGTTTTTTCAATGAAATTGGGTATCAAACGTTCTTAAACATACGGGAATCACCACGCAAATTTCTTTTTTAATAGTAGAAATAAAAAAATATGTTTAGAAACTTACCCTTCTGACTGAGGGAATCATTTTTGATACTAAGTTGTGTGTTTTGTTGTTTTACCTGAGAAAAAAATAACACATTAATACAACAATTATTTAAAACATAAAATTAATACAAATGTAACATAATTCTGCATGGCCACACCTAAAAGAAAAACAAGAAAAAGAAAACATTCACACAAATTGAGAACTTTATTCTTTTTTTGAAGTCAGTTTAAATGCGACAAAATTCTTTACGAAAATAAGTATTTGAAAATTGTTTATGTTATAAGAGTATTTTATTTCCGTTTCTGACAACGCATTGTGTTCACCTCGATATGTGTTAAGACTTCTCCAAATTCCTTCTCACCGCACTGGGTTTATATCTAATTCTTACGCTGTCTCTACTATAAAACTCTGGAACGTCCTTCCCCTTGACATAAAAAAAACTGAGAGTAAATTTTAATTTAAGCGTAGAATCCGGCACTATTACTTGTCCTCTCTTACATAGCTCGGTCTTCGTCTTAGTTATTATGTTTAATTTCTGTTTCATTTAGAATATGATATTTATTATAATATTTATTAGTCTATTGTTTTAGAAATTATTTATGTATTTTATTTGTTAGATAGTTTATTAATATCCGACTTTAATTATTGTTCATTTTTATTTTGTACTCCTACCACCTGTTTGTCCTTTTTAACCCGAAGGTTGACTGGTAGAGAATGCCTTGCTGCATTAAGTCCGCCTATGTATCACCATTGTACATGAAGTTTAAATAAATAAATAAATAAATGTCTAGATTTCTAGGTCAGGTCAAACAGTGAATCAGAAGATAGACAACGTTGCTTGTTTAGATACAGTGCATTGAGTATGTTTCTGTGATTTGTTTTAATTTTTTATCTTTTGGCCTAACGGACTACCACACCATGTTCCATGCACGAAGCAGTTATGGGGAAAGCTAAAAATAGTAGAATAGCATTTCGTCAATTATGTTTAAGTCTCACGTGATGAAAAGCGAATTTTATACCAGAAACACGGCACAAATTTAGATCTTTGGCTACTGTCCGTCACATATTTTTTTATATAATTATCCAATTTAAAACACCCTTTACCCGTCGTAATGGCTACGCTAATAGTAATTTTAGATTTCCAGATTTGAAAATAGATAATATTATTGTTATACCTAAATATTTGTACTCCTTTAAGGCATAAAACATGGCTGAGCAAAAAATGTACTGTAACAACCTACATAAAACGTAAAACACTCAATTTTTTTTTACAAAAGTATTGATGAATTTATAGAAATATCAATCGAGTAAACGAGGATCGAGAAAACGCATTTTACTAAAAGAGTTATGAATATAAATGTGGATGGAGAGGGAGGTGACGACCAAAGAAAAGATGGATGGACTGTGTGAGGATATATAAAAGAAAAGTAATAGAGTGACAGGGGACAGGACAGTGTGGCAGAAGAAAACATGTTGCGCCGACCACAAGTAACATGGGACAAGGTCAGGAAGATGATGATTATCGATCGAGTAACTTACGATTATCCGTTCGTAAAACTCACCACAAACAAATCGTTGCGTGTTAATACATAAAGAGTTCTTCATGCATCACACATCACGCTTCACCTTGACCTCAGCGAAGAGTACGAACATTACACTAATGGTTTTCGGTAAGAATAATCATGTCTTTTTTGAAGTTTTGTAATCGTAAATGAGTCTATAATGTTTTTTCAAGTGTGGTTGCTGTAGGCTAACTGTAGTTTTCGTACTTTGTGACATCATTTTGAATGACATTATATCGCGACATATTTTCTTGACTGAAGTGTATATTTCGTTTTTTTTAGGTCTTTTTATTAGAATTGAATTTTAATAAATATCATAAAATCGTGCCGATAGCGATTGTCAAAAAGGCGAAATTGCATGGGATTGATAAGTGATATCGAAAAATCTCGTGATCAATCCCTTACAGTTTATTTTGTTCGACTATCGCCTTCGTTAACATTTAATACCACTTGTTTAGAGAATTTTGGTGAATGTTGCGGGAATCCGTTGGACGCCAGACGCACGGGACAGTCATTGTGGTGACTCTTAGGGGAGGCCTATGTCCAGCAGTGGACGTTTTAAAGCTAAAATGATGTGTATCATAACATCTGTATTAGAAGTATAGTACCTATATATAATACACCCACGTCCCACATTTTACCAGTAATATGTTTAGCCTTATAAAAAGTGCTCAAAAACCAGCTTTGTGCATCTACGAAACCACCAGCCCAGCAGCAATTCTTCAGGCTATGTTGGTTACTTTGGTCCTCCTGCGGATATCCTCATTTCTGATTCGATCACGCAAGGAAACTACCTGTTACAAACGGTCCAGTTAGGTAGGTCTAACTTCGAGAAAGATATCAACCGTCGAATATGACTTGGCTGGGCAGCGTTCGGGAAATTGCGCGGTATCTACTCGTCCAACTTACCAAAGCGTATCAAGACGAAAGTCTATGACAAGTGTGTGTTGCTTGTAGTGACCTAAGGTACTGAGACGTGGTTGCTTACAATTGGCCTCATCAGAAAGCTTAAAGTCGCCCCAAAGGACAATGGAGAGTGCAATGCTCGGCATTTCTTCACTTGTAACAAAACGCAAGCAGTTTAAAATATGTGTTATTTAATCAGAAATGTATTACCATTTGCATCGCATTTTCGCTTATGGACCTTCAATCTTCATGCAAAACATTGTGAAATCTAATTTGATTACTACACAAAGGATACTCATCAAATGCCAGTCTGGGTTGTAAAAATTTATCACTCTGTTCTGAGGCCGATCGTTTGAGTCTAAGTGATCTATAACTATATAAGTATGTTGTGTTATAATGTTTCCGTTCCGTACAAGGTTTCTGATTGATGTGTTTTTATGTTCTTTTGTTTTTTGAGTTGTTCAGGTTGTAGTGTTATGTTTTTGATGATCTAGAGTTCGTTTAACCTTATAATCTAAGATATCACCGCCGGAAAGGGGCGCTTTGGTATGATCATTTGAATGCGTGAGGTTTTAGTTTGATATTGGACAAGGTAATAATTATTATTCCAATGTGATCTAGTGATCATAAGGATCAAGGATCAAGGCACGGCCTGGTGCTACTCTTTAAACAAAATCGATTATCTCCTTTGCAGATAACTGTTTTGTGATACAACTTAATATTCATGAATGTAGTCGAATAGACAAGCGCAGGCTTGTCTGGCAATATGTAGCTGTAATTATCTTTAATTAAATAAATTGTACTTAATGTTTGTTAGTAAGAACACCAAGCAACGAACAAGAGGCAGACCACCAGCCTCCTGGTGGACCACTGTCGAGAGAGACCTTAAAGAGAAAAATTTGCCACCATCGTCAACCCAGGATAGACCATCCTGGCGTAAACGCACAAGAAGGCCCGACCCCAAATACATTAGGAAGGGGGCAGGAAGAAGAAGAATAAGCCCCACATATAATAAGTTATTCAAATGAATCCAGCATCATTTATTTTGAAAAAATATATATATAGGAAATTGAAAAGAAAGGTTACTTGCAGTTAGCCACAATCTAAGGCTTACTATATAGAATGCTATTATTTTTAATTTCTAACGAATTAAGAGCAATTTTTCTGCCAGTAGCTAAAAAACGCTCTAAACTTGACTCGATCTCGCCTTATGGTAAGCGATGGACCTCATACAACACTTAACATAATCTACGATGAAACAAGATGCCTGTTCTTGCTTTGAAGATAAGTTATACTTAACATACCAAACGGAGATACTGTCACACGTCACAGGCCACTAAGCTTCACTATACTACTAATAAAATTATAATTTATGGAGTAATTTCAATTACCATTTCAATTAATGAGAATGAACTATAAACCTATAAAACAGCAATTCAATTAGTTTATGATGTTCAATTATTAATGCAAAATGTTTTACGACATCTAATCAATGTAGCAAGTTGCAAGTTTCAGCTATATGGTATGTGACATTCCATCGCCGATAGAATTTGACGAAATACCACAATCTATTGGAGCTTGACCACTTAACATAATTACGCATCAATTATTTGAAATGGGGCTGGACAGGACACATGTTTCGATGTAAAATAAATAAATGGAGCAAACAAATGACCGTATGGTACCCAAGATACAGAATTAGAAAACAGGGACGTCCAAAAACAAGTTGGGAAGACGACATCCGCACAACTTTGGGGCCTTGTTGGACTAGAGTTGAAGAGGACAGAGCACAATGGAGGGAGTTGGAGGAGGCCTATGCCAACAGGCACGCCGAACTGCGGGACATCCTATAATTAATTAACTCTAAACACTTCTTTTTAGCAAACAATGTGCATATATACCTAAATTTCGGAAATAAATGGCTTTATTATGTGTCATTCCCTGAGCAGAGAGCTGTGGTGGCCCAGTGGTAACGGCCCCGACTTAGGTGTCGTAGGTCGTGAGTTCGAACCTAGGCAGGCGCTTTACTTTGTGTAAATTAATTAATCACCACTGCTCTTAAATGGTGAAGGAAAACATCGTTAGGAAACCCGGCATGTCCTAGAACCAAAAATTCGCAGACATGTGACATCCACCAACCTGCACTGGGCCCGCGTGGTGGATTAAGGCCCATTACCTCTCTTACAGAGAAGATGCCTTTGTCCCAGCAGTGGGCACATTATAAGGCTGATAATGATGATGATGTTAATCCCATACAATGTTTAGTCTTACTTCGACAATCGTTACCACTGTAAGAACGTTGCTTTCTCCAGAGTCTCTTGGTAGCAAGTTGAAGTGCGGTGGGCCAGCTATGCCGTACGCACAAAATATTTTGGGAATATCATTGTGCGTACAGCTAAGGATTGGAATTCAAGTTTCTGTGTTTCCTGATAGCTACAATCTGGTCTCTACGTCAAGAGTGAATAGGTTACTTCTAGGCAAGCGTGCTGCACCGTCGACCACATCATCGCTTACCATCAGGTGAGAGTGTTCAAGTGACAATCTATCAGCGATTCTATTGTCAAAAACTAAAGTTTATTTAAAGCAAACGGTTGTCAGTAGCATGGCAAACTGTTAGCTGAGTGGTAATAATAAGCTTTCTAAAATAATTTGTAATTCATTTGTTTGAATATCAATGTGGATGGATGGAGAAGTAGTGAAAGGCCAAAGAGAAGATGGATGGACTGTGTGAGGAGTGATTTGATAGAATAGGGAGTCAGTGATATCGTGACGGGAGACAGGACGGAATGGAAAAAGAAAACGTGTTGCGCTGACCACAAGTAACATGGCACCAAGGGCAAGAAGATGATGCTTCAATTTTACGTATGGAATTATATTATGGAATCCTTCCGAATAGTGAAAAGTATCTAAACTTATTCAAAGATTCGCTCTTGAGTTGACCGCTGCCAACATAATTCAATAAAGCAACAAAGTCTAGACTATTCTAACGTTGTAAAATCTAATTAAATTACAAAATAATCTTCTAGCAAATCAGTTGGATCAGTGGGAATTTTACTGCTTGTGTTTTGTAATGCGACTGGCGTCGTGGCTGGCCGTACTTTTATTTTAAATACTTTTAGACTCGATACCTGACTTCGGACGATGTGACTTTCTGGCGCGATTTATGACACGACTTGCGACGCGATTTGTGATGCGACTTTGCAATTGGCATTAAGCGACACAAACGCGCGACTTCAAGGCCTGTTAATAGCGATGCTGCTTGAAATGACAAATGGTAAATGGCTCGCTAGGGAGGTGTCATTGAAAAAAATGCTTTTCCTGCTTTTTGGATCGTATTAATTCTCCTTGGTTTTGTTTTCAGTAGGCATTTTGATGCAATGTAATCTATTTTTAGGCCTTCATTGACAGATATAGCTCAGGTTTATCATTCTACAAAGGTATCAGAATGAAGAAAATTTTAGCGTCTTGCTTCGGAGAATTTTTTCTGTTGATCATTCATACTACTTATTTGGTCGAGGCCCAGAGGGGAGAGGAGCAATTGCCCCCATTGCTGCTCCTCTGTATCCGCTCCTACTAGAATGTCACTTGTCTAATGCCTCTTCTTTCATTTGTTTTCTCGCAGACACTGTCGCAAGACGCTTGTCATTTAGTCGGTGTGGTTAAGCTGTATTTTATGACATTCCCGACTTTAATTACATAATATTAACTGTGAATCGCACATTAACGAAATAGGTTTAGGTTATACTGCAAAAACTTAAGGTTGTTCTAAGTTAAAATCATCAAAATCTATAAAGTTTTGATGAGAAACGTCATGTTTTCATCATTATTTTCAATCAAATATAGCTTAGAGAACTGTATTAATGTGTTTAATGATTACTATTGAGTAAATAATTATAGCATCACTGTTTGCGAATCTAATTTCTATCAACATACGATGCGACATAGTACAGGCATGTTCTTTGCAAAAACCGTAAGAATGAACTCTCCAACAGGTTATAGGCATATTACACTAATGGGGCGCAAAAACAAGTGACAAGCAAAACATTATTGTTGGAACTGCTGAAGACTGTATGAATATATTTGTATTGTATAAATTCAATATATTTTTGTTTTATATAACTGCACAGCACATGTGTGAGTACTATGTACCAACTTGAAATCTACCATTTACTGTACCTATTATGTCTTTCGGTGACTGAATGTGCCCTGGAAGTTAAGAGCGTGTCATGCTCTCTCAAAAGCTACAACGGTGGTGGTCCAGTGACGGCCCGACTTACATGTAGGTCGTGGTTTCGAACCCAGGCAGGCGCTTTACTTTGTGTAATTTATTTCATCACTCTAAAAACGATGAAGGAAACATCGTGAGGAAACCGTCGTGTCCTAGAACTAAAAATTCGAATACATGACATCCACCAACCCGCACTGGGCCCGCGAATGGATTACGGCCCATTACCTCTCTTACAGAGAGTTGTGTCCCAGCAGTGGGAACATTAAAAGGCTGATGAAGATGAAGAAATTTTCAATTTAGCTGGCAACACGAGAGCATCAACCTTAAGCTCCACTCTTAAGTTAAGTCCCACGATAAACTTTAACTAAACATAGAAATAACTTAGAAAATTACCAATCTCACCGACTTAGGCCGCCGGTTGATATGTCAAAGTCGTGAACTGAGCGGTAACCTGAAGGCTACGGGTTGACGGTAACCGCATAAGCTTAGTTAACTTAACTATAAGTTAACTGTGAGTTTATCTGATGAATGTGTGAATATTAACTTGATTTGATGAGTAAGTGAAGGTTGTGGGTTAAGTTTGACCTACAAATTGTGCGTGTCTATGGTTTTTGAGGAGGCTGTGTGGAGACAGGAGCGTTCTTTCCTTGGTATAAATAAGGTTATTAGACCGAGTTACAAACGTCGAGATCTGTAGACGTACGAAGTTCTTCGATATCGGAAATCGTGTTAAGGATCTCAAATGGATTTGCATAGGATACATTGCAAGCCGCGGTGATGGCAGTTGCATTATGGCAGTGACCGAGTGTTGTCCAAAAACAGGCAGGAGGAAACTTAGTCGTCCGCCATGCAGCGAGATGAGCAAATGACATTGTTGTCATCACTGCAATGAGAATCTGGATAAGGGTGGTTCAGGAGCGTGGGGACAGCCACAATATAAAGAGGGACTCAGTTGACTGACTGGGCTCAGTTGTGGCCTAAATTAGGTCAAAATATATTCAAAATCTGTCAGAACACAAATATCTACAATGTTATTGATTGCTATTTGTATCAACACACGGATCCTTCGCTAGGAAACTGCTTTCAATCCTTATGTTAATGCCCCCTCTTGTATGTAGGTCTTCAATAGGACCACATTACCATCTCAAATAATAGACATTATTTGCTCTTAGAGACTTGAGTGTCAATTGTGCAACCATTTGTGGTGGTCTAGTACATTCAATCGCACGCCCACGTTAACAATTCGCAATTAACGTCTTTATGAGTTCATAGGAAAAGAGGCGGTTTTCATAGTTCAGGTTTTACTGCCGATACGCACTTATAGTTTTCAGTGGAAGTATTTTTTATATTCATTTTTGTCATAATTATTATGACCCGTACCTTAATTAAAAAATATGTACTCAAAACTGCTTTTAAAGTAGGATTTATCCTCTATATTTACAAACACAACTCTGCAGATGCAGAAAAGCTATCTTCATCTACAAACATACAAATCTACAAACAAAGATTTGTTATAAACAACACTGTACAAAATTATCAAATCCGATGTGTCCATCTTCTCAATTCAGTCAGCTCATCATAATTTAAGATAACCACGTCCATTGCATATAAAAAGGTATCTGTCCGTCTGTGTGTCACTGGCGCGTCGAATGGCTAATCTGTGCGTTTCCTACTTTACCTTCGTTGGGTAATAGTCTCACGCGATTCTATTGTGTGTTTGTTTGTTTTAACGAAGAGGTCGGATACGATGTGTTATAGATAATTCGGTTAGTTTTAGTTATGTTCTAGAGAAAATGTTTGCGTATTTGCTTCATCTTATTTTTCGTGTGAGGATGTGTCCACCTCTGGTGTCAGAGTTAATTAAGCCGCCTCTGGGAACCCCACAGGCCTCTGACTTGGCTATTTAATATTTACATTAACTATATAAGCCCAGATTTCTTCACGATGTTTTCCTTCACCGTTGCCTGTGATGTCCAAGATAAACTTAGAAAGTACATATGAATTTATATTTGCTAGACTATTGTATTATGACAAGTTGAGAAGTATGTATGGAGGAAGAAAAAAGAATGACGATGCTTACTTAGGTAGGATTAGCCAAGGTATTACACTAATTGAAATCAGATGTGCTGTCCGCTAAAAGAAGCCCTGAGTACTCCAATTGAAACCTAAGCAATATCCAGATTAAGATGAAGATAGTGGGACGTATATTAGCCTCCTACCGAAAATACTGATACGTATTTGCAGGAAATATAAGTGTGTGCAAACAAAAGAGGCAGGCTATGCTCTGCAGTAGAAATAATTAATTTAAAAAAAAAAAACAATCTTTTATCGTTTTCTTCTTTTGGTTTTGGTTTTCTTCTTTTGGTTTGCTAAACCCTTTCATTTGTTACCCATATCATGGCAGTGCACAAGAAATAACTAGACCGCCATCTTGGGCCGTCCGCCATATTGGATTTAGAATGATGTCACTTAGCTAACCATGCATTGTCATCCAAACTAAACGTTTATGCCATCTTTCATCTGAATCGGTGGAGGATAACTGTTTTAAAATTCAGTTGCAAGATTTGACCCGAACACACTTACGTGCATACATTGCAAGGTTAAGCTTATATAAAAACATGCTAAATAGATTGACAGCAGATAAATATCATTAAAGCGAGAAGAAGAGTTCCTTTAAAGTAACATATTAAATTCACAATACAAATTAAATGCCGCTTACAAGGTATAAGTTTATCAAACGTAGCTGCAGAAGGTATGCGGCACCACCCACCCGCAAATATGCAGATGCATCACGCAATACAAACTGATATTCAACACTTAGTACGTTTTGTCCTGCCACAGATTAACGAGACGTCTCAGAAACGAGTAACGGATGGAAAATTATTGGAACCTTTACAACAACCGTAACGAAAATCGATGGTAATCATTTGATTTTATTGTTGATAAGCCACCTGATGGTAAGCGATGATGTGGTCGAAGGTGATAGTAACCTATTCACTCTTGATTTAAACTCACAAAGGTTGTAGAAACATGGACTCCGGCGGGGAATGCCACTCCTTAGCTCTACGCGCAATGAAAGTATTCCCAAAACCTTTTGTGCTTATGGGTAGGATGTCCTGTCCACCATGTACCGATGACGCATCTCTGTACTTAAATATGGGAGACAAAAACTTTTAGGGTAACGATTTATGAATGGTAACTTGAAGGAACCCAGCTACTCAATGGCATCCGGTTAGACTGGCAGCAGACCCCAACATAGTTTGGAGAAGTTTAAAGAGGAAATACGGTCGCAGACATACGACTGAATTTCCGAAGCAAAATGTTCCTTTTTCATGATACACTGTCTTTAGAAGCACTAGAACCCTCAAAAGATGCTCAAAACTGCTCTGTGAACAGAGGCCTAGTACAAAATTTGACAACTACAAATGAAAAAAAGGTAAGCAATGGGGCACAGTATATATCTTTCTTTTGCAGTTTATGGAATATTTTTTAAATTGGTCAAATATAGGAGGAGGAAATAGGCGAGAGCCAAACCTCGAATTACGACTTTTTTCTTAGGAAATTCAGTCGGATGTCTGCGACCGCATTTCCTATTAAAATAGATTGATTCTCACATAATCAGCCTATAACGTTCTGTTGGGACACAGGTTCTAGGACATGCTGATTTCCTCACGATGTTTGCCTTCACCGTTTTGAGAGCAGTGGAGATGAAATAAATGATTTTGATTCATTTAACTTATTGACACAGAATCCAGGTACCTACTTACACCTCTACAAGAAACAGATGGAAAGATATAGAAACCCGGTCAAATACGACTTCTGCAATAAACCGTGGTATTACAAACATTTAGCAGTTTTCTCAGTACCAATCAAAAAGCCACGCTTCTCCTAAATTGAGGACTCACGAACTTAATAGGGACTTTGAGTGGAGCCGACAAGTTTCATTGTAAATAACGTAATTTGTTTTTAGTTAGGGCTGTCACAATGAGAATCTAAGTCAAAGTCAAAAATAAGTTATTATTAAGTTAAAATAAGTTGTTGTTATTATTTCGCCATAAGTTGGCATGCAAATATTTAGAGGTGCTTATAATAAGCAGATCTCTAATAATCGAATTAAATATTATTTTTTTAGGTATTTAACCTGTTAAGTTTAGTAAACTCTTCAAAACACTAAATTTGTTTACTAAAGTAGAGTCTAAGAAAATATTTGTAGCATAATTAATTAATTATTAAATTATACCGCGAAATGATCTTGGCATGTGTGGATGCGATTGCTTGTTCTGGTGTTGATTAAGCTTTGATCAGTTGTTTTTATTCTCACTGAATTTCGGCGTTTTACAGCTTAGTTAGATTGTAAGATAAGATTATATTTGTTCTTACGTTTTAGACAACTTTTTAATTCGTTATTGAATTCTGGCTTTTCCATTTTATTTTTCCATATAAATTTCGTTTCACTACTAGTAGCGTAAAGCGTTGATCTTTATTATTATTTAATAATTTAGACATTAATTTTATTGTTCATAATGGCATTATTATTATCATCATCTTCCTGCACTTGTCCCATGTTACTTGGAGTCAGCGCAACACGTTTTCTTCTTCCATACCGTCCTGTCCCCCGTCACGCCATCACTGACTCCCGCTTCTTTCATATCCCTCATCACACAGCCCATCCATCTTTTCTTTAACCGTCCTCTCCCTCTCCATCTCCAGTTCTTATAATAATGCCATTGTTTATAATGGCATTAAATCATAGATCAGAGGCTCTATAAAAAGTATCATTCTATCAGCCAAAGAGATTACTGAAATGCCAATATGTAAGGGATTGATAACGTAACATTTTGATAGTGCTAGGCAATCAGAGAATGTAATTTTTTGAACGGTTTCGTATCAAGGAAAGCGTTCAAAAAATTAAGAATAAATCAAGAATTTCACTTGTCTTAAGCCTCTCCAACAGGAATAATTATTCCTGTAAAGTTTTCTGATCTTCGACAGCCCTACAAGTCTCCATGCCCTATTCACTACTAGTATTGACTAGCTGATTGAGTTTGTTACTGGTTAGTTTGTTAGTGCGTTGAAGAGCATTAACTACCTTTATTAAATAAATAGGTACATTTATCAGTAGAACTGTAGGAATGCACACTCATTATGAGTTTTATGTAACAGCCTTGCTGATCTAGTGGCAGCTACTGATCGTGAGATCCACCATCTAAGTGTTACAGGGCTTTTTAGACACATCTAGAAGTGGGCACAAAAGACGAGAGGAGAAGATGGCGGGATACCTTGGATGGCTTCATGTGAAATGAAGCACGACACATTGAGAAATAGAAGGAATGGGGGAGGGTTTTGACAAGGAGAGGGACAGTACAGACTGATAAAAAAATATCCTTAATTTATAGACACTTTAGCATATATCATTAAAACTTTTCACAGTAGTGGTATCAAACAAAAACAGTTTTTATCTGACTTACCAAAAAGGAGGCAGTTCTATGTTCAACTTTATGCTTGGTTTTTTTTGTGTATGTTCACCGATATCTCCGTCAATGGTGGACCGATTTTGGATTATTTTTTTGTTTGAAAGAGTATGTTCTGAAATTTACCCCATTTTAACTTGGTGAAGATCTGATGAAGAACTTTTGAGATATACAAAAGAACTCTTCAATAAATAACGGCAAATCTCTCGGGATTGCTGCAATCGCATGACTGTTTATTGTTTATACCATTTCATAACATAACATCACGCCAGAACGCTCTAAAGGGGTACGCAGATGTGTACAGTTCACCTTGGTACACCCTCATTTCACCGGTTATGGTTTCATGATATTCGGGTAATCTATTCTGGCACTATAAGTACCTTACTAAACTACTTGCCTATACCTTACCTACCTAGGTACAACTAAAAAGTGAAATATAAAAAAATCATTTTACAAAAAAATACTACCGACTTCCAAATAAGAAAACTACAAAGTGATAAATAACTTTATTTTTGGAGGTTGATGTCCATAACGCAAAAAAATTGCTACCTACCAAAGACACCGACTTCCAAAATTAAAGTAATTTTTCACTATGTAGTTTTCTTATTTGGAAATCGGTAGTATTTTTTTTGAAAATGTTTTTTTACAAATTATCTTCTAAGTTAAGCTTAGATTTGGAAAAAACTCCAGTTGACCTAAAACTCTGGGCATAATTTTACCTAAACCCCTCTTTCGAATACCAACCTCAGTTGAAAGCCAAACTCATTTACAAGTTACTTGTTTTAGTACCAACATAACGACGACAATCTATTGACAGTCACAGCTCTAAGCAAATATGGAAGGCACTTGACACATCTGGGCCTTGGCTTAGACTTAAACCTTGCGACTTAAGTCCCTTCTTGCAGTGAAGCGGTTTTACGTCTTTGTTATTTGTTTTAATACTTCCGACCTTCAGTATTGAACTTTTCATTTGCATTGTTTTGTATTTAAGTGTTTCGGTTTATTGTTATGTAGTTGTATACTAAATTGGTTTTGAGATATTTTAAGTTACTTCTATTTACTTTAAAGGTTACATATTTTCGATTGTTATTTTGTTAATTGTTTGATCATATAAAAAAGGAAAGTATACGCACTTAGAAGTGGTGAAGGATAAACGTTTTGTGGTTGTATTTTGTCACAAGTGTTGATTTTTAGCTTCATATAACTAACGCCTGATTTCTGAATTTAGTATTTGAAGTTAAGAATTTGTCAAACTGTACCTTAAGCTGAATATCTGTAAAGATTTGGCACTAAGTAGTGTTTGACATACGTTCCTGACTGCAAATACTCAATTCAGAAAACGGAAATAATTCTTTGTTGATTTTCATCATCGATACTGACGTGATCTCATCGGCATCATTTCAGTCGAAAGACGTCCACTGCTGGACATAGGCCTCCCCCAAGCGTCGCCACATTGACGTAATCTAAACTAATGTTATACAGGATAAAACTTTTAACAAAATAAACCGACTTCTAATACAAAACACTACAAAGTGAAAAATAACTTTCTTTTCGGAAGTCGGTGTTAAGAAAGAAATATAATAGGTATAGCTTTGTAGTGTATTGATTTGGAAGTCGATAATTTTTTTTTGCAACAAAGATTTTTATTTTTTTAGTTTAAAAAAAACTGTTTCGAAGAAATATATGCAGTTATTTTTATCCCGGAAAATTACAAATTTTCCCACGACCCACAGTAGCCATAGACACTTACTCTGTAATTTCTAATCGATTTACTCCACATTTACGTTCTCTGCCGCAAGAGGATGTAACTCGCTGCGACCTATGTGTATCTGTGTGAAATTATTTCGACAGCTGCCATTAGTTCTATTGCATACGTTTGTACTCCGACATGTCAATCAAATGTGGAGAAGAAATTATTATAATATATGTAACATTTGAAATTGAAATTAAACTAACAAGAATTTCATAAATAAGATACTGGAACATGAAGTAAGCTTTTCCCAAACGTTTTACTTGTAATTTATTGTGCCGATTTCTGTTCGGTTTCGGTTACAGGAAACCGAAAATAAACCACCGGTTAACGCCTAAGTACATAGGGAACTTTTCTCGGTTTTGTTCTGCCTTTAACCACCAATAAATGGTTTCAGGCATTAAAAGTTCTTAAAAAGGTTTCGTGGAATTAACCGGTTAATAATCGACTTTTGTCGCTTACCTTCAATGCGCAACCGTGCTAAAGTACAAACACGATTCAGTCAGCCCCGCCTAACCGGTTAATAAGGATTTTCAATAACGCTCTTTTAATGTTTAGACTCCGAACAAAAGGAACTTTTTTTACCTTTTTGGTCAATCTCGAGTCTACCAACAAAAATAAACAAAAAGACCGGTTATTTTTAAACCGGTTCCAACCTTTGCCACAAAGTAGAGGTTGACCAATACTAAACTTTAAAATCTTTTGTCCAGAAATTAGAGGAAAGTCTTGTTCTATTTTCATTTGGCCCTGCCTGCGTTGTATTCGTTTTTGTGTCCTTTATCTTAGCCCAAAGGCCGAGAACCGACTTTTTCATAAATTCTTACTATAAACTATACAGGCGCCTGCTGCATTATCACTACGCCTGTTGTGACTGGCTTCCATTTCAACATGATTCCATACCTGTGTACCAATATCTGTGTACCAGTTCTGCTACATATCTGGCCTCCTAAACAAAGTACTGGCAGTCAGCCCCGTTACCTCCAGTCTGACTGGACTGGCTGGCTAATATTTCAATGATGCTTTAACATGGATTCTTCACAGGCTTCAGCATAGGAAAATCGTTTCATCATCGAACAACCATACGTAAGGCGATTCGTCAACGGTACATGATGGAAAACCCACCCATACTAACAAAACTTCAGGGACACTTTTATTGTGAGTACAGCTAAGGAGTGGAATTCCCTGCCGGAGTCTGTGTTTCTGATAGCTACAATCTAGGGGTCTTTAAGTCAAGAGTGAATAGGTTTTTTTTACGCAAGCGTACTTCACCGTCGACCACATCATCGCTTACCATCAAGTGAGATAGTGGTCAAGCGCGAGCCTATAGACGACAAAAAAAAAAAAACGTAAAGCCTCCATGATTATCTCAATTAAAACATTACATAAATAAATACAATATATTTAATGTCTCTTCCTATGTTCTTATGCATAATTTTAATCACCAAAAAAGTATATGTAAAGATACTTTACAAAATCTAATCATACACAAAACGTTGTTTAAAAACAACATTCTTGAACATAGTATGCTTTGATGTCCAATTTGTTCACTGTTGTTCTGCTTAATACACAGGTTAATTCCATTTCATTATATTTTAGTGCGGTCGTAAAAATATTAATGAGTAGTGATTAGACAGTTCTTTAATTATCATGAAGATGTAAGAAAACTTTGAAGATAATACCTTGGTATGTAATTTATTTATTTATTTAGACTTCATGCACAAAAGGTACAAAGGCGGACTTAAGACGACGACTGTCGCCAACGACCTTATGGGAACAAAACTCGCACTCGTTTCTCACCCGCGCGACCCAAAATTTAGTAGATTTTTGTACTATCCTTATTATTCTAAGATTTAAAAAAAAACTTAGATCAAAATGTAGACTGCTGTAAAACGCTTACGTTATTAAATTGTCTTTGAGATGGTGCCAATTTCATTAAAATACGCCCAACAGTTTTAGTGCGATTGTCGTGTTTTTGTCCGTTTTAGGCATAACTTTACAAATTAATTACATAATACATATTAATTAATTATATACGAATAAAACTCATAATTTTCTTAGATGAAGTTATTAAATGATATAATGTAACATATCTATTTTCCAAAAAATTACGACTAGCTGTTTAGACATGAGTCTCATTTTAAAACCAGCTACTCGGGTATCTGCGCCTTAATACCTAAGGCATTCTATACCAGTCAACCAAGGGTGGTGCAGAGATAAAATCGCAATACAGCTGACTTCCAAATAAGAACACTGCAAAGTGAAAAATAATTTAAATTTCGGAAGCCGGTGTTCTTATTTTTGTTTCTTCGTTTTTTGACACCGTCTTCTGAAACTGATGTTATTTTTCACTTTGTTGCATTTTTATTTGAAAGCCGGTTGTACATTTTTCTATAAAAGATCTTCGAAAAATTTAAATGGGACCACAATGAGAATCACCAGCTTTCAAATAAAAAAATAATCATCAAAGTCGGTTCATCTAGTAAAAAGTTCTGAGGTAACACACATAAAAAATAAAAACAGTCGAATCGAGAACCTCTTCCTTTTTGAATTTGGTTAATTAGTTATAATCAATCTATAGTCTCGCTGATCTAGTGCTGATAGCCATTAATGCAGAGTGGGTTCAATTCTCAACTCGAGTAAATTGTTGTTAAAATGTTACATTACGAATTTATCAGAAGCAGTCCAGACATTTGTTTTATTCGTGATTTTTTTGCTGCAAACCTTTGTCACACCTGATGGAAAGCGATGGGTATACAATAGAACGAGGGAACGCAGAAGATACCTAATCAAGCTAAGCAAGTGTGAACCTCTTAACCGGTTGAATGCCGTAATTACCGGAACAATGAGGGCTACCGTTTTTGTACTCACCAGTTGGCGCCACCGAAGAGTAAGGTCTTAAATATAGCTGTAATACGTTGTTAATACGCGCACGAAAGCAAAGTTTGAATTAAAATCATTTCTATTTCCGTAGAAGAGCGATTAAATATGACATTAAGTATACCGCAGTTTTGCGAAGCCCCATTTTACATAAAACTCTATTAAGGCAGTTGTTGATAAAATCCGTACCTATCTTAAACTGCCATATTTGGAAAATATTCGCAACAGTAAAAAAAAGAAGAAAACTCGCGCTAAAAGCCAAAAAACGGTGACATTTGATATTGTGAAGACCTTACTCTACACAAGCGCTCCTATCGGCAAAATTTAACGCGATTTTTGTCTCGCGCGGATCTACGTTTCGGGGACTCAAGGGTTTAAACTTCTGCCAACCCCTTTAGATTACACAGGCGTTATGCTATGTTATAATATAATATCTTTAAACGAGCAATTTTTGTATATATATATATAATCTGAATCTCGGAAACGGCTCCAACGATTTGCATGAAATTTAGTATGCAGGGGGTTTCGGGGGAGATAAATCGATCTAGCTAGGTTTCATTTGTAGAAAACATCGTTTTCTCAATTTTTTCCCGAGCTGAGCTCGGTAGCCCAGGTACTAGTACTACTTTATTGTACACCAAAAAAGTTACACATCTGTTTTACAAAAAGAACTTAATTATATGGGTACAATGGCGGTCTTACCGCTGACAGTGATATCTACTAGACAACCTTTGGATGGACTGAAATCAAATAAAATTAAAACGTTTGTTAGTTGTTTAAAATCTGTAAAATGAACACGTCAAATCTAACCACGATTTTATCACACTTCACACTAATATTATAAAGCTGAATGTTTGTGAGTATGTTTGTTAGTCTTTTACGCAAAAACTACTGCACGGATCTGGATGAAATTTGGCACAGAGATAGATTATAGTCTGTAATAGCACATATGATACTTTTTATCCCGGGCTAAAAGTTTCTCATTAATTAGGAATCCGATACCCCACTGATATGTTATATCGTGAGACTAGAGTGCTTACGGTGCGCCAATTCTTTATTATGACAGTGGTACTCAAGTTCCATAAAACCAGCGCACGTGTGGAACAGAGTTTCCTGCAAACTTAAATTTGGCAATAAAGAATTCTCACAATTGGGCCACATCTGTATGAGAGGGTCAATGAAAAGCTAAATCTTCCTCATGACCAAGTTTGGGTGCAAAAAGCAAGTCCAGGATTGGTTACTCGGACGTAACTATAGTGAAACAGAAAACCTACAAGCAAATGAGTATTTAACTACACACCAACACATACAAACTAAAAAAAACAAACTCATCAATAACATACACACCTATTAGTTTTTTAGTTATGTTGAATGATTGAAACCGTTGCATTTGATATCTAAATTTAACAATCAAGATTTGTCGAGAGAGACTGAATCCTGCGACACAGGGTATCCTAGTGCAGGATCCAGTGTCACATCATAATATTGTAACACTTTTTATGGAACAATAAATATTTTATTAGCTGGTAACTTAACAAGTTTGAATACCACTTAATAAACAATTAAGTATTATATTCAAATCTTCTAGCTTCCGTACTTATGTTAATTTGTTTTAACAACTTATCTCGGAAGTGAGTTATTGATGATTTTATGAATACCGCTACTGAGCATGAGGTCTTAGGTTCGATTCCTGGGTCGGGGTTTTTCATCTGAAATTTCTTAGTAGCTGGGGCTATTATAGATGCAGCTTATCTTTGAGAAGTTACAGGCGTGTTATTTATGTTTATATAATATGTCCCGGAAGTAAGATATTGATGATTTTATGAATACTATTGAAATGTTAACAAGAATTCAGTTTTTATGATATTTAATGAATTGATATTGTTGTGTAGTTAATTTTGATTTGTTATGGCTCGAATATGCAGTTGTATATTTTAGTAAATTGCAAGTCGTGCTGTTCTTCAAGTTTTTTTGTGAATATTTTCGGTTGTATTTTATTGATATAATGTTATTTAGTATGCTAAATTGTGGTATTAAGTTTTGTATTTTTAGAAAATTGTTGCATAAGTTTTGCATTCAATGGTTTCTTTTGTTTTTGTTAATTGTTAAAACATTGTTACGATGTTGTTAAATTACCTATAGTATTTTGATTAGAATACTAAATACTTTTCATTTTAATTCGCTGGCTTTTTAAATGTTTATGGCTAATAATGTTTCTTAGATCGTATAGCAGTAAGAATCCTCTTCCTAACATTTAAACTTAGAATGCATTTGGTATTTGCAACCCAACTCCTTGCAACGAAAACCTCCTTCGTCATCAGAAAAATAAAAATTACACAACAATAAATTAAAATAAAATATTCAAAAAATAGAACTAACTTTTTCAAACGGCTCCGTTCCTTACACTTCACTGCACAATCACAAACACAGTAACAAAAACGTGTGCACGTAAGTACTGAACACTGTCGACTGACAGTTGCAAGGGAATTTGTACTCTTTTATACATGCTCTCAATTCTGCTACTTGGGCAACCAAGGATGCGAGGTGGGGTAGCTTCCGGGTTTTTTTAAGTTTATAGGAAAATGGAGTACATTCTTTACGAGTGGGGTGAGTAAAAGGAAGATTCTGCAGTGGACTTAGAGCTTTGAAAGGTAAAGCGGCGTTTGGATGGCTTTACAATTGGATGGGTGGGTTTTGAAGATTTATGGGTGCATTTATCGGTCTCTATCATGTTTTTGTCCTTCCGCAATTTTTCGTCAAGGAAACTCTTATTTTTATAATATGCTCTGAATTGTGTTAGTTGATTAACTTAAGATGCTTTGGTGTATCTCATAGTTTTTTTTAAATAAACATGCAGTAAATACTTTACGAATGAGGTGAATAAATGGGTGATTATTTGTTAAATATCAAGTTTTTGAAAAGTTAAGCGGCTGTTGGATAGTTATGTAATCGGATGGGTGGCTTTTGTAGACTTATGGGTCTCCTCTATCGGTGTCTGTCCATCTTTTTGTCGTGATTTTTGTGTTGTGATTTTTGTGTCGAGATTTTTCTTCGTTGTATTGAGTTTTCTTGTGTGTTCGGTTGAAAATTAAACTGTGGTGGCCCAGTTATTTTGCATTATTTTGTAATTCCTTGCCCAATTAATTTTCGTTCCAAAATTTTTTCTTTCTTTTTTAATTTTAAAATTTGCTCTCAATTCTGTTACTTGGGCAACCAAGGTTGCATTGGTGGGGTCAATGCCGGGTTTTTTTTAAGTTTATAGGAAAATGGAGTATTTTCTTTACAAGATAGGTAGGTCAAAGGAAGATTCTTAGGTGAACTTAAAGCTTTTGATAGGTGAAGTGGCGGTTGTGTAGAAACAAAATTGGATGGCTCGCTTTTGAATACTTATAGGTGTATCTTCTCTCTTCAGCTTATATATATTTGCCGTACGAGATTTTCGAGAGTTGGAATGTCAAACCAAAAAACTGATATCCCCAAAATTAGATTAAATTTAGAATTGTTTTATCGTTCTGTAATTAGCTTGCAAAAAGTAAAAGGGTTTTATTTTTATGTTATTTATCTATACGGTTGAAGGATAAAAAGTGGTGACCCAATTATTTGCGCCTATTTTGTAATTCCTTTCCCAATTCTACGTCAAAGAGTCTGAATTTATTTCGTGTTTGTTTTTACAATGTGCTTTTATTTTTAGTTAAGGCAAGGATGCGTTGGTGGAGTAGCTTCTATTTTTTTCGGTATAGAAGAAAAATTTAGGTTTTTCTACAAGGCAAGTGAGTAAAAGGACTTTTTGTTTAAAACGTAGCCCCTCTAGGAATTTCTTCCTGTGTCGTGGATGCGTTTACAAACATTTAAAGTCACATACACAAGACTCTCGGATCTATGAACGGAATATTTGTTCCGTGCGGGAATCGAACCCGCGACACGGAGCGCAGCAACCAATTGCTCAACCACTGCGCCAACCGTGTCGCCAAATTATTGAATTGATATCGAGCTTTGAGAGAGTTAAGTCTCAGTGGGATAGTTACAGAATCGGATGGGTGGCTTTTGTACAATATGGGTTCACTTCGGTGTCTGTCTGTTTATAACTATTTGATGTAGGTATAGAAGGAAGAAGAGTGGTGGATCAATTTTTTTTTTAAATTCTCTCCTTAAGGTTACACTAGTCAAAAATTCTTCCATACAAACGTAGTCTCCACTGTTTGACGATGTACGTTCAAAATAAAAAAAATATATCAATTTGTCTCATCATTATCTAACCCTGTATGAAAACAGAAAAGTAAAAAAATACAATATTTGAAAGTTGTGAGCGTCGAAAGTTACATATTTCAACACTAATTTTTTCGCATGTTTGGGCGGAAATAAATACCATAAGAAGAAGGAAAATTGCAAAACGGCCTCCATACAGAGATAGATTTGTAATTCAACAATGCAAATAATTTTATTTTGGAAATATACATTATGCAGTTTTTTCATGATATCTAGACTCCCAAAGGTCTGTTCATAAAATTACGCGCGATCTTTTTCGTCCTAAATCATCATCCATTTCGCTACAAATATGCAAAAGTGCTAATTCGTACGAGAACTAGCTTCTTACTGCTCATCACAGCATCAATCTCTTTCGCATGTGTTGTCGGATGAGACAGCATACATTTTAACCCCGCGCACAAAACAGTTCATGCCGTTGACTAGGAGAACCTTAAGTATCCGCAAGGGAAGTCTTACTTCTATAAAAAGTGTTCTGATTAATATCTACGTTAGTCGGGTAATCAAGGACGCCACTATGGTGTAGTACCAGGTTATTGATTAAATAGGAATATGGAGTAAAATTCCTTACAGGTTCTCAGATCAATCTAATGGTTGAAAAATTAAGAGTTTTTCGAGAGCGTGGTTTGCAAAGTGTCGAAATAGATAGGTGGCCTATAAATGAGTCAAGGACGGCATTATCCGAAACATACGGAGCGCCATTTTTACCCCACTGCCGAAGGAGGGTAATGTGTTTATAAGTCTATGTATGAATGTATGTCTGTTCCTATGTGGAGTTCTAGAGACCAAACGCGTTGGCCGATTTTGATGATTCCTACGTCAATCGTTGCAGGTGTCACTGGCTACATTAAAATTGGAAAATAATAAAATTGCGGATTTTGGGCGCCAAATTATGGAGACTCATTGTGTGGTAACAAAATCAAGGATTTTAAGAGGTGATTTCAAAAATATATAATGCTTATTTAAATGCACCTAATTCGAAAAAAAGGTTATCTAAGAATTTATAAATAAAAAAAGGTTATTTCAAAAAATCTAAAAACCTGACTTTTTAAGAAGCAAACAAAAAGACGTAAACCAAAAGAAAATCATGCTGTGCAGTTGGATGATACATCTGGTTTTGGTCAGCCATCCCGCGAATATGTATACTCCGACTGCACAGTATGATTTTCCTCCAAACGACCTTTTCTCCAAAAAATAGTATAACTATTTTCTTAATGTCCTTCTGTAAATTTTGTGTTTCGTCTGTCGTTGGATTTCTATCACTTGCTCTTTGCACTTGGTGCAGACCGCGCGAACTCTCTCAATCAACTTGGCAGTACGAGTATATAGAGTTGTTAATACTCTTTTAACATAATGTAATTTATTTTAAATTAAAAAAAAAATATTACAAAAAGATACTTCCGACTTCCAAATAAAAAAACTACAAAGTGAAAAATTACTTGGAAGTTGGTCTCTTTCGTAGGTACCAATTTTCTGCCTTATAGACACCGACTTCCAAGAATAAAATTATTTTTCACTTTGTAGTCTTTTTATTTGGAAGTCGGTAGTATCTTTTGGTTAAAAAGTTTGTTTATTTTTCACTTTTTAGTTGAACCTACCTAATAGGCACCCGAATATCATGAAATTTGAACATAACCGGTGAAATGAGAGATATGCGTACCCCTAGCGTATTGGCGTGATGTTATATAATGGTATACTCGTAAACAATAAACAGACATGTGATTGCAGCAATTCCGATTGCCGAGATTTGCCGTTATTTATTGAAGATTTCTGTTGTATATGTTCGAAATTCTTCATCAGATCTTCACTAAATTAAAATGTGACCTATTTTGGAACATACTTATTCAAACAAAAACATAATTTTCAAAATTGGTCCACAATTGACGGGGATATCAGTGAAAAATCATAGAGTCGAACATAGAACCTCCTCCTTTTTGGAAAGTCGGTTAAAAATGGGAGGAGAGCTGATAAAGGAAAATAACAAAATAGTTTTATAGCCCTATATAGTTAACACGGAAATCAAAACAAAACAACAATAAAGTACTTAGTTCTGAATTCAAATTATTATACATGATCAATCTAATAGTTGATGGACACGGAAATTAACATTCGTTTGTATTCGGAAATGCGATGATTGCCGAGGGATATTAAGAAAATAGTTGTACTGTAACTGTTTTATGGTGATGTTTGAGAAAGTTTGGTTAGCAGGCTTTGCCATTTAAATACATCTTTCCGGTGGGTCTCTAAATCACCATCATCCTTCTGTTCACGTTACTTGAGGTCGGCGCAACACGTTTTCTTCTTCCACACCGTCCTGTCCCCCGTCACGCCATCACTGACTCCCTTTTCTTTCATATCACTCCTCAGACAATCCATCCGCCGTTTTTGGCCTATCTCTCACTTAGAGTAAACTGAAATTTCACCCAAATTATTTAAACTGTAAAACAGTAATGCTTAGCAGTTGAAATAAAGTTTATGTTTTATTACAAGCATTTATTTTATCTTGCAATGTATGTATGTGTATTCGGGTCAAATCTTGCAACTGAATTTTAAAGCAGTTATCCTATACCGATTAAGATGCAATTTTGCATACACGTTTAGTTTGGATGGCAATGCATGGTTAGCTAAGTGACGTCATTCTAAATCCAAAATGGTGGACGGCCCAAGATGGCGGACTAGTTATTTTTTATGCACTGCCATGATATGGGTATCAAATGTAAGGGTTTGCTTAGTAGAATACGAAAAAAGCTTGATTAAAAAAAATATATGTGATAAGGTTTTGATATAATTCAGGACTGTCCTACTTTTCAGGCAAAGCTCCTGGAAATTAAAGCTACTGAAAATCGTCTCTTAGGCTAGTCACTTTGGTGTTGCGAGTCAATTAAATCAATACATATAATTAATCTGTAGAAAAGTCGATTTTGAGGTTATCCTTTAACACCCTGGCTATTTTTTTTTTGGAAATAGGAATGGGATGGAATGGGTTCTGTTGTACCCATTTCCAAAATTTTTCTTTTTTTTCTTTTTATTTGTGCACTCATCACGTGAAAAGTACGAAACCAATGTATATAACTTTTATACATGAAAAATGTGCGTAACTTGAAGTATTACTTAGTTTTTGTTTCATCGCAATGGGTTTACGCTATCAAAAGTTAGATGAATTTAAAGTGTTCAAGAAGTAAAATATCATAACACACGCGATTCAGATACTCGGACAGTTGAACTCCATATTCGATAGATGGCGTTGTGCATTTGTCGTATTTTTATGAGCGGAAGAATTATACTAGAAAAAAAATAGTAGATAGGTAGGGTAGATAGCAAGGTAAGTCCGGTTAGTAGGTAGGGTAGGTAAGTCTAGGCAAGTTACTAAGTAGAGTAGGGTAGGCAGTTGACGGGAGCGAAGCCGCGAGCAAAGCTTGTAATTAATACATTAATTGAACATTACCCTGAGAGTACAATAATCGAGATTGATGAATTACGAATGATCTGTGATCGTGATGAGTTCTTCACATTTTGATGTAAGTAGGTCACAATAGTCATATATTTATAGAATGTAATTAAAAGTATTTTTTGTTATGTGATTTCCTTATTTAATTCTGTCCTTCTTATTTCATTCATTTGAGTTTTTAGTCAGAATCCAGAGTATGCTGAACCCCTTTTTAGAGATCCGTAAGGTTACTCCCTCAAGTGGTTTGTCAATCTTCTATATAATAAGAAGAGAAGAGAAAAGAGAGATCGCGGAAAGCGATAGGGCCGCCTATTGTATTTTGTTTTAGTGTTAAGTTTTTTTTTTCTTGTTTATTATGGTGTACAATAAAGTGTATATAAATAAATAAATAAAATAAGATTCATTTTATTTACTATCCTCCTAAATTAAAGTTCCAACTCAATGGTTCTATGGGATCAGTTTTAATATTCGGGCAAAGCCGCACAATAAGTTAGTCTACAACATAAAGAATCTCTAATTACCATCAACCAACATAACGACATAAATTTTAGCATAACAAAATAAGAAAAACCTGCCAAGTGCGAGTCGGACTCGCGCACGAAGGGTTTCGTACCATTACCGAAAAACAGCAAAAAAATACGTTTGTTGTATGGGAGCCCCACTTAACAAACTTTAAAAAAAAAAAACAAAATTGACTCGTATAGAATTTGTGACATATTATTGAACTTTTTATAATTTAATCTTTAACACTGAATTTTAATTTGGCTAGAATTATTTTTGTATGGATTATTATTTTAAAATTGTAATGGTATTTGTGACATATTTTGACATTTTAAATTTTTTCTTAGACATTAAATTTTTTATTGACTCCAATTGATATAACATGGATAATTATTTTAGAAGTTGTGACATATTATTGAAATTTTTATAATTTGGAATTAGTATTTGTTTCGGGATATTTTCCATGTATATTTTGTTTTTGGCTGAGGGCTCGATATTTCGACACCGTTACAAGCGCCATGATCACGATCTCATGATCATGATTTAAATATTGATTCTAATGATTGTGACCATGTCAGCTTAAAAAACTTGATTCTATTTTATTATTTATATTTAATCTTCATCTCCGACATTTTAATTCTACTGTAAAATTATTACGAATTATTATTATTGAAAGTTATTGTTATTTTTTTATTTTTCGATTGTAATAATATATTTGTGGTATTTTTAAATTTCTATGTATTACAAATTTCGACAATGTGTATATTGTTATGAAATAAATTACTTCTGACTTAAATATTTATTTAATTCCGTTTTTAGTTTTTGTTGTTATAGCGGCAACAGAAATACATCATCTGTGAAAATTATAACAGTTTAGATATCACAGTTCATGAGATACAGCCTGGTGACCGACAGACGGACAGTGGAGTCTTAGTAATAGGGTCCCATTTTTACCCTTTGGGTACGGAACCCAAAAAAATAACGTCACAAATAAAAAGCAATGCTACGAATACGATACAATTTACTTTATATGCACAGTAATAGTAATTGTATGTATTAGTACTATAAACGTACGTCCATGAGACGCATCTTATAATAATCTTGTTTCCGCTCCGTTCACTATCCGGAGCAATTATGTGTGTTACTAAACGAAGGTATAGGGTCAGAGTGGATTGTACACTGACGTTCTAAAGTAGGTTAACACGGTTTGTGTATCAGATTTAAAAAAAAAAATAGTTGCTTAGCAGCTAATACGTCTTTATTACAAACTAGCTGATCCCCGTGGCTTCGCTACCGTCAACTGGCTATCTACCTACCTACCATCTTACCTATCTATCCTACCTACCTACCACCTTACCTATCTATCCTACCTACCTACCTACCCTACCCACGTACCTTACCGTGATAAAATGCGTGACTCAAGCCTATCACAGAGGCCGTGCTTGCCCTGCTGCCCTACCGATCCACCTGCCTACCCTACCCTATCCTACATACCTACCTAACTTACCCTACCCTACATACCTACTAGGGTTGCCAGATGGTCGGGATTCGTCTGGATTCGCCCGAAATTCTAAAGAATCTCCAGAATTCCGACAAAATTTAAAATCTCCAGACAAACAAGTTCTCTGTAAGTTCTTTGTTTCAGATAATTTGTGTTATCAATTCCTGTAAGCAAGGGTTACTGTGAACCGAAACAATTAAAAAGCCATTGTGTCTCGCGCGGATTCACGTTTCGGGGACTCAAGGGGTTAAAGAATCTTAATTGGTGGATTCAGTAAAGATCTATTCCAAATACATGTGGTAACCAAAAAATTAAGTGTTCTTACCTAAATTAGTTGTGTCATCAATATTAAATCTTTTTAATCTATTAATTTAAAAATAAACTTTTTATTTAATTTTTAATAAATTTATTTCCCTCGACGAAAATGTCAAAAGCCCGACATTTTCGATTTTTTCCAGATATTTCGGTCTTCCGATCTGGCAACCCTAATACCTACCCTATCCTACAAATCCTACCCATCCTACCTACCCGCCTACCCTATCTACCTACCTACCCCCCTACCCTACCTTACTTTACCTACCTACCAATTTGTTAAAGAATTAATACTACAATACGAATGTAACCACGTTTTGTTTCTACCGGCGATCTAATTAAGTTTTAAAACACAAAAGCTGATATTGTGATTTAACTATTATAGTTAGATATATTCTCTCGCAGACTTTTTTGTAGGTAATAATGAGTACTATAATCATGTAGTACATAATTTTTATGTATCATCAATAGTTTTCTCAGCGCACGCCCAATAATGAATTTTATAGGCAAAATTTTGCTACTTTGGGTTACATTATTGCAATTTTCATAAGGATCTCTAATTTTTTTAAGAATAAATTATAGCCTATGTTACTTGGGAATAAAGTAGCTTTCTATATATGACACAATTTTTTAAATCAAACAAAAAAATCTGTCGTCTTTATAATATCGGTATAGATGTAGTAAAGAGAAAGTAAAAAATATTTTGAAGAATACTTTGTTAGTTTAACAATTTATTATTATTAAAAACCACTTTTATTCGCCAGCTGCACTTAATACACGTTAATATTTACAATTGAAAGTCCCCAATAACCCGCTTTACCAATGCTTGAAGTGGTAAACTCCCTAGCAACTACAAATAGGTATGTACTGCTTGGTATGTACTATAACAGACTAACTTTTGTCAGCGTCTTCGCCTGCCTGAAAAGTTTTTTATCGTCCCAAGGGAACAATATACCGGGGTAAGAAGTAGCCTATGTTCTTTTTCAGACTGTAATCTATCTTTGTGCCAGCCGTTCTGGGGTGATTGAGTAACAAACATACAAACACCAACTAAACTTTAGCATTTATAGTAAGACCAGCTTCTGCCTGTGGCTTCGCTTTTCCGAGATAAAAATATCCTATGTGGTATTCCTGGCTATAATCTATCTCTGTGACAAATTTCATCCAAATCCGTCAAGCCGTTTGAGCGTGAAGAAGTAGCAAACATACACACTCACACACTTTCGCCTTCATAATATTAGTATGATTCCATTAAAAATAAGCTGAGCCCGAAAAGATTACCGACTCTAAATGCTACTATGCACTTTAAGCAAAGGCCAAACTTAAGTGATTTCACGTCCGAAAATCGGTTTGCTTAACACCTCGTAATTTTATTTCCATCGACGATTTAGCAGGAAAATCGTTGTGTGTACTTATTTTGGTACGTGACTGTACAAGTACAAGCAGGGCCGGTCCACTTAATTCAACACCAATTTACTGTTACGTCACAATAATTTGAGATGCGTACTGCGTAGGTAAGTCACTTAGTATTGCTACAATTTTTTATACTTATTGTTATTGTGCAATATTCAAATCTTTACATAATATAACAGTACCTGAGCGACAGAGCTCTGCTCGGGTGAAAATAGAGAAAACGACGGTTTCTAAAAATGAAACCTAGCTAGATCGATTTATCGCCCTCGAAACCCCTTGCATACAAAATTTCATGAAAATCGTCGGCAGACAACATCCCTATTGGTAATACCTGTTATGCAGACAGGTTTGAAGATGATAAAATAGCAACAACAGACAAAACGTGGACCAGGATATCGTTATATAGAAGAGCGTGGAAAGGAATGGAGGCGGTCTTTGCCAAATATGGGTAAACAGACCATTTGTAGGTGACGACTCACCAGAGTCATAATTTTAGTAAAACAATTAAGTCAAAATGTGTCTCAATAAAGACTTATTATTATAATTTATTATCATCATCATCGTTTCAGCCAAAATACGTCCACTGCTGGACATAGGCTTCCTCCAAACGTTGCCACACTGATCGGTCCTGTACGTATCGCATCCACCGCGCGCGACGCGACGTCTAGCCCCATCGACCATCCGTTCTGAGAGCAATGTGCCCTGCCCACTGCCACTTAAGTTTGGCAATTCTTCGGGCAATGTCGGTAACCCTGGTTATTATTATGACCAGCAGTACTTTAGTATTATATTATCTGTGACCAGCAGTAAACTGTTGCAGGGTGATGATTACCAAGTGGTGATTGGTATAATGGACTCCCTTTTCCCGGAACAAGCCTGTGGCGTGAAACAGGAGAGGTACAGTATCGTATTGTATCGTCAAAGAGTCTCGCTTTCTGTTTTAACTCAACCACTTTATAAGTGTGAGTGCGGGTGCCTCTTTGCAAAATATGGCACACATGCTGGAATGTCCCAAGTGCCCATACACCTGCACTTTGAAAGACCTTATGCTTGCCACTGACGCCGCAATCGGGGTGGCCACCTACTGGGCCAAGAGTTTTCCATCGACTCGAAAATAAGAAGACTTTATAATATTAAAAATTATTCATAAAGGCACTAAATCCTAATTTAAAAAATGACAATTTTACAAATAAAATGAATGAGAACTCATAAAAAAAAAATGTTTTTTATTCATTTATGTAATAATTAATTATTAATTTCATTGTAATTATTATTGATGATGGCGTTTGCATTCGCACTATTAAAGTTAATTAAGAAAATATAAGTTAAGTGATCTCTGACCCTCTCGTTACTCCATCAGAGTTTAGTGATGTGACCGCGTTTGGCTAATATTTTCTTTTTTGATTAGTTTTTTAATTATGATGAATTGACTTCTTTGCTTATTAATTTTATTTTCTAATATGTCATAATCATGACGATTTCAGCCAAATGCCACCAACAGCTGGTCAAAGTCTTCCCCAAAGTGTCACCAAATCCGGTCTTGTGCGTCTCATATCCAGTGAATGCCCATAGCCGTCAGGTACAATACAATAATAATGCAATAATCATTTATGTAATACATAAATCGTTCTTCCGTTCTGTGATTCAGTCATCTATAGAATCACCTAGTCCGGTCAAAAAGCGAAAGGATATATAAAATTTTAAAACAATCGAATTATTCAAATAATAAATCGAATAGTTCCAATACAGAAATCGTTTTCTCTCATTGGGACAAGCTCGCCACAGTTCTCAATCACTGCAACTCCTGAAAGCTAGAGTCGACAGATGACCATAAAAAAAGACAATGGAGCCTTTATAATGCGCTTATAAGCAAGAATTACTGCATGCTCACAGCACTCGAACTCCACACTTTTCTCAATTTTTTTTTATACCTAGGCTCATGTAAGGTAAGCGATGATGTGGTCGACGGTGAAGATGCTTGCCTAAAAGTAACATATTCACTCTTGACTTAAAGACCTCCAGGTACCTCCCTCCATGCACTTTTCCCACCACTCAACCATCCAGTTCCCAGATTAACAAACATCAATTACCCCACTTTATTTCTAAATACAGAGCCATCATATTTATATGATGAATGCGTCTTGTATTGCGTCTCCCAAGGAGATGTTATTTATGGCCTATTAATTTGATTTGTTACCTCAGCCCATTGGAAACTGTCCACTTAGACTGGTCGTTTCATTAGCTAGAGTTAGCGTGAAGAATCGAGTTAGTGGTAGGTTAGGACATAACATATTATCACGACTGTATTCTATTAGAACTATTATGTTAGAACATCTACATATCGCCAGTTTGGTTGATTGCCCATGTAATCTTAATCATCCTATTAATGTTCCCTCGATTCGCATACGGCGAAGCCCGTCGCTCCACCAGTACACCCGATGCCGAGGAGGGAGGGGTCTCGCCCTGGGCATCGCCGCGTCGCAGATGCGACCCAGCGAGGCCCCGAGGCGCCCCGCCTCCTCGTCCACGTCCTGGCCAGCGTCGGGCCCGGACACCCAGTCCTCAACAATGGCGGCCTCTCTGGCGACCTCCCTGTCCAGCCGCCCCAGCACCCACCGCGGACCGCCCCCAACAACGGGGATCCCCAATCGGATATAATCCTCCAATCCTCCAAACCAAACCTGCCCTCCATGAGGGACGCCGCGATGGCCGCCACCCGTGCGGGGACGCCGTCCGGTCCAGGGGCCGTCTTCTTCGCGCGGAGGGTCAGAACCCCCGCGCGAAATTCCTCCGCCGATACCGGAAGGACCTCCTCAAAAAATCAAAATCATTTTTTTTTTTTTTCACGTAGGCCTACATGGGCACTTATAAAACGTCGACAAAATGTGCACGGTTCGGGTTGGTCGTTTCCTATGGAGAAGAACCGGCAAGAAACTCCATGGTTACTCTTTTAAAAATGGTTTGGTTTTACAATATTTCCATGTTACAGCATTAGTACTTAGATATGGGGGGACAACGTAGGCCCGAATTATGACAATAAGTCGTAAGAAACTAAAAAAAAAGAAAAAGATTATATAAAAAAGTTAACAAATGTTAACTAGCATCTAGAAGGCCTACAATGTTCACACATTCACAAAACAATCGGTAAAAGAATCTATACAAAGGTAAAAAATAATAAAAATAAGTATAACAAGACTAAATTTAACATGTTGCACAAATTTTGTTATCAGTGCTGTAACTATTCTTAGCAAAGGGCTATAAAGATGATTGAAAACCATTGTAAAAAGTCTAATTAAAAGAAGGAAAGAAAAAATGAGATTGAGAATAGTTAGAGACATCCACATATTTGTGCCGTTTACAAGTTACCAGGGAAGCTGCATGCGCAGAAGGAGCTAAGGCCAAATGTTTTTATCTTCAACGTAGTCCTTGATTTTATAATATGCTTTTTTAACAAGGATACGTTTGATGTAGTTTTTGAACCTTCCATCGGTCAGTTCTATATCTGACTTTGGCAACTTGTTATAAAAGCGTATACTGTTTATAAGAAAAGACTTGCTAGTTTTCGTTAATCTGAATTTGGGTATTACAATTTCGTGCTTACTGCGTGTATTTAAATTATGGAAGTCGCTTCTAGTTTTGAAAAGCCCCCGATTTTTACGGACATACAAAATACATTCCAAAATATAAAGTGAAGGTAGAGTCAGTATATCGATCTCTTTAAATTTTTCTCTGAGGGACTCGCGAGGACCCATTTTATAGATTGCGCGGATTGCCCTCTTTTGTAGGATGAAAATTGAGTCAACGTCTGCTGCTGATCCCCACAGTAGAATGCCATAAGACATAATACTGTGGAAATAAGCATAGTATACTAACCTAGCTGTAGCTACATCGGTTAGCTGCCTTATTTTCCTTACTGCATATGCAGCCGAACTTAACCTACCCGAAAAAGTTCAAATGTGCGCGCCCGGCTGCAATTTTGAATCGATAGTAATCCCTAAGAATACAGTTTCCGTTATAACTTCAAGATTTTTGCCGTCAAGATTTAAGTTTAGGTCATGTTGTGGTACATTTGGTAAAGAGAACTTTAGACATTTTGTTTTTTTCGCATTCAGTAAAAGATTGTTAGCTGCGAACCATTTTGAGAGAACAATTAGACTTTCGTTGACATTTATGACATCCGTATCTTGCCTATCTATTTTAAAAATTTGCGAAGTATCATCAGCAAATAGAAGTATATCCGATAATTTGGCCATCATAAAAGGGAGATCATTAATGTAAACAAGAAAAAAGAAAGGGCCGGGAATTGAACCTTGGGGCACGCCCATCTTGACTAGAGACCCGGAGGACGTCGCCCCATTAACATTTACTTTTTGCTGTCTGTTTGATAAATAGGAAAGCACGAGATCAGCAGATTTTCCACGAATTCCGTAGTGGTGTAATTTACAGATCAGTGTGTTGTGGTCGACGCAGTCGAAAGCTTTTGAGAGATCACAGAAAATGCCAATGCCATCCTGGGACCTCTCCCAAGCCTCCAAGATGTGGCTGATGAGTTTTACTCCCGCGTCCGTTGTCGACCTACCTTTCGTGAAACCAACCTCCTCCGGCGAAGCCACTACCCCCCAAGCGGGGGGTTCATCGTTGGTGGGGTGAAGTCGGTCCTGCGCGGCAACAGGGACCGGACCACCCCATCCAACAACGCCGGCTCCAGGGCCTCCGTAACTGGGGGACCAAAGGGGCGCAGTTGGTTCCGCGCCGCCTTATATGGCCTCCCACACGGATCCCTGTCGAGGCCCTCCAGCATCTCGGCCCTCGCCGAATCCTTGGCGGCGCGAGAAGCGAGAGAGAGTGGGCCGTTATCCACCACGTGAACCCAGTGCGGGTTTGTGGATGTCACATGGTCAACATTTTTGGTTCTAGGACATGCCGATTGTGAGAGGGCCGATCCCTCCCGGAGAAGATAGGCATCGGGCAGGCAACTGCCTAGATGCCTAAAACGCCGAAACCCCGCCTGCATCATAGGCAGGCGGGATTTCGGGGTCGCGGGCGCGCGGTCTTTGGACTGTCCGCCCACCAATTGACTCCAGGTAAGTCGGTGGCACAGTGATCACGTGCTGCCGTGCACAGGGAGGCTCATGGGAGACGCTTCTCAGTCTCCCAAGGGACGTGCCCTCACAGGCGAAGCACAGAGAGGGTTCCGGAGTGGTCTTTTAAGAGGTCACGGGGCTCTTCCAAGTGCTGATGGTGATCACCAGGGTGGTTTTAGTGAGGTTGAATGCCCACAATCCCTGGTCTTTCCCCAAAAGCCTAGACGTCTTTTGAAGGTGTCCCACCGTAAAGAAAAAAAAAGACATGCCCGTTACCTCAATATGTTTTCCTGCACCGTTTTGAGAGCAGTGGTGATGAAATAATTTACACAAAGTAAAGTGCCTGCCGGGGTTCGAACTCACAACTTACAACTTGTAAGTCGCGCCCGTTACTACTGGGTAACCACTGTCCATGTAAAAGAGAGACTAATGCCATCAACTGGTAGAGAGCCCAGCCATATGTCATGTACGTACAACGCGTTTTGGGAATACTACATTATGTGTACAGCTAGAAAGTTACCGACATAGCCCGAAGAATTGCCAAACTTAAGTGGCAGTGGGCAGGGCACATTGCTCGCAGAACGGATGGCCGATGGGGCCGAAAAGTTCTGGAATGGCGACCGCGAACCGGAAGACGATACGCTGGAAGGCCTCCCACTAGGTGGACTGATGACCTGGTTAAGGTTGCGGGAAGGCGCTGGATGCGAGACGCACGGGATCGGTCAATGTGGCGACGCCTGGGGGAGGCCTATGTCCAGCAGTGGACGCCTTTCGGCTGAAATGATGATGATGATGATGTGTACAGCTAGCAAGTGACATTACCTGTCGGAGTCTGTGTTGCCTGATAGCTGTAGCCAGGAGGTCTTTAACTCTAGAGTGAATAGGTTATTTCTAGGCAAGCATGCTTCATTTTCGACCACATCATTGCTTACCATTAGGTGAGACTGTGGTCAATTAAAGCCTATGAATAATAAAAAAATAGGCTCCAGGCCCTTGATACATTACATTTCTGTCTTTAGAATGGCATCATTGATAATGATGACGATACGGTTGGCGCAGTAGTTAATCAATCGACTGCTGCGTTGCGTGTAGCGGGTTCGATTCCCGTAAGGAACAAATATTTTTATGGCCTAAATGGTTGTCCCGGTCTGGCTGTTGTGTATATGAGTTTAACTTCCTTCTTACTGATATTATAAATGCGAAAGTTTGGATGGCTGTATGTTTGTTACTCAATCACGCCAGAACGGCTGAACGGATCTGGATGAAATTTGGCACAGAGATAGATTATAGTCTGGAATATATATAGATAGTCTGGAATAGCACAAAGGCTTTTACTTTTTATCCAGGTATAATGTTCCTATGGGATGAAGAAGCTGGTATGATATAAACGCACCCACGATACAGGAAAAATTCCGTGGGGGCAAAGTTTCAAAAAAAAAAAACTGCTGTAGTTAATATCATACAAATAGATAATCAGGAGTCGAGGACAACTTTGCATGCATGTCATGTGTATGTATACTGCCTATAATGACAGTAGTTTGTTAACACTAGTACAATTACTTCAAGTAATAAAGCCTGAATGTAGATCATAAGGTCCTGTAGGTCCCTCGGTGGCGCAATGCTTGCATATTTGTGTCGAAAATTCTCACAGCCTTCGATAGTGAGTGTTAAAAGATAATGCCAATGGTTTCGTCAATACGAGGTAGTTAATAACATCATTAGTTGATTGTACCTGATTATTATACTTAAAGCAACGATTGCCGATCTGGCAAAATGAACACAAATTATATAAAGAACAAATGTTAGATTTATTTATGCCCAGTTTGATTTAATGGGAATAATTGTATCTAATTTAATCTGAATAATAAGAAAATAAAAATAAATTAATATATGTATCTAAAATTTTGTTATATTTTAATCAAATTCAAATTCTTTATTTGTAAAAACATAGGGGCAATATAATAAGATCTAGTTTTAATGTCAGGATCGCTATGCTTAACCTAATATTGCATACAAATTTTGGATACATATTATTTATATTTTCTTATTATTCACATTAAATTATACACAATTATTCCCATTAAATCGAATTGGGCATAAATAAATCGAACATTTGACTCTCACAACGACATACCTAATTATTATTTATTTAAATTGTCTGAATTAAAATTGTTATTTGTATTTAAAATGGTTGCAGTGTTTATTATGCCTTATCCTTTGAAGAATACAGGACGAAGGATTAGCATAAGAATTTTCGTAAATTCGTACATACTTGCGGTAATTTTCTTTTACAAACATAATTATAAACTGACTTAACTACAATTTATCTCATTAATAGTGAAATGAAAAATTTAGGAGGAACAAAATTATATTATATTCCATTTGATACCCATTTCATGGCAGTGCTTAAAAAAAATAACTAGTCCGCCATCTTGGGCTGTCCGCCATATTCGTTTTTGAATATGGCGTCACTTAGCTAATCATGCATTGTCATCAAAACTAAACGAGTATGCAAAATTTCATCTTAATTGGTATATGATGAGGATAACTGCTTTAAAATTCAGTTGCAAGGTTTGACCCGAACACACTTACATACATACATTGCAAGTTAAATAAAAGCTTGTAAAAAAAAAGAAAGCAAAAGGGACAACTATATTGCATAATGTATTAGATCAAAAACAAATCCTTATACTGTTTTAGCTGTAAAAAACTGATTTATCAGGAAAGCGTGTTGCGAATACTTTTATTGTGCGTACAGCTAAGGAGTGGAATTCCCTGCCAGAGTCTTTGTTTTCTAATAGCTACAACCTTGGGGTCTTTAAGTCAAGAGTAAATAGGTTACTTCTAGGCAAGCTTGCTTCACCGTCGACCACATCATCGCTTACCATCAGGCGAGATAGTGGTCAAACCTATCTTTAAATAAAAAAAAACTCATTTCGAAAGAGCTTGTTCTAAGAAGTACCTAATATACTCGTAACTACTGAAATAAAAGGTACCGGTGAAATTTTGAGTAGGTATAGTATTAAGAAATGCTGTGTCTTTAAAGTCTTAAAAAACAAACATTTGTTGTACTAAAAAGGGTTTTCAAATTACGACAGTTTACGTCACAACTACGCACTAATACACGGTTTTAAATCTGTACGGTATTCTAAGTTTATCCCACGACTCACGCCTGCCATCTTTTTGGTTTCCCCATCAATAATTACCGTTGGTGTTGAGTAGCAAAACAAGCTTGTACAAAAAATCATCAGCTTAATGAAATAATGTGTTACCATATGAATGAATGCAATGTGAAACTATTTGCATGGGAATACCACGATGTGTTGGAACTTCGTCTTACTGGCTTTTAACTTAGAATTGCGTTGCATCGTGATGTCTTGGTACATATGGTAAAGAAAAGTACTCTTTGTAAACCATCGCGCACGTGCTCTTTGAATGCACATGTGTCACCCAGATAAGAACACAAACCCTCGGGTCACCCAGATCCTACAATCTACATCCAATCCTACAAACAATCCTACATCCTACGTTCTGGGAAGAACAGCAGCCCTAATTAACTTCCAGAGGGAAGTGGGTTGGTTAGAATTACCACCAAACGGCCGCCATGGCCCAAGCACAATGGTCCATCTCAGGGACTAAGTGCGGAAACCAAACCCTCTTAACAAAGTACGAGTCCTGAGTTGCTTTTGTCATATCACCCGGAGACAACCAGATAACCTGGTAAAACGAGCTGAAGTGAGAAAAGTGGATGGGAAAATGGCACGCGGACGCTCGATTGTAAGATCAGATCAGGGGGATTACTGGACTCACGGATGCCACTGCCCTGAGAAGAGCCAAAGACAGAGTGACTTGGAAGCAGCTCCGTCAAAGCGTTGCAATACGGGCACGACCTTCAGCAATGAAGATAACCAATAAGTAGAAGAGAAGGAATGACAGTGATAATATAATCATATCTTCTTCATCATCATCATCATCTTATCAGCCGAGAGACGTCCACTGCTGGATAGGGGCCTCCCCAAAGCGTCGCCACATTGACCAGTCCCGTGCGTCCCGTATCCAGCGGATCCCCGCAACCTTCATCAGGTCATCGCCTTCCAACGCAACGTCTACCAGTTCGCGGTCGCCACTCCATAACTTTTCTGCCCCTTCGGCCATCCGTTCTGCAAGCAATGTGGCCTGCCCACTGCCACTTAAGTTTGGCAATTCTTCAGGCTATGTCGGTAACACTGGTTCTCTTGCGGATCTCTACATTTTTGATTCGATCACGCAAGGATACTCCGAGCATAGGCCTCTCCATTGCCTTTTGGGAGACTGTAACCTTTCTGATGAGGCCCATTGTGAGCGACCACGTCTCAGAGCCATAGGTCATAATGACACACACTGGTCATAGACTTTCGTCTTGAGACACTTCTTCATGTCGATGATGCTATGTTGTTAATTTAATGTTCTTCGACCAGTACTGAGCCACGTCAACAGCCTTAACGCTGGCCCCCCAAAGGTCTGTAATGGCGCAGCTGTTTTCACAAACACCAAAAGATGGGGCGTCGTATGTTGAGTGGTTCCATAGTCACATTGTGCCTGGTCGGATTTCCACCATCTGACCAGGTTATACCTACAGTGGCCCACTTCGCTTCGTAGCCGGTTTAGTTGCAGTTGGACCCCTCCGAAGTAAGTTTAAGGGGTTTCACTGACTTCGCCATAAAGTGCCTCAGCCCACCTGGAAATCTCTACCCCCCGGTAATATGTTCAACATGGCATCTTGTAAACGATTTCGTGCTTGAACAAATATGTTTATCCTTGAAGGTAAAAGTTTAACTCGATATGTCCATGTAGCACTTCCGTACACGTAACTACAATGGCTACTGTTGGTAAGTTTTTTAGAAACCCAAGGGTCATTTTATTACAAGAGTTAAGTTTGCTGTTTACTATGACAATATTATGAAATTGATATAAGTGCTGGTGCACACGAGTCGATTCTCCCACTAATATTTTAACACTTGAACACTTGTTTATTACATAAAGTTCATTATAATTTTCGATAATTGTAAACCATTTATATAATTGTCACTTAATTAGCGTTTACCTGAAGCCACAAAACTAATACCAAAATTCTAAACAAAATCTGAAAACGAAGCGATTTGAAGTAAATATTCTTAAACGAACTACCATTTCTAAACGAGTATTGAATGAACTGGTATTTCTAAATAAAAACATTCCATTCTGATACATCACAGATTCTGTAAAATTAAATATGGGAAATGTAAAATCAAGGGCTGTCAATCGGATATACCCGAAATGAAGTCATAGGGCTACGCTCGGAGCTTCATTGTGTGATCTAAGAGATAAAGATATACCAGAGTTAGAATTTCCAAACTTAAATCCGCAAGACGCAATTTTAAGGCCTCCCACTAGTTGCACCGATGATCTGGTTATGGCTTTGGAAATCCGCTGGATGTGAGACTCACAGGACTGATGTAGCGACATTTGGGGGAGGTCTATGTCGAGTTTGGACATCCATTGGCTGAAATAATGATGATAAAGATGGCATAAAAGTAGAATCACGTTAAAAAACCATCCATCCAGAAGACTTTTGCTAGATGTCTGCTGCTCGACATTGGTCTCTATCTAACTCTATTAAATTTCTCTGCCTAAATAGAAATATCCTAAAAATAGGGACAATAACGGGCCACTCCCTCCTTAACAAACATCTTTTCAACATAGGCGCTACAGACAGCTTACTTTGCAGGGGCTGTTTTAACGCAGAAGAATCAGGCGCCCACGTAATCCTGGAATGCGAGGCCGTGGCATCTCAACGGGTAGAAATCCTCGGAACAGTGAGGTCGCTCCGTGAAGCCTGTGAAGCCCCCAGGAAGCTTTTGTGATTTTGGACGGAGCTAGGCTGGCTATGCCAGTACCCCTACGCACAACGGACCAAATGGGCGTCTAAGTGCGGAAACGGGAGTCCCTACTACTACTACTAACTCTATTAAATTCCGTGTTAATTTTTTGGACAAAAAATTGCCTAGCAGAACATCAAAAGTAATAAAGATTAAAACCACCTCGTGTACACCACCTCTTAAAATCTTCTCCATGTCACAATTACATAGAAAATTATAAAAATGTGTGTTTAAAGTTGAATGCTCGGACCGTGCAAGATTTTTAATAGTCGTTTGACGACGCCGATCAATTTGCATGGTGTCATACACTTTTGGCGACTTTTTATTGTAATAAATAATTGCTTTGAGCTTTGCAATAGGAAATATCAAAAAATAACGCGGAAGTATTTGTTTTGGGTAGAATTAATTATAATTATTATTTGATGAATGTGGCAGGGTGTCCCACTGGTATTCAAAGCTATCTACCTCTAGTATTTAATGAACTTATAGCCTTATTTTTCCAACGTTTTTTGGCCGCCCTGGTGGCCTGTTGCTCGCAAGCGCTAGGTGAGGTTTTGAGTTCAACTACCGGGTCAGGCAAATATTTTTTTGTAACTTCTGTCTAGTTTTTCTCAGAAGTAAGATCTGTGTCTGGTTAACTGTCTAGGTTTGTGCCTGAATAATGGCAACAAACAAATGGCACGCCCCCTATTTATTGGAACTTAAGCATTGCTGGCAAAATCTGTACCATAGGTATACCTTCAGCCTTCACCTAAACCTTCAAGGAATACAGGTGTGATTGTATGTTGTATTGTTTGCTTACGTCATACAACTATTAGTTAGTCGAACTGATATTCTTCCGTCTATTTCTTTATCCTCCAGCACTTTTTACACCTAAAACTCTTTCATTCAGCATCATCAACTCAATGCTCACATCCCTACTAAAGCATTCCCTTTCTCACAATCTTTTCACTTTATTTGTATCTGTTTTCTTACAGCTCGCTTCATCCACATTTTAATAACAATTAATAATTTTTCCGAATGAATTTCGGTCACTGTGGCCAATAAGGATGTTTTCTGAGTAGAAAAATGATAATTCTATTTTGTCAGTGGCTTCACCCGCGTGAAGAAATAAAAACATATAAACCTTCCTCTTCAATCACTCTATCTATTAAAAAAACCGCATCAAAAGCCGTTTCGTAGTTTTAAACATCTAAGCATAACATGTGGACAGACAGACAGCGGGAAGCGACTTTGTTTTATACTATGTAGTGATATTGAACCCTTATTTTTTGCTTTATCAAATAAATAAATATGGACAAAGATAAAGCGCATCAAAGTTCAGGAGTGGGGGTTGTGACGTCACTTTGTCAGTATAAAGTGTAGCACACCGTGACGTTACACGGTATTTCAACCTACTATATCGTTGTAATTTATTTTTTATTGGCAAAAGAAAAATACGTGTCCAATATTTTTAGGTTATAAAACTGACGGACTAAATAGATATGTTTTGTCAACTACCCTATTTCAGCGGAGGAAAGCCAAGTACGCGGGTGATATTGTAGTGTACAAGTGTATGCGTCACACAGGTGCACTCTCTGCTTCTTAAGTGCCTTTCAGGATGGCACGATGCAATTCGATTTATACCACACCGATAAGCGATATTTACTAAGCGAAATTGCAATTATTTTCACATGAACGCAATTCGACCGATACGCACTTGAATTTTTCATAGAAAATACGTGCTTGATATCGCCTAACGACGCAATTTTAATTGCATCGTTTTATCAGGAGGGGATTACCCTTTTCATTTTTTTACTATTTTTTACTGGCATTTTTACTACTATTATTTTGATTGGAATGTTTCATTATTTTTTATTGGATTTTCTTTTTATTATTTGCGATTGATATTTTTCATTCTTTTTTTATGTAAAGTCACTGTATATTTGTTGTTAATATGTGTAGATATGTAGGTATAATTTGATATTTGGGGTGGGTAAGTTATTTATTTATTAAGTGATCACTATAATGTAGTGAAAGTGTTGTAAGAAAGGGTGCGGGCTGTAAATTAGCGTGGACCAGCGTAATAGCATAACAGCATATGCTGAGCCCACTCCTTATGCCATACCGAAATAATATTGTGCCTCACAGCTAATTTGTGTTTGTTCATGTTCTATTACAGTTGAAATAAATGTTTTCTTTCTTTCTTTCTCTCATACTATGCATTCCTTATTCATCCAACGTTACTTGTCTATCAGTCCTTGTATCGCCTCTTTTCTTGTAGCTCACATCATCCACAATCACACTCAATACCTACATGTCTACATATAAGCAGTATAATGGCAATACCTCGTAGGTCACGGCCTAGTGGAACGTGACATGCACGACATTGTGCTGCGATTTGCGACCGACACGCAAAGACATGCCTACATAGTTCAAGTGTCAGTTGCCTGGAAATTCAACGATATCTATTATAATTCAAGCTGGACTAGAGCTATCTTGATGGATCCTCAATGTTTTGGAATACAGATTTTTTTCGTATCGTTTTGAATTATTGGCATACATTGGTAGACAGGTGTTAACGACCTTTATTTTGTTGTTATCTGGCGGTGACTTTAGATCAACAAGACAGTCACATACAATTATGATACATAACATGATTTAAAAGAGGGTCCATGGAGTTTCTTGCATGTTTTCCTGCACAGAGACCAACGCTGTCGAATGTGCAATGAGCTTGATCTTCCTAACTGATAAAATAAAAGCCTTGAAGTTTGAGTTTGAGAAGCCAAAATAGATGATGGTGTTTTGTTTTTAATGATTAAAAATATCTAGGCCTCGATCTTGCTTCATGGAAAGCAATGGATGAAGTCTATGATGATAAGTGCTCAAAAGATGCTTGATGAGGCCATGCCGAGGTAAAAAAAATAGCAAATGAATATAGCAGGTGTTTTTGGAAACGTTTGGGCGAAGAAGTTAACGGAAATAAAGATAAGATTGATTAGGGAGAAAATTTGAATGACATCGAGAAAGAGAATCATTTTCTGCTTCTCGATGTTTTTGACTACAATGTATGTAGCCACCTGAACAGCTCTGTCAGTCCCCTCGTTGAAGTCCTGGAGTATGCATGAAAGTTCTGCCTAGAATTTGCATGAAATGACAAGTGCGATTCCACCCACCCGGTGCGGCGCTCTGTCACGAAAAGGTTAGTTTAGCTGCCTTTATTTTCTACAACTATGCTGCAAAACGGCCTAAGTTCCAAGTATACCTGTACACAAAACGGATTTGCACGGGAAAATAAAGACAATAGTACACTGTTTAGACGCGCGAGTTACACAACCGTTCGGATGTGGTATCTAGCTATGATCACGACTACATTCGCTCAGAGACCTGGTAGAAAGCTCGCTATATTCTCCATGAGAAGAAAGGAACCTTTGTTCTTCTCTCACAAATAACAATGATTACAAAACAATCGCGTATAACGGTTGTTGTATGTGGCCACATTGCTATCATCATCCTATAATATTCCCAGGAGTGAAGTATTTTGGCTAAAATCCTCCACATTATTTTTCAGTGTAAAAAGTTTAGTCCGTAACCCGTTGCGTTATATTTTCAGGTGTATCGAGTTATTGGGGTTCACGTCAATCCAATTACGACAATATACCGAAACTTATCTTAAAATCATACTCAACAGTACGATTCTCTTATGGCTACGTCTTTAGCATGGAAGTAGAAGAAGAACTACTGGAGATTTCAACATTATCTCAGCAGAATGAAGGTCCACTGCTGAACATAGGTCTCCCCCAGTGGATTGAGTGGGAGCCCTTCCAACGCGACTTCTACCAGTTCATGTTCGTCACTCCAGAACTTTTCGGTCCCATCGACCATCCGTTCTGAAAGCAATGTGCCCTGCCCATTGCCACATAAGATCTTCTACTTCTTTTCGTGTGAGGATGTGGCCACCCCTGGTGGCAGAGTTATTTAAGTCGCCTCAGAGGCCTGTGCGGTTCCTCCCCACAGGTGTCTGACTTGGCTATTTCAGACTAACATTAACTATATAAGTCCAGGTTTCCTCACGATGTTTTCTTTCATCGTTGCCTGCGGTGTCTAAGATAAACTTAGAAAGTACATATGAATTTGAAAAAGTCACATAGGTACTTGCCCGGATTCTTCACGACCTCAAGCACAAGAGGCGGGGTCTTAGCCACTATGTCACCACTACACCCACTGGACACTTAACTTAAGCCTACCTTATTCTTTCCAAAAACTTTTAAATCTTCTGTAAACCTGTCTTTTTTCTCAGCAATCTGTTTCTCAGCATACAAAATCCGGTAATTCATCCACGTACCAACTTCCACAAGCGCAGCATAACCTTGCGTTAAATCCGCGTGGTCGTCATTATGTCAGAGTGAGTCAAGCATCTAACATATAACAATATAACATAGTATATATTCTTAACCTCAATGGAGTATATCAAATAATAAGATGGTTTTTGCCAAAGATGCGAGGTCGGGGACGCACGGTCAATGGGCAAGTGTTACGGGATGGTCTGATGAGAGAATGACGCAACAATGGGCGTAATTAATGTGTCTATTCAATCTTAGTACAACAGCTAGTGAATTGGAGCAGTATAGAAGTCAAGGTATGAAATTAAAGACGTATATGCAATAACATGCAAATAGAAAAAATAAAGCAAATAGTTGTACATGTGATGAGAAGAGATGAAACGCATGTTACTAAAAGAGTTATGAATAGAAATGTAGAATAGAATAGAATAATTTATTAAAAAGTAAATACGTTTACAAAAATGTACATTAGGTGCAGTACTATTATTTCTAAAACAATGTTATAAATAGTGCTTATATGTAAACTATAACAACAATATTTTATTACAACTGCAAGATTATATACAAGAATTTCTATTTTTTGGTAGGGACCTGCCTGATATAGGTTCTTTCAAACCTGTGTTTCAGGCCATCACTTAACATAAAGCAATAATTGGGTCAATAAAATTATTAAATAAAATTAGCCTATTAACAAACACAAAAATACATAAATTGGTACAAAACACAAAAAAGAAACAAAAAAATTAAAAAGTAAATAATGTAAGTATGTACCTACTCCAAGAAATTCCTAGGCTCTACGTTCAAAGCCCGGGAATGCATTTGGAACATGAGCAGGGGGCAAATCCGCTACCTGCTTGGGGCCTTTACTGGGCACTTTGGAACCAACGACATGCTCATGAAGATGGGTCTAACCGCGACACCCATGTGCAGGTTGTGTGGGGAACATACGGAACGCATGGAGCACCTTCTTTGCATATGCGATGCACTGGCTGGTAAGCGAATGAGTCTCTTAGGGGCTGGATATCCAAGACCAGAAGACTATAGGCTCATATCTCCCAGTCTCGTTGTAAAATTCATGAAAAGAGTTTTCAACGAGATTGGGGAGGAGTAAGGTATCTAGGGGACCACAATAGATCCCAATGGGTCGAAGTGTCCGAGTTATTTCTCGGCCCCTCCACAAGATAAGATAAGATAAGTATGTACAAGTAGATATGAGGGTATATCATAATCAAACAACAATTTCTGGAAGTTGTTCTGTCTTTGTAATTGAGTGTCCCTAAATAATCTGTTAAGGTAAAGCAACATTTTTATTATGTTAAGCTATAAACATCGAGTAACTTGTTGAGTCTATTATACAGAAAAGGTCCTATGTTTGGTCTGTGGCATTGTGCATACCAGATCCTTCCGTCTCTTGTCGGAGGGAACTGGATCATAGGGAAGTGCAATGTGCTGTTGCAGTATTGTGTGAAAAATAAATAATTGGCGTACTGTAAGAACATTACATGCTTTGTAGAGCTGCTGTGTCGGAAATCGAAAAGGGCGAAAGGTAGCAACCATTAGAATTGCTCTTTGAGCACGTTCTAGGGAGAGTAAAATTGAATTAGCCGCGCCACCCCAGGAAGTTATACAGTAGGTAAGAATGGATTGACGCAACGCTAAATAAATCTGTTTAATTAATTTAAAGTCAGCTATGTTACGTAAATTCTTAAAAACATATATTAATTTGCGCACTCTAGTACATAGTAACTCGATATGTTTACGGAAATTTAGATTGGAATCAATAGTGACACCGTGTCACCGTGACATCACTAGTGGATGGATGGAGAGTGGACGAAGGCTAAATAAAATATATGGATTGTGTGAGGATCTGAAAGAAAAGACAGTCAGTGATAGCGTGACCCCCCCGTTGGGTTACCGCACTGTAAAGGCGGGAGAGCTCTGTAGCCGTGGCTTGGTCACCCACGGCGAAGTGATAAGGAACCCGAAGAAGGGCCACTCGTCAGGGCTTTTGCCGATAAGCCGACAATGTAGCGGCCAACAGAGGCGACATCGCAACTGAGGCGGGCCTCGATGTCGTATGGGAGGTATCGTGGCTGAGTGTAGGAGGTCTTGGCGGGAGAGGAGTGCTGGAATTGCGGTGCCCCGCTCTCCCTACCTTCCGCGGCCTGGACGGGGTCGCCACCGTCTGATAGAGGACGCGGTGGGGCCGCACGGCGGAGGTGTATCGGTATAGCGTTGGCCGCTCTCCCTATCCCCTGCGGCCGAAAAATGGTAGGTGGCGGCGCCACTGACTTGGCCCGTCTGGCGCCCATATGCATGTGCTGGTTTGGTCCCTGGGGTGGTCACGGCGTACAGTGTGTTCTGGTGCGCCGGTAATGAGGAGTGTCCGGTGATGGACAGCCGCGGTGGGTTCACGGTGATACTAACGGGGGCCCGTGTCCCCGTCATAAGCAGCACAGGAGGACACCGTGGAGTTTTAGTGGATTGGAGTCGCACATAACTGCACTATCTCCCCGTGGTAGTGTAGTATGCATGAGCATTTCTAAACGCAAAAAAAAAGTTCGATGTAACCTACTGCTGTGAAAATGCTGAGTCGGTAACCCTTTCGGTATGGGCACGTTCAGCGCAATTTGTCTTTGCACTTATTTTTTTTCTTTTACTCCATGTTTGTTGCTGTTGTGTTGTGCCTGTGTCGAATAAAAATATTTCTATTCTATACTATTGAGAAGGTTAAATTAATTCGACAAGTAGCAGGTCATCGTAAGTAAATTTTCCGTCGCTTACTCAACTCAATATAATCTAGCGTCCTTAAAACTTAACTTATATTTGATTTAAAAATAACTCGCGTGTCTGGTGTCGCGTATTTTTTTTGAACCATATGTACTAAATGGACCCAGTGACTCTGCAGCAAACTCGCGACAAACAAATACGCGACAAATGTTAGGGCGACAGTAAGGTCGACCATCAGTGGTGCGAAGGCACATTAGACCGGTGAGCACGGCCTACTGTGCTAGGCTTGAGACACACATTTTTATCACAGTTCGGGAGCAAATACCGTGATAAACTAAGCTATCACAGAGGCCGTGCTCGCCCCGCAGCTCGATGTACTTTAGTGCGACTGTTTGTTTTCACGACCAACGATGGGTCGACGATACTTTTGATTGTGATACAATTATCGCTCGACAGTCTAAAGATCCACAAACGTTTCTATATTTTGTTGATAATAACAGATTTAAAAAAATACACCAAGTACTTACTCCATCTATCGAATAACTAAATAACTAATTTTACTAATTTTGCGTTTTTTGTTTTTAATTATTATTTCTATTTTTATGCTCCTGCCATGCTATCTCTTCACCGCCCTTGGTTGACTGGTAGAGAATGCCTCTGGCATTAAGTCCGCCTATGTACTTTTATGTTGCATGAAGTTTTAATAAATAAATAATTAAATAACTACTGAACGACGTTCGTTACGTCAGCGTTAGTAGGTGCATGACCATGTTTTAGCAGTGTTGGAGGTGTTGCTCAGGTCATCAACATCGGTACATCGGTAGTTGAAATTTTGATAACTATACCTAACTAGTTCGACTTAAAAAAAATATCATACATACATACATAAGGCAGAAATTACAGAACGCCACCTGCCTGAACGATCCGATACGTCGCTTTAAAAAAATAACTGGATATAAAATGCTTTCAGCACTAAACTAGCATCAACTCTTTCAAACTCTATCCTTATAACATAACATAAAGCCGTCCACATCACATCAACATGACATAATACCAAATTAAATAACAATTTGTCATATACAAATTGCATATACAAGGTGCACTACAGTCATAATTATATTATAACGTCTCGTCAACGCATTACCGCGATTGATGATACCATACCACAGCCTTGTAACACTGTTAACGATAAATATGGCAATATATATCAAAATTTCTTTTTGTTTTGTATGGTCATCATGCTGCTGGGACCCAGGCCTCCTCTCTGTAAGAGGGAATGGGCCGTAATCCACCACGCACAATGCCGGTTGGTGGATGTCACATATATACGATTTTTTGTTTCTAGGTTATGCCGGTTTCCTCACGATGTTTTCCTTCACCGTTTTGAGAGTAGTGGTGGTGATATAATTTAGTTAGTTTGAACCCATGACCTATAACTTATAAGTCGTGGCCGATAACACTAGGCCACCACTGCATTCTTATGTAAACAAGTAAAATTAAAAAAAAAACCCCTGACAATTTTTTACTGCATGCTACATCATTTATTTAGTAGCTAGACATGCTTCGATCCACAATCGATTGAACACGTAATTATGACACGATATTTTACGACAACACCCCAATTCAAACAGTAAAACGCCCATAACTTTAGAACGGCTGAACCGATTTTTGTCAAACGTAGCTAACAAATACCAACCAAAAAAAGAAATAACGATATCAAAATCAATTCATCTGTTTAGGAGCTATGATGCCACAAAAAGATACACAAACACACAGGTACACACGTCAAACTTATAACACCCCTCTTTTCCTTCGGCGGTTAAAAAGAAGAGTTTTTACGCAGCTGAGCTCGTCAGTTTCTTTTAGGAAAACATTATCCTTGCAAGATGTGTGAGTAATCTTAAAAACAAAGTGACTTTAAAAGCTTCCCGTTTTTGTCGGGTTTTTCTCGAGTTAAACAACTTTTGATATTATAAACAGACAGGATTAATTAGAGAACTTACTACTAAATGCTAATATTATATTATCTGTGGGAGCCCCGCCCCACTTTAGTACATTATGGTACAAGTGTGTAATGTTGGTGATTACCGCTGAGGCGCCACTGAGACCCGAGCCGTTAGGTGAGGGTCTTAAGAGGCCGAGGACGGTAATCATCAATACACACGTGTCTCATACGACGTTTTTCAACATACTTGTGAAGAAAATAATACAAAAAAATCATTTTCTACAGTGAAAACGAGTTGTGAAAAATTTTAAGCAATGGCGGGCAAAATTAATCAGTTTTCCTATGCGCGCGCACAGACTAACAATGGCGATCGGCCGTAGACTAAAAGAATGAGGTTTCTTTTTTTTGGCTTTTCGCGGATAGCGTTTTAGCCACGTACAAAATGGGGAATTTAAAGTTTTCTTTATTACAGAGAAAAACAAAAGTTTTATTTGAGTGAAAGTTTTATTTATTAAACACGTACAAGTTCGAAATTATCTATTTAAATACGAAGTTGCATGAAATGAGCAAGCAATAGGTAGGTACATTAATTTATTTGTACTATTGATCGCGATCTTTTTTGCATCGAAATTTTTTTAAGAACAAATCAACTCAACCAATAAATTAAAAAAAAGACTCATAACTCACTTGTGAATAATAGCAATGAAAAAGTCACAGTTTGATTACAGGTGTCATTATGTGCCTAATTGCGGTGAAATTAGAGCCACTTTATGAGCAAGTGTGTTGAAAATATATTTATTTTATTCTGTTGTTAGTATTTGTTGTTATAGCGGCAATAGAAATACATCATCTGTGAAAAATTCATTTGTCTAGCTATCACGGTTTATGAGATAAAGCCTGGTGACAGACAGACAGACAGACAGACGGACCGCGGAGTTATAGTAATAGGGGCCCGTTTTTACCCTTTGGTTACGGAACCCTAAAAATTAATGACATTGCCAAGTGCTATCGAAATGTCACGTGATGAAGCCCTTACATTTTGCCATTTCGACCATCGCTATAGCTGATAGAAACACCTTTTTAGAGCGTCATGGCTTTTTTTAGCCGATTATGGCGAAGCCAAATGGAAGGGTTATGATTTTAGCAGTCTATGTATGTTTGTTTTTACCTATGTTCCTCCGTAGCGCCTAATCTATTCATCCGATTTTCATGAATAAGGTGTCAATGGATTCGTTATTATGGCCCATGTAACATAGGCTAAGAAAAAGCAGTTTTTATTAACCCTTTTTACGTATTAATCTTTCTTCATCAAAACTGGTAACGGTAGAGCTGAACAATATTTGGGTTGGATACATCTTTTTCAATTTCATGTAAAGTAAATTTAAAGAGCAAGGCAAGGGCTTTGCTCGGAATTTTCTTATGTGATCGAATCAGAAATAAGCAAAATGGCGTCATGAAAAATATTAGCTTCAATAGGAACATCAATTCAAAATGAGTATGTTGGCAATGTTTCAACTAAAAACCCTCGCTCAATTAAGTACCTACCTAAGTACAAAGTCACTAAAATAATTACAACTGATGTCCAAAAATAATGATCAAAATTCGTGATTTTAACGTAACAAGAATAAGTAAATGTCAAAAATAATCATTATGATTAACAAAACTTAACCATCTGCTTACCTTCATAGTACTATGCGTGATGTTAAACGTGAGAAAGGGACTTATCGATCGCATCACTGACCTTGCCCAAGAATGCAACACTCGGAGCCGAACCGACGACCTTTGTAGCCTGAGAGCTAGCGACGGATAAGTTACAAGGTATTTGGACCTTTCGCACAAAGGATTAAAATACAGGGTGTCCATAGCAAAATTAGGAATTAAAAGTTAAATTAAGGAAGAACTACTAATGATATAAGTTTATTTCAATAACTATTACAAAAAAGACAAGAGCGGATATTTTTTTTATTTTTCTTTCTAAATGTTGACCGTCACGTCGTACACACTCTTGGAATCTGGCCTCTGTATTCCGTGCCACTCGCTGGAGAAGTGATATCGGGATACCATTAACCTTGCGAGAGATATTTTCCTATCGATTTTTTTCAGTGGACCTCAAAAGTAAAGTCTATGAAACAAACCCAGCGACCATATCAGCACTTGACCAAATGACAGACGGGACTAACAGCTAAACATGCTTTCTAAAGCATAGATGAGTATCTGTATGTAATGGACGGTCACCCATCCACGGACCGACCTCGGCAAGCGTTGCTTAACCTTTAAGATTGACCCGTGCGGCTGTTATTATTAAGCCACGTACACTCTAGGTACTAAATAAAAAAGGGCCTTTTACAAACTTAACTCAGGTAAAACGAGGTTTATTTGACAATATTGTAGATATGACAAACTGTCAATTAAACTTCGTGTTAGCAACTAACTCCGACTTAAGTTTTTCGTGCAAGTTGGACTAAATAAAATACCCACGCTGCATTCTGTCTCCTCGCCTATAACCCGACCTTTTACTCACTGAACTGTCAATTACTCATCCCACACTGACGTTCATTGTTCTCCGCAGGCTATGTGACCAGGCAATACAGCCAGGCTATTTGTCTGGCCGTCATTAGCCTGCTTGTCTAGCACATTAGTGGTGTTCGGGCTATTCATAACTTTGATGCTTTTGACATTTATCTTCTGGTGGATGGATGAATATTTGAAAGGATTGATATTGATGAGGTGCTAAAGAATGTTGTCTGGGTGCTTGACTGCTGGGCTATTTAGCTCGTATTCTTAAGAATACGAGTGTTAATTATCATTCAGTAACAATATAAAAATCAAATTCAAATTATTAGGGGTGTAGGGTGTGGTGTAATAGGTACATGTTTTGTTAATGATCTCCATACTCTGCCGTCATATGGGCTTGCAAACTTTTACATATAAATTACTATCTAGTATTGTATCAAAATACAATTTATAATAAATAAACAATTTAAAAAACATTAAATATTGAATATCAAACTGAATAACAATAAATATTACAAAATTATTGAACCATTTTATTTTTAATGTCAAGGAGTATCCAGTAGTCAAAAATTTAATAAATGTCAGAATAGATAATGAAATTAACGCCAATACAAGTAAAATTTGAAAATTCAAAAAAACCCCGACATATTTTTATTTCATGCTAGCATATCTAGTACATATACGCTTCGATCGGCAATCTATTGAACACGTAATTAATTATGACACGATATCTTGCGGAAACACCCCGATTCAAACAGTAAAACGCCCATAACTTTTGATCGGCTGAACCGATTTTATTCAAACATAGCTAAGAACACTCTCGACAAAATCACCTTTCCACAAAAAAAACTATTCAAAACGGGTTCATCCGTTTAAAAGCTATGATGCCACAGACATACACACTGATACACAGATACACCACTCTTTTTCCTTCGGCGGTTAAAAAAAAAAAAAGTTCCAGATAAATAATAATTGAGAGCAGAGCATGTCATTAATATTGTCACAAATATTATCTGCCATATGGATTCCCTTTTAGATATTTCTGCAAACTGTAATACGCATTATCAGTTAGAAATTCTTTTAGTTTCCGCTTAAATGTGTGCAAGTTGTCAATATCTGTAATACAACTTGGCAATTCGATCGTGTCGAGGGACCTTCGATCAATAATACACTAGATACAGAATCCCATACAAGACTTCTCTTTAAAAATTTCGCCAATTGTGTTTACGTAATTCTAAGATTTCTAGTTGAATATACATTAATGCAAATTCAGCCTTAAATGGCATGGCTTAAGGTAATTAGAAAGCAGTATTTTTTTACGACCTTTCTTGCCTGCTTAACAAACATCAAAACAAATGTAATTTTACAGTCAGGTTTTAAAGTCTAAATTACAAAGTGCCATTCCCTGTTCCAGAACACAGGGGCGGCCTTAACCGCTGCAAGGATCCGGGCGGGCGGCAGGTATTTGCGAGGCCCTTGTCCTTTTTACAATGTATGAGATATACGAGAAATGGAAAACTTGGCACTTTTTGTTTTTATTATTAACTTGTTTTTGCCAGCGGCTTCGCCCGCGCGAATGTTGAAGATTATCGCAAGGGAACATATTCCCAGTATAAAAATGTACCCAGACTGAAATCTATCTCTGTGCCAAATTTCATCCGGGTTCGTCCAGCAGTTTGAGCGTGAAAAAGTAACAAACATACTAACACACACAAACTCACAAACTTTCGCCTTTATAATATTAGTGTTTCTTTTCTTTTTTGTTGTTGAAAAACCGTTGCTCCACGCTAGGAATTTCTTCCTGTATTGTGGTTGCGTTTACAAACATATAAACTTACATACACAAACAGCGATAGTGTGATTATTAAAACTTTACTATGATACTTAACCAATCAACTTTATTTTTGCTAGGGATAAAATTGTAAGCTTTTTGGGCTGTAGCGCGAGGCCCCTGCAAGAGCGAGGCCCCGAGCGATTGCCCTGTTCGCCACCCCCTAAGGCCGCTACTGCCAGAACAGTCGATATTTGTTTCAATAGTTGGCGCGTTGTCCTCACAAACGTTGCTAACTAAATTATATAAATTTTACCGCAAAAAAATATATTCTTTTGTGTTACGGAGGTTGTTAGCACAAGTTTTGAACGCACACTACGGCATTTTGGCTATGATTGGACCATACTAATTTGAAATTACAGAAGGGCAAGACTCCATAGTATCTTGGGCCCAGATGTTAACTCAATCAAAATAGCCTTATTTGTAAGAGGGTATAATACCAATGCCTCGCTGAAAATTTGGTGGAATTTGGCTATCCAGGAATCAAGTGGTATAAAGTATAGCAAAAGTGAAGTTACAATATAATATTGTAGTTAATTGATGATTTTTGCGAAATATTTGTGAATGGCTTTGATTGTATAATGGTTTTATGCCTGAAGTGCAAGTAGAAAGTCTCCATGTATGACAAGTCGAAGATCTGACACGTTTGGAACGCCGCGCCGGACAATCGCTACAGTCGAACACAAGTCTCTACATCCAATATCCTGAACTTAAAAGCAGCAGGTGGTCGTGGCTAAATAATAACAGCAGCATGGGTTTATGTTCAAGGTTAAGCAACACTTGACGAGGTCGGTCCGTGGATGGATGACCATTACATACATAGCGGGATTCCTCCGAGCAAGCACGTTAAGTCGTTAGTCCCGGCTGTCATTTGAAAGTCTTTGACTATAATTACGGGTAGGCTTCTGACAAGCCTTGCAGTCTTGCCAAAGGGATATCGAGACCCAGTTACTGGGTTGTGGGGGTCAGACAGGCTGTCGCTCCATGTAAAACACTAGTACGCACAACGGCTGAATCAGGTTAAACTGGAAGCCGACCCCAACATAGTTGGGCAAAGGCTAGGTAGATTGAGAAGAGGAAGTAAAATAAAAACCAATATAATTATGTTTAAAATATTTATTATTCATCTTCAATAATTATGAGAATATCATCTAACAATTGTGCAGGAGGTGAAATATTTTCATTGCAAATTAGGTGGTTGTACCGCCGAGCTAACAGTGAAGGACCGCAGCGGACACAAACAATGGAATGACCAACTTGGGTTGATGCTTCAATCGGATATCTCCCAAGAATCACATCTTGGGCCAAGTTACAACATGCTTGGCTTACATAGTTCTCACTGGTTACCTGAAATAAGTTAACCACGAGGTCCTGGTGGCGGAATGGCGGGACAGGCTTGCACGCCCTACCGCCGGCCTCGTCACTATCGAGGCGGTCCGGCCAGTGCTCGAGCACTGGCTCGGGAGGAGGCACGGCTCCCTGTCTTTTCGGGTGACGCAGGTGCTCTCGGGGCATGGTTGCTTCGGGAAGTACCTGTGTCGCATAAACAGGGAGCCGGACGCCCGGTGTCACCACTGCGTCGACTGCCCGGAGGACACGGCACGGCATACGCTGGCAGAATGTGCCGCTTGGGAGGAGCCGCGCCGTGCCCTCATCTCAGAAGTAGGCAATGACCTGTCGCTGCCGGCCGTAGTCGAGTCTATGGTCGCCAGTGAAGAGTCCTGGGACGCGGTGGTATCCTTTTGCGAAACAGTGGTCTCGCAGAAGGAAGCTGCGGAGAGGGAGAGGGAGATTTCATCCACTAACCCGATCCGCAGCAGACGCGCCGGGCGTCGGATAACGCCCTCTTCCGGCCCCCGTAAATGGGTCCAGGGGCGACGGACTCGGGGACGTCAGTCGCCTCCCCAACGTCTGGACCCGAGGTGGCGAGTGTTCCACGCGCGCCTCTCTCAGACGTTGCGGGGGAGTCAAACACCTCACTCCCCCCCAACCCGAGGTCGTGGCCCGCAGAGGCGGGCCGGCACTAGCCGGGGGTTGCGGAAGTATCGTTGTTCCCGCGACCCCCGGTGTAGGTGTGAGACGGAACACCGGGGTGGTTTTTAGTCAGTACGAGTCTGACAGACCCCTCCGCTCCCCCAGGGTGGAGGACATCCAATGAGGATATTCTACACCGGAAGTAAAAAAAAAAGTTACAACATGCTAGGCTTACATAGTTCTCACTGGTTACCTGAAATAAGTTAACTATTAAAATCATGTTCAATCAAATCGCTAAGTCTCTGCCGAGACCGAAATGGTCCAAATAACTGTCAATACCTCTAAGCACCAAAGCCTGGGACCGAATCGGTCTTATAGGGACATGACGGTTACCTTACTTTTTATGAGTGAAACGGTCAAACGGCACATTCTATAGATTCATATGGCTAATCAATCAATTATTTAGCTATTAAGTATTGTTTTAATAAATGGTATCTAACAAAAAGACTGCCGACATATATGACGACGGAGACCATAAAAAGTAGGTACATAATAAGTCTGGTTTTGTTCGCTTGATAGGCAAAAAGCATTATTTGAATAGGTACCTACTTACAGGCTGAGATCCACGCCACTGACGAATCATTGATAAAATCGCCACATCGTCCAAGTCTCTTCTGACAATAGAGTTATTGCTACCAGACGTAATGGTACAATTCACACAGCGATCCATGTCGTCAATATCCGATCGATAGGCGTAATCAGTTGTCCAAAATATATAAAGAGAGCCAGGTTATTCAAAATAGCATGATACATCGAATACGATATATATTACTTTCTTTCAAAGTATTATAAAAGACAGATAGCTGTGTCGCTATCATATTATTATATTATTATTTTTTTACAGCCAAGAATTTGGCTAAACAACTTGCTTCTATTGAGCAATGCCAAAGAATGATATTTAATTCAGCCAATGATTTGGTATCAGAAATTGATATTGATAATAATTTAAATTAGAAATTAGGACAATAGGGACAACCTCTTGCAAAATTATACAGGATAAAAATTGCAAAATAAAATCAAATAAAAGTTTAAATTCGGTAAATAGTATTAACCTGGTGCATCAAAATATTCAAGGATTTATGAACAAAGATTTAGAAGTAGAATTATTTATGAACTTTAACAGTATTGATATTCTTTGTATAACAGAACATTGGCTTAAAAGCCACCAGTTATTGTTCAATTTTAATAATCACCAGGTTGGTAGTTCATTCAGCAGAGTTAATGCTATACATGGTGGCTCATTGATTTTAGTAAGTAACCAGCTTAAATTTAAAGACCGTAAGGATATTGTGAGCCTATCTGTTGAGCGGACAGTTGAAATAGCTTGTATAGAATTGGAGCAGTTTATTGTATTAAGCGTATACAGACCGCCTTCAGGATTGTATGACTGCTTTGAAAAGGTAATGGATGAAGTGTTACACAAGATTTGTAACTCGAATAAATCCATTATCACTTGTGGTGATTTTAATGTTAATTTATTAGAAAACTCAGGTTCTTGTAGTAAAATAATAAGTCTGTTTCAGTCCTACAATCTTGTAAACCTATTTTTGGAGCCCACAAGAATAACCCCAACTAGTGCTACATGCTTAGATAATATTTATACTAATGTTATACCAGTCCACAAAGAAATTATAAATTTACTAGATTCTGATCATTGCGGGCAGAGGATTACTATACCAAACCAAAACAACAAAGTGGCTAAAAAGGATATCACTGTTAACCCCAAAACTGCAAGTCGCTTGGCAGCTTTTAAAGTTAAACTCATTAATAAGTTACCAATTTTGTCAATTGATGCTGATCCTAATCATCTATATGATGATTTTTTTAGTATATACTGTAAACAATTTAATTCGACCTTTGTTCCAAAGACTATCTCCGTTAATAGTAACGCATCATTCAGTGATTGGGCTACCATTGGTATTCATAAAAGTAGAACACGGCTTTATGAGCTGTATAGTGAAAGGACTTATGTAAATACTGCTGAATTTAATTTATATGTTAGAAATTATTCAAAATTATTTAAAAAGTTTGTTGTTTGGCCAAGTCGCGTTATTTGAGTTCGAAGATTAAAAACAGTAGTAATGTTATTAAAACGACTTGGAATATTATTAATAGTGAAACGGGAGGATCTGGTAACCGAAATATTGACTACGGCCTGTCTATTAATGGCAACATCATAAAATCAGACTCACAAGTCGCAGTGGCCTTTGAAAATTTCTTTTCAGATATTCCCATTTCAACTACTAAATACTTAAACTCATCACCTTCTGTTGCTGAGTCTTTGCTAAAAGAAAATGTTAATGTTTGCAATTCGGAATTTCGTTTTGAACATATTACTTGTAGACATAATTAAAACCTTTCACACTTTAAATGTTAAAAAGACTGCAGATCTGTGGGGTCATTCTGTAGAAGTTGCTAAGACTATTATTGACATTGTCGCACCTAGTTTAGCTATTATCTTTAATAATTGTATCGACTGTGGGGAGTTTCCTGACCTTATGAAAAATAGTAAAATAATACCTTTGTTTAAATCAGGTAGTACATCAGACCCTACAAATTATAGACCTATTTCAGTACTACCTACGTTTAGCAAAATATTTGAGAAATTAATTTTAGAGCAATTGCAAAGATTTTTTAATAAATATAAATTATTACATAGCAAACAGTTCGGTTTTACAAGGGGTCGTTCAACTACTGATGCCGGTGTTGAGCTTTTAGGACATATTTATAATGCATGGGAAGATAAGTGCGATGCTTTGGGAATCTTTTGTGATTTGTCCAAGGCATTTGACTGTGTTTTTCATGAAACGCTAATCAGGAAACTCCGCCACTACGGGATCCGGAACAGCGCTCTGGATCTGCTTACTTCATATTTGAGTAATAGGATTCAGACCGTTGACGTTAATGGAAAAAGATCGCCTGGATCTATGGTAACAATGGGAGTCCCGCAGGGCTCGATTCTTGGTCCTTTCTTGTTTCTTATTTATATTAATGACTTGCCTTACCTCATAAAGGATAACCATGATATAGTGTTGTGTGCGGATGATACTTCACTTTTGTTTAAACTTAAACGTCAGCAGCTGGTTACTGACGATGTAAATAGCGCGATCTCAAAAGTAGTTCACTGGTTCAATGTTAATAATTTACTTCTTAATGAAAAAAAAAACCAAATGCTGTTTACCCTACCTCACGTTAGGCAGGTGAAAACCGATGTGTTGATAAGGGGCGAAGAATTGAATCCTGAAAATAGCACAGTATTCTTAGGCTTAACTTTGGATGCTAAGCTTCAGTGGGGCCCACATATAGATAAATTGTCAAAGAAGCTAAGCTCCGCAGCATATGCTGTTAGAAAAATTCGTAATTTAACTGACATAGAGACAGCCCGTTTAGTTTACTTTAGCTATTTTCATAGTGTAATGTCGTACGGTATTCTGTTGTGGGGAAATGCCGCCGACATCCAGACTATCTTTGCTTTGCAGAAAAGAGCTGTGCGATCAATTTATAAATTAAGCCCGAGACACTCTCTCAGAGAGAAATTCAAGGAGATTAATGTAATGACAGTGCCTTCTCAGTATATTTATGAAAATCTTTTATATGCCCATAAAAATATAAAATTGTTTAAAAAATACAGTGATATCCATAAAATAAATACTAGGAACAAACACAAATTTGTAGTACCTACAACAAGGCTCAAGAAAATAGGTGGCTCGTTTAGATGTCAATGTGTACGCTTTTATAATAAGCTTCCAAGCCACGTACAAGATCTAAGTCTTAATAAATTCAAGTCTTTCATTAAACGTAAGTTGTGCCAGAAAGCGTTTTATACAACAAAAGATTACATTGAGGACAAAAAGGCTTGGGATTGAGCTGCTCCAATTAATTTTGTTTTTTTATTATATTTTGCACTATGCATTTTGTTATTATAATTTTTTTTTTTTTTTTTTGGTTTTCTTGCAATGACAAGAATATTTACTTTTTAAAGTATTATATTATTTTATTTTAATTATTGTGAATGTGAAGACTATGTGGATATAATTTTTATTTTTGTTTTTGTTTTTATTTAAATTTATCTTAGTTTTTAATCATGGTCTGGCAGTTTGAGTAGTTTATGCGGCCTACCCGAATGTCCTTTTTTGGTATTGTTCGTCGAATCGTTGAGCTCCTTAAATTCTGAGTTGAGCTGCTCGGTTATTGACAAATGCGTGCACTGACTGGACAGGTCCACTCAATCTGGCTGGTTCTTTCCTCAAAAGACCATTTCAGACATCAGTCTACATGGTCTTCACATGATCTAATCAAGATTTTGTCAGGACTTTAAAAGAGACTGTGACCTCTGAGTTTGTTTCGGCCTTTCTTCTCAGAGTAGTCAGATAGGAAACGCCGACCTCATCTAGTTTTAAAAATATGTTCGACATTTAAAAGTGTTTGTACAAACCAACTTACAGAAATAAAATCATTTATCATTTACAATAAAACATGAAAAATACGTGCGCACTCAGAACGAAAGAAAACGACCGAGATCTCTAAGTAGTCTGTGCGACCGAGTGTCCGTTTTTTCTGCCTGTCATCTGTCAGTCAGCAGGCAGTGACCAGTGTTGATAACTGAGAAAAAAAAGAAAGGAACTCAATTCGCTATGAATCGTTTCCACCAAACGAGCCAGCTTGTCGGTTTTTCGATTACATTTCGGGGAGTGTGCGATGGAATTGCTTGATCTGTACAAGACGTATGGCGATGCGCCATCGCTACATGGTGGCCATCCCACCCATACGCACTAAACGTTTTGGAAATACTTATATTATGCGTACAGCTAAGGAGTGGAATTCCCTGCCGGAGTCTGTGTTTCCCGATAGCTACAATCTAGGGGTCTGTAAGTCAAGAGTGAATAGGTTATTTTTAGGCAAGCGTGTTACTCCGTCAACCACATCATCGCTTACCATCTGGTGATTAAGTGGTCAAGCGCGAGCCTATCGAGAAAAAAAATGATAACCTCTTGTCTTGTCATACATTAGTCTGAGATTTCACCGATATTTTCATTATAGATTACTAAGTATTTAATCGATTATATAGTTTCATAACTTAATTTAACTTTTCTCGCTTCCTAGATAGAAATATGGTACTGTATTTTGTGATTACCTTTACAAAAATATCACGGATTTTTTAATACACATTTCAACTAGTTAACTGCTAGGCCCAGGATTGCCCGTCTCCTTTGTGTTCTTATTTTTCGGCCCGTTTTTGAAGCGCTTATTGTGCCCGATAGGATCTAGTGTAATATTGATCGAAGCGAGGGAATGTATAAAATAAAGAATATCAACTGTATACATTTGCGCCAACCACAGTAAAAATCTACGGTCATCACATAACCGCCTTCTTCAATGTCCCACTCACCGCTCTGACTTCATTCACCGCTCTTTCTTCGTTCAATCTATTTCTCTGTGGAATGCGCTACCCCAGGAAATCAGGATGGCAACCAACCGGTTGACCTTCAAAGTTAAAGTTCGCGAGCATATCCGTAAGAAGTTGGCAGTAGTATCGTAACAGCGCTAATGTTTTTCAATTATTTATCTATTACTACTAATGTTTAAGTATATTTATGTATTTAGTTTATTATTTTGAATATATATGGTATAATTATATTGTATTTATTGTTTATATTTAAATAATCCATTACTTAACTTTCTATATTGCACCTACCACTGTTTATCTCTCCATCACCCAAAGGTCGACTGGTAGAAAATGCCTAAGGCATTAAGTCCGCCTCTGTACTTGTATGTGCATGAAGTATTAAATAAATAAATAAACTGTCCGCTGTGTAAAGCAGCACATAGAGTTATACGGCATTTATATAAATGTACCACAACATTATAATCTAAGTGTCAAGAATAAGTGAATTTGAACATGAAACAAACATTTTTTTCAAGGAAAAATCATTGAAAATATCTTATACTTCTCGTCAAAGTGTTGGCGTTTATTACCTGACTACGGCAAAGCCAAAAGGAAGGGTTATGACTTCAGCATGTAAGTATGTTTGTATTTACGTATGTTCATCAGGAGCGCCTAAATTTTTCATCCGATTTTGATGAATAAGGTGTCAGGTGTCAATCGATTCGTTATTATGGCCAAAGGCCAGTCGTAGCGCTTTCAATGTGCGGTCACTAGACGAGGCAGTCCAAACTACAACTTGTATAGCTTTACAAAATCTTAGGACATTCTTTCATGCTTACTTATATTTTTACATATTAGTTCCTAAAATATTTTTAGACAGCTATTTGTACAATGTAATTGTTGACGACACGGTTGGCGTTGTGGTTGAGCGATCGCCTGCTGCGCTTCGTGTCGCGGGTCCGATTCCTGCACGGGACAAATATTTGTTTGGCCTACAGGGAGTTGTTCCGGATCTGGGTATCTTGTGTATGTGAGTTTAATTTTTTGTAAACGCAACCACGATACAGGAAGAAATTCCTAGAGTTCCCTACAAAGTATAAAAAAAAAATTGAACCAGCTTCTGCCAGCGCCTTCGCTATTTCAGACTATTTATTTAATGCTTCATGCACACAAACGTACAGAGGCGAACTTAATGCCTCAGGCATTTTTTACTAGTCTATAATCACTATGCTATAATCTGTCTCTGTGCCAAATTTCGTCAAGATCCGTGCATTCGTTCTGGCGTGATTGAATAACAAACATACATTCATCCATCCAAACTTTCGTATTTATAATATAAGTAAGATGAAAACTTAAGAAAAATTAATGAGCTGTAACCCGTAAAACACAATGCGCAAGCGTCGTAATAAGATGCTTGTTTGTATAAACAGTGGCCATTGACTGCAGTAACACATCATAGGCTTATTTTAATAATCAGTTTTAGCTTCACGGTCTCAGAATACGACCATCATTACGACCAATCAGAGCATAAAAAACTGATCTTAAAAAATAACCTATTTCATCCCATTTAATAAAAATTCAAATAAAAAACGCATTTAAATGACACAACAGCCCATTAAAATTAGCGATCCTACTCCACATCTACACAAAAGTGAAAGTTTCATCGTAGTCGGTGCATCCGAGCGCAATTAATCTTAAGTTATTGTTTTAATGTATCATTTTGTTAAGTAATATTACTTTAGGTCGTGTTTTAAGTCACTAATTGGTCGGAGATGTAAGAATACCTTGTTCTCATGATGTTGCTTAAATCGTGTTAGGTTGTCAAAGCTGTAATAAATCAAAAATATTATGCCAATATTTGGCATCCTCTAATAGCCTTAACAAAAGCAACTGAATATGTACTATCCGTGAGCGATAAGTTGGGACCTTCTTGGAATGCGACTGCTGGAAGCGGATGGGGCCTGCTTCCCCCGGTCTTCCCCGATGGCGCCCGTATTGTACCGATCGCATCGCTATTTTTTTAGGGTTCCGTACATAAAGCGTAAAAACGGGACCCTATTACTAAGACTCTACTGTCACCCTCAAGCAAGTGAGCTCCTGTGAGCGAGCTGCATCTCCGGCACTATCCTGGATAGAAAGAAGAGGACTACCCGTTGGATTAGTTTTCCGGCAACCCAGCTGTAGGCATTGGGTAGATGCGATGATTTGTATTCGAGAGGTGAGCGTGCTTACAGCTCCGGGATCATTCTGGAGAAATGGGAGCCAGCTTCTCTGGCGTCCTTAACGGGGATTGAATCCGCTAGCACCAACTGCGCTGGTGCTGGTGCTTGCACTAGTGCTGGCGTGCTGGGGTGCGTGTGGTGAGCGGCTTTATTGCTCCGGTACCATTCTGGACAAATGGTAGTGAGTAATCACGGTGCAACTCACATTTTCTCTTGAGTACCAGGGGCGAGTGCTCTCGGAGGCGTGACCTACCGAAGATGGTCCCAGACACCTCGTAAGGGGTTGCCTGGTATAGTGTGCCGCTTTCCATAACGTAAGGTTGGTGAAGGAGGCCACTATAGGAAAACTCAGTAGACAAATAGGGGTATGTCCGTCTGTCTGTACGACCCGAACAGATGGGGCTTTCGCAGCTGGAACTACGGGTCCGGCTGTTTGGATCAGGGTACGCGGGGTCAGGTAGGCCCTCCACCATTGCAAGCGCAAAGGTGGTACCTGACATTGAGGTTGGACTCGCGGTGGTCTATGTGGTGGTTGCAGAGGAGTGGCATGTTGTCTGCTCGGCTATGTGTGGGCCGAGCGTCATTCCTCGCGCGCAACAAGTGTCTGAAGTTACCGGCCCAAGGCAAAGGGCCACCTGGTGGTCAGACGCGGGGTTCGTGAGTAACCCTCAAGCAAGTGAGCTCCTGTGAGCGAGCTGCATCTCCGGCACTTTCCTGGATAGAAAGAAGAGGACTACCCGTTGGATTAGTTTTCCGGCAACCCAGCTGTAGGCATTGGGTAGATGCGATGATTTGTATTCGAGAGGTGAGCGTGCTTACAGCTCCGGGACCATTCTGGAGAAATGGGAGCCAGCTTCTCTGGCGTCCTTAACGGGGATTGAATCCGCTAGCACCAACTGCGCTGGTGCTGGTGCTTGCACTAGTGCTGGCGTGCTGGGGTGCGTGTGGTGAGCGGCTTTATTGCTCCGGTACCATTCTGGACAAATGGTAGTGAGTAATCACGGTGCAACTCACATTTTCTCTTGAGTACCAGGGGCGAGTGCTCTCGGAGGCGTGACCTACCGAAGATGGTCCCAGACACCTCGTAAGGGGTTGCCTGGTATAGTGTGCCGCTTTCCATAACGTAAGGTTGGTGAAGGAGGCCACTATAGGAAAACTCAGTAGACAAATAGGGGTATGTCCGTCTGTCTCGTAAGGGGTTGCCTGGTATAGTGTGCCGCTTTCCATAACGTAAGGTTGGTGAAGGAGGCCACTATAGGAAAACTCAGTAGACAAATAGGGGTATGTCCGTCTGTCGTCTGTTCCTATCTGTACGACCCGAACAGATGGGGCTTTCGCAGCTGGAACTACGGGTCCGGCTGTTTGGATCAGGGTACGCGGGGTCAGGTAGGCCCTCCACCATTGCAAGCGCAAAGGTGGTACCTGACATTGAGGTTGGACTCGCGGTGGTCTATGTGGTGGTTGCAGAGGAGTGGCATGTTGTCTGCTCGGCTATGTGTGGGCCGAGCGTCATTCCTCGCGCGCAACAAGTGTCTGAAGTTACCGGCCCAAGGCAAAGGGCCACCTGGTGGTCAGACGCGGGGTTCGTGAGTAACCCTCAAGCAAGTGAGCTCCTGTGAGCGAGCTGCATCTCCGGCACTTTCCTGGATAGAAAGAAGAGGACGACCCATTGGATTAGTTTTCCGGCAACCCAGCTGTAGGCATTGGGTAGATGCGATGATTTGTATTCGAGAGGTGAGCGTGCTTACAGCTCCGGGACCATTCTGGAGAAATGGGAGCCAGCTTCTCTGGCGTCCTTAACGGGGATTGAATCCGCTAGCACCAACTGCGCTGGTGCCGGTGCTTGCACTAGTGCTGGCGTGCTGGGGTGCGTGTGGTGAGCGGCTTTATTGCTCCGGTACCATTCTGGACAAATGGTAGTGAGTAATCACGATGCAACTCACATTTTCTCTTGAGTACCAGGGGCGAGTGCTCTCGGAGGCGTGACCTACCGAAGATGGTCCCAGACACCTCGTAAGGGGTTGCCTGGTATAGTGTGCCGCCTTTTATAACGTAAGGTTGGTGAAGGAGGCCACTATAGGAAAACTCAGTAGACAAATAGGGGTATGTCCGTCTGTGTACAGCTCCGGGACCATTCTGGAGAAATGGGAGCCAGCTTCTCTGGCGTCCTTAACGGGGATTGAATCCGCTAGCACCAACTGCGCTGGTGCCGGTGCTTGCACTAGTGCTGGCGTGCTGGGGTGCGTGTGGTGAGCGGCTTTATTGCTCCGGTACCATTCTGGACAAATGGTAGTGAGTAATCACGATGCGACTCACATTTTCTCTTGAGTACCAGGGGCGAGTGCTCTCGGAGGCGTTACCTACCGAAGATGGTCCCAGACACCTCGTAAGGGGTTGCCTGGTATAGTGTGCCGCCTTTTATAACGTAAGGTTGGTGAAGGAGGCCACTATAGGAAAACTCAGTAGACAAATAGGGGTATGTCCGTCTGTCTCTCTCTGAGTACCAGGGGCGAGTGCTCTCGGAGGCGTGACCTACCGAAGATGGTCCCAGACACCTCGTAAGGGGTTGCCTGGTATAGTGTGCCGCCTTTTTATACCGAAAGGTGGGTAAAGGTGGCCACTATAGAAAATCTCAGTAGTTTGATTGGGTTATGTCCGTCTGTCTCGTAAGGGGTTGCCTGGTATAGTGTGCCATCTTATATACCGAAAGGCGGGTGACGGTGGCCACTATAGAAAATCTAAGTAGTTTAAAGGGGGTATGTCCGTCTGTCTGTCTGTTACCAGGCTGTTTCTCATGGATCGTGATAGCAAGACAGTTGAAATTTTCACAAATGCTGTATTTCTGTTGCCGCTATAACAAAAAAAACTAAAAACAGAACAAAATTAATATTTAAGTGGGGTTCCCATACAACAAACGTGATTTTTTTGCAGTATTTTGCCATTATGATACGGAACCCTTCTTGCGCGAGTCCGACTCGCACTTGGCCGGTTTTTTACTAGGGTTTTTAGTCTCGTACTGGGTGCGTAGTGGTTTACGTCACGCCTCCAACCAGGTGGACCGATGACCAAATGAGGGTGGCGGGAGTCCGCTGGATGCGAGACGCACGGGACCGGGCAGTGTGGTGACAATTGGGGGAGGCCTATGTCCAGCAGTGGACGTCTTTCGGCTGATATGATGATGATGACACTAAGTGAACCCAATTATGAGTTAAGTTCGCCTTTGTACATAAGCTATCCTACTGTATTTGTATATGTATGTTTTGTGTACAATCTATATATATACTAGCTTCTGCCAGCGGCTTCGCCCGCGTGTAAAAATAGATAGTAGCCGATTCCCAGACCTACTGAATATGCATATAAAATTTTATGAAAATCGGTCAAGCCGTTTCGGAGGAGTATTGTAACTAACATTCTGACACGAGAATTTTATGTATAAGATAAATCAATTGCTGTTCGTTATTCTCGCTAAAACTTAAAAACGGCTTGACAGATCTGAATATTTTTTTTTTGTTTTGTTTGCTAGACACAGGGAAGGTATATAAAAATAAGGGCAGGATAGTTAGGTACGTAGGCAGGGTAGGATAGGTAGGTACTGTAGGTAGCCAGTTGACGGGCGGAGAGAAGCCGCGGTTGACAACTTTTGTTACTAGGTCATTTCGAGAATAGGACGATCTGCTCACATGTCGTTTTGCAAATAGTGTGTTTTGATACGGAGTCTTAATAGTACATTGTGTATTAAGGGCGGTAAATAAGGAATTAGGATCGAGACTCTAGTAGAAGCCCGAAGTAGAAGACTGAGGGCTTTCTGAGTCGAGGTTCGTAATTCCCGTACCGCCCGTGATACATACAATGTTTTTCATCACATTTGCGAGTAATAATTATGAATTATAGTTTTAATACACAAGTCAGCAAAGCTGTTATTACGAAATACGTGAACTTTTTTTTAAGCGGTTGGCGAATTTTTGCCCACACCACAGATTATACAGTGTTTCGTTCAGAAACTTTAAGGACAAATACTTACGTAGGTATACAGCCATGACGGAGTGTAAAAAGAATTAAGTAATTTCGACGTTTTCATACTATAATTAAAATCGATTATTAAGAACATTAGTTGAGTATTTAAGTAACATGTAGCGAGATTGCAAAGAAATTCCTGTTTAGATAACATTTTCAGAGTTTTTTTTCAATTGCGTGTAAACAAACTCCTTGCTTGAACTTGCATGAGCTATGTGCTGTGCCATAAATTAAAAAAAATATTACTTACCGCCCTAGGGCTTTATGACAAAAAGAAAGCCCGAGGGTTTTATATGGGGCATTACGGCCAAGATAACCTGTATGTTTAGATACTTTTTACGTGCAAGTGTGATGAAAAGAATATAAATAGCGCAAACATGAGAATAAAATTTAAAAAGTCTTACCTGCCAGTAATATCAAAGCAGTTACTCCGTCATTTACAACATATTAGGAATAACCGACTCCTTTAATCCTGAATTATGAAGCCTTACAAATCTTGTATGGAGTATGCAAATTGCTCCGACAATCATTGCTTGCCATGTGAAAATAACACAAGAATAGCTGGGAAATACCAAATTGGTGGTAAAATTACTATGACTTGTAAAGGTTATGTCATGCCACTTAATCCTCCATCATCTTCTAAGTCTTTACAGTAATGTGTGAAGAATAAAACACATTCCCTCTTCGTAGGGTGCATAAAATAGAAGCCTCCTCTAGTACAGATCCTTATGATGAGAACCATTTTCAGCTTCTTCTTTTCTTAAAGTCGATGTTGATTTAAAACCTCCAGAGCCTTGAACATCGTCGCCGAGTTGCCAGCTTGTCGGTTTTTATCGGTTACGTTTTGGGGAGTGTGCGATGGAATTGCTTGATTTAACGGCCCAGCCAGCCCGTTCCATCATCGGACTACCAGACGTCCCACCCATACGCACTAAACGTTTTGAGAATACTTTTATTATGCGTACAGCTAAGGAGTGGAATTCCCTGCCGGAGTCTGTGTTTCCCGATAGCTACAATCTAGGGGTCTTTAAGTCAAGAGTGAATAGGTTATTTCTAGGCAAGCGTGCTCCACCGTCGACCACATCATCGCTTACTATCAGGTGATATAGTGGTCAAGCGCGAGCCTATATTAGTCAAAAAAAAAATCACGTAGACAGTTTGAGCTCAGTGGCTGGCGGCATCACTGGCATTTATCAATTTCTGAAAAGCGCAGGTGAATGGTCAATTGGAGTACTCCAATAAGTAGATAGCGCTTTGTTTGGACACCAAACTCACATTTTCGCAACCGATTCAGTGCTTTTTAACCGACTTTCAAAAAAGGAAGAGGTTCTATGTTCGACTTCTTGTAAGCTTTTTTATTCTTACCCATATCTCCGTCATTTGTGAACCGATTTAGAAAATTATTTTTTTTTGTTTGAGTATGTTCCGAAATTGGTTCCATTTTAATTTGGTGAAGATCTGATGAAGAACTTCGGAGATATACAACATAATTCTTTAATAAATAACGGCAAATCTCTCGGGATTGCTGCAATCGTCTGTCTGTTTATTGTTTATACGATTTCATAACATAACATCACGGCAGTACACTATAAGAGGTACGCAGATGTGTACAGTTCACCTTGGTAAACTCTCATTTCGCCGGCTATGTTCTTGGTATTCGGGTAGGTACAACTAAAAAGTGTAAAATAAAAAAACATATATACAAAAAAAATCTACCGACTTCCAACTAAAAACACTACAAAGTGAAAAATATCTTTCTTTTTCGAAGTCGGTGACCATAACGAAAAAAATTGGTACCTACCAAAGACACCGTCTTCGAAATAGAAAGTTATTTTTCACTTTGTAGTGTTTTTAGTTGGAAGTCGGTAGATTTTTTTTGTAAATTTTTTTTTTAAATCTTTTTTTCTGCTTATCACATTCACTGGCAGTGACAAGACACAATAATTAAAACATCGGTGTAGCCCGGTATCTAGGATAGGCTTTGTCATCGGTCCTTGATAGGTATGCAAAAATCTAATAAAAGCGTGGTTAAAAAAACAAGTTTTCCATATTACTTCAGTTAGAACGAGGCCTTACCCGTTTCGATTAGGTACCGCTCATAATTCTCTGCCAAATTCACGCGCACTTTAGCCCATTTGAATGGTTCAAAACCACAAATGTATCAGCGACTGACATTTGACTGGCATACCGCGCGGTTCAAGGTTCGATTCCTCGTAATTAGAGTGTTTCAATTTTATTTATTGCCTGTCTTTTGTCGGTTATAATGGTTGCTGTGTGTTATATAGATGATATGGTATTGACGTGGTTGAAGACCATTTTGTGATTTTAATAAATTGTTGAAGATTAGCGGACGTTTGATCTATTATTCGTTAAATGACCACCTTTGGGATGGCTCAGCAAAGTATCAGCTTGCCGCGCTTGACTCGGTGGAACGCAGAGCTAAGAGGCTCATCGGCGACATTGAACTGGTGGATACCAAGCTTCACAGCTTGGCTCATCGCCGCAAGGTTGCCTGCTTGTCGGTCTTCTACAGACTGTATTTCGGTGAGTGTGCTCAAGAACTCCACGACCTCATCCCACCAGCCCCCTTCTACCATCGGACATCTAGACGCACTGCAAGTTACCATCCTTACCTTGTTGCCATTCCACCAATTCGCACCAAGCGCTTCCAAACATCCTTCATAATGCGTACAGCGAATGAATGGAACTCACTACCTGCGTCTGTATTTCTGAACGCATTCAACCCGAATCTCTTCAAAGTTAGAGTAAACAGGCTCCTTCTGGGTAAGCTCACTCCATCGTCGACTCTGTCTCTGTCACCTATGACTTAGACTAGAGTCAAGAGCAAACCCATCTCAAATAAAAAAAAATAAAAAAAAATAAAAAAATGTTAAGTCTTGTCATATTTAATTTACAAGCATTTATTTAACTTGCAATGTATGTATATATGTAAGTGTGTTCTGGTCAAATCTTGCAACTGAATTTTAAAGCAGTTAACCTCCACCGATTAAGATGAAATTTCGCATACACGTTTAGTTTGGATGACAATACATGGTTAGCTAAGTGACGTCATTCTAAATCTGATATGGCGGACGGCCCTAGATGGCGGACTAGTTATTTTTTGTGCACTGCCATGATATGGGTATCAAATGAAAGGGTTTGGTGAGAAGAGTACGAAAAAAGCTTGTTTAGAAAAAGTTTTTTTAATGTTTTTTTTTTTATGTGATGATTGCTGACGTCTGTATGTAGATGGGTGACCATTCATAAGTCAGACGTCTGAAAGTCTGGCAAATCAACCAGTCTTACCAAGAGGTACCGTGTTACATAGTAACTAGGTAACCAGTAACTTCATGCACAAAAGGTACAAAGGCGGACATGATGCCTCAGGCATTCTCTACTAATCAACCAAGGGCGGTGAAGAGATAACTTGGCAGGTGCATTATTTAATAATAAATATAAAACCAGTTATTATATAACATACAAAAATAGGTAAAATACATATATATCTAATATCTTTAAACGAGCAACTATTGTATATATGTGTATATATGATCTGAATCTCAGAAACGGCTCCAACGATTTCATGAAAATTAATAAGCAGGCAGTTTCGGGGTTGATAAATCGATCTAGCAAATTTTATTTTTTAGAAAACGTCGTTTTCTCTATTCTCACCCGTGCAGAGCTCGGTCGCCCAGGTACTTGAAAATAATATATACTTATATAAATATATTTATACCGTACGCAAAATACGCGCTTGGTCGTGGAGTTGCGGAAACAGCCCGTCGAAACTAAACTAACTAAACAAATATAATTATAAAGTAACAGAAAAGATGAAAGTGAGAAGAGTCCTGGACCACTCGTGGGTCCTGTCTTATAGGCAATCCTTCCATGAAAAGTAATTTTATTCAGATGTATCCGATTACACTGGCAGCCAACCCAAATATACAAATACACAATGACATAATGTGGGGTGTTTAATACAAATAAAATTGTAAAGCACCGCTCAAAATCCAACAAAAATAATAAAACGACGCACCAAGTCGCCAACATTATTAATAAAAAGGATATCTAGATTATCTTAAAACAAAAAGCTCATTTAGCGATTGTTAGTCAAGGTCCATTGCATGCACCGGTATGGATTTTAGTTTTACAAGCTTCTGTCAGCGGATTCACCCATATCAACCTGCTTGCTTTTTACCCGACTGCGCGAAGCAAAAGAGGTTTTTTATATTATTATGTTTTTATTACTATACAACCTGTACTTTATGTACCACTGTGAAAATAAAACCTTTTTAAATCGCCGAACACCAACTTCCGGCATAGAAGTTATTTTATTGGGAAGTCGGTTTTATTTTTATATAAAAAGTGTTTTTTTTTATTATTGAGAGGTTTAGGCATGACAAACTTATAAATAAACAGACAGACAGAAATACTTTCGCAATTATAATTTTATGGATTAAATGATTCTTTGTTTTTTGTAATATACTAAAAGACGTCACAGCTAAAGATCAAGGCACATTTTGTTAGAGGTAGAAATAAAAATTTTGGCACTAAAATGATTTGTTTTTTACATTGATATTAAGACCAAAGTCTCCAACTTGTAAGTACCAAAAAGTTTAATTACGTAATTTGAAAACTTGATTTTTTGTTTATCTTCATTTGAGATCAAAATTATCAAAATATCTTCAATTTTGATAATTTTGATTTCAAATGAAAGGCACAGGCATATAACCATTTTATCCGTTTAAATCATGTAAATCGGTCCACGCGTTTATGAGATATTGACTCATTACTGAATGCCAAGTGAAAGGGTCAAGGACGCCCCTTACCGCGACACGTTTGTTTTGAAAGTGTTAGCGACACTGCCTATACATTTTTTTCGTATCGTTTTGAAATATTGGAATACATTGTTATACATGTGTTAACGACTTTTATTTTATTGTTATCTGGCGGTGACTTTAGTAAAATTAGCTATAGTCTTTGATTGATTGGTTGATTCGTCTGCGTAGCATAGGTACTTCGAAAGACAATTTTTTATGTCGCGGGATAATATTGTAGGTATGTGGACCATCTTACTTGTGAAATTATTAGTTCACCTTACAAACTGCCAACCCTCTTTCCATCCTCTTAAAGATGATTTCCGGGATAAAAACGATCCTATGTCCTTGCCAGGGTCTCAAACCATCTCTATAGGAACGTCCTCACTGGAAGCATTCTTTCGTGAGTCAACAAGCAATCGTAGGCGAGCAACAAATGCGGGAAGCGAGCCCAGCATTCACTTTCTAGCAAAACTATGAACGTTCGAGTCGAACATTCCCTTGCGAGCTTGGAGCATTCGAATACGATCTCATTAAATGTCATTCATTCGATAATACGATTGACCAAGAAGGTCACGAACACTTAAGATCAAAGAACTGTTCCTTGCTTTACAAGTGGCCAGTAATATTCCTACTTACATACTCATTGATTTCATTATCTGAGTATTCGCTTTCGAGCGGTTTATTTGCGTGAACATTCGATTGCGAACCGTTTCCGCGAAAATCATTGCGACGTCCACACCGGCCGAAGTTCGCGCTTGCGTGTAATCTTTGTAATTCTCGGCCCAACGTCCACACTACTCGAATATTCGACGTCGAATGCTCATTACACGTGAATGCTCTCATTGAGGACGTTCCTTTAACCAATTTTGATCTAGTGTTAAGAGTATCGTGATCGTGTTATCCAGTAACTGTGTTATGGAGGTCAGATACGTACAGCAAGGTTAGTTGGCTGAGTGATCGGAAGCTAAGCTACGTGTCGCGGGTCCGATTATCGCACGGAACTAATATTTGTATGAAGAAGTTAATATGGGTCTTGATGTTTGTGTATGTGAGTTTAAATTTTTGTGAACGCACCCACGATACCGGAGAATTGCCTAAAAAACCGGCCAAGTGCGTGTCGAACTTTGCACATTTAGGGTTCCGTACCAAACCGCAAAATCAATTTGGTTGTAATTCTAATAGGTAAAATGAGGGAATTTTAAAGAAAAATCTGGTTTATCAACATATTGGTTTTGTTAGTAAAATATACGTAATATCATAATGCAGTATCACCAAATTCCAGGTCATCGGAAAGTTAACATTTCTTCGGTTCTTTTGGAACAAAATTTTGTAAAAAAAGCTTACTTTGGTGGCTTCTCATTCCTTTGTTTTCCAATATTTTTAAAACAATTTTTTTTTTGCAAAACAATACTACCGACTTCCAAATAAAAAGCTACAAAGTGAAAAATAACTTTATTTTTGGAAGTCGGTGTCTTTCGTAGGTACCATTTTTTTGCGATATGGACACCAACTTCCAAAAATAAAGTTATTTTTCACTTTGTAGTTTTTTATTTGAGAGGTACCTATAACACCAGAATAGATTACCCGAATAACATGAAACTTGAACATAGCCGGTGAAATGAGAGATTTACGTACCCCTTTAGAGCGTACTGGCGTGATGTTATGTTATGACAATAAACAAACATGCGATTGCAGCAATCCCGAGAGTTTTTCCGTTATTTATTGAAGAGTTCTGTTGTATATCTCTTGATCAGAACTTCAAATTAATATGGGACCAATGTCGAAACATACATTTTTCAAACAAAAAAAAAAAGAATTTTGAAAATCGTTCCACAATTCAAAATCAAAAATCAAAATTTCTTTATTCAATTAGGCCATTAAGCGGCACTTTCGAACGTCAAAAATAAAAATTAAATGTAATAATAATTGATTCTACCGTCCATTCGGAAATGTAGCTTGTTATGGAGAAGAACGGACAAGAAACTCCACACTTACTCTTTTAAAAAAAATGTGTTTTACAAGTATTTGGTTACAATAATCTTGTAGGAAAAATACATATATGTGAGAACGATGTAAAAAAAAACGCACGTAAAAGCGTCTAGAGTAAAACAAACAATTAAAATACAATAAATAGGTAATTAAAAACAGGCGGAGGCAGCTAAGATATGACCAATCCCAACTGATGGCGCCCGTTCACGAACATGACACATGGATCGGCACCACTCAGCTCAACCATTATGAAGGGAACCGAATGATCCAACACATGTGCCACCATCAGAGAGACATTAGAAATAGCATGACACACTCAACTGCCAGGGCACACTAAAGTCAACGAACGACATATAGTTACAGTAAATGGTAGATTTACAATTGGTACATAGTACTCACATATGTGCTGTGCAGTTATATAATCCAAAAAATAAATGGAGTTTATACAACACAAATATACATTATAATTATTCGTACAGTCTTCAGCAGGTCCAACAATACTTCATAACTTTTCTGCTTATCACTTGTTTTTGTGGCCTAGTGGGTGTGGAGCTGGAATAGCGTTGGGCCAAGCATTATCAGCGATGTAATCCCCCAACCTATAATATGCCTGCCTGCATAGTGTGCGTTTTGTACAAATTTTAAATTTCGTCTCATTCAATTCTAGAATGTGTGGCGGTATTTTATTGTAAAATTTTATACAGTACCCCATAAAAGATGACGCTACTTTAGCCAGCCTGAAACCTGGTTGAATTAATTGGTCCCTATTTCTAGTAACATAACTATGTCTATCGCTGTTTTTACTAAAAAGATGTAAATTCTTTCTAACGTACATGATGTTTTCGTAAATATATTGACACGGTACCGTCATGATGTTAATGTCCTTAAACAGTTCCCTTAGAGAATCGCGCCGGCGAAGATTGTATATCGCTCTGATGGCTCGTTTTTGTAGAACAAAAATTGACTGAATGTCTGCAGCCCTTCCCCATAGTAATATGCCGTAAGACATTATACTATGAAAGTAACTAAAATAGACCAGCCTCGCGGTATCTACATCAGTAAATTGACGAATTTTTCTAACAGCATAAGCCGCCGAACTTAACCGCCCCGCAAGTGATATTAAATGAGGACCCCATTGTAACCTTGAGTCTAGCGTGATACCCAGGAAAACCGTTTTGTCGACGAATTGTAGCTTCTCGTTGTTTAATATAATGTCACAATCATAACTTTTGACATTCGGCAAGACAAATTTTACACACTTAGTTTTTTTAGCATTCAAAACTAAATTATTAGCAGTGAACCAATTTAGAACTTGCCGCAATGCATTATTTACGTCGGCAACGTTACTCGTACGTCTATTTATGTTAAAAATCAAAGAAGTGTCATCAGCAAATAACACCATGTTTAGTTTGTTTTTCAATAGATGGGGTAAATCGTTAATGTATACTAAAAATAAGAAAGGACCTAAAATTGAGCCCTGGGGTTCCCCCATTTTCACGTTCAACCCCGACGAATTGACACCGTTTATTTGAACTAATTGCTGTCTATCATTCAAATAGGATTTTACTAAATTTAATGCTGATTGGCCTAGCCCGTAATGCTCAAGTTTCAAAAGCAATGTTTCATGATCAACGCAATCAAACGCCTTCGACAGGTCGCAGAAGATACCTATGGCATCTTGTCCCTCCTCCCACGCATCAAAGATGTGTTTTATTAAGGTGACACCAGCGTCGGTTGTACAACGTCCTTTGGTGAAACCATATTGTTTCTCGTGTAGGATGTTTTTCGTATTAAAATAAATGAGCATTTGATTTAGCATTATCTTTTCACCTTACCTTGCTGAAAACCGGCAACACGGATACGGTTCTATAATTATTTGTGTCTTTACTGTCCCCGGATTTAAAAAGTGGTATAACCTTACTATATTTCATTAGATCCGGAAATACTCCTTGATCTATACACAAATTAAAAATTAAAGCTAAGTACGGCGCTATAGTCTGAATAATGGAGGTACAAACTTTGATGGACATTCCCCATAGATCTTCTGTCAGTTTTATCTTTATTTGCTTAAAAGCTTTTATCACTGTTATTGGGTTTATATGTGAAAAGTTAAATTCAGTCGGGACGGCTGAAACGTTAGCGTGTAATAAACCATAAGCGAGCGACGGCGAAGAATTTAAGGTTTCAGTAGTTTTAATTGGGATACTGGTAAAGAAATTTACAAATTCTTGAGCAACTTCTTTGTTATCTCTAATAAGTCCATGTGTAGTCTCAAGCGTGTAATCAGTATTTTTTCTTTTGTTCCTGTTTGTTTCATTGTTAATAATTTTCCAAACCGTCCCATTTTTATTTTCTGCGAATTTAACCTTATTGCTAATGTATAAAGCCTTAGCTAGTTTACATGAATTTTTAAAAATTCTTGAGTAAGTAGCAACATACTTATTAAAAGTTTCAGTGTTAATATAAGGCTTAAGGCCATACAGCTCGTAAAGTCTTTCCCTACTTTTCCTGGTTCCTTTAGTCGCCCAGTCACTGAACAAAAACTTAGGGCTTATAGTTTTAGTTTTCTTCTTAAAAGTGTTATTGAATTCTGTTTGAACAACTGAGAAAACTTTTTTGTATAAAATATTACCATCGTTCACTGTGAGGTCCTGACAACTTAACTTACCAATTAAAGCGCTGTTAAATTTATTTAATTTGCCGGATGTTATTGGTCTGGATTGAATCTGCACTTGCTGTATTGGTATGCTGGACTCAAATGTTACCAGTAGCCCACTATGATCTGAAGGCAGACAATTCACAATGGCTTTATTTAAGTAGTCGCAGCAACAAAAAACATTATCAATACATGTAGCAGTAGTCACAGTTGTTCGGGTTGGTTCCTCAAACACATGCGACAAATTAAATGATTTGAAGAGATTTAATAGTCTACTGCTATCTGAATTATTTTCTAAAATATTTATATTAAAGTCACCACAGATTATGACTAGTTTATTACCAGTTGTAAGTTTTGCCAAAACATCTTCCATCACTGACTCAAATATACAGTAGTTTTTATAATTGGGGGGTCTGTAAACGCACATTATAATATGCTTATCCAGCTCAACACAGGACAGTTCAACACTATGTACAACTGATAGATCTACAATATCTTTACGAGATTTTGATTTAATACCATTTTTGATTAAAATAAGTGAACCTCCACGTAACATAACATTTCTGTTAAAACAGCTGCCCACAGTATAATTTTCATAATTAATAAGCATTGAATGTTCTTTCAGCCAATGCTCAGTAAAACAAATAATTTCAAACATTGTCTTTTCTAAAAACAGTTCTATTTCCAATTGCTTTGCAGAAAAACCTTGAATGTTTTGATGGAATAATTTTAAAGAATTCTGCGTAGCCCCTTTTTTTAAATTAACTATGTGAGAGCAAGAAGGTACCTTCTTGTTGGTGGATGGAACTATTTGGTTATTGGTACCCTCCCTTGTCCTACAAACTAGTTTAAACTATAAATATTAATATCAGAATTGCTAACGTTATTAATGTTATTGGATACCTGTAAATTAGTATTACTACTAATATCAACTACAGTACATGACTTCGACATACTATTTATGTCTGAGTTTAAAGTAAAAGATAATAGCCTCGCTATTTGACGTCTTATCTTAATAGGCAGATACACTGTATTGCCTGTCGACTTTAATTTATCAACAAAAATGTTGATGTCAAAAAAAACTAATTTGTCACTGTAATGGCTGACAAGGAAATGAACATGTTTATTCAGCATGTGAATATAATTATTTTGTCTACTAGACAATTTTTCCAAATATGGAAAAGCACACAATATTATTTTATTACAATTTAATTTTAGTAACTTGGTTACACACTCAGTGATGTCGTCTTTTTTTACATCCAAACTGTTACCTATAAAGACAGTTACATTGGTGTCTGATTTATATACATTGTTTGTTACAGATTCCATGATATGCTTGTAAGATGACCCAGGCATACAATAATTAAAAGTCGAATAACTCTGATTGCTATTTAATAATTTACCTAAACCTCTTCCAAAACCATCTGCAAACATAACCGAATGAGACCCATGATTACTATTACTAGATGCAAAGGTAGCAGTCTCAGGCTGGTCTACTTGAGACACTTCCTGTGAAATATCAGGTGTGTCTTGGTCTTGGACAAAGATACCGTCCTGAGACACCCTCTCAACCTGGGCCGGGCTCTCCGTTACCTCAGGCTGGACAGCCTTCAGGTTTGAGACTATCTGACAATTGCATTGACACATCACCAACTCATTTGCGGCCAAAATGTGTTTCTTGATTTGTAACTGGGATTTTTTTTTCATTTGTAATTGACGGAGATATAGGTGAACAAACACAAAAAAAAACATACATAAAGTCGAACATAGAACCTCCTCCGTTTTGGAAAGTCGGTTAAAAAATGCAATACCTGTTTATCTACTCAACGAGCTCTAAATAACGATACCCCATAAAGTGGGGTATCGTTATTTTTTATTTTCTCGGCCCCCGTTTTTGAATGGGATCATCCCGTAAAATCTTTTTTTTTTTTTATTCTTTATAGTCTCGCGTTTAACCACTATCTCGCCTGATGTTAAGTGATGATATGGTCGGCGGTGAAGCACGCTTGCCTAGAAGTAACCTATTCACTCTTGACTTGAAGACCCCTAGGTTGTAGCTATCAGGAAACAAGGACGCCGGGTAGGCAATTCCACTCCTTAGCTGTACGCACAATGAAAGTATTTTCAAAACGCTTTGTGCGTATGGGTGGGATATCCACCATGTACCGATGGCACATTGCCGTACGTCTTGTAGTCCGATGATGGAAAGGGCTATAGGGCTACCTTATTTATTTATTTATTTATTTATTTATGTACACACAAAACACTTTACAGAGAAAATAAAGAATACAGATAGAAGAGCACAAAGGTACTGCTTATTTCAATAGAAATTTCTTCCAGCAGACCTGCGACAGGACAGTTGGATGATAGACGAAGACACAGTGTGTAGAAAGAAATAAGGAAACCTAAAATAGACTATAATAACTTAACTAATTATATACAAATTACACATATTATACCTTAACTAAATATAAGTATAGAAGATAAAAATAAATACATACAAATAATATACAAAATTACAATATGGTAGCGAGATAATGTTCTTTGACTCGTTTTTTGAAAAGAGATACATTTTGAGAGTCACGGATTTTAGGTGGAAGTGAGTTCCACAATCGTACTTCATGGACAGAGAAGGAGTGGGAATAGAAATGAGTTTTATGGGATGGGAAATTGAGATGCAGTTTAAGGCGGGATCTACAAAGAGCATCGGCAGGGCGAGTAAACGAAAAACGATCGCGCAGGTAGCCAGGGTAAGCAGGGTTAAAAAGGATGTTGAAAAGGAGACATAATACCTTCAAATATTTTCTTGTTAATTTTTATGGTTTTGGGTCCACAAGATGCTTATACTGTAAAAAAAATAAGTCTGTAGCTACAACCATTTTGGCTATAGAAACCTGTGAACAACGGACGGACAGACGGACACGTGAGTGATCACTGTGCAATTGGGCTTCGTTTGGACCATTCGGCATGGTAATGAATGACACGTTAATGATATCTACACCGAACCTTCAGGTACGGAACCCTAAAAATAAGATTGCCAGTCGCTACAAGTAAAATATTAGAATTTTGCAGCATTAGGTTAAAATAGAAGTCATCCAAACATGGGAAAAGGCTACGCAGATATTGAGGTCGTGGGTTCAAATCCGGGCAAGTACTATGTGACTTTTTGAATTCATTTGCAAGAAAGAATATTTATTTTTGACCCGCACAGGAGACAAGGGAGATACACATAAAAAAAACAAAAAATAATAAACAATAATTAAAACAAAAAAAATACCCCGCGCGAGACCGAAAAGGCTCCTATCCCAGCATGTGCAGTGATATTTAAAAGTATGTATACGCCGTGCTGGTATTCTGGTAAGGCCCACTGTTGATGACACGGACACACTTACGGAAACTTTTACTTGTACTTTTTAACTTTATCTTGGACTTCGCTGACAACTGTGAAGGAAAACATCGTGAGGAAATCTGGACATGAAAATTGTATAGATTTGTGGTCCATTGGTGTAAAATTGCTACAAGGCGTGCCAGTGCGAGGATAAACGATTAAAATAAATTCTCACCTTCTAATACCAAATACCAAATATGTCCGTTTCAATTCAGTATTCAAGCTATTACAATAATAATAATATTACACACAAAATGGTTATAATTACGTGGACTATTACGTATCACCCACGCTTAGGGATCCGTGTAATTTGTTGATTGTCTGGTCAAAATTGTGTAAAGTTGTTGATTATTTTCTTTTTGTTGTCGATGTACAATACTTAGTTTATAAGAATGACGCATAGGAAATGATGATATACGCAGGAACACCAAAGTTACCGACAAACCCCGAAAATTTGCGAAACTTAAGTGACAGAACTGATACTCGATGGGGCCGAAAAGTTCTGGAGTGGCGACTGCGTATCGGAAGATGATGCGTTGGAAGGCCTAGCTCTAGGTGGACCGATGGACTGGTTAAGGTTGCGGCAATCGGTTGGTTGCGAGACGCACGGGACCAGGTAATGTGGTGACAGTCGGGGGAGGCCTATATTCAGCAATGGACATCTTTCGGCTGAAATGATGAAGATATTGACGAATGTCTGACAGTTTTCGCATTCATGTTTAAACCGTGTTAAATGTTCATAAAAAAAGTTGAGGTGTTTTTTTTTTTTAAATTGCTTTTTTTATTTTCTTCCGATCATACATGAGGTTCTAGACACAGTATAGTTCTGTCTGCAATGGTGATTATTGCGCAATCTCATACAGTTTTGATATTTTACCAATCGCTATCGCAGTGCAAAAATCAAATAGTTTATTTCAATTAAACCTTAGAGGATCTTTTGAATTGTCAAAAAAAAAAGATGACTTTATACATCTTAAAAGATAGCTTGATCTCTGCGACACATGTCAAACTGACGTATACGTTGCTATTACGTTATTGTTGCCGTATACAGTAACAATAGCCTGTCAAGCGCTATTGTTACTGTATTGATACTGACAGCTGTCGCAGAGACCAAGCTATCTTTTATGAAGTATAGTTGCAAAATCGCAAGCAACAGTCTGCAAGGTCTCAATGCAACATCTCAGCACCAACATTGAGCCAAGCATTTTTATCAGCGATGTAATCCTCCAACTTATAATACGCAGCCATTCTTTCCTATTTGATGGTCTCCCCTAAAGCACTGGAATGGTTCACCTCTTATCTTCAGGAGCGTCGGCAGTCGGTTCACGTTGGAGATTCTTCATATCGTTGGTGTAATTTGATAACTGGCGTTCCTCAAGGCGGCATTCTTTGTCCTCTTCTGTTTTATATTTTTATTAATCTCATTACTTCCGAACTTCAGTGTGCGTATCATCTGTATGCAGATGAGCTTCAATTGTATTGTCAGGGGAGTGTCGACGAAGTACCTGATGTTATCGGCAAGTTAAATGGCGACTTAATAGCGATAAAAGCCTGGTCGGATAGGTTTGGCGTTGCTGTAAATCCCAACGAGTGCCAAGCGATCATCATTGGAAGTCCTCGCAGCATCACTAAGGTGGATTATGCAACTTTGCCACCTGTTCTGTTCAACGGTACGATTGTTCCCTTTAGTACTGACGTGAAGGACCTTAGCTTGCGCATCGACAGTACTCTTAACTGGCGTACTCAAGTTGCTAGTGTCAGTCAGAAGGTCACTGGAACGTTGCGGGCTCTGTATCGGTAAAAAAATATATTACCTTCGAACACGAAGACAATGCTTGTGCAGACCCTATTTTTTCCTATCATCGACTATGGCGACGTGTGCTACTATGACCTGCATGCAGATCTCCTCAACAAACTTGACCGTCTTCTAAATGACTGCATTCGATTTGTTTTCAATTTGCGTAAATATGATCATGTCTCTGCGCATCGGTCACTTCTAAAGTGGTTGCCGATACGCCAACGCAGAGAGCTAAGGGCACTGACTACCTTGTTTTCATTTCTCGACTCTTCCAACTCCCCTAGTTATCTGGCCCCTCACTTTCAATACATTTGCGCCAACCACAACAAAAATCTTCGCTCTTCACATAACCGTCTTCTTCAATGTCCCACTCACCGCACTGACTTCTTTCACTGTTCTTTCTTCGTTCAGTCTATTTTTCTGTGGAATGCGCTCCCTCATGAAATCAGGATGGCAACCAACCGATTGGCATTCAAAGTAAAAGCTCGCGAGCATGTTCGTATGAAGTTGGCAGTAGTATCGTCATAGCAATAATGTTTTCCAGATATGTGCTACCACTAATTGTTTAAGTATTAGTGTATTTATAGTTTATATGTTTGAGTAACTATTGTATGTATTTATAGTATGTATGTATAGCTTTGTATTTGAATACACCTACCTTAGGTATCGTGATTTACTTTAAATATTGCACCTACCACTAATTGTCTCTGCATCACCAAAAGGTCGACTGGTAGAAAATGCCTAAGGCATTGAGTCCACCTCTGTACGTTTGTGTGCATGAAGCATTAAATAAATATGCTTGCCTGCATATGTGCGTTTTATATAAGTTTTAAATTTCGTCTCTTTCAGTTCGTGTGCATTCAGAGATCTTTAAATGCACACGAACTGTCACTTAACTATTGCCTCTGATGTACCTTTATCAAAACCTAAACAATGATATACATAGTATTCAGCATCCAGCATAGTTAGTCACCCTTAGAACTTGTCACCTTTATGATGCTCTGCTGTAGACAAAGTTGATTGTCAAAAAAAAAAACATTAAAAACTTTTTTTATTTTATTTTTATTTCTTCTAATTTTTATTTCATGCTTCATAATTTATCTAGTACATACGCTTCGATCGGAAATCTATTGAACACGTAATTATGACACGATACAAAAACACCCCGATTCAAACAGTAAAATGCAAATAACTTTTGAACGGCTGAACCGATTTTATTTAAACAAGGCTAAGAATACTCTCGACAAAATCACCTTTCAAACAAAAAAACCAAGTCAAAATCGGTTCATCCGTTTAGGCGGTATGGTGCCACAGACAGACACATAGATACACAGCAACACACGTCAAACTTATAACACCCCTCTTTTTCCGTCGGAGGTAAACAAGCTTTTTCGTATTCTTCTCAGCAAACCCTTTCATTTCATATCCATATCATGGCAGTGCACAAAAAATAACTAGTCCGCCATCTCGGGCCATCCGCCATATTGGATTTAGAATGAAGTCACCTAACTAACCATGCATTATCATCCAAACTAAACGTGTATGCAAAATTTCATCTTAATCGTTGGAGGATAACTGCTTTAAATTTCAGTTGCCAGATTTGACCCGAACACACTTACATACATACATTGCAAGTTAAATAAAAGCTTATAAAATTCAAAATGTCGGGGATTGACTGCGTGAGTACGTGACTTTTTTAATCGTCATTATTGTAGATGCATGTTACTTTGTCTAGACCCTCTGATTATTTATTTTTCTACTGAACCCAGCAACGAATCAACCCATCTTCATGACCTTACCATATCTAATGATAATCGGCAGCAGATGCAACAAAAAATGTTTAACACCAAATACGGTGAAATAATAACATTTTGATAATGAACAATAATTCTCTTGTTAAGCCGAGGGTCAGAAATAAATGCTGAATAATTACGAGTATTGCATTTATTTACTTTAAATTGCATACTAGCTTTTTCATGCGTCTTCAATCGTGACTTATCCCACTGGAATGGAGCATATTTTACCAGCTTTTTATTAACTTGCAATGAATAATTTATGTTTGTTCCTGTTTTCGTAAAAATATGTTCTACTAGTAAAGTTCTGAAGATAATAAATATAATTTAAAAAAAAAACGGTCATAAGTGCGAGTCGGACTCCCGCACCAAGGGTTCCGTTCAAACAGCTACATTCACCAACATAATTAGGTAACTAGGCCAACGGGAACTATCATATAGGTTTTCGACCCAAAACCTATAGGGTACTTCCGGTTGACCTAGAATTGTCAATTTTAGTTAAAAGCAAGGTCTTACAGGACAATACTGATAAATAAAAAATAAAATAAAATTAAGGTAAATTTTGGTACTTCTATAATTGCCCATATCTTTTTATCGTGATGACTCCCGATTTTGATTTTTTTACAGCTAATAAGGACTATATACCACAGTATCTGGTATTTTAATACTATATTTCAACTTGCTAGGTCCACCCGTTCCTGAGAAAATCGGTGGTGACACACGGACAGACGGACAGATGGACAAGAGAGTGATCTTATAAGGGTTCCTTTTTTACCTTTTGAGGTACGGAACCCTAAAAATACAGTCGCATTGATAACTACCCCCTTTTTGAAATCGGTTAAAAATAAATAATGCTGAATCTCCATCTATGTTAAGATGGAGATTCAGCATCATAATCAGCCTACAGCAGTCCACTGCTGGACATCGGCCACAGCCCACCCTGCGAATATCGTCGCTCCACCTAGCCTCAGGCCATCACACGCTTCGTTTCCCCATTCGTGGTCTCCCTTTAAGAACACGTCTACATCAACGGTCATAGGTTGTACGGCTTCGATGAAAGGCTTATTGCCACTTCAACTTGTTTATTCTGTGGGCTAAGATCATGGAGATTGATGATGTGTAAACAAACACACAGTTGTGCGTCCTTATTATACAATGTAAGGTTACATGCAGACAAGTAACGTTGTTTTTTGTAGTTCTTTCAACAGTAAGCTACCGTGTTTTTGTGTTACTACAATAGATGCAATTTGTATGAAACATCTTCGATATATAGGTGTTAATGAATGCTAAGTTTTTTTTGGGATCTAATATCTATATGATTATCAAATTGAGGGTCGATTAAATAATTTGTTTTTGATTGTTGATTTTTGATCGTTTCAAAAAAGGATAATATTTCCGTATAAGGAAGCGCTCGTGTTTAAATAATTACGGCTGCACGGGTCGATCTTAAAGGTTAAGCAACGGTTGTCAAGGTCGGTCCGTGGATGGGTGACCATATTTACATAGCGAGATTCCTCCATGCCTCGGCAATTGCTCCCAGCTGTTATTTGAAGATCTTTGACAGTCGTTACGGGTAGTCAGAAGCCGGTAACCTATCACCATTCTTGCCAAGGGGTATCGTGTTACCCAGTTACTGGGTTGTGGAGGTCAGATAGGCAGTCGCTCCATGTAAAACACTGGTACTCTGCTGAATCCGGTTAAACTGGAATTAGATTGAGTATTTCCGTTTAAGAATGTTTTGATACAGACTTTTTAACCGACTTTCCAAAAAGGAGGAGGTTCTATGTTCGACATTATGTATGTTTTTTTTATATGTATATGTTCACCGATAACTACGTCAATCGTGGACCGATTGTGATTTTATTTTTGTTTGAAAATCAAAAACAAAATATATTTTTTTATTTCATATAGGCCTACATGGGCACTTATAAAACGTCGACAAAAAGACGACGTTTGAAAGAGTATGTTCCGAAATTGGTCCCATTTTAAGTTGGTAAATAATAATAAATATCTTTTCAACACACCTGATCATAAAGTGGTTCTAATTTCACCGCAATTAGGCACAATATATCACCTGCAATCAAACTGTGACTTTTTCATTGCTACTATTCACAAGTGAGTTATAGAGTTCTTTTTTTAATTATTGGTTGAGTTGCTTTGTTCTTAAAAAAGCTTCGATACAAAAAAGATCGACTCAATAGTACATATAAATTAATGTACCTATTACTTGCTCTTTTCAGGCAACTTCATTTTAAATAGATAATTTCAACTTGTACGTGTTTAATAAATAAAACTTTCACTCAAATATATAACTTTTGTTTTTCTCTGTAATAAAGAAAACTTGAAATACCCCATTGTGTACGTGGCTAAAACGCTAACCGCGAAGAGCCAAAAAAATAAACCTCATTATTTTAGTCTATGCCCGATCGCCATTGTTAGATGCGCGCGCATAGGAAAACTGATTAATTTTGCTCGCCATTGCCAATTTTTTTTCACAACGTTTTTACTGTTGAAATGATTTTTTTTTGTTATTTTCTTTACAAGTGTGTTGAAAAACGTCGTATGATACACGAGTGTATTGATGATTACCGTCCTCGGCTCTCTTAAGACCCTCACCTAACGGCTCAGGTCTCAATGGCGCCTCAGCGGTAATCACCAACATTACACACTTGTACCATAATGTTCTATTATTTCCCAAAATACAGATTATTGTAGGTACTTAAGTTTACAATTTAACAATATAATTATGGTAGATAACATTTACATTAAACATATGGATGCTGCAGAAATCTGTAAACAATGCATTAAACTCTGTTTTCTAAACTAGGATATCCTGTATCTTAAGAGACAGCGTAAAAAAAAAGAAGAAAAGAAATGATGAAGAACACCGGAAATATGAAACAGAACTCTTCAATTAATGACGGCAGATTTGCCGAATGTCGAACATAGAACCACCTCCCTTTTGGTAAGTCGGTTAAAAATGGGGGATTGATGGTTCGGCCAACACGTGGTCCCCTTTAAAGCCAATGTCCCACTTGCTGGAGTGTCCTGGCGATCCATTCACTTGCGTGGCCACTATCTGGGCCTAGACAATCTAGTTTAATGTGCCATTGAATTGAAAAGAAGAAGAAGATGATGGTGATTGTCAAAATGCCAAAATGTATAGATTGAGGTGACATTTCGATAGCACCAGGCTATCCCATACATGTTTGAAATTGAACAAATCGGTATCGCGTCGGTTTGGACTTTATAATGTCCTAGAGGATAACATTCGTCGATATGTGGCATTCACAAACACTGGGCCCGCGTGGAGGATTACGGCCCACTCCTTCTCACTGAGAGAAAGCCTGCATCCCAGCTGTGTGAATGTTATAGGCATTGCCCGCGACTTCGTTTACGTAGCATCAGTACTTCGAACAGCCAAATTTTTAAATCGCGCAATAATATTGTACGTGTGTAGGCTTAAACGGTGAAGGAAAACATCGTGAGGAAACCGGCATGACCTAGAACCAAAAATTCAAAGATATGTGACATCCACAAACCCGCACTGGGTCCGCGTGGTGGATTATGGCCCATCCCCTCTCACAGAGAAGAGGCCTGAGTCCCAGCAGTGGGAACATTAAAAGGCTGATAATGATGATGATGATGTAGACTTACTTTAGAAATTATTGGTTCATCGTATGAACTTCCAACCTCTTAAGAATTATTGCCGGGGTAAAAGCTATCCTATGTCCTTCCCCGGATATTAAATTAACCTCCATACCACATTTCAGACAAAGTTAACAGAAGAGACAGAAGTAACCTATTTTTAACCGACTTACCAAAAAGGGTAGGTTCTATGTCCGACTTTATGTTTGTTTTTTTTTGTGTATGTTCACTGATATCTCCGTCAATTAAGGACCGATTTTAAAAATTATTTTATTGTTTGATAGAGTATGTTTCGAAATTGGTCCCATTTTAATTTGGTGAATATCTGATGAAGAACTTCGGAGATATACAACAGAATTCTTCAATAAATAACGGCAAATCTCTCGGGATTGCTGCAATCGCATTGCTGTTTATTGTTTATACCATTTCATAACATAAGATCACGCCAGTACGCTCTAAACTGGGTATGCAGATGTGTACAGTTCACCTTGGTACACTCTCATTTCACCGGTCATGTTCAAGTTTCATGGTATTCAGGTAATCAATTCTGGCATTATAAGTACATTACTAAAGGCAAGTTGCATATTAGGTACAACTAAAAAGTGAAAATAAAAGCATTTTTACAAAAAAAATCTACCGACTTCCAACTAAAAACACTACAAAGTGAAAAATAACTCTTTTTCGAAGTCGGTGTCCATAACGAAAAAAATTGGTACCTAAAAAAGTGAAAAATAACTTTCTTTTTCGAAAAAAAGGAAGTTATTTTTCACTTTGTAGTGATTTTAGTTGGAAGTCGGTAGTATTTTTTTGTAAAAATGTTTTTATCACTATTGACATGAAGACTTTATTATTAAACTAAGACCCAAGACTTTATATCAAGCCAGTAAGTCCAACACTAAAGAACATTTTTCAACAGGTCACGATAACCATTTATTTAGAAAGAGTGTGGCAATACTAATCAAGGAAAGTCATTTGAGGCTGGCAATCTTGCTAGCTCATTTATTTCTCATTTGCTTCAACCAACCACAGTTTGTTGAAATACATTCACTTTCGTGGCGCCATCTTGGACGATATTAAGAGTTTATGAATATTATTGCAAACTTGGACTAAATATTGAGCTGTGTTGTCGATCTAGTGGTAGCAAGATCTACTGCTGAGTGTGAGGTCTTGGGTTCGATTCCAAGGTTATTACTTAGCCACGAGGTCCTCTAGGAAAGTATTAAAAAAAATCTTAGAGCCACTTGCGCCAAAAACTTAACTCAGAGTTAGTTGTTAACACGAGGTTAAATATCAAATATGTCATACATATTTGGACGTGTTAGCTACTAACTCCGAGTTAGTTAGATAACCGAGGGTGGCGCGAGCGCGTCGGTGGAGGACGGACAACGTCCTCTTCCAGCCCCCCTAAATGGGTTCAGGAGCGCCTCCACACATCAGGACCCGAGGTGGCGGTGCCTAGTGTTCCACGCGCGCCCCTCTTATATATCGTGGGGCGAGTCAAACACTTCACTGATACCCATTCAGAAATTCAATTGGTTGTGATTTTCTAATCACATATCTACATCAATTATGCGTCTATACCTACCACAGCGACTCGCTACGTGTTCCGAGCCTTAATTAAGTTTGAATCGAGCTATAGCTCAAATCAGAACTTAAACACTAGGAATTTCGCCTGTAGAGTGGGTGCATTTACAACAATTTAAAACCACATACAGAAACAGCCAGACCCGGAACATCTATCAGTTGTAGGCCATAGAAATATTTTGTTTCGTGGAATCAATCCCGCTACATGCAGCGTAGTAGCAAATCATTCAGCCACTGCGCCAACCGTGCAGTCACTTAATTCATCAATGTACAGTCAAGGGTCAAAAGTGCAGTCGATTCGTATTCCACCAAAACGAATGGCTCTACAAAGTGGCTTAATAAAGTATAATGAGAGAGCACATTTAGTTATTCTTTAATCTCTCAATTACAGCTTGAGAACAAGCTTTGAAACACCTTATTACCTATTATAAAGCCACTTCACACTCATTAATAGCGAACCATCCTTTTACACATCGCACAGTAAAGGTAGCTTTCCACAACAAGTCACGGCAGCTATGCATGGATACGTGACAAACAAATGAAGGCGCAGATATATTATTACTGTAACTGATTTTAAAATTAATTCTCGTCAAAACGGCTTGTCGTAATTTAAAAATAAATGAAAATATTATATTAAACGACCATTCTTTTATTAATTAAAACCCGGAGCTTCTATTAATTAAGAGCTATGTATCTAGAGCGGCATAGCTACAGTTATGTAGCTAGAGCTGGATAGCTAGAGCTGTTTAGCTAGACCTATGTAGCTAGAGCTGGGTAGCTAGATCTGGATAGCTAGAGCTGGATAGCTAGAGCTGGATTGCTAGTGCTGTTTAGCTAGACCTATGTAGCTAGAGCTGGGTAGCTAGAGCTAGATAGCTAGTGCTGTTTAGCTAGACCCATTTAGTTAGAGCTGGATAGCTAGTGCTGTTTAGCTAGACCTATGTAGCTAGAGCTGGACAGCTAGAGCTGGATAGCTAAAGCTGGATAGCTAGAGGTGGATAGCTAGAGCTGAAGGCTATATCTGGATAGCTAGAGGTGGATAGCTAGAGCTGAAGGCTATATCTGGATAGCTAGAGCTTTCTAGTCCTATGTAGCTAGAGCTGGATAGCTAGTGCTTTTTAACTAGCCCCATGTAGCTAGAGCTGGATAGCTAGAGCTGGATAGCTAGATCAGGATAGCTAGAGCTGGATAGCTAGAACTGGCTAGAGCTGGAAATCTAGATATATATAGCTAGAGCTGGATAGCTAGAGGTATGTAGCCAGAGTTATATAGCTAGAGGTAAATAGCAAAAAAAAAAAAAAAAACTTTGTATAACATTTGTAACAAATGTCTATAGTTATGTCTAGGCGAACTAATACCAAAACTACCGGGCGTATTTTTATAAAATGTTCACCATCTGTTAATTACCTGCATTTTATTTACGGCTTTTTTTAAGTCAAAGGATAATAAGGAAAATAGCGCGCGGGAGTGAAGTGGGTGTACGTTTTGTTCCCTCAAGGCCGTTGGCGTCTGCCGTTGTCGCTAATGACAACGAGGCAAACCTCTCCGTGCAAATCCTACATAGCAATAGAGTTCAGTGGACGCTCGACTCACTTCTCTCACATTTGTACCAAATATGGTAAGGCATGAGCGATTACCGGCGTCCGTGAGAACTTGAAGATGGCGAAACAATTATATAATTACTGTAATTATAGATCATTATGATTGTATCATCATATTGATCGCTTTTATAGGTCAGATTGTTTGTTAGTTTGTAATCTTTTGAGATATGAGGTAGCAAGGTCGAGGTGTGTCGGTTCGTTATGATAATCGCGTTTCATAACGTTGTTTTTTTTGCCTATGAAAGTAACATCATTATAAAACGCATTGTGTGCAGGAGTACAGAAATTTATGTATGATTCTAATGGATAACTGAGCTTTTGGAGTTGGTTAAATCTTGGATTTGGAATTTTAGACTATATAGGTACACGGCTTACATTATATTAGAAGCTTCGAGACTTTCGGCCTTTCAAAAGATTGTTAATACGGACACTGCTGGGGTTTGGCCACATTTACACCATTTATGTACAGTGAACTGAACATTTTTTTTAGGATAGAATAGAATATTATGATTATTGTACACCAAAAAGTTACACATCTCTTTAGGTTTCTGTACCCGAATGTTCCAAACGAAGCCCTATTGCTGATACTCACGTGCCCGTATGTCTGTCGTCTGTTGTAACGATACATTTTGCTCAACTGTAAACTCAGCTGAGCTTAACGTAAGCCACGTTAATTGTTGAGATACAATGTTAAAGTTTTTCTAGTCTTGCAACACCCCCGAAGCTAGAGTCTTTTGTTTATTCTACTGTTGTGTGTGTGTGCTCTTGCTGTAATTCTGTACAGACGCCTTCTTCGAGTAACTATGTAATATAATGTTTAGTGCTAATAAACCCTGCTAAAACTGACTAATTGTGCTTCAATTACTGCCCCTGTTTACATTAATAATAAAGGTAAAAAAGGCCGGCTTTGTACGATGTGCCGTTGTGTGAGGTCGTCAGCTAGGCAGGCAGCAGGACGGACTGGAACTCTAAGTACTGAAGGGGCAACCGCAGACCAGGGCGGCGTGGCACGGTGTGATGGGACGGCGGAATGCTACCGCGTGATGTGGGCCCTCGTGTCCAGCGTGCGCACCCTGCGAGTACTGCTGGAGGGCGCGCGCGGTCTCAGCGCGCATACCCCCGCGCCGCTGAGGACCTGTCTGCCGCAGTTCGTACACGACGTGCCAGTCTGGCTCATCTTGTTATTATAAGTAGTAAAAGTACACTTATGAGACCAAATGTGATATATTTTTAGTTTTTAGAGATTTATATCACTCTTTCACAACAGAATTCATTACAATTTAAGAGTTTTTTAGATAAGATTGTAATTCTACTTGTACTTTGTAATTCCAGGCTAAAATAGGTCCTTCAAATTTCGCAACCAAAACCAAACTAAAAAAGCTGACGCCCGTTTTTGCCTCGTTCTCACATGTCTTCTAAATTTCAAATTCAAATCTCAATTAAGAAATCAAGACCAGAACGAATAAAAAACTATTTACAGAGGGGGGCAGTCTGCCTTATTGTAATGTACAACTAGCTTAAGGAAGATCTAATCCGTGGTATGTTATGTCTATGGCTTAAGAAAATAAAATAGACAGACAGACGTCAGATCAGATGAAAATGTCAGCTTTACAAATTACCAATATAAATTAAGTTGAAGATATTAAATCTATCAGAGATAACTAAAAATATGCTTTTCAGGTGTTTAGCAGTATCAAATAAAATATAAAAATGAGTCACATGAGTTGATACAATATCAAAAGATAAAAAGGTATGGTTTGTATAGTGTTATAAAACGTAAATAGATTAAAAGATGTGGAATGAATACCACACTGTCACACCGGTTTTAAAGCCAAACGGTTGGATTTGCTGTCTTAAAATATTCACAGTATAAGTACCTCGTTGATCCAAAGCCATACAAATTGTCAAAAATGTTTTAAATGCTTTTAAATGGGGCACCCATCCATGTAAAGGAGACGGGGAGGGTGAAAAAAATAAATGTTTAGAACTTTTTAAGTAGATAAATACTGTGTTTTTTGTTTTAAAAAATATTGAAAAACAAAGGAATGAGAAGCCACCAAAGTCAGCTTTTTTTGCAAAATATTGTTCCGAAGAATTTCATAACTTCCCATTGATCTATGAACTTCAAATTTGGTGATAATATTTATTATTACGTATATTTTACCAACAAATACCAATGTATTGATAAATCTGACTTTTTCTTTGAAATTCCCTCATTTTTCCTATTACAACCAACTTAATTTTACGGTCTGGTACGGATCCCTAAATGTGCGAAGTCCAACACGCACTTGGCCGGTTTTCTACTTAATTTTTTTATACAACAACTTAATGCTTATGGGTGTAATGGCGGTCTTATATCCCTGACAGCGATATCAAACAGACAAATTTACCTTTTTTTTGTTTGATTGATAATCTCACATAGAACCATCACACTTGATGCCATGATGTGGTCGACGGCAAAGCACGCTTGCCTAAAAATAACCTATTCACTCTTGACTTAAAGACTCCCAGGTTGTAGCTATCAGGAAACACAGCTGTATCCGTCTTCGGAATCCAAAAGTTAGTCATCCACAACTAATGTCGTACGGAATGCGCCATTTAACATCTAAATACTACAAACACAGTTGAGAGTACAAGATGACGAGTCTGCGTAGGACTCGGCACTCGAGTGGGCTGCCAGCATTCATTATGTAGGTATAGAAGCATGACTCGATAGTATCGGGGTTATAACAACGTACAAGATTTGTGCCTGGTTGATGGCAACAGGCTTACCCTCACTTCACGACCTTGGTGATTTCTCGAGGCGATTCGATTTATATCACAAGGATAACCGATTTTTACCCGGCTGCAAGGAAAGGGTTACGTTTTTCGCGCGTATCTTGTATGTTTGTATGTATTTAATATAATTTATTACCTCATATCTTTCAAACCACTTGACGGATTTTTAACCGACTTCAAAAAAAGGAGGAGGTTCTCAATTCGTCGGAATCTTTTTTTTTATGTATGTTCCCCGATTACTCAAAGACGCCTGGACCGATTTCAAAAATTCTTCTTTTGTTTGAAAGGGTATACTTCCTAGTTGGTCCCATAATCATCAGGTCAGGATCTGATGATGGAATCTTAGAGAAATCGAGGGAACTCCTCAAATGTAATAGGCAAATATATAGCGATTTTGGTATTTTCATCAACAATGCAATCATTTGCACTCAGAAAGTATCATTTGGTGAAGTGGAACTGATGAAGAAGACCACAGATGGCCACTGGAACTCCTAAATGCTAAATATGTCACGGGCATAAGATATCTCGAATAGTTAACCGACTATAATGAAGCAAATACTTATAAATAAATGGTACTGATGAAAATGGCACCCAGTTCGATGGTGCCATTTTCCACTTTCAATATTAGTATGATAGTAGTAGGATACGGCAGAATAACACTTAAGCTATAATTTATAATGATAGAAGTACCATATCCAAACGGGCAGAGCCGCGGGCGTCAGCTAGTAAATTTACACCTCTGCGGAGCCTACAGTAAGATGGTTGTTTAAACAAGTGTCAAGCGTCGCCCACTGCTCGCCTCCTTAGTGTAATATACGATGTTATTATTGTAAAGATATTCCTTTTGTGTGTTCATAGTTGAAGCTTCGCTAATGAGTAATTATTGTGTATTGTTGGTAAGCCTACGTAAGCTGAGGAGGATAAAATATAAATAGATAGATAATTAGGTAGAATACTCATTTTTGTGCACCATAACCTGGTCGTGGTCGTGGTGGCCCCTTGGTTATGACCTCGCCTGTCGTGCTTGAGGTTCAAACCCGGGCGGGTACCAATTTGACTTTTTCAAATTCATAATGTACTTTTTAAATTTATCTTGGACATCACACACTTCGACAACGGTGAAGGAAAACCTCGTGAGGAAACCTAGACTTATCACACTTCATCATCAGCCTTTTTAATGTTCCCACTGCTGGAACACAGGTCTCCTCTCTGTGCGAGGGAATGGGCCAAAATCCACCACGCGGGCCCAGTGCGGGTTGGTGGATGTCACATGTCTTCGAATTTTTGTTTCTAGGACATGCCGGTTTCCTTACAATGTTTTTCTTCACCGTTTTGAGAGCAGTGGTGGTGAAATAATTTACACAAAGTAAAGCTTGCCTGGGTTTGAACCCACGACCTACAACTCCGCGGCCGATATCACTAGGCCACTATTGCACTGCACACTACACACTTTTATCACACAAATATTATAACGGCGAAGATTTGTGAGTGTGTGCGTTTGTTATGACTCTTTCACGCAAATGCTACTGAACGAATCTGGATGAAATTGGGCACAGAGATAGATTATAGTCAGGAATAGCGCATAGAATACATATTAACCTGGGATTATGTTCCCTTGGGATAATTTTCGACATTCACGCGGGCAAAGCCGCTTGCAGAAGTTAATAGCGAATATAAGTTTTAAATCGCCAACTCGTCTTTAGCGTACTTGGTGATCAATGCTCATGCCTTCTCTGTATGAGTAGAGGCACGAGCCCTGCAGTGGGACTGTTACAAGCTGGTATTATTATTATTTTAACCAAGGTTGGTCAAACGGTTGCAAGCGCTACTCTGCAGCACGAGGTTCTGGGTTCGATAACGAGGTTAGGCACTGTTAGGGCGGTTACGCACTACATCCAATCCGTGTCCGTGAAATTTCGGTTCCGACTTAGCCGTAGTACTTCTTGTAGGGAAGCTTAGACACTACATCCGAACTCTATCCATCCTAAAATAAATTACTGAAGAGCAATCTGCCTGTATTTTCCCAAGTTGTCTTCGGCTTCCAGTCTAACTGGATTCAGCTGAGTACCAGTGTTTTACATGGAGCGACTGCCTATCTGACCTCCACAACCCAGTAACTGTGTAACACGGTAGCCCTTGACAAGACTGGTTTTACTTGGAGCGACTATTGGTTTTACATGAAGCGACTGCCTATCTGACCACCACATCCCAGTAAATGGGTAACACGATAGCCCTTAGCAAGACTGGTTTTACATGGAGCGACTACTGGTTTTACATGAAGCAACTGCCTATCCGACCTCCACAACCCAGTAAATGGGTAACACGATAGCCCTTAGCAAAACTGGTTCTACATGGAGCGACTACTGGTTTTACATGAAGCTACTGCCTATCTGACCTCCACAACCCAGTAACTGGGTAACACGATAGCCCTTAGCAAGACTGGTTCTACATGGAGCGACTACTGGTTTTACATCTGGCCACTGACTAAGTGACCTCCACAACCCAGTAACTGGGTAACACGATACCCCTTGGCAAGACTGGTTTTACATGGAGCGACTACTGGTTTTACATGAAGCGACTGCCTATCTGACCTCCACAACCCAGTAATTGGGTAACACGATAGCCCTAAGCAAGACTGGTTTTATATGGACCGACTACTGGTTTTACATGAAGCGACTTCCTATCTGCCCACCACAACCCAGTAACTGGGTAACACGATATCTCTTGTTAGATCTCAGGCTTCTAACTATCCGTTACGACTGTCAAAGATCTTCAATTGACAGCCGGGACCAACGGCTTAACCTGGTTTCCGAAGCATCTCGGTGTGTTGAAAATGATCACCCATCCACGAACCGACCTTATCAAGCCTAGCTTAACCTTAAAGATCGAACCGAGCTCCTTATTACTCAAGAGCAAAGGTAGTACTTAATAATGTAAGTAAATAAACTCTACCTACCCCGATCCCTAGACTCATTGATACCAAATTCAGACAACGAATAATTTCCTCAGAAATATAGGAAAACCGCAACTAGGAGAATTAGTGAAAAACACTCAAAGGAGTTTCGGGCCTGATTCCAATGAAATACCCGTTTGAGTGTTTCGAATTTGGCCATCCACGCACACTTGAAAAACATCCTGAATATCACAAAATACGCGTTATAAACATAACTTTTATCGAGTATTCGTTATCTACGAATCACTTCAGTTAGGTCAAAGGTGACCGTGTGTTATCAATGTCGCTTATCGGTGCTTAATGATTTACTCAATGATTTCAATAGTTAGGTTAGGGGAATACCTAAACGTAGGGGAGACTGGGTACGGTTGAAGCAGGGTACAGTTGAAACAACGCTAATAACTCGTGAACTATTAGGGGGGTACAGGGGGAAAAAGATGCGGTCGGCGAGTCCGGACATGAATTAAAGTGACGCGTTGCACTTCGCGCTATTATATTTTTTCGACAAAAAGTAAGTATTTTCTATTGTTTTCTTTTTCAAATTACTTTGTTGATATTGTGAAATTTCATTTTGAGTGATTTTCTGCTTTATTGTTATATTTTGAAGGTTTGAAAACCGTGATTCGTTTTTGTTTATGTTGTTTTGTCTCGACGCTATGTTTTTTTTTATTAGCGGTTGAGGGGTATGAGGACGGATGAAGCAATTATTGTAGGTACGATTGAAACAATGATAACCGTTGCCGTTTTCGTTGTAGATGCCCCGAAAGCGATCAGAAAAACTTCAAGAGGCGAGTTTCATATAATTCACTACGAAAATGCGTATTCAGAAGTTCTTAATTCTTTATTGTACACTAAACAAACAACATTACATACATGTGATAATAAAGTTTATGTACAAAGGCGAGCTTAACTCAATGCTGAGTTCAAACCTCTAGGGTTTGCTGTTAGAGAACTCAGGGTGACAGAGAAAGTTGACAATTTTAGAGGGCAGGCATCCAGTGTACAATATTAAAATAAACCTCCAGAGAAGGGCTGTCGCGTAGGGATAGAGATAGGGGAGAGAGTTCCAGAGACGCACTGCTGTAGCAGAGAAAGAGCCATCATAGCGGCTGGATGTGTGTCGCGGAGGACGAAGGGGAAGAGAAGTGGCAGTGCGACAGGGTTTATCTCTAGGCACGAGATATTCAAAGCGTTCACTCAGGCATTGAGGAGAATTAGGATTGTGCAGGATAGTATAGAGAAGGGATAGGATATGGGTATCTCGACGACACCGAATCGGCAGCCACTTTAATCGGTTCCGAAACTCCGACACATGGTCGTATTTGCGGAGGCCAAAAATAAAGCGGATGCACAAGTTCTGCAGTCGCTCGAGTTTATTAAGGAGTACCTCCGTTGCATCTAGAAAACAGACATCCGCATATTCTATGAGCGGTAGAAGAAGAGATTGCGCAAGAGTAATCTTAGTGTGAAATGGTAAGAATTTTTGGAAAAGTTTAAGGGACTGAAAGGAGTAAAAGACTCTCTTACTCACATTTGCAATATGGACCTCCCAAGAGAGGTTAGTGTCCATATGAACGCCTAGATTTGCGGTTTTGGACTAATCTATGGTCACTGAATCATACACTATCGGCCGGAGAGACTGGTGATCCAATAGGTTGAGCATGTATCTAACCACCAACAATGAGCGCTTGCGATTTGCTTGGGTTCAGTAAGAGTCCGTGGGATTTAGCCCACTTGTTAATATTTTCAAGGTCACTGTTGATGGCAGCCACAGCCTTAACGAATTCGCCTACTTTAAAATGACGATATAACTGCAAGTCGTCTGATAGTCTGATAGTTAGAAGAAAGGACCTTAGTGATAGCATTTATAAAAATTGAGAAGAGAAGAGGAGAGAGGACGCCACCCTGAGGAACGCCCGCAGTCAATTCACACCATTTAGAGGAACACTCATCGGATTGAACAGACTGCGAGCGGCCCCGAAGATAAGATGTGAACCACTCAATTACTGGAGCAGAGACATTAAGGGTGGAAAGGATTCCTAAGAGAATGTCAAAGTCAACTGAGTTGAAGGCACTGCTGAAGTCCAGTAAAACCAATACAGTTAGAGACCTATTCTCCATAGCCAGTCTTATGTCGTCAGTTATTTTAACAAGAGTTGTTACAGTATTGTGGCTAGGTCTGAAACCAGATTGGTAAATGATAAATGATTTTATTTCTGTAAGTTGGTTTGTACAAACACTTTTACATGTCGAATATATTTTTAAAACTAGATGAGGTCGGCGTTTCCTATCTGACTACTCTGAGAAGAAAGGCCGAAACAAACTCAGAGGTCACAGTCTCTTTTAAAGTCCTGACAAAATCTTGATTAGATCATGTGAAGACCATGTAGACTGATGTCTGAAATGGTCTTTTGAGGAAAGAACCAGCCAGATTGAGTGGACCTGTCCAGTCAGTGCACGCATTTGTCAATAACCGAGCAGCTCAACTCAGAATTTAAGGAGCTCAACGATTCGACGAACAATACCAAAGAAAGGACATTCGGGTAGGCCGCATAAACTACTCAAACTGCCAGACCATAATTAAAAACTAAGATAAATTTAAATAAAAACAAAAAAAAAAATATCCACATAGTCTTCACATTCACAATAATTAAAATAAAATAATATAATACTTTAAAAAGTAAATATTCTTGTCATTGCAAGAAAAAAAAAAAAAAAAAAAATTTATAATAACAAAATGCATAGTGCAAAATATAATAAAAAAACAAAATTAATTGGAGCAGCTCAATCCCAAGCCTTTTTGTCCTCCATGTAATCTTTTGTTGTATAAAACGCTTTCTGGCACAACTTACGTTTAATGAAAGACTTGAATTTATTAAGACTTAGATCTTGTACGTGGCTTGGAAGCTTATTATAAAAGCGTACACATTGACATCTAAACGAGCCACCTATTTTCTTGAGCCTTGTTGTAGGTACTACTGGTTGGAGTTGCGATATCAAACAGACAAATTTACCTTTTTTTTGTTTGATTGATAATCTCACATAGAACCATCACACTTGATGCCATGATGTGGTCGACGGCAAAGCACGCTTGCCTAAAAATAACCTGTTCACTCTTGACTTAAAGACCGCCAGGTTGTAGCTATCAGGAAACACAGCTGTATCCGTCTTCGGAATCCAAAAGTTAGTCATCCACAACTAATGTCGTACGGAATGCGCCATTTAACATCTAAATACTACAAACACAGTTGAGCACACTACAAGATGACGAGTCTGCGTAGGACTCGGCACTCGAGTGGGCTGCCAGCATTCATTATGTAGGTATAGAAGGATGACTCGATAGTATCGGGGTTATAACAACGTACAAGATTTGTGCCTGGTTGATGGCAACAGGATTACCCTCACTTCACGATCTTGGTGATTTCTCGAGGCGATTCGATTTATATCACAAGGATAACCGATTTTTACCCGGCTGCAAGGAAAGGGTTACGTTTTTCGCGCGTATCTTGTATGTTTGTATGTATTTAATATAATTTATTACCTCATATCTTTCAAACCACTTGACGGATTTTTAACCGACTTCAAAAAAAGGAGGAGGTTCTCAATTCGTCGGAATCTTTTTTTTTTATGTATGTTCCCCGATTACTCAAAGACGCCTGGACCGATTTCAAAAATTCTTCTTTTGTTTGAAAGGGTATACTTCCTAGTTGGTCCCATAATCATCAGGTCAGGATCTGATGATGGAATCTTAGAGAAATCGAGGGAACTCCTCAAATGTAATAGGCAAACATATAGCGATTTTGGTATTTTCATCAACAATGCAATCATTTGCACTCAGAAAGTATCATTTGGTGAAGTGGAACTGATGAAGAAGACTACAGATGGCCACTGGAACTCCTAAATGCTAAATATGTCACGGGCATAAGATATCTCGAATAGTTAACCGACTATAATGAAGCAAATACTTATAAATAAATGGTACTGATGAAAATGGCACCCAGTTCGATGGTGCCATTTTCCACTTTCAATATTAGTATGATAGTAGTAGGATACGGCAGAATAACACTTAAGCTATAATTTATAATGATAGAAGTACCATATCCAAACGGGCAGAGCCGCGGGCGTCAGCTAGTAAATTTACACCTCTGCGGAGCCTACAGTAAGATGGTTGTTTAAACAAGTGTCAAGCGTCGCCCACTGCTCGCCTCCTTAGTGTAATATACGATGTTATTATTGTAAAGATATTCCTTTTGTGTGTTCATAGTTGAAGCTTCGCTAATGAGTAATTATTGTGTATTGTTGGTAAGCCTACGTAAGCTGAGGAGGATAAAATATAAATAGATAGATAATTAGGTAGAATACTCATTTTTGTGCACCATAACCTGGTCGTGGTCGTGGTGGCCCCTTGGTTATGACCTCGCCTGTCGTGCTTGAGGTTCAAACCCGGGCGGGTACCAATTTGACTTTTTCAAATTCATAATGTACTTTTTAAATTTATCTTGGACATCACACACTTCGACAACGGTGAAGGAAAACCTCGTGAGGAAACCTAGACTTATCACACTTCATCATCAGCCTTTTTAATGTTCCCACTGCTGGAACACAGGTCTCCTCTCTGTGCGAGGGAATGGGCCAAAATCCACCACGCGGGCCCAGTGCGGGTTGGTGGATGTCACATGTCTTCGAATTTTTGTTTCTAGGACATGCCGTTTCCTTACAATGTTTTTCTTCACCGTTTTGAGAGCAGTGGTGGTGAAATAATTTACACAAAGTAAAGCTTGCCTGGGTTTGAACCCACGACCTACAACTCCGCGGCCGATATCACTAGGCCACTATTGCACTGCACACTACACACTTTTATCACACAAATATTATAACGGCGAAGATTTGTGAGTGTGTGCGTTTGTTATGACTCTTTCACGCAAATGCTACTGAACGAATCTGGATGAAATTGGGCACAGAGATAGATTATAGTCAGGAATAGCGCATAGAATACATATTAACCTGGGATTATGTTCCCTTGGGATAATTTTCGACATTCACGCGGGCAAAGCCGCTTGCAGAAGTTAATAGCGAATATAAGTTTTAAATCGCCAACTCGTCTTTAGCGTACTTGGTGATCAATGCTCATGCCTTCTCTGTATGAGTAGAGGCACGAGCCCTGCAGTGGGACTTTTACAAGCTGGTATTATTATTATTTTAACCAAGGTTGGTCAAACGGTTGCAAGCGCTACTCTGCAGCACGAGGTTCTGGGTTCGATAACGAGGTTAGGCACTGTTAGGGCGGTTACGCACTACATCCAATCCGTGTCCGTGAAATTTCGGTTCCGACTTAGCCGTAGTACTTCTTGTAGGGAAGCTTAGACACTACATCCGAACTCTATCCATCCTAAAATAAATTACTGAAGAGCAATCTGCCTGTATTTTCCCAAGTTGTCTTCGGCTTCCAGTCTAACTGGATTCAGCTGAGTACCAGTGTTTTACATGGAGCGACTGCCTATCTGACCTCCACAACCCAGTAACTGTGTAACACGGTAGCCCTTGACAAGACTGGTTTTACTTGGAGCGACTATTGGTTTTACATGAAGCGACTGCCTATCTGACCACCACATCCCAGTAAATGGGTAACACGATAGCCCTTAGCAAGACTGGTTTTACATGGAGCGACTACTGGTTTTACATGAAGCAACTGCCTATCCGACCTCCACAACCCAGTAAATGGGTAACACGATAGCCCTTAGCAAAACTGGTTCTACATGGAGCGACTACTGGTTTTACATGAAGCTACTGCCTATCTGACCTCCACAACCCAGTAACTGGGTAACACGATAGCCCTTAGCAAGACTGGTTCTACATGGAGCGACTACTGGTTTTACATCTGGCCACTGACTAAGTGACCTCCACAACCCAGTAACTGGGTAACACGATACCCCTTGGCAAGACTGGTTTTACATGGAGCGACTACTGGTTTTACATGAAGCGACTGCCTATCTGACCTCCACAACCCAGTAATTGGGTAACACGATAGCCCTAAGCAAGACTGGTTTTATATGGACCGACTACTGGTTTTACATGAAGCGACTTCCTATCTGCCCACCACAACCCAGTAACTGGGTAACACGATATCTCTTGTTAGATCTCAGGCTTCTAACTATCCGTTACGACTGTCAAAGATCTTCAATTGACAGCCGGGACCAACGGCTTAACCTGGTTTCCGAAGCATCTCGGTGTGTTGAAAATGATCACCCATCCACGAACCGACCTTATCAAGCCTAGCTTAACCTTAAAGATCGAACCGAGCTCCTTATTACTCAAGAGCAAAGGTAGTACTTAATAATGTAAGTAAATAAACTCTACCTACCCCGATCCCTAGACTCATTGATACCAAATTCAGACAACGAATAATTTCCTCAGAAATATAGGAAAACCGCAACTAGGAGAATTAGTGAAAAACACTCAAAGGAGTTTCGGGCCTGATTCCAATGAAATACCCGTTTGAGTGTTTCGAATTTGGCCATCCACGCACACTTGAAAAACATCCTGAATATCACAAAATACGCGTTATAAACATAACTTTTATCGAGTATTCGTTATCTACGAATCACTTCAGTTAGGTCAAAGGTGACCGTGTGTTATCAATGTCGCTTATCGGTGCTTAATGATTTACTCAATGATTTCAATAGTTAGGTTAGGGGAATACCTAAACGTAGGGGAGACTGGGTACGGTTGAAGCAGGGTACAGTTGAAACAACGCTAATAACTCGTGAACTATTAGGGGGGTACAGGGGGAAAAAGATGCGGTCGGCGAGTCCGGACATGAATTAAAGTGACGCGTTGCACTTCGCGCTATTATATTTTTTCGACAAAAAGTAAGTATTTTCTATTGTTTTCTTTTTCAAATTACTTTGTTGATATTGTGAAATTTCATTTTGAGTGATTTTCTGCTTTATTGTTATATTTTGAAGGTTTGAAAACCGTGATTCGTTTTTGTTTATGTTGTTTTGTCTCGACGCTATGTTTTTTTTTATTAGCGGTTGAGGGGTATGAGGACGGATGAAGCAATTATTGTAGGTACGATTGAAACAATGATAACCGTTGCCGTTTTCGTTGTAGATGCCCCGAAAGCGATCAGAAAAACTTCAAGAGGCGAGTTTCATATAATTCACTACGAAAATGCGTATTCAGAAGTTCTTAATTCTTTATTGTACACTAAACAAACAACATTACATACATGTGATAATAAAGTTTATGTACAAAGGCGAGCTTAACTCAATGCTGAGTTCAAACCTCTAGGGTTTGCTGTTAGAGAACTCAGGGTGACAGAGAAAGTTGACAATTTTAGAGGGCAGGCATCCAGTGTACAATATTAAAATAAACCTCCAGAGAAGGGCTGTCGCGTAGGGATAGAGATAGGGGAGAGAGTTCCAGAGACGCACTGCTGTAGCAGAGAAAGAGCCATCATAGCGGCTGGATGTGTGTCGCGGAGGACGAAGGGGAAGAGAAGTGGCAGTGCGACAGGGTTTATCTCTAGGCACGAGATATTCAAAGCGTTCACTCAGGCATTGAGGAGAATTAGGATTGTGCAGGATAGTATAGAGAAGGGATAGGATATGGGTATCTCGACGACACCGAATCGGCAGCCACTTTAATCGGTTCCGAAACTCCGACACATGGTCGTATTTGCGGAGGCCAAAAATAAAGCGGATGCACAAGTTCTGCAGTCGCTCGAGTTTATTAAGGAGTACCTCCGTTGCATCTAGAAAACAGACATCCGCATATTCTATGAGCGGTAGAAGAAGAGATTGCGCAAGAGTAATCTTAGTGTGAAATGGTAAGAATTTTTGGAAAAGTTTAAGGGACTGAAAGGAGTAAAAGACTCTCTTACTCACATTTGCAATATGGACCTCCCAAGAGAGGTTAGTGTCCATATGAACGCCTAGATTTGCGGTTTTGGACTAATCTATGGTCACTGAATCATACACTATCGGCCGGAGAGACTGGTGATCCAATAGGTTGAGCATGTATCTAACCACCAACAATGAGCGCTTGCGATTTGCTTGGGTTCAGTAAGAGTCCGTGGGATTTAGCCCACTTGTTAATATTTTCAAGGTCACTGTTGATGGCAGCCACAGCCTTAACGAATTCGCCTACTTTAAAATGACGATATAACTGCAAGTCGTCTGATAGTCTGATAGTTAGAAGAAAGGACCTTAGTGATAGCATTTATAAAAATTGAGAAGAGAAGAGGAGAGAGGACGCCACCCTGAGGAACGCCCGCAGTCAATTCACACCATTTAGAGGAACACTCATCGGATTGAACAGACTGCGAGCGGCCCCGAAGATAAGATGTGAACCACTCAATTACTGGAGCAGAGACATTAAGGGTGGAAAGGATTCCTAAGAGAATGTCAAAGTCAACTGAGTTGAAGGCACTGCTGAAGTCCAGTAAAACCAATACAGTTAGAGACCTATTCTCCATAGCCAGTCTTATGTCGTCAGTTATTTTAACAAGAGTTGTTACAGTATTGTGGCTAGGTCTGAAACCAGATTGGTAAATGATAAATGATTTTATTTCTGTAAGTTGGTTTGTACAAACACTTTTACATGTCGAATATATTTTTAAAACTAGATGAGGTCGGCGTTTCCTATCTGACTACTCTGAGAAGAAAGGCCGAAACAAACTCAGAGGTCACAGTCTCTTTTAAAGTCCTGACAAAATCTTGATTAGATCATGTGAAGACCATGTAGACTGATGTCTGAAATGGTCTTTTGAGGAAAGAACCAGCCAGATTGAGTGGACCTGTCCAGTCAGTGCACGCATTTGTCAATAACCGAGCAGCTCAACTCAGAATTTAAGGAGCTCAACGATTCGACGAACAATACCAAAGAAAGGACATTCGGGTAGGCCGCATAAACTACTCAAACTGCCAGACCATAATTAAAAACTAAGATAAATTTAAATAAAAACAAAAAAAAAAAATATCCACATAGTCTTCACATTCACAATAATTAAAATAAAATAATATAATACTTTAAAAAGTAAATATTCTTGTCATTGCAAGAAAAAAAAAAAAAAAAAAAAATTATAATAACAAAATGCATAGTGCAAAATATAATAAAAAAACAAAATTAATTGGAGCAGCTCAATCCCAAGCCTTTTTGTCCTCCATGTAATCTTTTGTTGTATAAAACGCTTTCTGGCACAACTTACGTTTAATGAAAGACTTGAATTTATTAAGACTTAGATCTTGTACGTGGCTTGGAAGCTTATTATAAAAGCGTACACATTGACATCTAAACGAGCCACCTATTTTCTTGAGCCTTGTTGTAGGTACTACTGGTTGGAGTTGAAGGCCATCATCTCCTACCGCCTTAGTGGAGATGGATAGGATACATTCCTTAATGTCTACTTCAGCAATCGGCTGGAAAGAGAAAAAAGTATTTGCTGGCAAAGGAAGATTAGAGAGTTCTTTGAGAGTGGAGGAAGAAGAAGTTAATTTATTATATATATTTTTTTTTATTTTTTTTTCTTTAAATTCATTATAGACAGCAGCTGTTGCTCAGCTTGTTTTTCTACCACATTTAATTTGAGATATGGAAATCCATCGACCACATAGCCACGGTCGATGTGGAAATCTTATATTATCATTTAATTCAATTATTAAGACCGATGTTTTTTTTTTTTTCGTTTATTTGTGTTAATTTGTAAGTTTAAACCAGAGCAGAATAGCTCTTTTTATGTTTATTTGGTTCAGGAAACAATTATTAAGACTGATAGAAATGATGCCTTACTACAATTTAACAATTTCGTGTTGATTACGAATAAATAAACTGATTTTGTATTACTTATTTGTTTATGTTTCAACTGACCCCTATCACTGTTTCAACCGCCCCTGGCAATGGGTACGGTTGAGACAGAGGCGCATTATTTTATTAAATTCTTCTAGTCTAGTAAATATGGCAGTTGAGCCTATAATTCTGAGATGTATTTGAAGACGAAAGTCTATTCTGTCATTTTAAGTGTTTTGCTGTTTGTTATGTTTCAAAATGGCTGTGCTACGGACTTTCAAACCAAAATTGTTTCAACCGTACCCAGTCTCCCCTATTGTTTCTGGGAATGCCATTAGAATTGCGACATATTTAATTATTATCGAGAAAATTGATGTTATATATTATTTAAGACTTCAGTGTGTATGAGTGTTATTTCTGCACTATTATTGTAACTTTTTGTTAAAATTTAGTTTTTAATTCCCGACGGAAAAAGAGAGGTTTTAAGAGTTCGATGTTAATGAGTATTTGGGCATCATAGCTCGTAAATGGATGTACAAATTTTGATTTAGTTTTTTTTTGTTTGAATTGTGATTTTTATCAAATCAAATCAAATCTTTTATTGTGGGCATAGGTTATACAGACAGATGTTAGGTAAATTTCAGTTCCATTATGTCCTGCCTAGTAGGCATACAATAATTAAGTCAACATGCAAAATAATCATAGATATCATATATAAAGCAAATCTTACAAAATACGAATTAGACGCATGGTGACAGATTGTAGTAGATACTAATTATGTATTAAGAAAATCCTGGATCGTGTAGTAGGCTTTGTCAATTAAAAAATTACGTAATTTATATTTGAATAGTGGCCGTTCCTTAGTGTTTAAAATGTCCACAGGTATCCTATTGTAAATTTTAGATGCCATCCCGAAAAGACTTTTACTCAGAAGAGCAGTTCTATGTGGTATACTGGATATTTTAAGTATATATCTTTTTGATTTTAGTTCACCGAATAGATTTTTATTAATTTTTACTAATTTTAACTTTTTTTTTGTCGATAGTGTTCTTAGCTATGTTTGATTAAAATCGGTTTGTGTGGCGTTTAACTGTTTGGATCGGGCGGTTTTCGCAAGATATCGTGTCGTAATCAAAGCGTGTCTACTAATTGATATATTAAATAGCATGCAAAAAAATGTGTTGGTGGTTAAGGTTACTATTGATGTAACAATAGTAGATAGGCCAATAAATAAATAAAATAAATATGCATCTATCGGACGGATAGGTGTAGGTTCTCGGATGGTTCCGATGTTCGGTGATCGTGTGGCATCCCTCCGCAGACCACGGCCCACCTTTCATCCCTCTGTTCGCAAGAATCCAACTTTCTCAGAAGACCAACTTTAATTTTGTATGTAGTTTTATTATTTTATTTTCTTGTGTCGCATGTCCTGTTCACGTGAAGACCTTATGACTACGTCAGCGGAGAGCGTTGCCGTGCTTAATATTGGGTATTTAACTACTGAAAAAGAGTCTGTTTGTCATCAACACGCTAAGAAAAAGAAAAATCGGGCTGTCTTTCTATCTAGGTATATAACCAATCACTTTACACTCGAGCGAATCCGCGGGAGAGCAGTGGTGGCCCAGTGGCAGCGGAAGATATGTGACAGAATAGATAGAATAAAAAAATCGAAGATATGTGACATCCACCAACCCACACTGGGTCCGCGTGGTGAATTACAGACCATTCCCTCTCACAGAGGGGAGGCCTGTTTCCCAGCAGTGGGAACATTAAAAGGCTGATGAAACCGCGGGAGCCATGTACAATTGCTATAGCATATCGTATCGAGATATGACACGCACATGTCACTATTATTTGAATATAGCTTCTGCTTCTGGCTTCGCCCGCGTGAATAGTATTTTCTTATCCCAAGGGAACATTATACTGGGATGAAAAGTAGCCTATGTGCTTTTCCAGACCATAATCTATCTCTGTGACAAAATTCATCCAGATCCGTTCAGCAGTTCTGGCGTCATTGAGTAACACACATACATCCATCCAAACTTTCGCATTTATAATATTGGTCGTTATTAAAATATACGTAACTAGAGGACGCCTCGCGGTTTCATCCGCGTAGTTCCCGTTCCCGTGAGAATACAGGGATAAAAAGTAGCCTATGTCACCCGGGGATAGAGTAGCTTCCCAACGGTGAAAGAATTTTTGAAATCGGTCCAGTAATTTTGGAGCCTATTCGGTACAAACAAACAAACAAACAAAAAAATCTTTCCTCTTTATAATATTGTATACGTAATAATAAAAATTAACACCAAATTTGAAGTTCATAGGTCATTGAGAAAACAATGACCTGAAAAACAAAGGAATGGGAAGCTACCAACTTCTCATTCCACTCTACTCAACGAGCTCTAAACAACGATACCCACTCGATGGGGAAGGTCAAAGATTTGTTTTTTCGAGCCCTCCTTTATCTGTATGGGAGCCCTCTTAAAATTTGATGGCTCAGGGTCCACAAGATGCTTATACTGTGCAAATTTGAAGACTGTAGCTCCAACGGTTTGGCTATAAAATCTGTGTGACAGAGGACAGACAGACAGGCCGACAGACAGACAGGCCGACAGACAGACATCCGAGTGACAGCAATATAGGGCTCCCTTCGGGTACGGAACTTTAAAACATTAATTCTACGTGTACAATAGCGTTCTCATCGCTAACAGCGATATCTACTAGACAACCTAAACAGAAAGGAAATTAATAATTTCCAGCTGAGTATTTTTCAAGCTCTATTTTGCCTGAAATCATGTTAAAATTTGGCTTTAAAGTAACGTTTCTACCTCATAAATATCAATTTGGAAACCTGCCATAAGTCAGGACAAGTCTAAATATACGTTAAATACTAAAAACATTACCTTTGTACGTACTTAAAGAGTTGTGTAACTATTTTGTTGTACAATAAGTATATTTTATTCTATATTTAGTTTTCTGTGACGTCTTCTTGTTTATTTTTTTAAATGTTAGAACCTAGTCAGAAGAATTGCTTAATTTAAGCTTTTTTCTCGCAGAACGTATGGTCGATGGGGCGAAAAGTTCTGGAGCGGCGACCGCGAATCGGAAGATGAAATGTTGGAAGCTCTTCCTCTAAGTGGACTAACGACCTGGTTAAGGCTTTGGGAATCCGATGGATCCACGGCACACATGACCGATCAGTATGGCGATACTTGGGGAAGGCCTATTTCCAGCAGTGGACGTCTCTCGGCTAAAATAGTGACGACATAATGATTGTTAAAATTGAACTAAGTACCTATACAACTATTATTGAATGTTTTTGCACCTAGGTACATGTACTCTTGGGGAAAAACTCTAGTGATTAGGTATTTTAAGGATAATTACTAATGTTATCCTTAAAAAAACTGCCAAGTGCGAGTCGGAATCATGGATCAAGGGTTCCGGTATGCGGGACTGGGTCTGTGGGGAAAGTCTCCGAAACTCCATTAGGGAGGACAAACATCGCCGTTCATGTGCAAACTTGTTTGCCAAACACGTCATTAATCAAGATTTTCGTCAAACACAACAAACACTTAGACTGTTTGACAAACACGTAAAATTTGTCAAACAAATTTGATTTTACAGGGCACTTAATAAGATTATGGGATTGTCAAGCGCTATCGATCAAGTGATCAATCTCTTACATTTTGACATTTGAATCATCGCCATCGCTGAACTCAATTTAGGCTTTGTCTAAAGTCTTGACAGACGAACAAGAAAGTGGACATAAAGATTCTGTTATCCTTTCTAGTTACGGAACCCTAACAATAATACATTTAGCTTGTTCTAATTTTATAGTCCAACGTCATTATTTCGGAACAATTTTCCTGTAAGAACATATTCCTTGTTCAGTCATTCGATCAGCGTCTCGACGAATTATACCAATTACAAAATAAATATTCATAAATACCATAAAGGTCGTATTGAGGGGATCGCATGAAGAAGCCATATTAACAGACAAACATGGGTTTTCCAAAGATACATCCTTATTTAGGAAAAGCCTGCTTAATCCTAGTGGGAATATTGTTTTCTATTGCCGCAATAGCAATCATAATGGCTATCAACAGGGGACAGGCTGTCCCACTCACTTGTGGCTGCGATGAAACTACTCCCGAGGTTAGTAAATGATTTATTATTATAATACTACCACTAGTTGTCTCTGCATCACCCAAAGGTCGACTGGTAGAAAAATGCCTAAGGCATTAAGTCCGCCTCTATCCGTTTGTTTGCATGAAGTATTAAATAAATAATACAATACATAATAGGTATCTCTCTGTTTTAGAGAGATACCTTTCCAGCGCAAGAACCAGCGTGGATGAAGTTCGTTCCTTGAGAGAGGCTATGGTAGAGCGGACAGATTTGACATTAAGCCTTGTCTCCCAGTGGGGTGATGACAATCTGGTCTTCTTTAACGCCACCAAAACACAGGCGTGTCTTTTTACCGCTAAAAGGAGTCTTTTCGATCGGACGCCTACTTTTCGGGGTGCATCTGTTCGGCTCGAGCTCCTAGGCATGGAGTTGACATCCAGTCTCAACTTCGGCGCCTCCATTGAGTACAAAGCCCAAATTGCGGACAAAAAACTGGGCATCCTAAATAAGGTGAAGCGGTATTTTACGCCTGGACAGCTTTTAACCCTGTACAAAGCGCAAGTCCGATCCTGCATGGAGTATTGCAGCCACCTTTGGGTTGGCTCAGCTAAGTATCAGCTTGCCACGCTTGATTCGGTGGAACGCAGAGCCAAGAGGCTCACCGGCGACTTTGTACTGGTGGATACCAAGCTTCACAGCTTGGCTCATCGCCGCAAGGTTGCATGCTTGTCGGTCTTCTACAGACTGTATTTCGGTGAGTGTGCTCAAGAATGGAGTTCTTGACCTCCGACCTCATCCCACTAGCCCCATTCTACCATCGGACATCTAGACGCACTGCAAGTTACCATCCTTACCTTGTTGCCATTCCACCAATTCAAACCAAACGCTTCCAAACATCCTTCATAATGCGCACAGCAAATGAATGGAACTCACTACCTGCGTCTGTGTTTCCGAGCGCTTTCAACCCGAATCTCTTCAAAGTTAGAGTGAACAGGCTTCTTCTGGGTAAGCTCACTCCATCGTCGACTCTGTCTCTGTCACCTATGACTTAGACTGGAGTCATGAGCAAACCCATCACAAATAAAAAATAATAAAAAATTGATTGATGATTCTCAATAATTTAATAAAAAGGTAGGATCACGAGGCGTAACGCGACGCAATGGTGAATTCAAGTGACAGCGTGAAACTTCAAAGACCTGTATCGCCCGTGGTCTAAAAAAGGTATCTTACAAATGTCCCAAGATCATCTTTCTACTATTATAAATGCGAATTTATTTCTTGTAAATCTCGTATAAAACATATACTTACCCTAAAACCGTATTTGGATAATTTATTTCATCATCATATAATTAATAATAAACATTAATAGAAGGATAATTTATTTATAATTACCTTAAAATTACAATCCTACTTATATTATAAATGCAAAAGTTTCGATGGATGGGTATTTGTTACTCAATCACGCCAGAACGACTGAACGGATCTGGATGAAATATGGCACAGAGGTAGAGTATAGTCTGGAATAGTACATAGGGTGAAGACGCTAGTCGGCAGAAGACAGTTTAATCTAATAAAGAGTAGAAAAAGTGAATTCACAAAGTGTTTGTAATATCTTTTTAGGAATAGGCGAATTGTCCACGACAATTTTAATCTCTGCTATTGAATTAATCAAAACTGAACCTTTTTATCCTCTTCTAAAATATATTTTACACACTTATGTTTTGGTACAGTAGTCACAGCAGAACTTTGTGTCTCTGAAGTTGGCTGCAAGACCCTGCGCAGTTGCTATTTTTGTGTCAATGTTGAAGTAGAAGATAGCATTGTATAACTGCCTCTTTCCCTCGCTTACGCTTGTCACATCGTCCTATCTCGCGTCCTTAGCTGTAAACATTGCATTAGCATAATCAGCTTTTTTACGTTCCCACAGCTGGGACACATGCCTAATTTCTGTGAGAGGGAACGGGTCTTAACGGGTCTGATTGCTTCTAGGATATGTCACATTCCTTCTAGAGGAAGGTGACATATCCTAAGGAAAACAACTGTTTCCTCACAATTGTTTTCCTTGCACGTTTTTAGAGCAGAGGTGGTGAAATAATTTACACAAAGTACAGTTCCTGCCTGGGTTCGAACTAAGCCTGTCTGGGGCCCGGGGCGGAAAAAAAATCGAGAAAATGCAAAATGTTTGTGAGCCCGCTGAATTTAGGATGCAAGAGCGAGCGACCAAAGCTTTAAATTATTTTAATTCTCGCCTCATAAAGGTTAGGTTTTCTTGTGACCTTTCATGCAGGATATAAGAGCACAGGAGTTGCTTGACTACAGATCACGGTAATCTTTCCAACCCCATCTTTTTCCACCTACATTCTGTCGACTTATGCGGTAAACTTTGATGATCAAAACATTGTATGCAAGAGTGAGCGTCCCATGTCAAAGAGTTATGCCACTCCATAAACACAAATAAATGATAACTGTTTAGTAAATAAAATAAAAAAAATTATCGCAAGAGCGAGCGAAGCGATTTTTTTTCACTTTTTGTACATTGCCAACTTATGCAGAAAGGTCCGATTTAAACCGTTTTGATTTGTATCTTTGGGGCCTTTAAACAACACAAAACTGCCTTGCTTAGAATTTGATTGACTTATCCAGATACCAGGACCAGGGGCCCGAGGCGGACCGCTCCTCCACGCCCTCCCCCTTAGTCTTCCAACCACTGCTCATACTTGCTCCACACTTCATATAAAATAATAACTGTATTTTATCTATTTCCAGAACGGAACATTCAGAGAGACATGCCAAGCATATGGAGTCATCATTAAGTTGAAAGGACTTTCGCAAAGAAAAATTAATGTAACAGAAATTAATATTCGCACTGTCGAAGTCGGTGCGAACATTACAAACCTTTGCTCAAATGGTTCCCTCCAGTTGAACGGTACAATTTATAAATTTACTGGAACGAAGACAAAACTTTATTGACAGCCTGACGGCACACGGACATAATTATAGCCTAAAATCCCAATATTAAAATATGCAGGTATTATTGTTTTTGGTTAAACTTAATTTTCATTAATAATACTTGATAATAGAATAGATTGCTGCAGGGTTGTATGGTAATATCTAGCCGCAATTGCCTTAATTAAATAAATTAAAATTTATGTTTGATAGTTAACACCAAATATGTAAGTTTTTCAATTGAATCCAACGTGTTTTCAAAGAAAGTGCAAAATAGGAAAAAATGTAAGGTTTCAGCTCTTAGCTAGTTAGCTGAAACCTTACATTTTTGCTCTCAGTTGAGAGCTAGATGATGATGACAACTTAAAACATCTCCTATATCTAACTAAGAAATTTCTAGTGAAGGGCAAAGTTTGTTTTGGATTGCCTTCCTATATGTAAGCAAATTTATAGACGTATTCAAGTCAAAATATTGTGAGTAAGAATTTATAACGCGACTATTGTACCAAATAAAACATATTATTGATTGTTTAAGTTTTCTTTTTAATTCAATAAATGTTGTCTTTGCAAAGTCACGCAACCTGTATTCATCTACTGCTGGACATAGACCTCTCTTTTCTTATGCCAATCCCCATGATCCTGTGTCACCCTTGTCCAGGTGCTACCCATGACAACAAAGTCGTCCCATCTCGCGTCCGGACGGCCAACATTCCTTCTTTTTTTTTTTTTCTTCCTGTATCGTGGGTGCGTTTACAAACATATAAAATCACAACACCCAGAGCCGGAACAACTATCTGTAGGTCATACAAATATTTGTACCGTGCGGGAATCGAACCCACGACACGCAGCGCAGCAGTCAATCACTCAACCACTGCGCCAACCGTGCGTCCAATTCTGCCTGTCCTTGGTTGCCACTTGGTAACTGCCTCCCTCCTCCTTATTCACCTTACCTTTTTAATATTTTAATACTCAACCAAACCGAGGTCGGTCAATGGATTGGTGACCATTCCATGCTGAGACTCCTCTGTGCCTCGGTAATGTATGTAAAGAATTAAAAGTAAAGCTGTTAGTCCCGATTAACATTTGAAAATAAAATATTTGACCGTGAAATTTAGGGTGTTTGTATGTTTGTTACTCTTTCACGCAAAAACTACTGAACGGATCTGGATTAAATTTAGTACAGAGATAGATTATAGTCTGGAATAACACATAGGATACTTTTTATAATGAAAATATGTTTCATTGCGCAAATTTTCGACTTACTCGCGGGCGAAGCCGCTGGCAGAAGCTAGTTAGTTTAGTATTCCTATATACTATATAGTGTAGGTTTGGGTGACATGTTGAAATTGTATAACATACATTATCATCTGGATTTACTTGAAAACATAAAAAACAATCACTTATATCAATAAGTAGCTAAAATGACTCATAATTTGATTTTATCAAAGCCGCGTTAATATAGCATTGTCTTTATATTATTTTTGTTAGATATGACTCACATTTATAAACATCGGTTATCAATTGAAAATAGCTATTTTATCTGAAGATGCGTATACGCATCAGATATGAGAATTGATCTTCAGAGGAATAAGTTCAGAGTTTAAGTCTTTACTGAGTACCTGCTCTGTATGCAGTAGGCCTTATTTTTAAGACATTGTACCTATGCCTCATTTGATCTTGTAAGGCTCGTCGCAAACGGGCCACCGACCACCGCCACCGGTGGCTCTCGCGCGCTACCGCAGAAGTGTGCGACAGCCACCGGTGTTCGGAAGCCGCCACGTCTCTATTGCTGTATAGATCAGAATGTGAATACCAAAAAAAAAGTAAAGCCTTTTACTGCCTGTATTTTTTTGTAGTTCTTATTTTGTAAATTAGATTTATAATTTTGAATATGAACCCCTCTCATGTGAAGGCCTCTTCCAGAGATTGTCATTTATCTCGGTCTTGAGCAGTGTGTTAAGTCGCTGTCGCTGGCCACCGGTGGCAGGGGTCGGTGGCCCGTTTGCACCGAGCCAAATCAAATAAATATTAAGTTTTATTTTAAACAAGCTTTTTGATCTAAAGATACCAAATTTAACTTGTCAATACACATCCAATGAACCCAAACACAATTGTCCTATTTTGTCTGGTTGTGGAGTTGGTATGGCTACCTGCCGGCTTCATCATGAGACCAGTTCCATAGTACCATATTATTTCAATGTTTCTAAAGTTAAATAAGTACACCAAGTTTCAGTTCGGATGCCAATAAGTGCTTTAAAAAGTGGAGTGGGGGATAGCTGCCGGACACACATGATAGATAGTGGATAGTTGCTGGACACACATGATAGATTGTGGATAGTTGCTGGACACACATACTGAAAGTAAGGTACGAGCACAGATAATTTATAATACTAGCATACAGATGCGTCATCCCATAAAAAGAAACCGTGCCGACGTAACTAGCGTTTTGGTCTGATTACGATGATTATTTTTATAAGTACTTCGATCGCGTTCGGTTCCGTTCCACGGCTATAGATGATGTTAGCAGCGACTTGCAAGTAAAAGGGTTTCCTCGGTTTGTGACATTTTTTTCTTTAAATACAGTGATGAATTGTTTTATAGTATTTTTATGCACGTTTTTACCGTTTTCCTTCTACCAAAATGTGTTACACTACAAATTTAAAAAATCGTGTGACATACCACAGACATTTAAAACCGCGCCATCTATTGGAATCAATTTTAACTAATCCATTCAAATAATCTTTGGAATGTGAATTAAGAGCCCAATATTCCATTATTTTTTTGCATAGGAGAGTTGATTAAAAAAGTACATACAATTTTTATGATCAATTGTAGGAAATCTTAATTTAACACACAATTCAATAACAGATCGGTGCATATCGTACCATCTAGTGACATCTATTTGAAACGAAGTTTCGTTGTTAGCGCTGGGACCCCGTGGTACGAGTAATATAAAGCTTTTAGCGATAATAAAATGGAATCTCCTAAAAAATAACGAGAGCGTTTTCCCTAACGGGTTTGGCAGATTTGTTTCTATACTTAGTACCCCCTATTTCACCAGCCTCAATATTATGTTGCAATTAACTTATCGTTCTGTTTTCCCCGATTTTAACTTCATCCGGTTCAACTGAAAGTTTACCACTGATAATAGATGGGAAGATGATTGTTGGGTATGCGTGCTACAGGTGGAACTGGCTCATTGGTCAAGTGCGACTGCTGAGCGTGAGGTCCAAGGTTCGATGCCCAGGTCGGACATAAATTGGTATTGGGTTTTTAATTAGAAAATTTTCAGTAGCTACAATTTACTCTGCCTCGGAAAGCACGTTAAGCCGTTTGATTGTTGTCCCATCGGACGATGAGAGTGAGGGAACAGAGTGTGCACCTGCGTTTACGCACACACTTGTGCTCTATAATATCTCCCGCACTGATGGCTCGTAGGTCGCTGTAGCCGAAATTCACTCTGGAAGACATCCTCATCGACATCCCAACCATTAACCATTACAGGTAGAATCAAACCCATAGATATAAAACTAACTAGATGAGCGGTGTCAAAAACCGGCCAAGTGTGAGTCAGACTCGCGCACGAAGGGTTCCGTACCATTATCGCAATAAACGTTCGAGAAATCACGTTTGTTGTATTGGAGCCCCACTTAAATATTTGTTTTATTCTGTTTTTAGTGTTTTTTGTTATAGCGGCAACAGAAATAACGGATGATTTTTTTGCTGGTATCTTTTTGGCAACACTGTTTTTGACAGATCACGCGTGAATCGTGTCTTGTGTCATTGTCAAACTTGTTCAGTTTGGTCTATAATTTAACCATGAATCGACTTACGAACTAACAACGCTTGCAAATTATTGAATTTTACTATCAAAATGCATGCTCGGTTAAGAGAGTGCATCGCGCACTTCTTCCAATTTATGGGCAGTTTGGTCGGCCTACTGAGGCAGCTATTCGGAAGCTTGTGACTAAATTTCGAACCCAGTTTACATTATTGGACATTAAACCACGAACACGCATACGTAGAGTGAGGACCGAAGAAAATATTGCGGCTGTATCCGCCAGTGTTAGTGATGACCGTGAAATGTCGTTTCGCCGCCGTTCGCAGCAATTGGGCCTCTGTTACTCCAATTCCTACGTGGAAAATTTTGCGAAAGGATTTGGGTGTAAAACCTTACAAGATACAGCTGGTGCAAGAATTGAAGCCACACGACCTCCCACAACGTCTAACATTTGGTGAATGGGCATTGGCAAAGTTGGAGGAAGATCCACTTTTTTATCGAAAAATTGTGTTCAGCGACGAAGCTCATTTCTGGTTGAATGGATATATCAATAAGCATAATTGCCGCATCTGGAGTGAAGACCAGCCAGAAGCATTGCAAGAGCTACCACTGCATCCCGAAAAATGTACTGTTTGGTGTGGATTATGGGCCGGTGGCATCATCGGGCCGTACTTTTTCAAAGACGACAATGGCCGAAACGTTACTGTGAATGGCGAGCGCTACCGTGTGATGATTGGTGATTTTTTTTTGCCCAAAATGGAAGAATTGGACATGCCTGACATGTGGTTTCAACAAGACGGTGCCACATGCCACACGGCACGCGAAACAATGGCCCAATTGAGAGCCGCCTTCGGTGAACAGTTTATCTCACGTTTTGGGCCCGTCAATTGGCCGCCTAGATCGTGTGATCTAACGCCTTTGGACTATTTCTTGTGGGGCCATGTTAAGGCTCATGTCTACAGGGATAAACCAGCAACGATTGACGCACTGGGAGCCAATATTGAAGCATTTATTCGTGATATACCGGCTGATATGTTGGAGAGAGTGTGCCGAAATTGGGCCTTGCGAATGGGCCATCTAAACCGGAGCCGCGGCCAGCATTTGCATGAAATCATCTTCAAACATTAAATTATATTGATCGTTCTATCGATTCCAATAAAGATTTCATAAAAAATTTCAAATTTTTTGTGTTTTTTTTTTAAATCAAATCCTATACCTCTTAAAAAATCACCCGTTACATCATTTGTGAAAATTTCAAGTCTCTAGCTATCACGGTTCATGAGATACAGTCTGGAGACTGACAGACAGCCGGACCGCGGCGTCTTAGTAATAGGGTCCAATTTTTACCCTTTGGGTACGAAACCCTAAAAAGTTGGCTGAGGCATTGGAAATGTTTTCTTTCTTTGGTAAGTAAATTTGTTTTTAAATTGTGTGTGAAAAAGTGGCACACTTGTTTTTCATATAGATGGAGGGGCTTGCGTTATCTAGTTGGATCTATGTCTATGATCAAACATAATGGTGGCTGGAATGGAACACTACGCGAATCTGTCACACAAGTAACAGCGGTGGATAGGGGGCTTTCATCAAGTTTGAATCGACCCATGATAGTATTTTCTTAGATTTAGCGATTAATAGAAAACCCATCCGTTGTTGCCCCCTAGCAACCAAATGAATTAATATTATAATATATCCGTAGATTAAATAACATGTTGCAATAAAAATATTTTGTTCTGTTTTCCCGATTACTAAACTTTACGCAATAACTCGTGTTATGCGATGTGTATATAAGCCGAAATCAATCCGGACCAACTCATTCTATACCGGACTTCGGGAGTCGCGGGTTTCATTCACTTACCAATATTCATTGTCTATAAAACAAAGTTACAGATAGGCATGAACGAGTGATAGAAGACCGAAGACTATTGGAGACATAGGCCCCTCCCAAGCTGCACTACAACACCTGGTCCTCAGCCTTCCGCATCCAGTCTATTCCTGCTGCCTTAATAAGGTCATTGGTCCATCTAGCTGAGGGGGTTCACGCTACGCTTGCCGATACGCTGTCTCCACACTAGGACTCGTCGGACCATCGAACCTTCACGTCAAAAGTACATGTTTCATTCTATCAAGCCAAAGTGCAAAGAACTGTGTGCTTTTTACACACTTAAAAACGAATCCTTATTGGCAATAGTGACACGTAAAAATCATAGTTTTGTGTCAGTGATTTGGTAAAAGTGACTTTATTTCAAACTGTTGAGTGTTGTTAATCGCTCTTGTATTGGAGTGAGGCTGGATTTTTTTACAATAGTATTTGTGTAATTGATAAAAAATGGCTAAGGTCAACGAAATTCGAGAAGAAATTCAGAACATACTCCGTTCTGAAGTAAAAAGTGTGATTAAATTTGAATCGAATGCTCTTAAGAACAAGCTTGAAGAGTTGAAGCAATCAGACAAAATTGACATCACACAAATCAAAGACTTGAAGACTGAGCTCAAGAATGTGCAACGAGAGAACAATGAACTTCGCACAAAGATCACCGAGATGATAAAGACTGTCAGTCAGCTGAATGTGAATATGAACTCTTTAGACCAGAGTATGCGTGAGGCGAATATAGAAATTTATGGCTTACCGCAACTGAAAAATGATGTGCTACCGGCCATCGTGATAAAACTGGCCAGTGTTGTGTCGTACGAGCTAAAAGACTGTGATATCCTGAAGTGCGTCAGAGTGGTCAACCACAGGCTCCACCCGTACTCCGTAGTAGTGAAGCTGCGTAGTGCTAGATGTCGCGACGAGTTGTATGCTGCAGTCATCAGGTACAACAAGGCACGCCCTAACGATGCCTTGAATACCACTGTTTTGGGTTATGGTGGTAGAAAGTCGCCGGTTTATGTGACCGAGCTTCGCTCTCCGATGTAAAATCTTAACTGTCTGTGGCACGATTTAATGCCAAAGAAAAATCCTATTAGTTTTTAAGTTGCCTAAGATTTTAGAACGCAACAGTGCCCTATTAATTAAGATAAGAATAAGTTTTATTTTAAGAATGTCGATGAAATAAAAATCATTGTTTGCAATAAGTCTTGTTTTCTTTTTGTTTTTCTCTTCGAATGCTTCTTAATTCTGTCAAAATGTGAGGAGTGTTAAAATTTAGGTATGTAATTCTAATGTCAATTTAAATTCTGAGCATGGCATAATTGTTTTGTCTGAAACAATAGTAGATTGTTTACCTAGGGAACAAACAACTATTTTAAAGGCAGCCCGAGCCGGAGGCGAGGGCTGATAGTAATGTCGATGATAAAATGTTTTTGTGGATCGAATGTGCTTTTCATTTCGATTGCGAGGAAATAAAACAGTAGTATAACATAACATTACGAAATTTTACAAAAGTAAACTTTGAGATATTTTTCCCGAGACTTTGGCGGTAATATCTGTTGCACAACTCTCTGTGCATTAATTTCCATTAGCGTATTAGGAGAGAGTGCTAAATCCTCTTCTTCATTGGACATTTTTAACAATTTTAGCAAATTAGAAAAAATAATAAACGCACGATAAAACAAGACCTGTTTCCCGCCGCTTTTTTTTAAATCTTACGACATTGATATTAGGCTTGGGCTGCAGACCTATACAGCCTACTATTAAATAAATTTTGTAATATATATTTTTTTTAAATTAATTAAATAACCTACCGTATTTTAATTTTAATATCTTTTATGACTTAGAAAACACATAAAAGGCAAATAAATTAAATATTATAAAATAACAAATTCTATCTGTGAACTTTTTATTGTGTTTGGCTGTATGGCTCATTTTCTTTGCCTTAATATGGATACATTTATAAGTAGATACGTTAATGCACTTGTGCACAAAAATCGATTTTGTGCAGCCTATATCCTGCACAAATAAGCAATTTCAGAGCATGAGAAGTGAAAAAAGTATTTCACCATGGCTCAAATGAGAATGAGCCGGCCATATTAGCCGTAGAAACGATGGCGGTTAGAGTAGACGTGTTCTTGATTAGAACTGGTAAACGTAGTGTGGGCAGCCCTGAACTGGGTGTGGAGATTTTATGAGCAAGGAAGCTGGTAGTAGCTGGATGAGAATTGCTAAGAATCGAGAAGAACTACGAGCGATTTGAGTGGCCTGTGTCCAGCAGTAGACATAACACATGATTCGATCTTATCCTCTGAATACTTAGATCAAAGATATACTGTTGTACGCCGTGATCGTAGTGAACTATTGAAATATTCGTTATCTAATAGTTATGGTAGTGCGAAAGTTGGCAGCTTCTATAGATGACCACTGATCTGTAAGTCCTGGGTTAAATTCACTGGTTGACGAAAATTCCTTGGGTGTTTCAACCTGCAATTCCACAGTAGCAGCCCGGATGTGCAATTTATAACCCAAACTTATAGAATTTATTTAGGTTTATGTTGCGTGTTAAAATTGCATAATTAAATAACGAAATAATATTTTTTATTTTTATTCCGGTACACGATGCATAAAAATATGTGTATTACAGTTTTTATGTTTATGTATTTAGTAACTGGGATATATATGTATAAAACATGCGAACAGAGTAATGCCAGATATTTCAAATTAAAATTAAAAGATGAAGAACAAAACAAAATTTCATAAAGTTAAGTTTAGATCACAAATTTGAAAAATGAATACACAAAAGGTTGAATAATAGAAGACAAAAGATTGGTTGCTTGTCAATTATCTCCGTGTATAGTTTTCACTATTCGTTTTTTGAATGCGCCTGCATTCAAAAAACGAATAGAGCATTATTACAGTTTAATATATCAACTTTTGAGATTTCTGAGTTATAAATTCGTGCAATTGGAATTGTACTGACTACACAGTTCTTGGCTTAGTTAGTGGAGAGCCGAGGAACGAGCAACATTGGCGTATTGCGACCAACTCCGGACAATCAAGGCGTCCATTGAGTATGTCATAGAGGAAACCCATGTTTATCACTTTACGCCTTTCTTCGAGTATTATCAGACTATATGTTCGACAGCTATCTTCGTAGGACATCGGAGGTGATGCATAATTAATTTCTATTTGGTTTTTATAAATTATGTTTTTTTATCTCAGACAAAATCCATTAGGTTAGTATACGACTTAGAAACCAGTGTAGATACTTATGACTTTCAGAAAAATAACTAGATCTATTTAAACCACAGTGGCGCGTATGAAAGAAGAAAGAAAGAATTAAAAAAAAATTGACACCAGGGTATGAAACATTTTTTTTATCCAGGAATCAACATCCTAAAAGCATTATTGTATTGAACGCTGTATGCCCTCTGCGTGTTACCTACAGATGTAACATTAACATTGAATAGACTAGCGACTAATAATAAATAATTAATAACATCGTAAAGGGTACGCTCTAAACAGCGTAGCCTTTACGTCAGTCGAGTATACCGCAAATCAACAAGCCAATATATTGCGGACAGCCAACGCCCTGCGTTCACACTCAATATCAGTAGTTTAAGTCTTCGGAGAACCAGTGGACCAGATCCTTGAAAGTTGTGACTTGATATGCTGGCCGAAAAGTTCTGGAGTGGCCACAAAAGGAGCCGAAAAGTCGCTGTGTTGGCCGGCCTCTCATTAGGTAGACTGATGACTTGGATAAGGTTGCGGGAATCCACTGGATGCGAGACCCACAGGATCGGTCGATGTGGTAACACTTGAAGGAGGTCTATATTTAGCAGTGGATGTCTTTCGGCTGAAAGGATGCTGATGATTTTGTGACTTGCTTTAAGGGACTTTCGCAAAGTTTTAGCTGTGGTACAATTGGGTAGGTTTTAGTGCCCACTATTTAAACTCATGGGCATTCGCCCACCTCTCACAAGTCTTAAGCAGACTCATCGTTGTATTAATCGAAGAGCTTAGTAACGCCATATCATCATAGTTACTGATAATGTTGTCGCATCCGTCAACGTAAACAGCCCCGATAAGTGTTACTGAGCTCGACGATCACATACGATCACATATTAGATTTTGGGCATTCCCAAAACATGAAAACAATGAGTCATTATTAGTACGTATAACCCGGTTCATTAAAAAAACGAATATAAAATGGCGGTGCTTATCATGTTACTCACGCGCGTGATTTGCATTCGATTCGAAGTTAGTAGAAAACGGCCAAGTGTCGGGCCACGCCATAGGGTTCCGAAGTTGCATAATAATGCGGACAAAGATAAAAAACTTTTTTACAAAAAATACTACTGACTTCCAAATAAAAACATTACAAAGTGAAAAATAACTTTATTTTTGGCAGTCGGCGTCTTTCGTTGGTACCAATTTTCTGTGTTATGGACACCGACTTCCAAAAATAAAGTTATTTTTCACTTTGTAGTGTTTTTATTTGGAAGTCGGTAGTATTTTTTTGTAAAACCGTTTTTTATTTTTCACTTTTTAGTTGTACCTAATAGGCAAGATGTTTAATATGTTCCCTATAACACCAGAATAGATCAGCCGAATATCATGAAACTTGAACATAACCGTTGAAATGAGAGATCTGCGTACCCCTTAAGAGCATACTGGCGTGATGTTATGTTATGAAATGGTATAAACAATAAACATACATGCGATTGCAGCAGACCCGAGAGATTTGCCGTAATTTATTGAAGAGTTCTGTTGTATATCTTCGAAATCCTTCATCGGATCTGCACCAAATTAAAATGGGACCAATTTCGAAACATACTTTTGCAAAAAACAAAAAAAAAACAAAATCGGTCCAAAATTGATTGAGATGTGCGTGAAAATACACAAAAAAAACAACAACAACCACTATGTCGAACATAGAACCACCAACCAGAACCACCAACAAGAACATTTTGGAAAGTCGGTTAAAAAGGGTTTTTTGTTGTTACATGAACTGCATTAAAACTGTTTCAGCAGCTCACAACGTCTTAAAACTGGCCCACATAGGACGATGATAACTGAAGAAGGAATTATAACATCCAAGTTCGCAAGTGAAGTTAGAAAAAACATTATATATTATATTATTATTTATTATTATATTATTATTGAATACGTAACCTCCGACTGCACAGCATGATTTTCTTCTTGTTTAGGGTTTTTTAGTTCGCTTTTTAAGCAGTCGAGTTTTTTAATTTATTGAATTAACTTTTTTTTATTATTATTAATTTAAAAAAAATCTTTGACCTGAAATTTTACATTCTGCAAAGTATCATACGACACATTTGTCAAATTTTGAGCCCAGAGCCTCGTGTCCTGATAGTTAATCTGGGTTTCTTTAAGTCAATTAATAAATTATTCGTTTAATAAGTAATTTCTAGGTAAGCATGATTCAATGAAGACCACACCATCAATTACCATCAGGTGAGATAGTCGTCAAGTCGTAATTTCATTATAAATAAAATAAAATAAAAATATTACTAATACAAAATATCTAAAAATTATAAAATTTAGGGTAGGTAGGGCAGGTAGGGTCGGTAGGGCAGGTAGGCCAGGTAGGGCAGGTAGAGTAGGTAGGGCAGGTAGGGCAGGTAGGGAAGGTAGGGCAGGTAGGGCAGGTAGGGTAGGTAGGGCAGGTAGGGTAGGTACGGTAGGTAGGGCAGGTAGGGCAGGTAGGGAAGGTAGGGTAGGTAGGGCAGGTAGGGAAGGTAGGGCAGGTAGGGCAGGTAGGGCAGGTAGGATAGGTACGGTAGGTAGTGCAGGTAGGATAGGAAGGGCAGGTAGGGCAGGTAGGGTAGGTAGGGCAGGTAGCGCAGGTAGGACAGGTAGCGCAGGTAGGGCAGGTAGGGCTGGTAGGGCAGGTAGGGCAGGTAGGATAGATAGATAACCAGTTGACGGGAGCGAAGCCGCGGAGGTCAGCTAGTACATAATATCCGGCGATTAAATAACATGTTGCAATAAAAATATTGTGTTATGTTTTCCCGATTAGGTACTAAACTTTACGCAATAACTAGTGTTATGTGATGTGTATATAAGCCGAAATCGATCCGGACCAACCCATTCTTTACTGGACTTCGGGAGTCGCGGGTTTCATTCACTTACCAATATTCAGTGTCTATAAAACAAAGTTACAGATAGGCATGAACAAGTGATAGAAGACCGAAGACTATTGGAGACATAGGCCCCTCCCAAGCTGCACTACAACACCAGGTCTTCAGCCTTCCGTATCCGACTGTTCCAGCTGCCTTACTAAGGTCGTTGCTCCACCTAGCTGATAGTGTTCACGCTACGCTTGCCGATACGCGGTCTCCACTCTAGGACTCGTCGGACTATCGAACCTTCTCGTCAAAAGTACATATTTCATTCTATCAAGCCAAAGTGCAAAGAACTGTGTGCTTTTTACACACTTAAAAACGAATCCTTATTGGCAATAGTGACACGTAAAAATCATAGTGTTGTGTCAGTGATTTGGTAAAAGTGACTTTATTTCAAACTGTTGAGTGTTGTTAATCGCTCTTGTATTGGAGTGAGGCTGGATTTTTTTACAATAGTATTTGTGTAATTGATAAAAAATGGCTAAGGTCAACGAAATTCGAGAAGAAATTCAGAACATACTGCGTTCTGAAGTAAAAAATGTGATTAACTTTGAATCGAATGCTCTTAAGAACAAGCTTGAAGAGTTGAAACAATCGGACAAAATTGACATCACACAAATCAAAGACTTGAAGACTGAGCTCAAGAATGTGCAACGAGAGAACAATGAACTTCGTACAAAGATCTCCGAGATGATAAAGACTGTCAGTCAGCTGAATGTGAATATGAACTCCTTAGACCAGAGTATGCGTGAGGCGAATATAGAAATTTATGGCTTACCGCAACTGAAAAATGATGTGCTACCGGCCATCGTGATAAAACTGGCCAGTGTTGTGTCGTACGAGCTAAAAGACTGTGATATCCTGAAGTGCGTCAGAGTGGTCAACCACAGGCTCCACCCGCACTCCGTAGTAGTGAAGCTGCGTAGTGCTAGATGTCGCGACGAGTTATATGCTGCAGTCATCAGGTACAACAAGTCGCGCCCTAATGATGCCTTGAATACCACTGTTTTGGGTTATGGTGGTAGAAAGTCAGCGGTTTATGTGACCGAGCATCGCTCTCCGATGTATTAACTCTTTACTCATTCCTAGTTATAAGTTTGCGTTCGTTAAAATAAATATGATTTATTCTTAAAACGCTTTGTTTTCTTTTGTTATCCATTTTTAACCGACTTCGCAAAAAGGAGGAGGTTTTCAATTCGGCGGTAGGTAGAAAGATAAGCAGGATAGGTAGGTAGGTAAGTAGGGTATGGTAGGCAATTGACGGGAGCGAAGCCGCAGTCACAGCTAGTCAATAATAAAAAAAAACTAATTTTGGTTTCATCGTTTTTTGACACCGACTTCCGAAATTGAAGTTATTTTTCTCTTTGTAGTGTTTTTATTTTGAAGTCGGTTGTATTTTTGTTATAAAGTTTTTTATTTTCACTTTTTAGTTGTGGTACATAATGGATCATTTCTTCAAAGTGAAGCCAGAATAGATTAACCCAATAACATGAAACTTAAACAAAACCAGTGAAATAAGGGTAGACCAAGGTGAACTGTTTACACTTGCATACCCCTTTAGAGCGTACTAGTGTGATGTTATGTTATGAAATTTTCTAACAGACATCCGATTGCAGCTATCCCGAGTGATTGGCTGTCATTTATTGAAGAGTCCTGATGTATATCGCCGAAGTTCTTCATCAGATCTTGATGAAAATTAAATGGGACCACATGACAAGCACCAGTTTTCAACTAAAAAAGGAATCATCAAAATTGGTTCACCCAGAAACAAGTTCTGAGATAACAAAAATAAAATAAAAATACAGTCGAAATGATAACCTTTTCCTTTTTTGGGAAATCGGTTAAAAATCATTGGTTTCGTAAATTGTACGTGATGCGTGCACAAATAAGCAGACAAAAATCCAAAAATGATGGAAATGGGTTCTGTTGGTTATTCTATATCTTTAACAACCTGGCTATTTTTTATTTTCTATGATTTTTCTGCAGATATATTATATGCGTTTTTTCTGTTCTGTGATTATATGTGTTGATAGGCGGCGTTTGTACACTTTCTCACGTGATAGTAAGTGATGTGTTGGATGATGGAGCACGCTTGCCTAGAAGTGTCACCTGAGTGTTATTCTGAATTTCGACACAGTCTCAATTTCAAAAAACAATAGTTCGACTACTAATTGATTGTATTTCTAGATTCTGTCAGAATATGATGAATGTCATTCTGCCATGAAATTCCTATTTAACACACACTCAAAAACTTTCGCCTTATAATATACCTAAATGTGATTAGCCTAAAATGTTCCTACTAGCGGCACACAAGGCGAGGGTCGGCAGATACTGCGGATTTATGGATGTTACAATCTACGAATTTCTTAATTCTTCACTCATGATATTCTTCTTCACCGTTTTGAGACCAGTGGTGATGCAATAATTTACAAAAAAGCGCCTGCCTGGGTTCAAACCCACGACATACAACACGTAAGTAGCTGCCTTTAACACTGAGCTACTACTACTCATCCATAAACTTAATCTATACTTATAATATAATCTATACTAATATTATAAAGAGGAAAGATTTGTTTTTTTGTATGTAACGAATAAACTTAAAAACCACTGGACCGATTTCAAAAATTCTTTCACCGTTTGAAGCTACACTATCCCCAGGTGACATAGGCTACTTTTTATACCTCTATTCCCGCGGGAACGGGAACCATGCGGGTGAAATCACAAGGCATCCGCTAGTTAAAAATACGAAAGTAACTCTCGTCTGTTTGTAACCTTTTCACGTCTAAACGATTGAACGGGTTTTGATAAAACTTGGCACACAGGTAGACCATGTCCTCGTTTAGGACATAGAGTACTTTTTATTACAGGAGTATGTTCCCTTGGGATACTTTTCACGAAGCCGAAACCGGTAACACAAGCTAGTATATTATTTTACCTATCGTGTGTTTTTAATGAATTGGCATGAATTAGAATCGGTGGGATACTCAACTTCAACAACCAAAACATCAACAATCAAAATATCAACACCATATAATCAACAGTTTAATTTTACAATGAATCAGAATAACATTAGGTTTTAACATAAACGGTTGAAAATGTCAACACTTCAGATGAGCAACGAATCTGAATAACATTGATTTAAAACATAAATAGTTCAAAATATCAACACTTCAGATGATCGACGTATCTAAATATTTCTGATTTATAACATAAATTATTCACTTAATCAACACTTTAGAAAATCTATGTTTAACAGGTAATTAGAATGGGTAATAATCTACATAATTTGTCTATTTAGTTCAACTAAACAAATAAAATAATAGTACATTATGGTACAAGTGTGTAACGTTGGTGATTACCGCTGAGGCGCCATTGAGACCCGAGCCGTCAGGTGAGGGTCTTAAGAGAGCCGAGGACGGTAATCATCAATATACACGTGTATCATACGACGTTTTTCAACACACTTGAGAAGAAAATAATACTAAAAAATCATTTCCAACAGTGAAAACGAGTTGTGTTTTTTTTTTTCGCAATGGCGGGCAAAATTAATCAGTTATCCTGTGCGCGCGCATCTAACAATGGCGATCGGCCACCACAGAACATTTTTACTCTAGCGATCGGCCACAGACTAAAAAGAATAAGTTTTCTTTTTTTTGGCTTTTCGCGGATAGCGTTTTAGCCACGTACAAAATGGGGAATTTCAAGTTTTCTTTATTACAGACAAAAACAAAAGTTATATTTAAGTGAAAGTTTTATTTATTAAACACGTACAAGTTGAAATTATCTATTTAAATATGAAGTTGCATGAAATGTAATGCATGCATTTGTACTACGAGCACGATCTTTTTTGTATCGAAACTTTTTTAAGAACAAAGCAACTCAACCAATATATTAAAAAAAAAACTCTATAACTCACTTGTGAAAAATAGCAATGAAAAAGTCACAGTGTGATAATTATGTGCCTAATTGCGGTGAAATTAGAGCCACTTTATGAGCAAGTGTGTTGAAAAATAAATTGTGACTATAAAATTAATATGGGATGCGGTGATTCTAATATAAAATATAAAGGTTTTATAGGTATTATTTATATTAAAATTACCGTTTTCCTGTATTAAAGTCACTCACTATGTTATATGCTAGCGATAATACTACAATAGGTAACATGTCCGACTAAATATCGCCACTGTTGATTCTGGCTTTCAGGAGTTGCAGTGGTTTGGGAATAGCGCGGAGGGATGATCGCAAAAAAAAATTAAAATATCCGCCTAAAAGAGAGAAAAATTCAAACGCAGTTTATAGTGGGCGGATTTTCATGGGATATAGCCTTCACCTCTAATTTTAACATTGACAGGTAACTAATAATAATACCTGCGTGTTACTGTCCCACTCTGTGTGACATACATCCGGGGCAAACCACTTGCCCGTGATAACCTATGGGTCTGAGATGTGGTCGCTCACAATATGCTTCATCAGAAAGCTTTCTTTCACCCAAAGGGTAATAAGGAGGACAGTGCTCGGAGTATCCTTGCGTCATCGAATCAGAAATGTAGAAATCCGCAAGAGAACCAGGGTTACCGACATATCCCAAAGAATTGGCAATCTTAAGTGGCACTGGGCAGGGTACATTGCTTGAAGAACGGATGGCCGATAGGGCAGAAAAGCGTTAAAAGACTGGTGGGAACCAGGTGGACCAATGACCTGGTGAAGGTTGCGGGGATCCGCTGGATACAAGACGCACGGGACCGGTCTATATGGCGACACTTGGGGGAAACCTATGTTCAGCAGCGGACGTCTTTACAGCTGATATGGTGATGATGGTGACTGTCCCACTGCTGGGCAAGGTCTCTTCTCATACAGAGAAGGCACGAGCTTTAATCACAACAGAATGTAGTAATGCAAATCAATCTGCGTAACTTTTGCCCTTTACCCCTTGGCACGACTGGATTTCTGGATATCCGTAACGTCTGTCAAATATAACAAATCACAATGTTAGGACTCATTAATACTAATGATAATTTTCATCTGTGGTGCTAGCCAACTGGGCTTACCCCAGTTGTAAACGACCCTATGTGCCTATTGATATAAATTTATTCTTCGGGACTTCGTGGAGCTTCATTGCGTCGGCGCTTTTCTGGTGGTCGCTACTGTTGATTCTGGTTTTCAGGAGTTGAATTGGTTTGGGAGTAGTGTGGTGGGATTATCCATAACGTCTGTTAAATATCTACAGTTGACAGCCGGAACCAAAAGTTCTTTCCGAGGTACGGAAGGATCTTGGAATGATATGATGGTTACCTATCCACGGACCGACCTCGACGAGTGTTGATTAACGTTGAAGATCGACCCGTGTAGCTGCTATTATTTAACCACGGACTCCTCAATAAGCAATACAATCTAATATAATAAAAAAGAAAACAAGACTTGTAAAATTAATCATATTTGTTTTATTAGCACACTTATTTAAAGGATTTTTCTTTGGCATTAAATCGTGCAGCAGAAAGTTAAGATTTATGCATCGGAGAGCGATGCTCGGTCACATAAACCGGCGACTTTTTACCACCAAAACCCAGAACAGTCGTGTTCAACTTATCATCAGGGCGAGACTTGTTGTACCTGATGACTGCAGCATACAACTCGTCGCGACATCTAGCACTATGCAGCTTCACTACTACGGGGTACGGGTGAACTCTGTGGTTGACCACTCTGACGCACTTCAGGATATCACAGTCTTTAAGCTCGTACGACACAACACTGGCCAGTTTCCTAACGATGACCGGTAACTTTTGATTCTTCAGTTGCGGTAAGCCATAAATTTCAATATTCGCCTCACGCATATTCTGATCTAGGATGTTTATATTAACGTTTAGTTGACTTATAGTATCAACCATCTTGGTGATCTGTGAAGAAAGCTCAGTATTTTCACGTTCTGCTTCATTGAGCTCAGTTTTCAAGACTTTCAATTGAGAGATATCTGATGAGATACATAACTCATTAACCTGTGTCTTAACGTCTTCAAATCCGAATCTGATCATATTTCTTAGTTCAATTCGCAATATGTTCCGAATTTCTTCTCGTATATCGCTGATCCTGTTTTCCTTGCCATTAACGCTGGCTTCTTTAGTAGCTGAGATAGATTCTTCAGGTTGTTTATGGCTAATATCGCTAAACTTAGTATCCTTCTTATCAGATCCTTCTTCTACAGCCTCAGCAAGTTTACTGGACTGCTTTTGAGGTCGGCAGTTGCGACACTTCCACTTTACCTGTGGATTATTCTTCAGTTTTTGAAACGCATCAGCACTGATTTTAACACACAGTTGATGATAGAATAGATTGCATTTGGAACATATTACTATTTTATCATTTTGTTTCACAGGTTTGGTACAAGCATTGCAGTTAGACATTTTCAATCACAAAGGTTCTAGTAAAAGTCCAAACTTATATAATTAAAGCCAATGTAGGAAAGGTTAATCACGCGGGCTTGAAATAAATTCTCTTTTACGAGTATCAGGTCACATAAAAGTTTCGTATTTCGCAAACAACGCTTTTAAAACACTTTTTCGGTTTGGAAATTATGCGATTATTTTCAATAAAGATTCGTTCTTGAGAGTCCCGAGAGCACACAAGCGTAAAAAAAATTCACTACTATTAAGAATTATAAACAAATTCGGAGCAAATCCACGGAACAGGTCGATACTGACGAAAAGTTCTGGAGTGAACGCGAACTGGAAGATGCAGCGTTGGAAGGCCTCCCACTAGGTGGACCGTGCGCCTGGTTTACGCTGCGGGATTCCACTGGACCTTTTTTCAACAGTTGACGCCTTTCAATCGAGATGATAATGATATTAATGATGTCGGAGTAGAATTTTACGCTGTTGACTCGAAGGACCGATAGCCCGTAGATCAGACGAGTTTTATAGTGGAGACCGCGTAACAGCAAGCGTAGCGTGGGACGTCCCCAGCTATGTGGTCCGATGACCTTCAACTTATGCAGACTGGAAGCGGAAGGCGGAGGACCGGGTTTTGTAGCGCAGCTTAGGACAGGCCTATGTCCAGCGGTGGACTATGATAGGCTGACTTGAATTGATATGTTGACGACACGTTGACTGATTTTCTAGCACTTCTCCTTTTGTTTTTGAATGCGAAATATTAGCTATTGAATCAATCCCGCGACTCCCGAAGTCCGGTAAAGAATGAGATTCTCAGGATCGATTTCAGCTTATATACTCATTACAAAACGCGATATTGCATAAAGTTTAGTAATCGGGAAAACATAACAAATTTACTTTTATTGCAACATGTTATTCAATCAACGGATATTTTGTATTTTGTTTTTATAGATAGGTTCGCGCTAGAACATAATCTCAAATAATGTTTCACCAAAGTTTTACGACTTGGCTGATGCAGGGATTGAGCGATCAGCTGCTGCGCTGCGAGTCACGGGTTCGATTCGTGCACGTAACATATAATTGTATGGCCTACAGATATTTTTTGGATCTCGCTGTTTTGGTAAGTGAATGTATATATTGTAAACCACAGACAAAAATCTAATTAGATAACGCAAGTCCCTCCATCTGTATGAAAACCAACTGTGCCACTTTTTCACACAAAAATTAAAAACAAATTTACTTACCAATGAAAGAAAACAATTCCAATGCCTCGGCCAACTTTTTCTATACAGTTTTTACAGCTCAATATGGCATAAAAAGGGATTTTTCTAGATTTCGGTGGATTTCCGGTGCCGATAATGCTAAATGATGATTTATGTCTGTGTTGTTAACACACCCACGAATCAGGATAGAGGAGAAGTTCCTAGTGTGGGGTTTGGTTTAGAACTTTGGTTCTTTTTTCCACCCGTCAAGATCCGATAAGCGGGCACGCTCGGTTTTCTTGGAGGCTTAATTAGTTTAGTTTACATTTTCTTGCTTGTTTGTCATTTTTATGACGTTTTATAGTGTAACAGCTATCAATTAGCAAATCATTTAATTTCATTTTTATCTTGTGTCAGGAAACATTCATTAGGTTATCCATACTTCCGTACTGTCATAATATTATAAAACAGTAATTATAAAACAAAGTCCCCTACCGCGTCTATCTGTTCGCGATAAACTCAAAAACTGTTGAACGGATTTTTGGGTTTAGGTTTAGGTGTATAATTTGTAAAAGTGTTGTGTGAATTGGTTGAAATATGGCGATCATTCAAAACGTCTGCAAAAGTCAAGCTGACTGGAAGTTTTCATTGAAAACGCTGCCCTTTGGGCTATACACAAATAAAAGTAAAAGAAGTATTTAAATTGTAATATTGGTTGGTGAGCAGTAGTGGCCCAATGGTAAAGGCCGCGACTTAAAAGTTGTAGGTCGTGGGTTCGAATCCAGGCAGGCACTTTACTTTGTGTAAATTAATTCATCACTGCTACTCTCAAAACGGTGAAGGAAAACATCGTGAGGAAACCGGCATATCCTAGAACCAAAAATTCGAAGACATGTGACATTCACCAACCCGTACTGGGCTCGCGTGGTGGATTGCGGCCCATTCCCTCTCACAGAGAGGAGACCTGTGTCCCAGCAGTGGGAAGTCTCATGATGATGATGATGATGATGATGATGATGAATATTGGTTGGTAATCCTCGCACCCACCTTGGCAAACGTTGGTGGCACGCACATGTGGTGTTACTATTTAGCGACGAACTTATTGCAAAATATTATGTTTTCTACGATTTATTTACAGTTTTCGCTTTATCACGTCAAAGGTCAGTCACCCTTGAACTCATAAACCGATAACTGTTATCAAATTATGAGTCATGATAAGTACTTACTTATTTAATGAATATAATATTATGTTATGCAATTCGAACGTTTAACTCAAATCTACATATACTTAGCAGGTATAAGTTTGGTTGTAAGATGTATAATTGGTGCATCTACTGCATATTGTGCATACAGGTTGATTTTTAGGGTTCCGTAATCGAAGGGTCCAAACGGGTTCAGTTGCTGTCACTCAGGTGACTGTCTGTCCGTCATCTGTCACTTAATTTTGGTGTTGTTGTTGAATTTTGGTGATAATGTTTAATATTTCGTATATTTTAGTAACAAATACAAAATATTGCAAAATCAGATTTTCTTTGGTTCGGAACCTTAAGGTTGCCCTAGTCGACAGCACGAACTAATTTGTGCGCGGGGTTAAAATGCATGCTATCTCATCCGACAACACGTGCGAAAGAGCAGTAAGAATCAGCACTATTGCATGTTTGTAGCGAAATGGATGATGATTTAGGACGAAAACGAGCGCGCGAAATTTTATAAACAGACCTTTGGGAGTCTAGATATCATGAAAAAACGACTTAATGTATATTTTCATAATAAAATTATTTGCATTGTTTGAACTACTAATCTATCTCTGTATGGTGGCCATTTTGCAATTTTCCTTCTTCATATGGTATTTATTAAAGATGCGTTAAAATTTGTGTTGAAATATGGAACTTTCGACGCTCATAACTTTCAAATAGTTTCTTTTTTTTTAGTTTTTTGTTTCTATACAGGGCTAGACAACGATGAGACAAATTGATATCATTTTTTATTTTGAACGTACATCGTCAAACAGTGGAGTAATCGCCAGACTACGTTTGTATGGAAGAATGATCGATTAGTGTAACCTTAAATGTACGTCTGACACGCAATTGGCCGGTTTTTAAGGTGAAAGTTGTCTATGAAAATGACAAAAAAAAAACTTGAGAGATGTCAAGGGACACCCGGATGGAACAAAGCTTTTTAAGTTAAGTTATATAAGTTAAGTTGTATATATATATCATTTATATATATCATTTACGAAACGAAAATAACTGGCTTGCTTTCTATGAGAGAGAGAGAGAGAGAGAGAGACAGAGAAACACGCGCACGCCGCGCGGCTTACAACTATAGCAAAAGGTGTCGTTACAACTTTTGGTCTTATTTTTTTCCGTCCAGCCCCCTTTCGCAACGCGCGATAAGGAACTTCGTTCCAAAAACAAATTTTATTGAATCCTGTACGACTCAGTTACACATAAGAATCATTTCATTTTAAATAAAAAAAAACACTGGACAGCGGAAGTTGGTAACATTTTAAATAGTATATTATGCAACTAGTGAATAAAGGACGGATTTAAAGCGAGGGCCATAGATGAATCAAGAGCAAGTGAAGGATTCTAACGACTGAATCACGACCGTAGGGAGTGATTCATGATGATTGAATCACGAGCATAGCGAGTGATTCAAGTGTTAGAATCCTGAGCGATGCGAGTGATTCATGGCCCTCGATATAAATGTGTTTTATTCAAGAGTTGCATACTATATTTTATACCATGACTACGAGAATAAGCAATATTTAAGCGAAAAGCACAAGGAATAATAATAAATAAATGGTTTATTACATTCTAAATTTACAATAAAAATGAAACCATGACTTCTGAGCTAGTTAACAGAACCTATGCTTAAGGGGCCAGTGACCACCTCAGTAACGTTACATAATTATAATTAATGAAACACCAATGCACTTTATATTAGAATAACAATCCAAAAAAGTATTTAATAAATATCCTAGACTGAAATTAAAATCATTATTAAACTGCTAAATATAAACAAACTCAAAATTAAAATCGAAGAAGAAGTTTGAAAATCGAGTACCTACTAATTCTTAGCACAAGAAGTTTGTATCGAGTATTTTATGCGCAAGGAGGTTGTATAGCACTGAGATGGAGTTTGACTATATATTGGTGTGTTCGTGTGTTCTAAATTTAAACACCAAAACAGTGATTAAAAGTGCTTTTTATTCACTGTTTTCAGTGAATAAAATAAGCTTTTTAGAGGGGGAATGGTATAAAATATGTTTTTATATGCATTTTGTTAATATCATACAACAAAATAATGTTTCTGCACGTTATTTTCATCCCACGTAAAGATAACACTAAACAGAGTCGAACAGCAATTAAAATAAAGCAGATTTTTCCTTATCTCTTACCTATTGATTCGGATTTCCCTTTACCAGACGGTATTATAGTTAAAAAACATACTGTATAAAATAATTATGTTCACTGCATTCTGCATTCAAGCTTGGATTTAGATTTTATTGAAATTTTAAGTAAATATGGGGATTGCATAACATTTTAAAATAACAGTATACTATTGCAACCTGATTGCAACATATTTATTGTGAATTCGGGAATCCCTTTTTTTGTGATTACTCTTACAGTTTTCCGTTTGGTAGAACAAAGGTGCCTTTGTTTAACAAAAACGCTATGACACAATCAAATTATGAGTGCTGCTTGATTAATCCTAGCATAAAATCCCACCAACCAACATTTAAAAAATTGGTGAAGAAACATTTGCTTTCACTATAATAAGTCTTCTCCTTTCTCTGTGATATATTTGTTATTTATTATGTATTATTGTATGTATGTATTTTATGTTATTATGTCTAAGTATTATTATTTAAGATAGATTGTACACTGACAACCCTAAATTCTTCTTCTAAAGGTTGTCTGTAAGGGATCGCCCTGTGCGATAATACCGCCCAATGTACACTTGCTTTTATGATTGTTTGTCCTGTATATATATTTTTGTGATGTACAATACAGAATATAATAAATAAATAAAATACAATCACGCTGGTATTCCCCGAAGTGTTGGGCAAAGAGGGTTTCATTGTAAACCACACCATATTTTCACCAGTTATCTATAAGTATCATCAGTACCATGTAATAGGGTGTGACCCTAATGCCAGCAACCGGCCACAAATCCAGACTCCGGGCTGCTACTGAGGAATTCCAGATGGAAAATCCTAATAACATATAAAATTTCATTAAAATCGGTGAAGCCGTTTCGGAGGAGTATAGTAACTAACATTGTGACACGAGAATTTTATATATAAGATTATTCATATATTTGTGCCGGCTCTAGGTGTTGTGTATGTGAGTTTATATGTTTGTAAACGCACCCACGATACAGGAAGAAATTCCTAGTGAGGGGCAACGTTTTTATTTAAAATAAAAAATAATTTACAAATATAAAATAAACCAAACGATGGAACGGGACGGGATGACGGAATTATAACAAGATCAATGAAATAGAAACGGTATTGCCAGAACCTTTTATTGACTAAGTAAATTTTTAACCCTTGATGGAAAAAGAGGGGTGTTATAAGTTTGATGTTTGTATGAGTATCTGTCTGTGGCATCATAGCTCCTAATCGGATGAACTGATATTGAATACTTCTTCTTTGAAAGGCGACTTTATCGAGATTGTTCTTAGCTATGTTTGATAAAAATCGGTTCGAATCGGGGTGTTCGTAATATATCGTGTCATAATTACGGGTTCAATAGATTGACCATCGAAGCGTGTCTACACTGTCTACTACTAGATACATTATGTAGCATGAAATAAATATGTGTTAGGGGCAGTATTTTTTTTTTAATTTTCTTGTTGGTTTATCTTTAGATAGGCTCGCATTTGCACGCTTTGTGTAGAAATAATCTATTTACTCTTGACTTACAGACCCCCAGCTTATCCGATTAAAACTGAGAATACTCAATACACTTATCACTGCTAATTCTAATCGCCGCAAAACGCATAACATAAGTGACATCATTTGTAGATAAGATAAACATGAATCAACATTTGTGACTAAGGAAAATACGAATCAAACAAAATCTCAATCTAATATGAGAAGTGCGAGTTTGAGTTTGTTTTTGTGTAACCCTTTTATTCTTTAACAGGTAAACGGATTTGGATGAAACTTGGCGTGTGGATAGACTAGAACTGGATTAAGGCACATGATCTTCATCCCGGTATAATGTTCCCTTGAGATAATAAAACACTTTTTACGTGAGAGAAGCCGCGGGCAGAAGCTAGTGTATCTACACAATTATATATTTTTTTATATTTATTAAATTATATTTATTACTTAAAAAGTATTTTGTAACCCTCTGTAATACAGGCGTCATGGGTTTTATTACATCAATGTTAAATTACATATATAATTTTATTGCTGTCTCAACTAATTGCTACTGTTATGAACGTAATTACTATTTATTTTTATAAATAAGGCTAGTAAATAATATGGAGATTATTATAATGTACATAAAATAAACTGCCGCAGTCTTTTTATTATATCAGAAGAACCCTACTTAAGAAGCCTCTCTGCCGCCTCTGGGGACTAACCCCCCATTACCGGTGAACCAGAACACATTGCACGGTGGTCACGGTACCACCCCGGGGACCAAAGACTAGATTGTGGAGGTCCGATAGGCAGGCGCTTCCTGTAAAATTTGGATAATTAGCTGCATGCAGTTAGCTTGAAAGCCGATCCTTAGTTGGTCAAAGGCGATGAAGATTGATTAGGGTAAGAACTTATTACACGCTGGTGGAGCCGCGGACGGAAGCCAGCCAGAAATAAATCTAAGCAGATTAACGTCAGATGAAAATTTACGATGTTTGTTTGTCAGCCATGAAGATGATATCCTTATTGCCGTAGAAATTCCTGAGCGATGCCATAATACCTACTGTGGTATACGAAGGCAACCATCATTCATGGATGACTTTAGATTTAAGAATCTATCGAAACACGTAATTATGACACGATATTTTGCTTAAAAACCCCGATTCAAAGAGTAAAAAGCGCATAACTTTGTACGGCTGAACCGATTTTCAACAAACGCGCGAAATAAAAAAATTGGGTCAAAATCGGTTCACCTGTTTAGTAGCTATGATGTCGCAGACAGATACACAGATACACCTCAAACTTATGATATCACTCTTTTTCCATTATACACTTACACTGGCGTAAACACTTAAATCAAAAACAACGAATTAACTTCTATGATTGAAACATACTAAATTGAAATAAGACCACAACCGTATTTGTGCTCTTATTTTTCGGTCCGTTTTTCAAGCGCTTACCGGTCATCTAGTGTATTATTGATCGAAGCTATTACATGGAAATTCAAAATAACAGGCGAATTGTGGGTGTTACTAGAAGGTGCACCTCTGCTAAACCCATCGGGGATTACAGGGGTGATGTTATGTTATTAGCTAAACCTAAAATTAAACTGATTCTGATGATTCTTTTTTTATTTGAAAGCTGGTGCTTGTCATGTGGTCCCATTTAAATTTTATCAAGATCTGATGAAGAACTTCGGAGATATACATCAGAACTCTTCAATAAATGACGGCAAATCACTCGGGATAACTGCAAACGCATGGCTGTTTATTGTTTACACCATTTCAAAACATAACATAACACTAGTACGCTCTAAAGGGGTACGCAGGTGTTAACAGTTCACCTTGATATACTTTTATTCCACCGGTTTTGTTTAAGTTTCATGTTATTGGGTTAATCTATTCTGGCTTCACTTTGGGCATTATTGGTACCTAGCCTATATAATCTAAAATATGGCGTCGAAAAACTGATCCGCATCGCTGTCCACTGCTGTTGTGCCCAAAATACTATTTAACATCAAGAACTTACATGGCCTGGCATATAACTTCCAGAATTCGGAGATCATGGTCTTTGAGGTTGGGGGTAAGAGCCCTAATAAGGTGCCACCTGTTTAACTGTATGGCACGCCTTTAAAAAGAGTCCATATGTTTAAATATCTAGGTCATATATTAACCCCCAATCTCAAAGATGATGACGACTTTGAACGGGAGCGGAGAGCGTTGTCGGTTAGAGCAAACATACTGGCTTGCAGTTTTGCACAATGCTCAATTTCTGTCAAAATAATGCTTTGTTGAGCCTACTGAACGTTTTTTTACACGAGCAGCCTGTGGGCTAGATATACGCAAAGATCGTACAACGCTCTTCGCGTTCAGTACAATAATGCGTTTAGGATGCTAGTGGAGCTGCCTCGCTTCTGTAGTGCGTCGGGGATGTTCGGGTTGCGCATGTAGTTTTTTTTTTCTTCACAACCATGCGCAAAAGATGCACATCCATGTTGGGGTGGCTCCAACAGTATCTCAAGTATGATTTCGAGTCGCTTAGCCTGTGTTTTCATATGTCGCTGTTGTGCCATCTCACGTGGGTTGTCGCAATACCGTTGTTATTTGTTGTTTTGTTTTTGTAATGTCAGTTTGTTAATATCTATGTTACTAACATAGTTACTGGATAAACTGGGCTCCCTTTACAATAAATATGTTAGATCCCAGTTACAAATCAAGGAACACATTTTGGCCGCAAATGAGTTGGTGATGTGTCAATGCAATTGTCAGATAGTCTCAAACCTGAAGGCTGTCCAGCCTGAGGTAACGGAGAGCCCGGCTCAGGTTGAGAGGGTGTCTCAGGACGGTATCTTTGTCCAAGACCAAGACACACCTGATATTTCACAGGAAGTGTCTCAAGTAGACCAGCCTGAGACTGCTACCTTTGCATCTAGTAATAGTAATCATGGGTCTCATTCGGTTATGTTTGCAGATGGTGTTGGAAGAGGTTTAGGTAAATTATTAAATAGCAATCAGAGTTATTCGACTTTTAATTATTGTATGCCTGGGTCATCTTACAAGCATATCATGGAATCTGTAACAAACAATGTATATAAATCAGACACCAATGTAACTGTCTTTATAGGTAACAGTTTGGATGTAAAAAAAGACGACATCACTGAGTGTGTAACAAAGTTACTAAAATTAAATTGTAATAAAATAATATTGTGTGCTTTTCCATATTTGGAAAAATTGTCTAGTAGACAAAATAATTATATTCACATGCTGAATAAACATGTTCATTTCCTTGTCAGCCATTACAGTGACAAATTAGTTTTTTTGACATCAACATTTTGTTGATAAATTAAAGTCGACAGGCAATACAGTGTATCTGCCTATTAGGGTAAGACGTCAAATAGCGAGGCTATTATCTTTTACTTTAAACTCAGACATAAATAGTATGTCGAAGTCATGTACTGTAGTTGATATTAGTTGTAATACTAATTTACAGGTATCCAATAACATTAATAACGTTAGCAATTCTGCTATTAATATTTATAGTTTAAACTAGTTTGTAGGACAAGGGAGGGTACCAATAACCAAATAGTTAGGAGAACATCCATCAACAAGAAGGTACCTTCTTGCTCTCACATAGTTAATTTAAAAAAAGGGGCTAAGCAGAATTCTTTAAAATTATTCCATCAAAACATTCAAGGTTTTTTGCAAAGCAATTGGAAATATAACTGTTTTTAGAAAAGACAATGTTTGAAATTATTTGTTTTACTGAGCATTGGATGAAAGATTATTCAATGCTTATTAATTATGAAAATTATACTGTGGGCAGCTGTTTTAACAGAAATGTTATGTTACGTGGAGGTTCACTTATTTTAATCAAAAATGGTATTAAATCAAAACCTCGTAAAGATATTGTAGATCTATCAGTTGAACATAGTGTTGAACTGTCCTGTGTTGAGTTGGATAAGCATATTATAGTGTGCGTTTACAGACCCCCCAATTATAAAAACTACTGTATATTTGAGTCAGTGATGGAAGATGTTTTGGCAAAACTTACAACTGGTAATAAACTAGTCATAATCTGTGGTGACTTTAATATAAATATTTTAGAAAATAATTCAGATAGCAGTAGACTATTAAATCTATTCAAATCATTTAATTTGTCGCATGTGTTTGAGGAACCAACCCGAACAACTGTGACTACTGCTACATGATAATGTTTTTTGTTGCTGCGACTACTTAAACAAAGCCATTATGAATTGTCTGCCTTCAGATCATAGTGGGCTACTGGTAACATTTGAGTCCAGCATACCAATACAACAAGTGCAGATTCAATCCAGACCAATAACATCTGGTAAATTAAATAAATTTAACAGCGCTTTAATTGGTAAGTTAAGTTATCAGGACCTCACAGTGAACGATGGTAATATTTTATACAAAAAAGTTTTCTCAGTTGTTCAAACAGAATTCAATAACACATTTAAGAAGAAAACTCAAACTATATGCCCTAAGTTTTTGTTCAGTGACTGGGCGACTAAAGGAATCAGGAAAAGTAGGGAAAGACTTTACGAGCTGTATGGCCTTAAGCCTTATATTAACACTGAAACTTTTAATAAGTATGTTGCTACTTACTCAAGAATTTTTTTAAATTCATGTAATCTAGCTAAGGCTTTATACATTAGCAATAAGGTTAAGTTCGCAGAAAATAAAATTAGGACGGTTTGGAAAATGATTAACAATGAAACAAACAGGAACAAAAGAAAAAATACTGATTACACGCTTGAGACTACACATGGACTTATTAGAGATAACAAAGAAGTTGCTCAAGAATTTGTAATTTTTTTTTTTTTTTTTTTAAATCGTTGCCCCACACTAGGAATTTCTTCCTGTATCGTGGGTGCGTTTACAAATATAGAAACTCACATACACAAACACCCAGAGCCCGAACAACTATCTGTAGGTCATACATCTGTAGGTTCTGTAGATAATGGCTTTAAATAATACCAACTCGGAAGGTTATGATGGACTTAGTACAAGAATAATTAAAGCGTGCAGAGAAGAATTAACTCCTATATTGACATATCTAATTAATCTTTCATTTTCGACTGGAACTTTTCCTGATGCTTTAAAGTTATCAGTTGTAAAACCCTTGTACAAGAAAAGCGACAAAAAAGACGTTAAAAATTATCGTCCAATTACCCTTATACCTATCTTGTCCAAACTGTTTGAGAAATGTATGCACAAAAGGCTTATCGACTTTTGTAGCAAATACAATATTATAGCAAAGGAACAGTTTGGATTTCAAAGGCACAAGTCAACAACATTAGCCATATATAATCTTTTGAGCCGTACCCTGAAGTCTTTAAATAACAATCACTTCACGACAGGACTTTTTTTTGACCTATCTCAAGCATTTGACTTTGTGGCACATAATATATTATTGGGAAAATTAGAAAGATATGGAATAAGAGGTGTAGCACTGCAGTGGATTGCATCTTATTTAAGTAACCGCAATCAATACGTTGCTATTAGTAAAGTAAATGAAGATTTACTAACCTCATACTCCTCTGAGCTCAAAGTAAAAAATTGCGGTGTGCCACAAGGGAGTGTATTAGGCCCTTTATTATTTCTATTATACGTAAATGATTTACCACAGCAGGTCAATCATAAATGTATATTATTTGCTGATGACATTTCAATCATAGTGACATCTGATAAAAAGTATAAATCAAAATTTGATCACGAAATTGACATAAATAATACTATTGACAACATTTTAGAATGGCTACAGGTAAATAAATTAAAAATCAATCTAGATAAATCTATGTACGTACAATTTAATAAATCTAAACATGCCAAATACAATTTCAAACTTAATATTGATCGATTAAAAGAAGTTTCACATACAAAATTTCTGGGTATACTCATAGACCAAGATTTAAATTGGAAAATACATGTAGATAATTTGTGCAACAAGTCTAATAAGTTCGTTTATGCTCTCAGGCAAGTCAAGAATGTGACGAATAAAAAAACCGCCATTATAACCTACCATGCTTATATAGAATCGATTTTGCGATATGGACTTATTTTTTGGGGTAACAGTACAAATAAAAACAGAGTGTTTATCGCGCAAAAGAAATGCATCAGAGCTATTTGTGGGATCCGTACTGACGAGTCCTGTAAACCGCATTTTAAAAGGCTTGGTTTATTACCACTTCCTTCACTGTACATCTACGAGATATGTAATCTATATATATAAAAGAAGAAACTGACTGACTGACTGACTGACTGACTGACTGACTGATCGATCAACGCACAGCCTAAACCGCTAGGCCTAGAAGCATGAAATTTGACAGAAAGGTTCCTCAAGTGGCGTAAGTGAGCACTAAGAAAGGATTTTTGGAAATTCCACCCCAAAGGGGGTAAAAAGGGGGTTGAAAGTTTGTATGTAATTTCTACAGTTTGTAAGTTGGGCGCATGAAATTTTAGATTTACGCTCTTGCTTGATAAAAAAAATAAAGTATTTATTAGTTTTTGGAAATTCGACCCCTAAGGGGGTAAAAAGGGGGTTGAAAGTTTGTATGAAGTTTTTACAGTTTGTAAATTGGACACATGCAATTTTACATTACGCTCTTGGTTGATAAAAATAATTAATGTGTTTATTGGTTTTTGAAAATTCCAACCCTTAGGGGGTAAAAAGGGGGTTGAAAGTTTGTATGTAATATCTACAGTTTGTAAGACGGACAAGTGAAATTTTAGATTTACGCTCTTGGTTGATAAAAAGAAGAAATGTATTTATTAGTTTTTGAAAATTCGACCCCTAAAGGGTAAAAAGGGGGTTGAAAGTTTGTATGAAAATTTTACAGTTTGGCAATTGGACTCTTGAAATTTTCATTTACGTTCTTAGTTGATAAAAAGAATTAATGTATTCATTGGTTTTTGAAAATTCCACCCCTAATGGGGTAAAAAGAGGGTTGAAAGTTTGTATGTAATTTCTACAGTTTGTAAGTTGGGCACGTGAAATTTTAGATTCACGCTTTTGGTTCATAAAAAGAATTAATATATTTATTGGTTTCTGGAAATTTGATCCCTAAGGGGGTAAAAAGGGGGTTCAAGGTTTGTATGTAATTTCTATAGTTTGAAAGCTGTACACGTGAAATTTTAGATTTAATGTCTAGGTAGAAAAATAATTATGTATTTATTAGTTTTTGGAAATTCTACCCCTATGGGGATAAAATAGGGGTTGGAACTTTATATGAAATTTCTTCGATTTGGAAGGTAAAACATCTAAAATTGTAGGTTTACGCTGCTGTGAAAAAAAATGTGAAAAAGTGTGAAAAAAAATTCATGTATTTATTAGGTTTTAGAAATTCTACCCCTAATAGGAATAAAGTAGGGGTTGAAACTTCAAATGAATTTTATTTGGTTTGGAAGGAAAAATATCTGAAATAGTAGGTTTACGCTCTTGATTAATAAATAAAGTAATAAGTTTATTGATTTCCGGAAATTTTACCCCTAATGGAGGTTAAAGGTGGCAATTTGTTGGGCTTATATATTTGAATCTTGGCATAAATACTAACAGCTGATATTTTATATTGTTTTTAAAGTAAAGGCTGTCATTACAAGTTTTTCAAAACTACTCCTATAATACGATTCAGGGTGTGTTAAAGATTCTTGAAGAATTTTATTGCACATGGCTTCTTTTTATGATGTAGGGGAGCAAACGAGAGATATTTGTCGGAATGAATTCTAATTCCTTGGGCAAAATAATAAAGGTAACGTTAATTTTTCGTAACTACCCCCAAAAGACGATTTAAGAGTTGTTAAAGTTTGTATGGAAAATCTCATTTCTTGGATTAATAAACTTGAAACTTGGGACAAATACTAACCTAAGTAAATAATAAAGGTTTTATTAGTTTTTAGAAACTACCCCTAAAAGATGATTAGGGGGGTGTTGAAAATCTTGGGTTAATAAACTTGAAATTTGGCACAAATACTAACCTTAATAAATAATGTAGATTTTTTCGGAACTATCCCCAAAATACCATTTATGGGTGTTCAAGGTTTTTGAAGTATTTTATTGCACATAGCTTCTTTTTATGCTGTAGGGTAGCACTAAGGAGGGATTTTTGGAAATTCAACCTTTAAAGAGACATTTTTTGTATAAAAACATTTTTACAAAAAAAATATTACCCTTTTTCCAACTAAAACACTACAAAGTGAAAAATAAATTTCTTTTTCGAAGTCGGTGTCTTTGTTAGGTACAATTTTTGAAAGTTATTTTTCCTTTTGGCACTTAATTGTTTTTTGTGTATGTTCGCCGATATCTCCGTCAAACAACACTGTGTTTGTAGTTCCAAATCGAGGAAGAGGTCGTCTTAGTGCCGAAAGATTCTTCAAAAAACCTTTGACACACCTAAAACATTTTCTGGGGTTAATTCTCAAAAACGAATGATGGCAATTTATTATTGCCCAAGGAATAAGATTTTTAACCGACTTTCCAAAAAGGAGGAGGTTCTATGTCCTCTAAATCCAAACATGAACCGTAGATATCTACGATTCCTTTTATTATTGTTTTAACAATAGTTTATTTTTGGTCGCCTTCACTAACTGCACATAATTTATTTGAATAAAATACAAAGTCATGCGAACGAAGTCGCGGGCGGAGTGCTAGTTTTGTATATAATAATAAGGAATTATTCAAGAAAGTCGATCAAATATACTCTCGTAATAGGGATCCATGTAGACTTGTATTGCAGGATAGTCCTAAATCAGCCAAGTACTCTAAAAGTTTTCTGGTGATGTGTGTACGCATTTATAATAAAATTCCAAAAGAAATTAAAATGTTATTTAATATTAATTCTTTTAAAAACAGACTCTTTAAATGGCTGAATGAACATAATTTTTATGACATTAAGGATTTTTTTGACATTAAATTATAATTCACAAATAATGACATACTGGATCGTCGATAATGTTTATAATATTGACATTTTTAATTTTATAATTATTGATTTTATTGATTTCCTTTTTTTACTTTAAGTTATGTTATGTAATGTTATGGATCTGTTGCGAATAATGTTTTCTTTTATTGTCACTGATTTTGTTCGTGGAGATTAATTTCTGACATTAAATAATATTATGTTATGATGATTATATTGTGGAGAATGTTTTATAGCTTTGACATTTTCGACTAATTAATTCTAAGTATTTTGCATGCAATTGATACACGATTTTGTATAGCTAAACATGTGGACTATATTATATTACCAAACTGTAACACCTTTTATACCATGTTTAAGGCAAATAAAGACTTACTTACTTACTTACTTACAAATAATTGTTCCGTGCGGGAATCGAACCCGCGACACGCAGCGCAGCAGTCAATCACTCAACCACTGCGCCAACCGTGCGCCCACGTGGGCATTTCTTTACCAGTATCCCAATTAAAACTACTGAAACCTTAAATTCTTCGCCGTTGCTCGCTTATGGTTTATTACACGCTAACGTTTCAGCCGTCCCGACTGAATTTAACTTTTCACATATAAACCCAATAACAGTGATAAAAGCTTTTAAGCAAATAAAGATAAAACTGACAGAAGATCTATGGGGAATGTCCATCAAAGTTTGTACCTCCATTATTCAGACTATAGTGCCGTACTTAGCTTTAATTTTTAATTTGTGTATAGATCAAGGAGTATTTCCGGATCTAATGAAATATAGTAAGGTTATACCACTTTTTAAATCCGGGGACAGTAAAGACACAAATAATTATAGACCCGTATCCGTGTTGCCGGTTTTCAGCAAGGTATTTGAAAAGATAATGCTAAATCAAATGCTCATTTATTTTAATACGAAAAACATCCTACACGAGAAACAATATGGTTTCACCAAAGGACGTTGTACAACCAACGCTGGTGTCACCTTAATAAAACACATCTTTGATGCGTGGGAGGAGGGACAAGATGCCATAGGTATCTTCTGCGACCTGTCGAAGGCGTTTGATTGCGTTGATCATGAAACATTGCTTTTGAAACTTGAGCATTACGGGCTAGGCCAATCAGCATTAAATTTAGTAAAATCCTATTTGAATGATAGACAGCAATTAGTTCAAATAAACGGTGTCAATTCGTCGGGGTTGAACGTGAAAATGGGGGTACCCCAGGGCTCAATTTTAGATCCTTTCTTATTTTTAGTATACATTAACGATTTACCCCATCTATTGAAAAACAAACTAAACATGGTGTTATTTGCTGATGACACTTCTTTGATTTTTAACATAAATAGACGTACGAGTAACGTTGCCGACGTAAATAATGCATTGCGGCAAGTTCTAAATTGTTTCACTGCTAATAATTTAGTTTTGAATGCTAAAAAAACTAAGTGTGTAAAATTTGCCTTGCCGAATGTCAAAAGTTATGATTGTGACATTATATTAAACAACGAGAAGCTAGAATTCGTCGACAAAACGGTTTTCCTGGGTATCACGCTAGACTCAAGGTTACAATGGGGTCCTCATTTAATATCACTTGCGGGGAGGTTAAGTTCGGCGGCTTATGCTGTTAGAAAAATTCGTCAATTTACTGATGTAGATACCGCGAGGCTGGTCTATTTTAGTTACTTTCATAGTATAATGTCTTACGGCATATTACTATGGGGAAGGGCTGCAGACATTCAGTAAATTTTTGTTCTACAAAAACGAGCCATCAGAGCGATATACAATCTTCGCCGGCGCGATTCTCTAAGGGAACTGTTTAAGGACATTAACATCATGACGGTACCGTGTCAATATATTTACGAAAACATCATGTACGTTAGAAAGAATTTACATCTTTTTAGTAAAAACAGCGATAGACATAGTTATGTTACTAGAAATAGGGACCAATTAATTCAACCAGGTTTCAGGCTGGCTAAAGTAGCGTCATCTTTTATGGGGTACTGTATAAAATTTTACAATAAAATACCGCCACACATTCTAGAATTGAATGAGATGAAATTTAAAACTTGTATAAAACGCACACTATGCAGGCAGGCATATTATAGGTTGGGGGATTACATCGCTGATAAAAATGCTTGGCCCAACGCTATTCCAGCTCCACAGCCACTAGGGCACAAAAACAAGTGATAAGCAGAAAAGTTATGAAGTATTGTTGGACCTGCTGAAGACTGTACGAATAATTATAATGTATATTTGTGTTGTATAACCTTAATTTATTTTTTGGATTATATAACTGCACAGCACATATGTGAGTACTATGTACCAACTGTAAATCTACCATTTACTGTAACTATGTGTCGTTCGTTGACTTCAGTGTGCCCTGGCAGTTGAGTGTGTCATGCTCTCTCTAATGTCTCTCTGATGGTGGCACATGTGTTGGATCATTCGGTTCCCTTCATGATGGTTGAGCTGAGTGGTGCCGATCCATGTGTCATGTTCGTGAACGGGCGCCATCAGTTGGGATTGGTCATATCTTAGCTGCCTCCGCCTGTTTTTAATTACCTATTTATTGTATTTTGAATTGTTTGTTTTACTCTAGACGCTTTTGAGTGCGTTTTTTTTACATCGTTCTCACATATATGTATTTTTCCTACAAGATTATTGTAACCAAATACTTGTATAACACTTTTTTTTTTTTTTAAATAGTAAGTGTGGAGTTTCTTGTCCGTTCTTCTCCATAACAAGCTACATTTCCGAATGGACGGTAGAATCAATTATTATTACATTTAATTTTTATTTTTGACGTTCGAAAGTGCCGCTTAATGGCCTAATTGAATAAAGAAATTTTGATTTGGATTTTTTGATTTTGAGTTCTAAGTTTTACTTACTATTTTTTTGAGTCAAGGATACTCAAATAAAGAGAAATTCTATTCTTTATACCATAATTGGCACTTTGTTGTCAATGCTTTTACTCTAACCAAGGATTGGATCAGCGAAGTTTTGATCAGCCTTTGGATCATGCGAAGTATTAACTAGACGTTTAGATAGTTCATTAAATAATGCAGTACTTAGTACTAATAAATTCCAAGCCGATGGTGACCACATCAACGGTTAGTACCCTCATCAATAACAGACGCTCTGTAATTATGTATCGATATTTATCCTTATTCACATCTTATTTATTACTACAACACTCGTTTCCGCAGTGTTCTGAATGAGAATCAAATAAAAATTGAGTTCATTACGCATATTTAAACAGTTTTATAAAAATATTTATTTTAACCAGACAATATGCCAAGTGTACTGAACTAAGGCTTAGCGAATACTTCCATTTTGCGTTCAGTTATGGAGTGCATTTCCCTGCCGGAGTCCGTGTTGCCTGATAGCTACAACCTAGGAGTCTTTAAGTCAAGAGTGAATAGGTTACTTTTAGGTAAACGTGCTTCATCGTCGACCACGTCATCACCACGCATAATAAAAGTGTCCCCAAAACGTTTTGTGCGTAACTCTTTATTCATAACTCTTTTTAACCCCCGACGAAAAAAGAGGGGTGTTATAAATTTGACGTGTGTTGCTGTGTATCTGTCTATCTGTGTGTCTGTCTGTGGCAACATAGCGCCTAAACGGATGAACCTATTTTAATTTAGTTTTTTTTGTTTGAAAGGTGATTTTGTTGAGAGTGATCTTAGCTATGTTTGAATAAAATCGGTTAAGCCGTTCAAAAGTTATGGGCGTTTTACTGTTTGAATCGTCATAATTACGTGTTCAATAGATAGCCGATCGAAGCGTATCTACTTTCTAGATAAAATATGTAGAATGAAATAAAAATGTGTCGGGGGTTTTTTAAATTTTGAAATTTTTCTTGTAGTAACATGCGTTTCATCCCTCCTCATCACATGACCATACCAGGACAAACGGTTTCCTTTCAACTTTTCTGTCACTGGCGCCACTTTCAAACTTCCTCTAATATACTTATTTCTCACTTTATCCATTCTCGTCATGCCACACATCCATCTCAAAATTATCGTCTATGCTACTTGTAATCTCCTTTTTTATCCATACAGTTTGACAGGTCTAATCACGGACTTGTAGATTTTCACCTTTAACTTGAGGGGCATCCGTGGGTCGCAAGTTGTTCCAGTGACCTGTCGCCATTTGATCAATCCTGAGTTGATCCGGTGCGTTACGTCTCGGTCTACCTCGCCATCCCAGTATGGGCTTTCCAGCGAGAGCTTTATCACGGAACTGGAGAGACCGCCAAAATCGTAAAACAGTTCTATATATGTGCTATTATATTAACAGAATGCGTCTGTTTAGTGACGGGACTCTTCATTGACCTTAAGAGCATAATGCGTGAGTACGGATAGAAAAATCTTATTAATATTATAAATTTGAAAGTTTCTGAATCTCACCTTGAAAACTTACGTGGAGTAAACATGGAGTGAGCCGTCAAACTATCTAGTCAAGGTGGGATGACAGTTCAATTCAAGCTCACCCAGATTTTTTTTCACGATGAGATGTGTACAGAATGGATCGGTACGTCCTGCCGCATTCATTAGAAATTTATGTAAGAAAGTAATGTACTTCCGAAAACGATAGGACATAAGCATTAAGCACATAAATAATGCTACTAAACGTTTCTTAAAGACGCAATGCAAAGAGACATGGGCACTTATAATTTATGAATCAAAATGTCAAACATTATTCACCTTATATAAGTGACTAGCTGTTGCCTGCGACTTCGTTCGCGTTAAACTCGTAAAACTAAATAAGTATTAAGTAAACAAATTTTTTTATAACATGCTTTTTGACCAGAAATGTACTAAATGTAATATCACTTGTCAATGCACATCCACTGAGCCCAAACACGATGGTGCTATCTTGTCTGGATGAGGAGTTGTTATGGCGACCTTCCGGCTCCATAATGTCGCCACATTGATCGGTCCTGTGCGTTTCGCATCCACCGGACTCCCGCAGCTTTGACCAGGTCGTCGCTCAAACTAGAGGGAGGCCTTCCAACGCTGCGTCTTCCAGTACGCAGTCGCCACTCGAGACCGCCTTAGTACCATATTATTTAAATATTTCCAAAGTTACATAAGCGCGCCAAATTTCAGTTTATTCGGATGGCCGGAAAGCTTGATAAAAAGGTTACTAGTGTCCGGGCACACCCACTGAAGCAAGGTTGCAAGGCAAGCTTGTAACAAAAACATCACGGGCTTTTTTTGTTGTGCAGAAGCCTCATCCTGTTTCTTTAAGAAAAGTAGCCTAAACTCAAACAAAACTTCTTTATTTCAATTAGGCTACTAAGCGGCACTTTAAACATCAAAAATTTCTTATTATTTATTCTATCGTCCATTGGGAAAAGTAGCTTATTATGGAGAAGAACGGACAAGAAACTCCATACTTAATTCTTATAGTATCAGATATCTGCCAGTGGAAGTCTTGTCAAAATCGGTGCAGCTATTTCGGACATTACCTGGCACAAACAGACAGAAACAGACAAAAAAATTTTTTTTTCTGATAAGTTCCGTGCATATTTTCATATGTATTTAGTGAATACAAAGATGAAAGCTGTTAATTTGACATTACGAACAAACACTTTAATTGTATTTATTTGTATGTATTGATAGAAGATTTATATAATCATAAATAAGACAATGGTCGCGCGTGCTTTTAATTTGTAATTACAAACATTAAGTTTCTATTAACTTTCTCGTAATTAAAGTTGACATTTGCATCCATGTTTGTTATTATGTATACAGAAACCACGCAACCCTGAAAAGGGGTCATTGTACTCATCATCAATACATATAATAAATCTGTAGAAAAGTCGTTTTTGTACATCGAAAATATAAAAAAAGCCAGTGTAAAAGGATAACCAACAGAACACATTTTTGTCAGATATCTGTTTTGTTGTGCACGCATCACGAAAACTGTACGAAACCCATGTAGATAACTTTATACAAAAAAAAAATGCTTAAATTGAAGTATTACTTAGTTTTTGTTTCATCGCATTCGGTTCACTCCATCAAAAGTTACATGAATTTAAAGTGTTTAAGAAGTAAAATATCACAATACACGCAATTCAAATACTCGGGCAGTTGAACTTCATATTCAATAGATGGCGTTTTGCATTTAGAAGGGTACAGGCAAAGAACAGGGAATGGCAAAATAGTAATTTTACTATTTTTATTGGCAAGCAAATCTTTATTATTTCTTCAAGTGTCAATTAGCAGACACAATAGAAATTACCATTGTTTTAGTCCGATTCGGCAATATGGACAGTTAAGAGGTTGTAGTCATTCTCAGTCAGTAACTTTTTTTTAAAGTAAACGTAAGGTCCCAAAAATATGTTTTGTTTATGGTCGAAACGAAAAGAACCGGGAATGTCCATGACCGAAACAGTGCCGTAAAAAGTTCGCGAGCGGACACAGTGAGTTTCGTGTGTCGGGAACAGAATCGAGTTGTGAGTGACAATGGCAGCGGTACCGAGTGCAAAAAACGAACAAGAAAGAGGGTAGACCGTTTTGTCTCCTCATAAACACCCACCCGCAATAACTTCAGTTTATCCGTGATCATGGTGCTTGCAACAGCGCCGACATATCGGAAACTCGCTACAAACAGTAAACATGTTAACATGTTTACTGTTTGTAGCGAGTTTCCCGCTAATAGCCCGCTTATAAAATTAGTGTTAATATCCATGACATACCGGTACACACCAGGCAAGAAGAAGGATAAAAATTACATAGGTACTTCTAAACATTTATTTGCGTTTTTTCTGAAAATCTATTAATTAGGACATTCCCTGTTTTTTGCCTGTATCCTTCTTGATGTAATTTTGTGAATGGCGGGTGTTAAGATTCTCCGCGGACGAATGGCCCTAGAAAAAAAAGTTGGTAGGTAGGTTGGGTAGGTAGGTAAGTAGGGTTAGTAGATAGATAAGTAGGGTAGGTAGTTGACGGGAGCGAAGCCGCGGACACAGCTTGTTATGAATAAATCGCACTAAACATTTTGGAAAACGGCATCTCCTAGAACCAAAAATTCGAAGACATGTGACATCCACCAACCCGCAATGGACCCACGTGGTGGAATACGGCCCATTCCATCTCACAGAGAGGATGCCTGTGTCCCAACAGTGGGAACATTAAAAGGCTGATAATGAAGATGATGAAACATTTTTGGGATACTTTCATTTTGCGTACACCTAATGAGTGCAATCCCTGCTGTAGTCTGGTGAGTCTGCAGAGTGTTTCCTGATAGCTACAATCTAAGGGTCTATAAGTCAAGATTGAATAGTTTACACCTACCACATCGCCACATAGCCTATCAACTATAATAATAAAAAATACTTTTACAATGGGGCTAGCTCTGAAATCTGTTAAGTATATATTTTGCCGAGTTAGATAAACATACGAGTTCTGTAATGTAATATACAATCAATCAAAAATTTGTTTCTTTTATTATGTTAAAAGATAACAAGGCTATATAACTATTTTGTTATTGAACATCCTGACACAAATATCATTTTCAAAGCTGGCATCCAAATGATAATACAAAAAAACTTGACCATAACATTGTTACCTAATTTCAGCAGCCTTGCCGTGCAACACAACATTACCAACAGGATATGAGGCAATAATAAATAATAGGTAATTTAATGACAGCACATAAGCTGCCATTGCTGACGGTACATGCGTACTTGACGACCGCACGGCACGCATTCTGCGTCAAATGTCATAAAACGTTACAGTAGCTGATGATTATGTTGACCGTACAGATGCGACATGGAGAAGTATGAGATGACCTCGAGCCGTAATCTGACGTGTCAAATCAAGCAACCAAATTAATCAATCAAAAAATATTTTATCCCAACTAAACGATAAAAGGTACTTTTGAGTTATCATTCGTATTGTCAACTTTTTTTAATTTGGCTTGCTCGTAGTTTTTCAGGCATTCACATATTCAATACATTGTTCCCGCATGGTTTGTGATTCATCTCTTTGCTGATTGCAACATTTACTAACAATATCCACATTCCAAATTCAAATCACTTTTAGACCCTAGGGATTAATGAGCTATTTTGGTCCCTGTTTACGAGGAATAAACTAGCACTTTTTTAATAGACGTGATAAAACACTTTTCACGCGGGTGAAGCCGCTGGCAGGAGCAAATATATCATAACATCAAGCCTAGTCTGCCACCAACCGGGCACAACTCCAGATTCCGTCTGCTACTGAGAAATCTAGATGAAAAAATTCAATGACACTTAGCCTCACCCTTGAATCGAACCCACGACCTCCTGCTCAGCAGTAACGCTTGCGACCTTGCGGTTTAGTTATGTAACATTCCATCAACGAAAGCTTTGCGATAGCGATTTCAAAAATACTAAAAATGCATTGTCGAACGCTATCGAAATGTCATTTGCTCAATCCCTTACATTTTGTATTATTGTTGACTAGCGGACGGTTTCACCCACTTAGTTCCCGCTCCCGTGGGAATACAGGGATAAAAAGTAGCCCATGTCACCCGGGGTTAGTATAGCTCCCGTGTCCCGATGGTGAAAGAATTTTTGAAATCGGTCCAGTAGTTTTCAAATTTATTCGTTCGTATAAAAATACAAATCTTTCCTCTTTATAATATTATATTATAGTATAGATAGGCTCGCGCTTGACAAATATCTCACCTGATGGTAAGCGATGATGTGGTCGACGGTGAAGCACGCTTGCCTAATTTAAATATAAACATTTTAGCGTTTCGACCATTGCAATCGATGACATCGACCGACACTTGTACAGAGCCTCAGTGGACTCGGCGAGGCAACGATGCAGCTCGGAAAGTAGTAGTAGAAATAAGAAATATAAATAAAAAACTTTTATTTCCATATCCTATTTTTGTACATTTAAAATGTTGTTAGTGTTTATTAGTAATTTGCTTATTTACTAATTGTTAATATTTGGATTTAGGATATGGACCCCGACTTGGGTAAAGGTCTTCTCTATCTTCTTCCACGACTCTCTCCTTTGGCCCAGGCCCTGTTAGGTCCACCTTCCTCTTTCCTGCTGGCCCTTTCCATCTCGTAGTCTGTATAGTCCATCTGCCATCGGTATAGCACGATATGTGGCCGGCCCATTGCCACTTTACCCTCAAGGCTTGTGTAAGTGCATCAGTTAGCTTCGTGTTTTTTTTATTTCTTTACTTTTTATTTTATGTATTGTCCTTATTTTCAGCATACTTCTCTCCATGGCCCTTTGAGTTAATTGAATTCTATTTTAGTTCTAAATCAAAATCAAAAATTTCTTTAATCAATTAGGCCATTAAGCGCCACTATCGAACGTCAATAAAAAAGTAAAACAAATAATATTGGACTGTATTTTGTTTTTTTTGTTGGGGTCTTGTTGAGGAATGAAAGGTCATTATATATGAAATTGGCGTTTTGTAAGAGAGGAACATAAAGTCATTTTCTTTTTTAATATAATATATTTATTTAATCAAAGTATGTACCATTGCCATCTATGCACTTTTGCCATCTCATTGATCCCTTAACTAAAAAAAAACATTCAGACGGGAATCAATAAAAAGATTTTATTGATTCCCGTCTGAATGTTTTTTTTTGGGCGCTTTGTACTGCCCCATCGGAGTTGAATTTTTTCCCTTGCAAGAAGTTATCGAAATTTTGAAAAAAAATGGTAATCTGTTGGAGCAAGGTCCGGGGAGTACGGTGAATGTCTTAGACATTCTAATTGAAGCTTCTCTAATTTGGTAGTCGTCTATCGTGCAGTGTGTGGTCTAGCGTCATCCTGAAGCAGCAGTGGCCTAGAGCGATTGACCAGCTTAGGCTGTTTAGCAGCTAGCTTTTCCATCATGGTTTGCAGTTGCTGACAATAGACATACGCCGTAATCGTCTGGCCAAATTTAAGAAAGCTGTAGTGAACGACACCAGTACTAGTCCACCAAACGCTCACAAGTAATATTTTTTGAGTCAAATTTCGCTTGGGGCAGGATTTGGCCGGTTCGCCAGGGTTCAGCCATTGCGATGAGCGTTTCCGATTATTGTACAGGATCCACTTTTCATCACAGGTAATGATTCGATTTAAAATCCCTTCGTTATTTTGCCGGTTGAGTAATGTAACGCAGCAGTCGACGCGCGTTTGTCGGTTTGGTGCACTCAATTTATGAAGTAACCACCTTTCAAGGTTTTTCACCTTCCCAATTTGCTTCAAGTGGATTAAAACAGTTTTTCACTAACACCGCAGCCTGCAGCTAACTCGGACGTGGTTTGCGATGGATCTGCTTCCACAATAGGCTTCAATTCTTCATTATCAACTTTGGTCTCCGGCCGTCCACGGGGCTTGTTCTGCAGGTCGAAATTTCCAGAACTAAAATAAATAGGTAATTAAAAACATGCGGAGGCAGCTAAGTTATGACCAATCCCAACTGATGGCGCCCGTTCACGAACATGACACATGGATCGGCACCACTCAGGTCAACCATCATGAATGGAACCGAATGATCCAACACATGTGCCACGTGTTCTATTGGTATAGACCCACGTTTGGCAACCATACAATAGACAAGGCAAAACAACACAAGGTAAAGTCAGATAGGACTCCAGGTTCTGATGGCATAACAAACGAAGCTACATCTCAAAATTGTTCAACATAATTCTCGACACGGGGACTATCCCTGGAAAGTAGGTAATAAGCATACAACCCGACCGCATCCGTTCATCCTACACATAATCTTTGCCCGTAGATCTGTGCGTGAGATATTATACTGTGTACGTTTATAGGTATCGGAATGTGTTATTGTGACCTTTGACTAGTAGCTCAATGAGCGAATAGAGTGAGCTCTTGAATCTGAATTACGTTTAGAAGATTGTAGATAGCAAATAAACAACGAGACGCGTATGCCGAGAATGAAAGAGTATCCTTCATATTTCTTTGTAATGATGCCGTCGCTTATTTTATTTTTATTTTATCAATCTATACTAATATTATAAAGAGGTAAAGTTTGTGAGTCTCTGGATCTACTGAACAGATTTTGAAAATTCTTTCACCAGTAGAAAGCTACATTATTCCTGAGTGTCATAGGCTATAATATATTTCCAAAATAATTAGAGATCCTTATGAAAATTGCATTAATGTAACCCAAGGTAGCAAAATGTTGCCTGTAAAATACATTATTTGGCGTGCGCTGAGGAAACTATTGATGATAGATAAAAAATTGTAGGTAGGTAGGCAGGGTAGGTAGGTTAGGCAGGGTAGCCAGGGTAGCCAGGGTGGCCAGGGTAGCCAGGGTAGCCAGGTTAGCCATGGTAGCCTGGGTAGCTATGGTAGCCAGGTTTTGGGTAGGGTAGCCAGGGTAGCCAGGTTTTGTGCAGGGTAGCCATGGTAGCCATGGTAGGCAGGTTTTGGGCAAGGTAGCCAGGGTAGGGGCAGGGTAGCCAGGGTAGGAAGGGTAGCCAGGGTAGGCAGGGTCGGGGCAGGGTAAACAGGGTAGGGAGGGTAGGGGCAGGGTAGCCAGGGTAGGCAGGATCGGGGCAGGGTAGGCAGGGTAGGGGCAAGGTAGCCAGGGTAGCTAGAGTAGCCAGGGTGGCCAAGGAAGCCAGGGTTGCCAGGGTGGCCAGGGTAGCCAGGTTAGCCAGGGTAGCCAGAGTAGCCATGGTAGCCAGGGTAGGCAGGGTAGGGGCAAGGTAGCCAGGGTAGCCAGTGAAGCCAGGGTAGCCAGGGTGGCCAGGGTAGCCAGAGTAGCCACGGTAGCCAGGTTTTGGGCAGGGTAGCCATGGTAGGCAGGGTAGCCAGGGTAGGCAGGGTAGGGGCAGGGTAGCCAGGGTAGGCAGGGTCGGGGCCGGATAGATAGGGTAGGCAGGGTAGCCAGGTTAGCCATTGTAGCCATGGTAGCCAGGGTAGGCAGGGTAGCCAGGTTAGCCATTGTAGCCATGGTAGCCAGGGTAGGCAGGGTAGGGGCAAGGTTTTTATTTGTTGGACATAGGTTGGTTATGTACATCATTATGTTATAATTATTAAAGAACACTGTCTAGCCGTCATTGGCGTACAAATATTAACTAAGACAAACTTGCTGATTATAATAAATTAACAAACAACATTGTTAAATAATACAAATTTAAATAGTCTACACTATAAAAAACACATTCCAACTAAATATAAAACTAATAAATTCTATAAGTTTTAAAACTGACATGGTCACAATCATCAGAATTAATATTTGTTTCAGGATATTTACCATGTATATTTTAATTTTGCTTGAGAGCTCGATATTTCGGCACCGTTACAAGCGCCATGATCACGAGAACTGATCAGTTCTCGTGATCATTGCGCTTGTTAAATTATGTATAAATTGTCAATAAAATTCATCTAGAGATCTTATTATAGTTCCTAGGTGCCATTCCTAAAAAACTTTTTGCATAAAAGGCAGTGCTATGTAGTGCATATCTCTCTGTTGCGTTGTTTAGATCTCAATGTTTCAAACTGATAGAAGTTGGAGTTGACAAATACTACTGTCTCAAAAATGTACGAGTACATACAGGGCAATGTTAACAGTTTAAAATATCTGAAATATGGAATGCAGCTATCAGTTGGTTTCAGCTAGAGTCAGAGAGTGTCCGGACGAAGGTCGATTTATGGCCTTAAGCAAAGTCTAAACCAGGATTGTTGCTTATGGAAATGTATGCAGGCGTGTTTGTTAATGTGTGTATTTCTGTAACCGCTACGCTTATGTTGTAAATTTCGATTGTAAACCAGACAATAACGGCATACGGCGTCTGGGTACCGCGGCCCTGGCTTGAGCAACAACTGAAGGAACACGGGTTGGGACAAGCTCTCTCGCTTCACCAAGAGCGGGAGAAGTAATTGGATGATTACAAAATAAATAAAAAAACAGAAAAAGTATAAGTATCCTTATCACTTAATTAGTCATTGGTGCCATTTGCATGATTACGTCATTTCCTTTATCTATAGTTATTGCGCGTCGAGTCAAGTCGAGGTGGCTCAGTGGCTAAAGAGCTCGCTTCTCGTGTTTGAGGTCGTCGGTTAAAATCCGGGTAAAATTACCAAAGTGACTTACCCGTTCCCCCAAGAAAATAAAAAATGTTCCTTTGGGTCAATTTTCGGGGCAGCTTGTCCATTATACTCTCTGTGTGTATCTGTGAATTTTGCTGACTCATTCAAGTCAACTTTGTTGTCTTACATTGTAGACATAAACATGCTTTATATTCCAATGTCACAATTATCACGATTTCGATTATGTAAATCACAAAGTGTTAAAATTCGCTCATTGAACTATTGGGATTACCTTCAAGATGGTACCAATTGCGTACCGCATATTAACGTTGGAATTTGCGGTCTGTAACTTGCCTAATAAGTATAATTATGTACCTACAGATTTTAATATACACTGGCCTTCAAAACTTAGTACCATAATTTTCATATTTTCATAAGTCAGAGTTTTGAAAAAAAAAACCGGCCAACTGCGTATCGGAGTTCGCACATTTAGGATTCCGTACCAAATGTTGAATATATTTGTATCTGTTAGTAGAATATACGAAATAATAAACATTATCACTACATTTCAAGTTCATAGATCAATGGGCAGTTAAACAAAATTCTGTGGAACAAAATTTTGTGACAGACTGCGGACAGATAGACAAACACGTGAGTGAAAGCAATAGAGCTCCGTGTAGACCCTTTGGGTAGGGAACCCTAAAAACGTTTTATAGAAAATTTCATCAACTTCCTTTGAAATTATAGTATATACATTAGTCACGTGTTCGACTTAGAAAATAAACCAAAAATAAACAATTTTAATTTACTGACATAAACTCAAATAACATTTTTATGTATGTTTTACGCCATTACATTTTAATAACTGGTATTGCCACCTCGGACTCTGTTAATTTCTTCTTATAGATAACAACTTTTTATTTTTGGTATACTCTCAGTAAACTCTATCATTTGTTACCTACATAGGTTTTTGGTTTCTATCTGTTTTTAAGTTAAAAACTTACAACGTTACACAACTATAAATTTTGAAGTTGCTGAAATTTTCTATAAAACGTTTTTATACCAAAACTTTAACTTCTATAGTTTAGGGAAAATTGCAATTTCAAAAGTGTAGTACTATGTTTTGAAGGCCAGTGTATTAACAAAGTGAATCTTATCTAACATTATAAATACGAATATGAGTTTGTTTTTTTGTGAGACCGATCATCATGCGCATACACTTACAGCAAAGGATACATGCGGGTACGGGGTGCGCATACGGGTACAGCAAAGGACATAAGGTAGGAAATTTTCATTCAGAAAAAACACTACGAAGTGAAAAATAACTTCAATTTCGGAAGTCGGTGATCCTGTTTTCGTTTCTTCGTTTTTTGACACCGACTGACGAAATTAATAGTACATTATGGTACAAGTGTGTAATGTTGGTGATTACCGCTGAGGCGCCATTGAGACCCGAGCCGTTAGGTGAGGGTCTTAAGAGAGCCAAGGACGGTAATCATCAATACACACGTGTATCATACGACGTTTTTCAACACATTTGTGAAGAAAATTCTAAAAAAACATCTCCAACAGTGAAAACGAGTTGTGAAATTTATTTCGCAATGGCGGGCAAAATTAATCAGTTTTCCTATGCGCGCGCATCTAACAATGGCGATCGGGCATAGACTAAAAATAATGAGTTATCTTTTTTTGGCTTTTCGTGGATAGCGTTTTAGCCACGTACAAAATGGGGAATTTCTAGTTTTCTTTATTAGACATTTATAGACAAAAACAAAAGTTATATTTAAGTTTAAGTTTTATTTATTAAACACGTACAAGTTGAAATTATCTATTTAAATACGACGTTGCATGACATGTGTTGCATTTGTACTATTGAGCACGATCCTTTTTGTATCGAAACTTTTTTAAGAACAAAGCAACTCAACCAATAAATAAAAAAAAAAACTCTTTATCTCACTTGTGAATAATAGTAATGAAAAAGTCACAGTTTAATAACAGGTGTCATTATGTGCCTAATTGCTGTGAAATTAGAGCCACTTTATGAGCAAGTGTGTTGAAAAGTAATTTTTCTCTTTGTAGTGTTTTTATTTGGAAGTTGGTTGTATTTTTTTTGTAATATGTTTTTATTTTTCACTTTTTAGTTGTGTGGTACATAATGGACCAGTTATATAGGCTAGGTATCTATAATGCCCAAAGTGATGCCAGAATAGATTCACCCAATAACATGAAACTTAACAAATCCGGAGGAATGTGAGTATACCAGGGTGAACTGTTCACATTTGCGTACCCCTTTAGAGCGTACCAGTGTGATGTTATGAAATGGTGTGAACAATAAACAGACATGCGATTGCAGCTATCCGAATTGCCGTTATTTATTGAAGAGTTCTGATGTATATCTTCGAAGTTCTTTATCGTATCTAGATGAAATTTAAATGGAACCACATGACAAGCTTCAGCTTTCAAATGAAAACAATCATCAAAATCGGTGAACCTAGTAAAACGTTCTGAAGTAACACAAACAAAAAATTTGAAATCCTATCGAATTGATAACCTCCTCCTTTCTGGGAAGTTGGTTAAAAAGTATTGTAACGCAATGGAAGCCGCGGGCAAAAGCTAGTGATTTTGGTATTTTCTGCCAGTCAACCTTTGGGTGTTGGCGAGACAAATAGTGGTAGGTGCAATAACGACAATAAAACGCGATAAGGTAACATTTATTTAAATACTAGACACATTATTTTATTGTATTTATTTATATAAACTATAAATACCGATTGTATTGTATTATTGTATTTTATTTATATAAACTATAAAAAAATACAATATAGTATACTTAAAGTCTATAAAGTTTACCTGGATAAAAACGGATTTGAGTGAAATCTAAGTACCAAATTTCACTCAAATACGCTCTGTAGTTTTCCCGTGAAAGAGCAGCAAACATAAAATAGACGAAATATGAGTGCACATCTGCCTAATCCCTTGGGGAAAACAAGCTTGATATTATGTTATGAATGTGAAGCCTAGGGTACACCTAGTACATTATAAACGTATTGAAAAGAAATAAAGCTAATTATATTCACAGGAAACAAGCGATAAGATAATGAACATGCGAGCATTCATATATTGAATAATGACAAATTAAAAACCGGGTTTACCTAACACGAAGCTCGCTTATCAGAGGAAAATAAGCTGGCAGAAAATAACTATAATATAGCTATTTATAGCTACGTGTTTACAGATATCCAGCGTATTGTTTTAATATACACCGAGCGGTCATCCAGAGTGCACGTCTCATCTAAATCTGGAGAAAAAGATGTATAATTTTAGGATGCGTGTGTTAGTGTTGTTAGTACAGGTGGTATTGTCGTATTGCTTCCCTTGGGGTGAGTATAAGAGTCTTGAGATTAAACAAGATAGTGAACACGACTTGGATTTATGACACTCTTTAATGTACATCATAGCAAATTAAAACATGTTTGTTAAACTAGGATCCAGAACCATTTGTATGAGATATTATTGCTTTTAATTTTGTTTTGGGTTTAAGGGTATAAATTCCCCAATTTTAACGCAGTACTGGCCGTGCGCCCGCTCGGAGCCAGAATATCAATATTCAACCACCTTTTGGGCACTTTCGTTTGCAAAATATTCTTTGATTTACATATGCTTTTACATTTAAGGAGAAATTCTAGCCATCAATTATTCTGTGTATAATATTTTTAAACATCCAAGTCGTTTTGGAGGAGTATCCAAAAAAAGCGACAAAATATTATGTTATTTTTTTAAAGCAAAACTATTAGTTACACGATAAAAACATGCTTCACAAATAATGTACATGATACAATAATAAATATTTTTGTTTTCTAACCGTGTAACCTTGCCTTTACTATGGAGTATGCTTTAGAAAGTGACCGTTTTACGGCTCTATAGCGGTGGTAAGCCATTAAATAAGATTTGTAATTTTAGTAATAACATAATTTTTGCCTTGAACAAAAGCTACCTCGTATTCTTTAGAGCTTTTGCCTTGTGTACGCAGTATCCTGATATGCATCGGATAAACCGTGTAGCCTAGGACAAATAGTTTGGTCTGAAACGGGTTTGGCCGATAACAGACATACTCTTTATTGTACAACATAACAAATGAAAAAACAGGACAAGCTAAATAAAACCGTTTGAAAATGAAAATATGCAGATAACTTGTTAAATTAAGATGTCATTTGCATTAGCAGCGTAATTTATGAGAAAACACCCAGCCAACGCACTCAACAAACTCGCGCACTGAGGTGAGGTTTCTGTAAAAAGGTACATTCACCAAAATAATAACATAGGTTACATTACTAAAGTTCATAAAATGGATTTAGGGTTTTTTTTCTATCTCACCTGATGGTAAGCGATGATGTGGTCGACGGTGAAGCACGCTTGCCTAGAAAAAACCTATTCACTCTTGACTTAAACACTCCTAGATTGTAGCTATCGGGAAACACAGACTCCGGCAGGGAATTCCACTCCTTAGCTGTACGCATAATAAAAGTGTCCCTAAAACGTTTTGCCGTTGGAAAACCGTTGTCCCTACATATCAATATAGGTTGCGTTCAGTTCAACTGAAAATAAGTTAATGATCTTTTTTTTTGATATACGGTTTTTGGATTTTTCTCCTTACCTGTTATAATATAAAACATTGCTTCTCGCCAAATTTCATGTTCAAATTCTAGGTCAATGGCAAGTACTCTATAGGTTTTGATTCCCTTGCGAATCGTCAAATATGCGACATAAACGGCCGTATTTTTTGATTGGGTTGATTTAGAAGTTAGATTTTTTACAGCTCTAAGGGGTTCAGAGAAAAGGTCTTGAAACATAGACAGACAGACCGATAGACAACGAAGTGAATGGAACCCTAAAAACAAGGCTAGGAAAATAAACATGCCATATCAGTTTTTAAGAACATAGTTTTCGTGTTTCAGACAACGTCGTGGGTGGAGAAAAACTACTAGAATTTTATCATGAAGGAACACTTACGCACACAGAAGAAATTCCGACTTCTAATTATATGAGAACATTAACTTATGATCCGGTACACTACAGGGTGCTGTGTGCCTATCAAAACAACTCACACATTTCAATATCCAGCTTTGACCTATCAACCAGGAAAACAGAACCTTTATATACGACCATATCAAAAGATGTCAGGGATCAGAGTCTTGCATACGATCCGGTCACACAATTACTATTTTGGAGTGAAGGATATAGTTTATACTCGTTATCATTAAAACCTGCAACTTCTAATACAGCACTCAACTTAAATCTTTTACTCAAGTTGAATCAAACCTACATCCGTGATATTGCTGTGGATAGCTGTGGAGGGTATGCTACTAATTTCATTTATTAAAAAAATCAGACAGCAATCCATTTTTTTACCGACAAAACTAGGAGGTGGTTCTCAATTCGACATGTATATAATTTTTTTTATGTATGACCACGCAAAACTTTTAAAGGGTAGACTGATTTCAAAAATTCTTGTTTTATTGGAAAGAGTTCTAAAGCCCATTAAAAATAGAAAATATAAAATCCACCCCGTAAGGTACAAAAAAAAGGAATTATGGATAATTTTCCCTTGAATTTTTAATTGTAAACCGATTCTGTTAAAATTATGTGAAATAAAAGCGAAAAAAAAAACTAAAACTGGCGCCGCCTTAAAATACTAGACTAAAAGTTTATTTTTAGGGTTCCGTACCCAAAGAGACCCAATAGGGTAACAACTAAGACTCTGCGGTCCATCTGTCTGTCTGTCCGTCTATCACCAGGCTGTATCTCATGAACCGTGATAGATACACAGCAAACATTTTAACAGATGATGTATTTCTGTTGCCGGTATGACAACAAATACTGTGAGTGTTTTTTTTTCCGTTTTTTGCGATAAAGGTACGGAACCCTTCGTGCGCGAGACCGACTCGCACTTGGCTGGTTTTTATTTTTTGCTTTTCGGTAAAATTTATTGTTAAAATGATTTTTTGTTCAGTTTTTTTGTGAAAAAGTTTATAATTTGTTAGTAGAAATAGGTACCCTAAAACGAATGTTAGTAATACATTTTAAAAATTAACTTTGAGAACATTTTTTAATTATTTATTATACAAATTACAGGTATATTTACTGGATCACAGACGATGAGATCGAGAAGGCTCGGTTTGATGGTTCCGGAAGACAAGTTTTAATAGACAGCACTGTTTGGTACCGATCAAGCTTTGCCATCGATCAGCAGACGCAAAGAATGTACTGGTCTGAGAAGATAAAAAAAAATAATGATTATCAGATGTCTGTTGAAAGTTCCGATTTTAATGGAGAGAACAGGAAAACATTATATGCTTCAAGTGATAAATATGCTGTCACTGTACTAACCGTATCAAAAGACTTCATCTACTGGAAGACCTTAGGCGAATCGACAATTCGTCAAATTCCAAAAAATCCAACGCACGATGTTAAACCAAAAGTGTTACCTATTTCTAAAGGAAAGTGTTGGCATTGTCAAGCTATGGCAACCAACTATACCATTGAGGAGCAAACTCAGGGAACGAAGAGCTGCGAAGCTCTGAAGTGGCTAGTCAAAGAGGTTACACACGTCTCCGCCGTGAATGCATCCGCATGCGATGTTTCTGTGTGTAATAACTATTGTTTCCAAGGAGATTGTAGTGTCAGTGATGAGGGACAACCTAAATGCAGGTAAATTTCACCACCATGACTTATGATTTTGCTTAGAAAAGCTTCAATCCAGAGTCACAGAAAATATATAATTATGTTCTTAGAAGAACTTGGGGGAAGCCTTTGCCCGGTAGTGGGACAGTTTAGACTATTAAAAAAAAAGTTTACAAGTCATAGTACGGCCAATGCAAGCAGAGACAGAAAACTAGAGGGGAATGGTCTCCTTCTGTGAGACCGTGATGGTCCAGAAGGAGGCCACCCAGCGGAATCGTGAGAGGGCCAACCCCGCTCGGAGAAGAAGGCATCTTGGAGGCAACCGCCTCGACGCCCTAAACGCTGAAACTCTGAAAGTTCAGGCGCCTTTTGTAAGATTCTCACCGACAACAAAATAAAGATAAATATTTGGTTGTTGCCTTGTTGATCGAGTTACCTTATTACATTTAACTATCTTCGTGTTTTCAGATGTAATGACGGTTACGCAGGAGAACGATGCGAAGTAAACACGTGCCACAAGCATTGCTTGAACGGCGGCGTTTGTTCCCTAAATGAGGAAGATGAACCGGCTTGTGAATGCACAGCAGATTTCGAAGGTGCAAGATGCGACGTTTCTGTCTGTAAAGACTTTTGTTTCGAAGGATATTGTAGTGTCAGTGCTGAGGGACTTCGTAATTGCAGGTAAAATATGTTCATCTCTTTGGGACTAGTTATAAAAAGCCGAAACGTGGATAGTTCGCTCGTCAGACGCGACAAGCTGATGTGATTCGGTCTTTACTTTTAAATTTGCCGTTTTATTAAATGTGCCACTATAATCTGTGATAACTTCGACTTGGAATTTTAAATTCGAATAAACTTTATATTTAACCTCAGTCAATATTTCAAAATTCGTTTCGTTTTTTTTTTCTGTGAGTTATGCTTTTCTGTAATATTGATATAATTAACTAAAATATGAAAAGCGTTATTCGCTCTGTTTAGCTCCGTCCTTTTCTCTCACTGGCAGAATGTTGCCTTAATCTGACCGAAATTTGGTACGAAGCAACGTCTTATAGCACAAATAAAGGAATAATTGTGAAAACCGTAAATTTTTAGTTACATCATATAATAAAAATATTTTTAATAATTTTAAACTTACTAACCCTTTCCTCATGAACGCGTTGCGATACTAAATTGAAATTCATGTCAAATACTCAGGTCTATAATACCTTTAAGCTGAGGTTTGTACGGAACCCTCGGTCCGTGAGTCCGACTCGCACTTGGCCGGTTTTTTTTGTTTATTGTTCTACCTTGTTTCATATCTTTGTTATTCCAGATGTAATGCCGGTTACTCAGGTGAAAGGTGCGAAGTTAACGCGTGCCATGTGTATTGCTTAAACAACGGCCTGTGTGCCCTGAACAAACAGGATGAGCCAGTCTGTCAATGCACAGGCGATTATGACGGCAAAAGATGCGATGTTCCTGGCTTTCTGTTTCGAAGTGGGGGGTACCAAAATAAAGGTGATTTCAATTAATTTGATATGACATGGCATGATATGATGATATGTCTAAATGTAACTAATGCGAAAGAAAAAATAGCTTCTTTAAAAAACAATTTTCTGCCATGCGCATTCATTCATGACCACAATAATAGAAAACGAATGAGATCGCTAACATTTTTCTAGAAATAAAAAAAATATTTACGCTCTCCCAGCGTCTATCTTTTATTACTATCTGTATAATTATTTCTTTCTTTTTAATAGATTTAACAACAACAATGAACATATCATATAAATTTATTATATTACTAGAACTAATTTCTATGAAATTGTAGGTCGAGTTAATTATTTATCAGTCCTTATTAATTATGTTTTCTTTATAGATGATACGCTGGAGCCCACCAAAGCAATGACGACGTCGACGTCTGAGGTAACTTTGCCGCTCGAGGAATGATCAAAGCCTTTCTCACAATGCAAATGAGATCACTGCTATTATAAAAAAAAACACAATCCTAAACTACCCAAAGCCCTGTAGAGTATTCTGGTTTTATTTGTAAATATATAATTGGAAAAGGTCGCAATATCACGGTTTGCTTCGAATCGAAGAGGCTAGACAAATTACATTTTTCACGGTATAAAAAATAAACAAAATTCTATGGGAACTCTAAGTACTATCAAATTATCTCGAGATTAATCCCTTACATATTGGCATTTTAACCATCGGCTTCGCTCATATAAAGAGGATTTATATAGAGCCTCAGGTCAGACGATCAAGCTCAACAATTTCGAATAGAAAATATCTTGTTTATGGCCTGTGATAATGAATGAATGAAATAAAAACAACTTTTGTACCTTTTATTAGACTACCTACTTACCTTCCTGATGGCTCGACGCGATTCGATTTATATCACACTGTTAAGCAATTTTTAGTAAGCGAAATTGCAAGTAACAAACACTATGCGATGTAATTCGACCGATTTGCACTTGAAATTTTCTTAGAAAAAACGTGCGCTATATCACTTACCGACGCAATTTAAAATAGCGTCGCGCCACCTGGAAGGTTCCTTATTACAATAATTTAAAAATTTAACATGATTATGTCGACAATAACGCATCAGTTTTGTATCTAAAAGACATTCTTTGTAAGGCATCAGATAACTTGCATTATATTTTACCAAAGACGTCAAAAATATTTTTTGCATTATATTATTGTATTTTTATAAAGTCATTAAATAATAAATGTCAATAATTAATTGTATTTATGTGTTTCTTTTCCTCACTTTTCTTCGTCTTTCTCACTGCTGAAAACCGTGATTCCGTTTCAGAATGTCAAAAAACACAAAACGGTTCGGTATAAACTTGCACATACCACTGAGCACGCACAGTTCGATTTTCCAATGCAAATATGTCACCCTAATAATAGTGGTTAAAGTATGAAATTACCGTTTTATTGTAATAGGTACTTCGAATTGACATAGAACTTTCATGGTTTGAGATTTTGGAGTGAAACTTTTTTCACATGGTACCTATGAAGTTCTTTAAAAAATGTGCAACATTCGATTATCGACTTTCAGTTCTTTTTTTGTTCAGCTTGGACAAGAAAGATGGAAACTTCGAAAAATCGAGTGATTTTTGAATACGAGTTCCGACGCGGAACTAACGCGGCAGAAACAGCTCGCAATATCAATGTTGCATTTGGAGAGGGGACTTGCTAATGAACGCACCGTGCGATTTTGGTTTAAACGCTTTCGTGATGGAAACTTTGATTTGAAGAACGAACCACGTGGAAGACCGCCCACACAGATAAATAACAATGAATTGAAAGAGATGGTGGAAGCCAATCCGAGCAAAACTACCCAGGAAATAGTGGCATGGTTGAACGTTACCTTACCAACAATATTAATTCATTTGCGTCAAATCAATAAAATAAAAAAATAAATGGGTACCTCTTGATTTGACTGATCTGCAGAAAGAAACTCGTGTTGAAAATTGTGTTGCCTTGTTGAATCGATACAGAAATGAAGGAATATTGGATCGAATTGTGACATGTGATGGAAAGTGGATTCTTTACGACAACCGTCAGCGAAAAATGCAATGGCTGACCCCAGGTCAAACGCCGCAACAGTGCCCTAAAGCAAAGCTTACCAATAAAAAGGTGATGGTAACTGTTTGGTGGTCTCAGTATGGTGTTATTCACTATAGCTTTCTCCGATCTGGTCAAGCAATAACGGCAGTTGTCTACTGTGCCGAACTCCGAACAATGATAGCAAAACTAGCAGTGAAACAGCACCGACTCATGAATCGATCTTCACCATTATTGCTCCATGATAACGCGAGACCTCATACAGCACGAGAAACCGTTTTAAGTCTACAGGAACTGCAATTAGAAATCATTCGTCACCCTCCGTATTCGCCAGACCTTGCTCCAACGGGCTACCATTTTTTTCGTGATTTGGACAATTTTCTACGTGATAAAAAGTTTTCTTCTCAGGAGGCAGTACAAAATGCTTTCACACAGGTTGTCGAATCTAGATCACCAGAGTTCTATCGCAAAGGCATAAATGACCTTTCTATTAGATGGCAGCAATGTATAGATAATAATGGTAATTATTTGAATACATAAATAAGTTAAATTAAAAAAAAAACTAATATCAATTTTTCAGTACAAATCGGCAATTTCATACTTTAACAAGCTGCAACCACCGCAGGATTTTGGAATTTGATTATTATCTGATAGCCTATCTGTACTGGAAGCCATAGACAACAAATAGACAATAAACGATTTTTTTAAGTTTCATATCGCCGTGGATAATATAATCGATGTCCAATCGAATCAATCTGCAGTTTATCAAGGGACATAGTAGATCTATAGACAATGACGCCGCAGATTAACTTGCGAGGAGAGGTTCCCAAATGGTAGTGTAGCCCTATACTCAATTCTTCCCTACTTGTCTCATAGAATGTATTCGCTAAAGGTATGGTCAATGTGGCGACGCCTTTCAGCTCAAATTATGATGATAGTGATTCGCTAAAGATTGGGAACTGGAGACCATAACAACAAATGGTCACGGGCAACTGACTGTAGACAGTCAAAAAAGGCTTTACGGAATGTATACCCGCCACTAACTAAATGAGTTCTCAGCCTAAATAAATATAACATCAAATTGATCATAGGGATAATCTCGAGTCACTGGCCTCTAAACAAACGTCTCTTTAAATAGACGCCACAGATAGCCCACTTTGCGGGGGTTGCTTTCATCATCATCATTGTTAAATACAGGTCTTCTGGTCCCAAGCCAGGAGTTAAACGCCGGGGCCCATAGCGGCGTTGGTACTCCTGGACCCTGTCTAAACCTATACCCCACGAAACCGCGGTTCGCGGCAGTGGAAAGCTAGGGATTTACTCCTTATTGGGAGAACTCCTGGTACCTATCTCACAGGTGAAAATGGGACGACTACAAGATGTATCAATTGGACTTATCTTAGATTCCTGCGGTAGACTCCTGGGGGTCGATCAATATCGTGCCGTGAGGTTAGGGATAGGAGAATATATATATAATAAAGGACAATGATTGTATTGGGACCACCAACGCGTTCTGATCCGGGCTTCTGCTTCCAGGCAGACACACACGCGTTTCCCACAAAAGCGCCTCACTGCGCGTGAAAATATATTCTAAACCACCCTCGCGGGCGCCCCACACACCGATTGCGAACGGTGGGCGCAATTAACATTTACAATGGGCGAAACACATCTCGATTAGATATGTTTCGACAAGAACCCGACTTCAGCATGTTCACGTTACAAATTTTCTCTTTCGACTGTGTAGTGTCAGCTGTCAAAATCGTTGACCGCCCACCGACACGGTGTTGCAAGTAAAAATCGGGACGAAACATCCCCCCGTCTCGGACATAAGGAGTTATGTTCTCTAATAAATGGGCAAGCGTGCTAAATTGCCACTGCTCGCTACAAAACCGAATCTCCGACCATGACCTCTGTCCTATGAACTCTGGGATCTCCTTCAGACCCATAGAACAAATCTACAATGCGTCTACGACGCCAATGCAAAGGCAACAAATTTGGGTCTTTAACAAATACAAGGTCTCCGACTTTGGGAGGGTCAGTTTTGTCAGTCCACTCAACGCGCTGCTGCAAAATATGCAAATATTCCAAAGACCAGTCAATTGCGAAGATTTCATTTTCCTGAAGGGGTATTTCGGCAGGGCGCTGAGGGGCCGATCAATCAAAAAGATGACCAGGGGTCATGACTTCCAGGTCATTGGAGGAGATCGGACAGAGAGGTCGCGAATTGAGGGTGGCCTCAACTTTACAAAATACCGTAACAAGTTCCTCAAATGTGGAAATAGTTTCACCAACAACACGGCGGAGAAGCGGTTTTGCTAATATCGCAATATTTACAAAAATGCCAATTAATTTCCATTTGCGCCATGGCAAATCTCAAATTCTGTTTATCCTTATTTAGATAATTACAAATATCATTTAAATATCTATCAGCGCCCTTATAATTAGAAACGTTATCAGAACGGATCAAAGATGGTAGTCCTCGGTGGGAAACAAATCTACCTAGCACTGCAACAAACGCATCTGTGCTGAAGGCAGTTACAAATTCCAAGTGAACCGCCTTGGAGGCCAGACAAACGAACACACACAAGTAGGCCTTGACAGCCTTGGCGTTCCGAAGTTGAGAAGTCTTCACCAAGAAGGGACCAGTAAAATCGGTTCCAACTGAAGCAAATGGTTTGCTCTCCGTCACTCGGTCGGATGGCAAATCACCCATTATGGGTTGAGTGGGAGCAGCCTTCAACTTATAGCACTGCATACATTTAAAGATGATGCCACGAATAGTGCGTCTGGCCGACAAAGTCCAAAATTCACGCTGCAAAATGGCTACGAGGGCGCTGCAACCGGCGTGTGCGTTATTAATGTGTCGATCAGACACCAACAATTTCACCAACGCTGCTCCTTTAGGGAGCAACTAAGGATGGCGAGCACCATAAGGCAAGTTCAAATTCCGCAGTCGTCCTCCGACTCGGAGCAAACCAGATTGGTCTAGGAATGGATTAAGACGAGCGATTGAGCCTTTCAAAGCTGAGCATTTCTTCAGGGCTTCAATAGTCTGGTCAAAGTGCTCGGCCTGTACAGCACGAACCAACAACATCAGGGCCTCCTGGCGTTCATGAGGCGACAAAACTGGGGATAACAGTTTATTATTAGGGTTCCGTCCGTTACGTATGAAACGGCGGACCCAAGCAGTAACTCCTAACAATTTCGACAAAGAACTGTATCTGTCCAAAAGATAATCCAAATTATATGCAGGTTGCGTTTCAACAATTCCAATACGCAAAACTAGCCTAACCTCTGGAGAAGAGAACCTATTCTGGGGCGAGGACGACTTGCAATGCGTCAACCAGTCTGGTCCCCACCAAAGAGAATGGTCAACAAGGGCAGGATCCTCGCAACCACGTGACGCGCAGTCTGCGGGGATCAATTCTCCTGGGACATGTCTCCAGATCAGTTTAGACTCAGAGTTCTGACTCTGTGCGACTCTATTCGCCACAAAAACCTCCAACGTATGAGCTGAGATGCGAAGCCAACAAAGGACTATCCCATTATCAGTCCTTGGTCCTCAATCCGCGGGGCGGAGCCCTTCAACATGGGACCCGTAAGTCCAGAACCAAAAACCGTCGGTACAACTACTAACCCATTCGTCCGCAGAACCCACTCGGTCCCGGACAAAATGAAACCCAAAACATCCGCACCCATATACGGGTCCGAGTACCAACCACTTCGGGTCGGCAGGAGTTAGGTCCGACGTCAATTTCATCACTGCAGGGCTAATGGTTACCTGCGGGTGTCTGCCCAAAATATCATTCAATACAACGGCCTTGGCCAAGATTCTTGGCCCACAATAAACAGGCGAAACACAAATTTCAATTTCTCCCCGTTGACCAACTGCTTCAATACCACCCATATGGTAGAAGGGTGGAATCTACGTGGGAGACTCAATCTTTCCACTAAACAAAAGGATACAAGACAGCCTTGAGCAACCCGAATCCAAAAGAGCACGAACTAACAAAGATTTACTCTTCGGGCCACATATCTTTACAGAGACAGTTGGCAGAAGGACTGTCTCTGGCTGAGCGGCTGTAGTGGAGGAGAGGGAGGCGACTACATAATGTTGATAACCCTTCTGGGGTTGGTAGTCGTCCTGAAAAGCGGACGGTTCCTCCAATTGAGGATGGGGTGGAGGGGTGCCCCCGCCTTTGCGAGGTATACCCCGTCGAGGATCCACCTGGGGTTAGTGGGAATGCGCTCCCCCGCCTATGGGGGAGCGTTCGGCATCATCAGGGCCACCAACACCATTTTGGTCCGGACACAACACGCGGTGGTGCCTACCTTGACAGTGCGGGCAAGGATCCGACCTCTGGCAATCCCGCTGCAAATGCTGTCCCAGACAAGTGTAGCACCACTTGCTGCTGTTGGCGATTCCACGTCGGTCCTTTTTGTTCCGTTTTAGGTACTTCGGACTGGACGTGACCATATGGCCATCCGTGTTGCAATTTACGCAACGCATACTGCGAACCTGAGTCGCTACAATTTGATGAGACTGGCGTCGTGGCTCACCCATCCCACGAGTAGAAGGGCGCGCACCAACAAGACGCTGGTCGGGAGAGGGCCGCTCTGGGGCCCGCAAGGGACTTTTAACCCCAGAGTTATCCAAAAGACGACACTCCTCATCCAAAGACTTCAACAAATTATCAAAAGGGGGGAGGTGTGTGGCATCGTCCCCACCATATTTCCCATGTGCAAAACCCCTCAACCTAACGGTTGCCTCAACAATGTCATCCGAGAAACCGTAAAACTGCATGAAGTCTGCCTCAACCACATCGGCCAACTCAGTGTCCTCGGTGGACAATAGCGCCAAACACTCCGCAAAGCATTCATCCCCCCTGGCTTGACGGGCTGGGAGTTCACTATAATGGGCCAACAAAGCCTCTGATCTATCAGATCTACTTATCAAAGAGGCCACCGAGGTCACCCATCTCAATTCCGCTCTAATCTTACAAGCAAATGTATAGGCAGTCATACTGTCAAAATGTAAGCAACGGTGATTAAATATTATTAATACACAAAATGTTCAATAACTTAAATTAATAATATATGTGTGTAACCAAAACAACAGTAATTCTCTTACCAAATTAAATATCAAATCATAAAGTCTGTAAGAGAAACAACAAGTTAAGTCAACAAATAGTACTGAACCCTGTTACATTTACTTAATTATTTTCCAGTACAAATTTATTATGGAACCCCAAATATCAATTTATAAATTATCAAAAACAAAGCGGGTATAGAACCCCAAATATCAATTTATAAATCATCAAAAGCAAAGTGTGTACCTCAAGAAAATAAATTATCATTACACAAGAGGGTATTCAAAAAAACAAAAAATATCAACACAAAAGTGAGTAGGTTGATTTTACAATAAGAATTCAATATTCAATTTACTTCTATAGGTAAAAACAATGACTTTAACTTGAATCAATTAGAATATTACTGTCAATATCAAACAAACGAACCAATTTTCTTATATAATTGGTAACAATATACTTTACAACAATAACTTCTGTAACGGACACTGATTATGTTTATAATGTAAACATACTTACAATACCAAGATAAAAGGTTCAAGGTCCAACAATAACTATGAATCAACTAAATACAATAAGGGAAGACTATTTAGTCTGCACCAAACCTATATTGTAAACAAAAAAAAAAAAAATGGTCAGTACAAAACTGTAACCTTCTATCCCGGAGTGACAATATTAAGTTGTGAGTTGTACACTTTATTTTAACAAATTGGAATGTAACTGTGGGGGTTTCATGCCCCTAACAAGACACAGCTAACTCTGAGTGACTCAAAATGTACCACTTTCCAACCCAGTATTCTCAACAATAAAATAAAAAACCGACAAACAATACAGCGTTCACTGTGAACGAGTGTCCTAGCGTTTACTATGCTCGTGGAATGCAAACCACGCTCTTGCTACCAAATGTTAAATACAGGTCTTCTGGTCCCATGCCAGGAGTTAAACGCTGGGGCCCATAGCGGCGTTGGGACTCCTGGACCCTGTCTGAACCTGTATCCCACGAAACCGTGGTTTGCGGCAGTGGAAAGCTAGGGATTTGCTTCTTATTGGGAGATCTCCTGGTACCTATCTCACAGGTGAAAGTGGGACGACTACAAGATGTATCAATTGGACTTACCTTAGATTCCTGCGGTAGACTCCTGGGGGTCGATTAATATCGTGCCGTGAGGTTAGGGATACGAGAATATATATATGTATATATATAATAAAGGACAATGATTGGATTGGGACCACCAACGCTTTCTGATCCGGGCTTCGGCTTCCAGGCAGACACACACGCGTTTCCCACAAAAGCGCCTCGCTGCGCGTGAAAATATATTCTAAACCACACTCGCGGGCGCCCCACACACCGATTGCGAACGGTGGGCGCAATTAACATTTACAATGGGCGAAACACATCTCGATTAGATATGTTTCGACAAGAACCCGACTTCAGCATGTTCACGTTACAAATTTTCTCTTTCGACTGTGTAGTGTCAGCTGTCAAAATCGTTGACCGCCCACCGACACGGTGTTGCAAGTAAAAATCGGGACGAAACAATCATCATAATCATATCAGCCGAAAGATATCAACTGCTGGACAGGCCTCCCCAAGTGTTGCCACATTGACCGGTCCCGTGCGCCTCGCATCCAGCGGACTCCCGCCGCTCTCACCGCTTTCCAACGCAGCTTCTTCCGGTTCGCGGTCGCCAATCCAGAACTGTTCAGCCTCATCGACATCCGTTCTGCGAGCAATGTGCCCATACCAAATATAAGTTTGGTAGTTCTTCGGGCTATGTCGGTAACCTTGGTTCTCTACATTTTTGATTCGATCACACAAGGAAACGCCAAGCATAGCCCTCTCCGTTGCCATTTGGGTGACTGTAAGACTTCTGATGAGTCCCATTGTGAGCAAGCACGTCTCAGTGCCATAGATCATCACTGGCAACACATTTTGTCTTTTATTTAACTTTTTTCTTATTTATTACATTTTTAAATATTTTTACAAAACACACAAAAAAGAAAAACATTTAAAAATATAAAAAATAGAGGCCCACCGGTATCGGGAACAGGGTCCAAGCTACCGGCGGTCAGGGCTCCAGAGAGAGGAACCTCCTAACAATACGAGCCGTGTCCAGCAGTACTGCTTTCTTGATCAGGCCCTTGACCCAGCCGCCTAACGAGAGCCTCCTAAGATGTTGGTCGAGGCTCGTGGCTATTAAGCCATGGGCTGACACGACTATCGGTACAATGATCGCTGAGTCCACATCCCACAAGTCGACAACCTCGCGAGCCAACTCAAGATACTTGATTTGCTTATCTTTCTCGGCTTTCACGAGGTTCCCGTCATGCGGGACAGTTATGTCAACAATCATTGCACGCCTCTCGATTCGGTCCACCACCACTATATCAGGCTTATTAGCGATAATAGTCCTGTCAGTGATGATGGACCGATCCCAGTACAATGTGATATTGCCATTCTCGAGAACTGGGTCGGGCACATACCTGTAGTACGCCACAAGAGTGTATTTCAGAGCAAGTTGCTGATGGATAATCCTGGCTACAAGGTTGTGCCTATGCAAGTACTCTTCGTTAGCTAGACGAGAACAACTAGAGATAATGTGGCGGATCGATTCACCCGGACGGTGACATGCCCGACAGATGTCAACCGTGCCATCCTTTACAATAAATCTCCGGTAGTTATTCGTCATGATAACTTCGTCCATAATTGCACAGACGAAACCTTCGGTTTCCCCAAAGAGGTCACCGAATCGCAGCCAGGCTACGGACGCTGATTGATCTACATCGGACCCATGTAGGGCCCGGAAAAAGCATCCGTGAAGCTCCTTACTCTGCCATACCTCCCTGCGATCGTTAGTGTCAAACACTACAAGCTTGTGCCAGTTCTCATTAGCCAAGGATAGCGTGGTGAGTCCCTTGTCCACTGCTACTACATTTCGATGCATACCCACGTCGGTGTGTAGAAAATATTCCCTGAGATTGCATATCTCGCGGTTGTGGAGGTTTTTGGCATTTAAAAAGCCTCGGCCTCCACACTTCCGCGGGATATACAATCTCATGACTGACGATCGTGGGTGATGCATTCGATATGCAGTCAGCAGTGTACGGACCCGCCTATCCAGGGCGTCAAGTTCCGTTTGAGTCCATTTGAGTATGCCGAAAGAGTACATCAGCACCGGCATGACCCAACCGTTGAAGGCGCGCACCTTGCAACACATTATTATTATTGATAGGCTCACACTTAAACACTATCTCATCTGGCTATGTTAGCTAGTACTCCCAATGCACAACGGACCGAAATCAACCGATCGTTCATAATTTTTATCCATGGTGCTAGGCAACTGGGCCTATCCCAATTGTAAACGACCCTTTGTGCCTATTGGCCTTGTTTGTTCTATCTCATGCTGGATATCGAGTGAAGTGGAAATAATGTATTTTTTTCTACTCCTCCGTTATTCTTTCCTGATTAATTTTGTTGCGGGATCCAAGACAGTTCAATTCATTCACCGGAACTTCGTCGAACTTTATTGCCTCTGCGCTTTTCTGGTGGTAGCCACTGTTGATTCTGGCTTTCAGGAGTTGCTGTGGTTTGGGAATAGTGCGGTGGGATTGGACTGAATGAGGGTATAAGTGTGGGAAAGAGAATACCTATACTACTATTAGTGCCACACATGGGTCTGATAGTCACAATCTCTTCTGATGACCATGAGGTCGAATTACCAGGTCAGGCAGCGATATTGTTTTTTTTCTATCTGGGCTTTCTCAAAAAAAAAATGTTATCCAATTCAAAATAACTATTTTAAAGAAGATTTTTAGATACAATTGCAATGTCACCCAAACCAAACGTGTTTGCAATATTTAATCTAAATCGGTTGAGGGTAACTGCTTCAAAATTCAGTTGCAAGATTTGATTGGAACATACATTGCAAGTTAATAAAAAGTTTGCCAGCTCTCAGTTAGCCGCAACCTATTGGTTGCTGTTTACCTATTTACACCTGGTAACCCATAAATTGCGGCTAACTGATCTTGTAAACGCACTCACGATACATGAGAAAATCTATGAGGTAAGCCAAAAAAAATAGTTTTCGCCTAAATATTGCCAGGTATCCTGAAGTAATCTATTCAACTATTAAGTCTATTTTTTTTTGTTAAGTCTAAATTCTTGAGATTTTAGTTGTTGGATCTCGTACTGTAACGTAAATAAATTAATGTTGAAATGTGAGGACGTTTAGGGGACCACTTACAATAATTAAGTTGAATTTTGCTGTCATTAACAACAAACTTGTTATCAATTTAATAAGACTGTGACAATTAGTTTCACTCCTTGGAGTCATTTTAATGATATGCCATTATTTCAATATCCACTTGAAGTTTTATTACTTGGAATTTCTATGTTAACTTAAAAACAAGCTTCTGTCGCTGAAATATTGTTCTGTATTTCTTTCTTTCTATTTAAGTTAAATTCCAAATCAAATATATTTTTCTAATTTTTAATTCAGTTATGATACAGTGTCTTTAGTACATCATTAGAGGTAAGAAAACAAACTATCTTATTTATTTATTATTATTTATTTATTATATACTTTATTGTACACCACTGAAATAATTACAGGACAAAACATTTATAAAGATAAGTGTGCAATGGGCGGTCTTATCGCACAGGGCAATCTCTTACAGACAACCTTTGGATGGACTGAACGAGAGAAGATAGACATAGGGCTGTCAGTGTACAAAAACTATACTAAATAATATTACTTAGATATAACATAAAATACATACATACAAATAAAATAATATACTAATAAATATCAAATATAGAAGGAGAAGAATAGTTACAGAGAAAGGAAATGCTCCTTCACCATTTTTTTATAGAAGGTAATGTTTTAGGTAATGCATTCCACAAACGAGCTGCTTGAACCGTAAAAGATTTGTCGAAGAAGGATGTGGAATACATACGAATGCTTAATTTTAGGTTTTCCGATGATCTCAAGGACCGAGAATGTGTGTCACTGAGGAACTGAAAGCGTTATTTATGATATAAAGGACTAGAATAATTAAAGAGCACATTATATAGTAATGAAAGGATGTGGACATTCCGGTGAAGGCGAATAGGAAGCCATTTGAGCTTGGTTCGAAATTCAGAAACATGGTCATACTTGCGCAAGCCAAATATGAACCTGATACAGAGATTTTGAAGTCGCTCAAGCTTGTCCAATTGGCCTTGGGTGAGATCGAGATAGCTGGCATCAGCATAGTCCAGGATAGGGAGAAGAAGAGATTGTGCTAACGCAATTTTAGTGGTGATGGGAAGAAAGTTACGAAGGCGTCTCAGGGATCCCGCAGCAGCAAACAGTTTACGACTGACCTCTTGCAGTTGTTTAGTCCAGGAATATAATAATGCCTTAAGTTTTCAAATTAATTATTATCGACTGGGTCATGAATCAAACAGTTGGACGGTGCGTGATAAACATAAATTATAGTCTGCAGGAAGCGATAAAATTGTGATCTAGTGGAAATACAAATTTTAAAATAATGACATTATAAAAAAGATTAATCCATTCGAAGCACGCTTATCAAAGGAAATATTCCTCCGGTAGAAAATAACTACATGGCTATCTATTTATAGCTATGTGGTTTCTGATATCCATTATTTTTTGTTAATATATAACGAGCGGTCACCGAGGGTGGACGTCACATCTAAATCTGCTGAAAGAACGTAGTCTGGAGTACAAGATGTTCACGCGTGTATTGGTGCTGATAGTACTGCAGATGGGGTTGTCCCACTGTTTTACCTGGGGTAAGGAAAATTGAGCGTTCTTATTCTTGTTTGTAAATTTGTTTTAGGTTTAATGCCTCAAATATTACAGCTTAACAAAATATTTTTCATTTACTATCAATACGAACTCATGCTCAGGCAAAACTTTGGTGAGCTCAGTTAGTTTCCCTAATTAAATAAAGAACCTTAACTTTTATTTAATGACTAACATAATTTCGATTTGTGGCTAATTTTGGATGTTGTGTGATATCAACGAGTATATTTTAGTTTTAGAATTGCAATTGTCCATTGCATTAACTTCAGTAATTGTATTTTAAAGTTCCAACATGAATTAAAAACCGGCCAAGTGCGAGTCTGACTAGCACACGAAGGGTTCCGTACCATTATCGCAAAAAACGGCAAAAAAAACAGGTTTGTTGTATGGGAGCCCCACTTACATATTCATTTTATTCTGTTCTTTGTATTTGTTGTTATAGCGGCAACAGAAAGACATCATCTGTAAAAAAAATACTGTCTAGCTATCACGGTTAATGAGATACAGCCTGGTGACAGACGGACAAACAGACAGACAGACAGACGGATCGTGGAGTCTTAGTAATAGGGTCCCGTTTTTACCCTTTGGGTACGGAACCCTAAAAACGACCATATATTACCAATTTTTTTTTTGTAAAACTATTCAATTGACCTCCTAACTCACTAGATTAAACAGATCAAGATTTTTTCCGTGGAGCTATCTAAAAAGACTTATCGTGGTTAATTTTGAACACTATTTGTTACTATTTTTGAAGAAGTGTTTCATGAAAAAATGGTATGAATTCTTTATTAAATTTCTTAAACATTGGCTGTATTTTATTTTTAACCGACTTCCCAAAAAGGAGGAGGTTCTATGTTCGACATTATGTTTGTTATTTTTTTTTGTGTATGTTCACCGATATCTCCGTCAATTGTGGACCGATTTTGGAAATTATTTTTTTGTTTGAAAAAGTATGTTCCAAAATTGGTCCCATTTGGTGAAGATTTGATGAAGAATTTTGGAGATATACAACAGAACTCTTCAATAAATAACGGCAAATCTTTCGGGATTGCTGGAATCGCATTTCTATTTATTGTTTATACCATTTCATAACATAACATCGCGCCAGTACGCTCTTAAGGGGTACGCAGATTTCTCATTTCACCGGTTATGTTCAAGTTTCATGAAATCTATGGCGATTTAGTTACCTTACTAAATTGCCTATTAGGTAGGTACAACTAAAAAGTGAAAAATAAAAAAAACTTTTTGCAAAAAAATACTACCGACTTCCAAATACAAAACTACAAAGTGAAAAATAACTTTATTTTTAACCGACTTCCCAAAAAGGAGGAGGTTCTATGTTCGACTTCAAGTTTGTTTTTTTTTTTTTTTTTTTTTTTGTGTATGTTCACCGATAACTCCGTCAATTGTGGACCGATTTTGAAAATTCTTTTTTTGTTTGAAAAGGTATGTTCCGAAATTGGTCCCATTTTAATTTGGTGAAGATCTGATGAAGAACTTCGGAAATATACAACAGAACTCTTCAATAAATAACGGCAAATCTCTCGAGATTGCTGCAATCGCATGTCTGTTTGTTGTTTATAACATTTCATAACATAACATCACGCCAGTTCGCTCTTAAGGGGTAAGCAGATCTCTTATTTCACCAGTTATGTTCAAGTTTCATGAAATCTATTCTGGCGAAATAGTTCCCTTACTAACTTGCCTATTAGGTACGTACAACTAAAAAGTGAAAAATAAAAAAACTTTTTGCAAAAAAATACTACCGACTTCCAAAAACAAAACTACAAAGTGAAAAATAACTTAATTTTTTGAAGTCGGTGTCCATAATGCAAAAAAATGATACCTACGAAAGACACCGACTTCAAAAAATTAAGTTATTTTTCACTTTGTAGTTTTGTTTTTGGAAGTCGGTAGTATTTTTTTGCAAAAAGTTTTTTTTGAAGTCGGTGTCCATAACTCAAAAAAATGGTACCTACGAAAGACAGTAATTTTTATGGCATCTGGGAAAATATCTGCGCTGATACATAAATTAATTATTTGACTTAGGTGATTGCATATTTCTATTGAGACATGTTTAAGTATTTTTGTTCTGTTACTATCATGTCCCACGCCAATTGTACTATTCAATATTATTATTATTTCATGCATATTCATTTATTGCTTATGTTTATTTTGCACCTATTAAGTTTGCTGGTGTCATCCGGTCTGGGCTGATTGTTTTTTGTCAATAAATTTGTTAATATAGACTTCAGAAATGCTCTTAGGATTTCTCTCTAAACGGTCGGTCTCTAAACTTAATTTTATAAGTTTTACTTTAGGCAATTTACATTTCGCACGCTTGATAAATTCTCCAAGTAGCTTAAGATAGATTTTCAGATATTTTAATTTTCTGTTATTAAGTGTTGTATAGGTTTTTGTATAATTATGAATAGCTAGAAAATTTAGTTTCACTATCTCTGCTTATGTTTTATCTCATCTGACACAGAAACAGTTTTTTTTTGTCAAAACGTTTTGGGAACACTTTTATTATGCATGCTGCTAAGGATTGGAATTCGCTGCTGGAGTCTGTGTCTGTGTTACCGACCGCTACAATCTAGGGGTCTTTAGTCAAGAGTGGCTAAGAAGTGAGATGGGCCTCTCTTCTTTGTATAATGTCGGGTCAATCTAGCTGTTGTGTCATTTGCTAGATTCGCAACGGGTTTACTGGTTGACGTGAACAACTGCCCATGTAAACTCTCGATCTCCCTCAGAAGCTCAGGTTTGGCGGATACGATACTGCCATCGTCAGTCTTTAGTTTCGTGAACTGGCTCTGCCCAATAGTTAGATCTCTTGCAAATACCTTGGATCCCTTATTCCACTCAGTAGCATTGTTAATACGCTCTGAATTAAAGCGGTGGAGTTCGCTTTTCAAGGATCCGTCTATTGAGGTGCTGGTTTTTGCACGCATCGTCTGAAGACTGCAGAATAATTTCACGCCTCTCCTCCATGAGCTTGAGAGTACGATCGGAGAGATTTTTGTTCCTATTTGTACGATGGGTCTTGTTCTGGTTGGAACGTAGACTTCATAAATCGAGACCTTTCCAGCTTTATATTTAAGTTCAATGTACCTCTTACCATACGGTGAAAAATCCCGATTATCACCACGTTGATCATAGAGACATCATTGAACATTTGCTTCTTCGTCGACATTATAGAGACGATCTCATTTTTAGTTGCACCATCGCGGTTCTGCTAGGTCCACTTGCAGTGCTCACGCTTTCTGAAGAAGAAGCCTTCTAGCCAGTGGGTGACCACGTTGGTTCTTGTAGTTCATCATCATCTCGTTTGCCCAGATTCGTGTTGACGTCTCTCATGACCACGGTGAAGTGAGTTTTGTAACCATGCGTGGCTCTAGAATTACATCATTCATGGTGTCTACTTCATCGTTAGGGTGTGCAGATGTCGGAGCGTAGACCTGTACGACCTTCATCGAATATTTTCAGAATATTCTGAGTATAAGGTATGCCACCTTGATCAACACACTCTCGATCTTCACCACATTATTCATGAGCGACTTATGTACGATAAACCCGAAACCACCCTGGGACTGCTGGTCACCCTCTCGACAATATAGCAGGTTACCAGACTTGAGGATGATCGAGTCCTCCCCCTTTTCTTCGGGAGGACTCGATCATCCTTTTCTTCGATCTTCAGATATCGCTGCTATACTCCATCGTAATCTGCTCAATTCTTACTCTAGTTTGGTGATCTTCTTGTCTGTCCGGCGATTATGCGTGTTGAAGGTTGCCAGGGCCAGTCGTCGGTTTTTATTTATGTGGTTGGCTCTTGTCTGGGAATTCTTGGCACCACTTGCGAGAGAACGCTGCTGTCCATTCTCTATTAAGATTCATATATACATATAAACCAGTAAAAATCATAACTGTGTGTGTTTTTGGGTTCGCCGTAGCCGCGTAAGGCGTAGGCCTTCTAGATGCTAGTTAACATTTGTTAACTTTTTTATATAATCTTTTTCTTTTTTTCTTTTAGTTTCTTACGACTTATTGTCATAATTCGGGCCTACGTTGTCCCCCCATATCTAAGTACTAATGCTGTAACATGGAAATATTGTAAAACCAAACCATTTTTAAAAGAGTAACCATGGAGTTTCATGCCGGTTCTTCTCCATAGGAAACGACCAACCCGAACCGTGCACATTTTGTCGACGTTTTATAAGTGCCCATGTAGGCCTATGTGAAATAAAAAAATATATTTTGATTTTGATTTCTTGAACTTGGCTTGACACACTGCCACGTGTATGTGAAAACCATTGATATCATAGCTTGAAAGAATCGATAATGTGGCCAACAATATACAGTGGTACCTATATGGTAGATAGATCTACTCTTTATTGTACAGCGTAAAAAAATACAAATCATATTTTCTTGTAAGTAGTTAATTTGTTTCGATTCAAGAAGTAGACATGCGACAACTGTCTGACTCTAGAACAAACAGATTAGGAAATTATTTGTAAGAACAGCTTATTTTATTAAAATAAATGCAGGACAAGGATCGAATTTATATAGTATCGGTATTAAAATAGTTATTTTCATGTTTCAGATATCGTCGTTGGTGGAAAGACACAACTAGAATTTTATAACAATGGAACACTAACGCACACAGAAGACGTTATTCAGTGTGAGACTGTTAGATCATTAATTTATGATCCAGTACACTACAGGGTGCTGTTTGCCTACCATTACAAATCGTACATGTCTATATCTAGCTTTGACTTATCAACCAGGACCACACTACCTTTATATACGGGCATATCAGACCTTTCTTCCTACGAGTCGAGTCTTGCCTACGACCCGATCACGCAATTACTCTTTTTGGGTCTTGGAAATAGTTTGTACTCGTTTTCATTAAAAGCTGAATTTCCTAATAAAGAAGTTGATGCAAAAATTTTACTAACGTTGAAATACTATAATTGCCGTAATATTGCTGTGGATAGCTGTGGAGGGTAGGTTATTAATAATAAATCATAGGCTTATAACTTTAAAACATTATTTATGAAACTTGAGAACATTTATAGTTATATATTTTCAAATTACAGGTATATTTACTGGATCACGGACGAGGAGATAGAGAGGGTTCGGTTTGATGGCTCCGAGAGAGAAGTTTTAATAGTTGGTGATTTTTATTTGCGACCAGGGTTAGCCATTGACCAATGGACACAGAAAATGTACTGGGCTGAATACAATAATAATCAGGTTTCTATTGAAACTGCCGATTTGAATGGAGAGAGCAGAAGAACCTTGCATTCTATAGCATATGCTAAACATACTGTAGGTGTATTGACTATATCGAAAGATTTCATCTACGGAAAGAACTTATTTGGATCGACGGTTTGGCAATTTACAAAAATTCCGCCGCATTATGTAAAACCAATACTCTCGTCAACCTCTGACATAGGTATGGCAGCCAACTATACAATTGAGGAACAAACGCAGGGAACGAAAACCTGCGAAGCTCTAAAGAGTTTGACATCTAATTCTGCCTCAGCTCCTAATACCGCAGACGTGGCCCTGCTTTGTCTCCATGGTAAGAAATTTAGTGGGGAGTCTCGTTGTGAATGTACACAGGATTACACCGGTGAGAGATGTGAAGTCTCCATCTGTCAGAACTATTGTTTCCAAGGTGATTGTAGGGTCAGTGCTGAGGGAGAACCTAAATGCAGGTAAAATATGTTTATCTCATTGGGATTCGTTATACAAAGCACATGAACGTGAGCGTTGGACACGTGGATCGTACATTCGCCAGCGCAAAAGCTGTGTATTGACAATATATAAGTATAGATAGTGAATTTTATCAATGTTACAAATAAATTGCATTTTTTTTGTCTAGTCTAGCGCATGTGATGTGGAAAGTTTTAAAATATTCAAATCGAAACGAATATAATTTTACCAGCATTACAGACTCGACGATGGAAGGCTGTAACTTCCGTCTCAATCATCAGACCCTCGACGGCACACATGAACTCTCTAGTTATACAGTTCTCATTAAGATGAAGGAAATAAGCTCAAACACGAGGGAACTGCTGTAAACCGATGAGGAGTTTTCTTGACAGTTTTCGGTCTACTCAACAGATACATTGCAGGCCTCGAACATAAATATTGTAGGGATTAGACCTACAAAGAGGGTGCCAAGGTTTAGCCGAATCAGTTTAAGGTTTCAAAGTTTGTAGTTTTAGCAGAGTTTGGTCACATTTTTGCAGACTTACTTTTTCATTAAGGGATCCTGTTTAATATATCTGTTGTTTCAGATGTAAAGCCGGTTATTCTGGGGAAAGGTGCGAAGTAAACGCGTGCCATAAGTATTGCTTGAATAGCGGTGTGTGTTCTCTGAATGAAACGTACGAGCCAGTCTGTCAATGCGCACAAGATTATGTAGGCGATAGGTGCGATGTGCCCATTGTTCTAATCAATTGTATCCAAACTGTTTCGACATGGAGGGAAATGCTACATGCTGGTAATTTCCTTTTTTATTTGTCTAAAAACTTACTAAACAATAATTTATTTACCTTATCATACGTCTGGTCTGATCATAATATATTTGACAAAAAATATATATTTAGTCCGTCTATTTTTCGTTTGTTAGCGTAAGGACAGATTCGCTTTACGCCAGATATATATAGTGATACTTTTTTTTTTTTTTATTTAATTTGTGCAACATAATATGATCTTAATTGGATTGAAATAAATTAAATTAGAATTAGTAAATTTTTATTTATTTGATAAAGCAAAAACTACGGGTTCAATATTATTTGATAATCTCACTGACGGTCTAAATAGAATTATAATTTTTCTACCCAAGAAATTATCCTATTTGTGTGTTGTTTGGCTGTTAGCTGTCTAGCTTATTCCCAATTATATTGGGATAGGCTTCTAGTTTAAATGGATTCAGCTGGATACCAGCATTTTACATGGACCGACATACATGGAGCCTATATGACCTCCACAACACAGTAACTGATATATGAATTTCGAGCTTCTGACTACTCGTAACGACTGTCAAAGATCTTCAAATGACAGCCGGGATCAACGGCTTAACGTGCTTTCTGAGACACGGAGGAGTGGCACAAGATGGCCACTTATCCACGAATCGACCTCGGCAAGCGTTGCGTAAACTTGAAAGACGACCCGTGCGGCTATTATTATTTAGCCATAAACTCCTCTTAAATAATATCAGTCCAAATAACATTCATTAGGCATTTTTTTACGTTTTGTTTACAGATATAACGCCGATATCTCTGAGAAATGGAGTTAAGTCGACGTGTGCTTCAACTGTTCTCTGAAAAACGGAGCTTGTTCGGCATTACCTTAAAAAATATTATATTACTGGTGACATCACATCTTAAGCTTTTAGTGGATATAAGTTGATGTTTACCTATTTTAGTAACATGTTGTGAGCGTGCTTGCTTTCACCACTTTGTCACATAAACCTTTTTAGGTTTTAGATAAGTGTTTTACAATAATTAATGTAAATAAATGAATCACATAAATATTATAAAGGCGAAAGTTTGTGAGTGTATGCGTGAGTGTGTGTGTTTGTATGTTTGTTACTTCTTCACGCTCAAACGGCTGGACGGATCTGGATGAAATTTGGCACAGAGATTATACAGACTTAGATTATAGTAGAAATAACACATTTGATCCTTTTTATCCCGGGAATATATTCCCTCGGGATAATTTTCGACTTTCTTGTGGGCGAAGCCGCTGGCAGAACTAAGCGAGTTTGAAATAAAAGAAATAGAATAAATAAAAATGAGCAGAAGATCTGCAGCCGTTGAAGAGTTTAGTTTCAAATCAACCCACTACGTACTACTCAGTAGAACAATTGGCTTCTCTAGTTATAAGTTAGCAGCAACTCAACGCCCAAATATCTGTAATTCGTTATCATTGCAACCATTGACCGCCACTTTATTAGAATTCACTTCAGCTGAGTCATGAGTTCCCTGGTTACAGGCAGGTATATAATGAAATAATAACGATAAAAGAGATTTTATCTACTCTCATATCGTAATATTCGAATTATAATAGTAGTTTATGAAACTGTTGCATAATGAGGGGTATTAAAACATGAGTGTGTGTTTAAAAACCGAGCCGTAGGCGAGGTTTTTAATAGCTTTCACACGAATGTTTTAATACCTAGTTATGTGCAGTTTCATACACTACTTTATCTACACTCATAAATTGGGATTGAACCTACTAAATACCTCTTTTTGCATTTTCCATGTCATAAAATCGTGATAGCATTTGCCATATACTTTTTTCGACTTTGCTGGTAATAAATTAAGAGTAATTTCCTTCGCCGCATCTAAAATATCAGGCGGAGTCAAATTTTCTTCACATTCACCGATATCAGACATTTCACACACAATAATTTAAATAACTCATGAAATTCAGTACAGCAAAACTTGCAAAACGTATGAATGGCGCCAAAACCCAGCACATTACCGCATTAACCGCGCATGCGCTAAGGCTTAGCACGCACTGCGATATTTATTCGCACGATTTTTTTCCGCCCATTCTGCGACCTATGTAATTGTATGAAGTTGTTCGCATCGGTAACGAAATCGTGCGGAAATAATTCCGCAAGAAATCCGTGTTTTGCCACAGAATCCACCGCACCACGGCGCGAATTTTATTCGCACGAATATTTTGAGCTCTATGAACAGGTAGAAGGAAACAAAATTCGCGCGAATAAAAATCACAGTGCGTGCTATGTCTAAAGCGGGCATTGTCATAGACAATTTAAAATTGGAATCAAATCTTTTTATAATAGGTACTATAAAATGGCATTACAAAAAAAATATTGATGGAAACTCCTTAGTGATTAACTTCTTGGATTTGTCCTGTATCGTAATAGAAAAAAAATTGTTTTATAGCATTATTTTGTTAGAGAAATAGTGTTATAATAAGATTCTATTTTTAAATTTCGGTATTGTGTTTATAAAGTATGCCAATATAAACTCGTTTTGAATTTTATAATTCGAATATTACGATATGAGAGTAGATAAAATTCAAAACGAGTTTATATTGGCATACTTTATAAACACAATACCGAAATTCAAAAATAGAATCTTATTATAACACTATTTCTCTAACAAAATAATGCTATAAAACAATTTTTTTTCTATTACGATACAGGACAAATCCAAGAAGTTAATCACTAAGGAGTTTCCATCATTTTTTTTTGTAATGCCATTTTATAGTACCTATTATAAAAAGATTTGCTTCCAATTTTAAATTGTCTATGACAATGCCCGCTTTAGACTTAGCACGCACTGCGATTTTTCTTCGCGCGAATTTTGTTTCCTTCTAATTGTTCATAGAGCTCAAAATATTCGGGCGAATAAAATTCGCGCCGTAGTGCGGTGGATTCTGTGGCAAAACACGAATTTCTTGCGGTATTATTTCCGCACGATTTCTTTACCGCAATGCGAACAACTTCATACAATTCCATAGGTCACAGAATGGGCGGAAAAAATCGCGCGAATAAAGATCGCAGTGCGTGCGTGCAAGCCTTAGCGCATGCGCGGTTAATGTGGTGATGTGCTGGGTTTTGGCGCCATTCATACGTTTTGCAAGTTTTGCTATACTGAATTTCATGAGTTATTTTAATTATTGTTTAAAAATGTCTGATATCAGTGAATGTGAAGAAAATTTGACTCCACCCGATATTTTAGATGCGGCGAAGGAAATTACTCTTAATTTATTACCAGCAAAGTCGAGAAAAGTATATGACAAATGCTATCAAGATTTTATGGCATGGAAAATGCAAAAAGAAGGTATTTTGTAGGTTCAATCCCAATTTATGAGTGTAGATAAAGTAGTGTATGAAACTGCACATAACTAGGTATTAAAACATTCGTGTGAAAGCTATTAAAAACCTCGCCTACGGCTCGGTTTTTAAACACACACTCATGTTTTAATACCCCTCATTATGCAACAGTTTCATAAACTACTATTCCATATTTGACTTTTCAGTCTGGCAAATATTTCGGTTCGTTTTGTTTTTGAAGAATTCGAGGGCTAATAAATTTTTGATCTTGTCACATTTATTTATATTCTGATTTGTCCCGAAATGTCGATACGATTGTCGTTTTTGACTGTTATTAACCGACTTCGCAAAAAAGGAGGAGGTTCTCAATTCGACTGTATTTTTTTTTTAATATTTGTTCAGAACTTGTTACTGGATGAAACGATTTTGATGATTCTTTTTTTAGTTAAAAGCTGGTGCTTGTCATGTGGTCCCATTTAAATTTGGTCAAGATCTGATGAAGAACTTCGGAGATATACATCAGAACTCTTCAATAAATGACAGCATATCATTCGGGATAGCTGCAATCGGATGTCTGTTTATTGTTTACATCATTTCATAACATAACATTACACTAGCACGCTTTAAAGGGGTACGCAGGTGTGAACAGTTCACCCTGGTATACTCTAAATCCACGAAGTCGGTATTTTTTGTTAAAAAGTTTTTTAATAGTACAGGTCTAGTTTTAAGTTGTAGTTTATATGAGATGTCCTACTTTATTGTAAATATGTGTTTTAAATTTTTTATGAATAAATTGTCATGAAAATGCTAATTTGTCGCGATTTTAATTTTTATCTCAGAAGAAAATTGACAAAACTACGTACATAAACTCACGCTCTTATTCGATGAGATTAGGCAGTAGCTACAGAACACAGCCTGCTATGATCCTTACATACTTCTTTTGCTTCTTGTACGTACATACCTATTCTGTTGTCACACACTGTTGTCTACATTTCTTTTTATTTTTTCCTATTCGCGGGTCTGCTGGCAGAAATTTCTTAAGAAATAAGCTGTGCCTTTGTATTCTATTGTCTCTATGTATTATATTGTGTGTAAATTAATTATAAAATAAATAAATATTTCTAATACATCATCATGTTGGGTAGGTCCAATTTCGAGAAAGAGGTCAACCGTCAAATCCGACTCGGCTGGGCGGTGTTCGGAAAGTTGCGTGGTATCTTTTCGTCCAATTTACCGCAGTGTCTCACGACAAAAGTCTATGACCAGTGTGTGTTGCCAGTGATCACCTATGGGACCGAGACGTGGTCGGTCACAATGGGCCTTATCAGAAAGCTCAAAGTCACCCAAAGGGCAATGTAGAGGGCTCGGCATTTCCTTGCGTGATCACGTCAGAAATGATGATATTAAGTTGTGAACCAAAGTTGACATAGCCCGAAGAATTGCCAAATTTAAGTGGCCCACTGGCAGGGCACATTGCTCGCAGAACGGATGGCCGATGGGGCCGAAAAGTTCTGGAATGGCGACCGCGAACCGGAAGACGATACGTTGGAAGGCCTCCCACTAGGTGGACTGATGACCTGGTTAAGGTTGCGGGAAGGCGCTGGATGCGAGACGCACGGGATCGGTCAATGTGGCGACGCCTGGGGGAGGCCTATGTCCAGCAGTGGACGTCTTTCGGCTGAAATGATGATGATGATGACATCATCATGTCATAGTCGGTGTAGTCATAGTGTCGTCGAAAAAATTATGTTAAGAAAATAAGTAAATCTGATTACTTACCTATTGTGGGACTATGGAAATAGCCTTGCTCTAAGAGCTCATGGTACGGCCTCAGTATCCATACCGTTCAAACTGAAACAGTAACGCTGCTAGGTAGCAGAAACAGTAGCAGCAGTAGTATTAGTAGCTGGTAGCAAGTCCCCGGATGTTATAAACAAGTAAAAGAAGTAATTCCCCAGATGTTATAGTTTTTTTGTATGAGGTAACCTCTGATTTCGAAAATACTGTCATTGATAGAGACCAACGTTGAAAGGCCTACCTCTAGGTGGACCGATGACCTGATTAAGGCTGCGGGAATCCGGTGGATGCAAGACGCTCAACACCGATCAGTGTGGCGATGCTTGGGAGAGACGATTATGTCCAACAGCGGACGTATTTCGTCTGCAATGATGATAGAGCTGCATTACCGCTGAGGGTCATAGGCTTCATTTATCCCTGAGAAAAACGTAGTTCCGGTGCGAAATGCTATGGGATCAAAAACGCAGGAAAAGGCTATTTTATAATATGATTTAACCTTCTGACTGCTTCGTTAGTCCAGTGGTCGCTAGCGCTACACCTGAGCATGAGGTCTAAGGTTCCATGCCGGGATAGGGCAGTATTTTTTTCTTAGTTGATAGGTAGAACTGTGTTACACATGCATTAAACATGCATAAAAATACTGATACTAGACAAAATAAACAATATAACAAATAACAGTGGATTACCGTTGTGACAACCTGGGAGATATGGCACAACAGTGAACTATGAACACACAGTCTAGGCGAATCACAATCATGCTTAGGATACTGTTGGAGCTGTCCCATTACCAGTGAAGCTCACCTTTTACACATATTTGTGTAAAAGAAATCTACGTGGGTATCTGAGAACATTCCCGACACACTACAGAAGCGGGGTAGCACCAGCAGCATTCTAAATACATCGTTATACTGAACGCGGAACGCATTGTGCGAGGACATAGAGGGCTTAAATTTGAATCGTCTTCTTTTTCAAGCCGCATCTATCCAATGCTGAGGATAGGTTGCCTCTATTGCACTTCACCCGACCCTGGGCTTCCCACATCCAGCCTTTTACTGTTACTCGGACTCGAGCCGGAAGACCTCGGCAGAGATCGAGAAATTATTGCTATCAATAAGATGTTATTATGTTCTTCCTTTGTGTTGATTAACTCAAATTTAGTCTCAATTATTCAGTTTTTGTCAGACCAGTATTCCAGTTATGTAGCTACTTAGACAGCTCCGTTATTCACCACGTACAAATTTTGTAAGTTGCAGGTGCAGGCACGTTAATTTGTCCCGAATGACGTTTTTAATGGCGGAGAACTTTAAATTGAATTAAAACACAGTTTTTATTTATTTGTGGGATGATTTTAAACGAATGTTTTAATGTGATTTCGACATGTTTCTACCGCGACTAAACCCCATATATTTTTAAAATTATGGTGGTCAAAACGATACAGTCAACGGTAAGCGGTACAGAGATATGTTTACAAAAATTTGCCTTAATTGGAAAGCATTAATGTTGGAAACATGTGGTTTCAGCAGGACGGGGTAAATTGCTAGCGCCGTTTATTGAAGAGTTCCATTGAATATCTTCGACGTTCTTCATCAAATCTTCACGAAATTTAAATGCGGCCAATCCAAGAACACACTTTATCAAACAAAAAAGGAACCATCAAAATCGGTCCATAAGAATTGTTCAACTTCCAGTCTAACCGAATTCAGCTGAGTACCATGTTTTACTAAAGTGACTGACTATCTTACCTCCACAACCCCGTAACTGGATAACACAATACCTGTTGGCAAGACTGGTGTCAGATTTCAGGCTTCTCCCGTAAAGACTGTCAAAGATCTTCAAATAACAGCCGTGATTAACGTCTTAACTTGCTTGCCGAGACACGGAGGAATCTCATTATGTAAAGATGGTCGCCAACCTCGGCAAGCATTGCGTAACCTTGAAGATCAACCCATGCGGCTATCATTACTTAGCTACAAATTCCTCCACGAGCAATTTTTTTTTTGTAACAAATTAACAAACATTTTTTTTAATGAAAACGTTCCACCGAATTGAGATTTTCCTTTCTAAGTTGGTTAAAAATATTTTCTGCAAGATGCAGCCATAAGATTATGCACGTCCGGGAATTCATATTTTAAAATGTTATATGGCAAATTATCAGGTTTAACCCATATGTCATATGAAGACCACTATCAAAGGAAACTCGCTTCCGACGGATAATGTTTATTTATAGCTTCATGTTTACAGATGTACAGAGTTTTGTTTAAATATATAAGGAGTGGTCACCGAGAGTGGAAGTCTTATTAAAATCTGCTAAAAAAACGTTTTCAGGAGAACAAGATGTGGACGCGTGTGTTAGCGTTGTTAGCGCTGCAGGTGGGCTTGACACAATGTTTCTCTTGGAGTAAGTTGAAGATCCGTAAAAGATATTAAATTGGAACCAAGTTCTTTAACGCAGCTAGCGGTAGGTGTGATTCGGGCGAAAATGTAACGTCTCCTAAGATTTTTGCGTACGTTAGTGGAACATAGTGTTTTTTTTTTGGGACAATACCACTGCACTATTCCCAAACCACTGCAACTTCTGATAGCCAGAATCAACAGTGGCGACCACCAGAAAAGCGCCGAGGCAATGAAGCTCGACGAAGTCCCGGAGAATGCATTTAACTGTCATGGATCCCGCAACGAAATTAATCAGAAAAGAATAATGGAGGAGTAGGAAACAATACAAATTTCTACTTCAACAGCAAGCAGGAGACAGAACAAACAAGACCAATAGGCACAAAGGGTCGTTTACTACTGGGATAAGCCCAGTTGCCAAGCACCACGGATAAAAATTTGCATTAATGTTAATGGGTCCTAACATTGTGAGCTTGTGTCCTAACAGTATGATATTTGATTCCAATAATAGGTATGGCAAAAACGCTTGTGCGCATGGAATTTTGTTCTAGTTTCCACAAGGTCCGTATAGTAAACAGCTCCTGTTACAACCTGTATATTATTCAACATATAACGTTCATTCTGCTAAAGAATACACTTCCGTAAGATATGATGTGCAGATTGTCCATATTCGCAGTCAGATGTAGAACACTGAAATAAAGGCGAGGCAACAAGCTTGAAGGAAAATAATTTACTTTTAAAGTTACCATGCCCTGTAAGAAATTGGGCAACACAGTGATCCACCTGCAACCACGTCCTGGCCAACCGCACGTGAATGGATGGAAAGAATTGGTGGAGGTGTAGGCCCTTGATGGAATTATCCAACCTTCCTTTTTTTATTTTATTGGTGAAATGCTCATGCATACTGCACTACCACGGGGAGATAGTGCAGTTGTGTGGGACTCTAACCCACTAAAACTCCACGGTGTCCTCCTGTGCCGCTTATGACGGGGACACGGGCACGCGTCAGCACTCACCGCGAACCCGCCGCGGCTGTCTGTCACCGGACCCTCCTCGGGGGAGTACTCCCCATCACTGGCGCACCAGAAAACACTGTACGCCGTGACCACCCCAGGGACCAAATCAGCACATGGGTGCCAGACGACCACGTTTATGGCACCCTTGGTCCCCCTGTGACGGGTCAAAGTCAATTGCTGCACCACCTACCATTTTGCGGCCGCAGGGGATAGCGAAAGCGGCTAACGCTATACCGACACTCCTCTTCCCCTGCCCCACCGCGTCCGCCATCAGATGGTGGCGACCCCGTCTAGGCCGCGGAAGGTAGGGAGAGCGTCGCACCGCAATACCGGCACTCCTCTCCCACCGCGGCCTCCAACCCTCAGCCGCGATATTGTATGGGACGCTCCATAAGACATCGCGGCCCGCCTCAGTTGCGATGTCGCCTATTACCAAGCGGCACCGCAACCTACTAGTTGGCCGCTACGTCGTCGGCTTAATAGACAAAAGCCCTGACGAGCGGCCCTTCCTTGGGCTTCTCTTCGCTTCACCGTAGGTGACCAAGCCACGGTTACTGAGACCCCCCGCCTCGACAATGCGATTTTCCCACATACATTGCCATTCGGATAAAATTTCAATGTGTCCCAGACGTCAATATGTGGTTTAAATAATCTGGAGATTTTCACACAGTCACTCTGCGTTAAAAAGTCCGCGTCCACGGTCTCCTGTGCGGAATAGTCCATTGCAGCACGTCGCTGCATTTCAAAGAGACAATTGGTGACTAAACGGGCTGCCTCTAAATCAGTTAGAAAATAACTAAACTATACAAATACTTAAACCCTACGTTAATGACAAATTTTAAAAGTATTTTATTGAAAATTATTTATAATCTGACTACTCAGGATTTTTTTACACACTTAACCGTACCCAGTAAAGGGTTTTGTAACGATAAGATAAAACCCTATGTTACTCTTGAAAGTTTTATTTCACATTATAGAGTGGTACCTTTATTGTACACCATTATAAATTGTATTTCATTGTAAGTAGTTAATTTGAAGGTGGTATCTAGTGCCTGAGTCAGGAAGGCGAGGAATTAATGCATTTAATAAGGATCCCTTATGTAAGAGCAGTGTATTTTATACAAGAAAAGCAAGGCTATGAAATCAAAATCAGAAAAATCAAAATATTTTTATTTCAACTAAACCATATAGGTACTTTTGAATTGTCAAACGAAATATGAATCTAGCTGTACATTCACAAGCGGTAGTATGTTTCTATGGAGAAGAATCTGCAAGAAACTTCATGGACAATCTTTTCCATCAGTTTTAATTACAATGATTTGATTATATCATTTTTGTTGAAAATATAGAGAGAATATAAAAAGTGGTACCTACTCCACTTTACTATATTTAATTAGATCCGGCAAGACTCCTGATCTGGTTTGATCTCGATTTGTATAAAATCGTATCGTAATAAACAATCCAAAAATTCTCATTTCAGTATTGAAAACGTTATTTTTATGTTTCAGACATCGTCGTGGGGGGAAAGACACAACTAGAATTTTACTATAACGGAACATTAACGCACACAGAAGATATTCCGTCGTCTAAGACTGTCAGATCATTAACTTACGATCCAGTACACTACAGGGTGCTGTTTGCCTACCAAATCAACGCATACATAATAGCAATATCCAGCTTTGACTTATCTACCAGGACCACATTACTTTTATATACTATAGAATTAAAACCTTTTTCGGATTTGAGTTTCACCTACGATCCGACCACACAATTGCTTTTTTGGAGTAATGGACTTGGTCTGTACTCGTTTACATCAAAATCTTTATCTCCAAATAAGGCAGTTGATGGAAATCTTTTCCTTGCGTTGAAACACTATTGCCGTGGTATTGCCGTAGATAGCTATGGAGGGTACGTTACTAATGAGAAATCATAGGCTTATAACTTAAAAACATTTATGTATATGGAACTTTTAGAACATTAATAGTTATATATTTAAAAATTACAGGTATATTTACTGGATCACGGATGAAGAGATAGAGAGAGCTCGGTTTGATGGCTCCAAGAGAGAAGTTTTAATAGAAAATAGTGTTTATTTGCGAACAAGTTTAGCCATTGACCAGCAGATACATAAAATGTACTGGGCTGAAGAAAATGGTAATCAGATTTCTGTTGAAAGTGCCGATTTGAATGGAGAGAACAGAAAACCCATAAATATTTTAAGAGACACTAAACAGACTGTAGGTGTATTGACCTTATCAAAAGACTTCATCTACTGGAAGCAATTCTATCATCCGGAAGTTTGGCAATTTTCAAAGTATCCACCATACCACATAAAATCAATACTAATTTCAGCGTCTAACAAAAACTGTGGGTACTGTCTGGGTATGGCAGCCAACTATACAATTGAGGGAAAAACTCAGGGAACGAAGGGAAGTGAAGTTCTCAAGAGTTTGACATCTAATGCTTCCTCAGCTCCTAATACCATAGACGTTTGCGTTCGTGGTACGCAAGTTAGTGGGGAGTCTCGTTGTGAATGTACACAGGGTTACACCGGTGAGAGGTGTGAAGTTTCAATCTGCCAGAACTATTGTTTTAAAGGAGATTGTAGTGTCAATGTTGACGGACTTCCTATATGCAGGTAAAATATGTTCATGACATTGGAGCTAGTTATATAAAACCGATGAGCGTGCGCAATGGACGTGGATCGTATACTCGGCAGAAACGACAAGCTGTTGAGTATGAATAAAATATAAGTATAGATAGTGTATTATTTAAACGTAACAATTAAGTATAATTTTTTCGACGAGCCCATCTGATGTTTTAAAATATTCAATGCAAAACGAATTAATTTTATATCTTAACAGCCTATTGGTTTATTAGAGCAGATTATTATAGATTCGACATACAGTTCTCATCTAGATGAAGGAAATCAGCTCTAACACGAGGTAACTGCTAACCGATGAGGAGTTCCCTCGACTGTCTTCTGTCTCAACGATCCACTATAGGTCTTCTATATAATGTTTTAACCGAATCAGTTTATGGTTTTAACGTTTGCAGTTTGGCAGCGTTTGTTCATATTTATGATGACTTGTTTTTTCGTTGAGGGATCCTGTTTAATATCTCCGTTATTTCAGATGTAATGCCGGTTATTCTGGGGAAAGGTGCGAAGTAAACGCGTGCTATAAGCATTGCTTGAACAGTAGTGTGTGTTCCCTGAATGAAGCGAACGAGCCAGTCTGTCAATGCGCACAAGATTATGAAGGCGTTAGGTGCGATGTCCCTGCCTTTCATATCAAGTGTATCCAAACTGTTTCATTATGGAGGGAAATGCTAAATGCTGGTAATTTTATTTTATAAATTGTCTATGGGCTTATTAAACATTTATTTTTACTAACGGTTGGCTCACGTTTTGCCATTATCTCACCTAGTGATAAGCTTATGTGTGATGTGATTGACTATGAAGTACACTAGTCTTAAAGACCCATCCATTGTAGCGATCCTCCGGCAGGGAATTACACTTCTTAGCTGTACACACAATTAAAGAATTTCCGAAACGTTTAGTGCGTATGGGTGGAATGTCTACCATGTACCGTTGGCGCAACGTCATGCGTTTTGTAGTCCGATGATAGACAATAATCAGTTTTACCTTCTCATACGACTGATCTGATCAATATGTATTTGTTCGGCTGTTCTCTTCAGGGTGACGGCAACAGCAACCGCATCAATGACTTTTAGAATTTATTGGCTGAAAATTAAGTCTTATCGTTTCGTTTACATATATTCGGACATATTGACATGATGCAGATTCCTTGGTTCAGATTGTCCAATCCATCTGCCTAGCCTTTTTCAACTATATTGGGGTCAGCAGCCGATCTGACCGTATTCAGCTGGATACTAGTATTTCATATGGAATGAAGGCCTATCTCTCCCCAACCAAGTTACTTGGTTACACGATACCTCTTGGGCAAGATTGATGTCAGGTTTCAGGCTTCTGACTACTCGTTACATCTGTCACAGATCGTCAAATGACGAACGGCTTGGAATATCAAGAATTAAAGAACTAAAAGAAGCTATTATTATTTAGCCACGAGCTCCTGTAAAATATTCTTAGTCCACATAAAATATATTGTGTTCTTTACAGATGTTACGACGATTACTCTGAACAAAGGAGTGAAGTCGACGTGTGCTTCAACTGTTGTCTGAAAACGGAGCTGGTTCGGAATGAGCAGAAGATCTGAAGCCGTTGAAGAGTTTACTTTCACCGCTACGTACTACTCAGTAGAACAACTTGCTTCTCTATTTATAAGTTAGAAGCAACCCAACGCCCAGAAATCTGTAATATGTCATCATTCCAACCATTCGCCCTCATTTCATCAGAATTCACTTCAGCTGTGTCATGAATAAATTATTTTTGTATTGTATAGTGAAATAGTAACAATAAAAAAATTCACAATATATGACTTTTCAGTCAGTCATGACTTATGAGTACCTACTTCTTCGTCGTATCATCATCATAATCATTTTGGCCAAAAGAAGTCCACTGCTGGACATAGGCCTCCCCCAAGCGTACCCACATTCATCGGTTCAGTGCGTCTCGCATCCACTGGACTCCCGCAGCCTTGACCAGGTTATCACTCCGGAGGCCTTCCAACGCAACGTCTACCGGTTCGCGGTCGTCACTCCAGAACATTTCGGGCCAATGGCCATCCGTTCTGCGAGCACTGAGTCCTGCCCACTGCCACTTAAGATTGGCAATTCTTCTTCGTATCGATGATTCTTAATTATATGTTTTTACCAAAATATAACCACGTCGACAGCGTTAGTATTAGCCTCGTTAAGGTATTTTACATTAAGTGTAAGTGTGTACAGTGTAAGTGACACAGAAAGCACGACAAGAGTTGAGTCATTGTGCCGGACGTGACACCGGAATCGCATTGCAGCCCCGGATCTATGGGGGGGCAAACCGGGGCACTCGCCCCGGGCGGCAGTTTCATGGGGCGCCAAATCCTTGAGACAAGAATTCGAAAGATCGAACAAATGAAGCCTCTTTTCCAACAATCTCATAGGTTTCTATCAAGTAATCGAATCTTAATATATAGTTGCCCAATGTTAGTATAGCTTTAAGAATTTATTGCACATTACCAACAACATCTGCAAGCTGTGAGCGAAGCTTCAGCAAACTGAAAAAAATTAAAATTTATTTACGTTCTACAATGAGTCAGGATCGTATAACTGGCCTCGCGATCCTAGCCATTGAAAACAAAGCTGTCTAGATTCTTTCGCAGAAAAGAAAGCACGCAGTGTAAAGTTGTAGGTTGTCATTCCTGGTTATATATTTTTTCTGTGTTTCTGTTTTATGTCACAAATGAAAGTTATTAGATGATAAAAAGTTTTTTATTAAAGGATTATTATTTTGACAAATGGTCACAAAAATGCTACTCATTGGCAGTTTTTCTCAAACACTGAAGGGAGGGGGCGCCACTATCAAGGTTTTGCCCCGGTTCGAAAAAATCGTAGATCCGGGTCTGTCGCATTGTAGCTTATTGGAGTATCCCCGTCTGATTAAGTCGTCCTTGTTGTAGGCTTAACTGGCTTCGTAGTCTGTTTGGAGATTGCCAGAATAGATGCTCTAGACAAGTGGCATTCGATGTCAGCAAAGGCGATAGTCGAAATCTCAAAATGTAAGAGATGGATCACGTGATTTTTAGATGTCGTTTGTCAATCCCATAACATTTTGCCTTTTTGACAATCGCTATCGCCATGCTTTCCATGATAGAATGTCATTTGTCTAGGGCCTTGGGTCATGGCAATTGGTGGACTGCAGGGAGCTTTTTAGCAAATATTTGTTTTAGTTATGACTGTCTGTTTGTTTGAGTGAGGTACAGGGGGCCAATGTAACGTTGGATCGGGTTCGGGTAAATAAAAGTGTGAGATCACAGTATATAAGTGGTGTATTCCGCTTACTCACACCGAAACACGTCATAATAAAAATATATTAAAGGTTAAATAGGGTTGTTGGTTGCAGTTGGCTGGACAAATTAATAAAATGAATATTTTAATAAATGTCTTTCCCATTGCGGGTGAAAGAATAAATAGTTAAAACGGAATGCCTGTCGCTCGGAAGATTCACAGGGCAGCCAACCAACTCCACATCTCGAAGCCATGCCTAGGGCGGACGGCCTCAGCCTTAGCCGAACAATCGGTCTTAGCCAAACAGTAACCCCATATTGCGCCAGTTATGTTTAAGTCCCATATGTAATAGGGGGCGAGCCTGTTGCCAATATCATCATTGCAGCCGAAAGACGTCCACTGCTGGACATAGGCCTTCCCCAGGCGTCACCACACTGATCGGTCCTGTGCGTTTCGCACGCCCGCAGCCTTGACCAGTTCATCGCTCCACCTAGAGGAAGGCCTTCCGAGTTTGCGTCTTCCAGTACGCGGTCGCGACTCTAGAACATTTCGGCCCCAACCATCACCTGTTTAATGTGCTCTGCCCACTGCCACATCAGTTTGACAATTCTTCGGGCTAGTAATCTTGGTCTTCATTTCTGATTCGATCACGCAAGGAAACTCGGAGTATAGTCCTCTCCATTGCCCTTTGGGTGACTTTAAGCCGTCTGATGAGGCCCATTGTGAGTGACCACGTCTCCGTCCTGTAAATAATCACTGGCAACTCACACTGGTCTTAGAATTTCGTCTTGAGATACTGTAGTAAGTTGTTTTTGCATTAACTAGGCACAAATCCATCTCCGGACTGTAACTGAGAAATTCCAGATGGAATCCCCTGTAATTAATTTATCAAAGTAATCACTGTGTCGCGATGGCCTAGTGGCTAACACCTCGCCTCTCGTGCTTGAGGTCGTATGTTCAAATCCGGGTTTATCAATATGGCTTTTTAAAATTCATATATTCTTTCTAAACTTATCTTGGACATCGCTGATAACGGTGAAGGGAAACATCATGAGGAAACCTGGACTCATAGTCAACTAATTTCTGCCAGTGGTGAAAAGTGTATTCTTATCCCAAGGGAACATAATACCGGCACGAAAAGTAGCTTATGTGCTATTTCAGACCATAATCTATCTCTGTGTCAAATTTCGACTAGATCCGTTAAGCCGTTCTGCCGTGTTGGAGTAACAAACATCCATCCTAACTTTCGCATTTATCAAGTACTAGAGGACGCCTCGCGGTTTCACCCGCGTAGTTCCCGTTCCCGTGGGAATACAGGGATAAAAAGTAGCCTATGTCACCCGGGGATAGAGTAGCTTCCCAACGGTAAAAGAATTTTGAAATCGGTCCAGTAGTTTTGGAGCCTATTCGGTACAAACAATCAAACAAACAAACAAAAAATCTTTCCTCTTTATAATATTGGTATAGATGATAAATTATGAGTAAGCCGACACCCGCGGCTACGCCCGTGAAATTAGTACTTCTATCTTTATCAATTATTATACCCTACGTGTTATTCTGATGTATAAACTATATTACTGTAAAGTTTCATCAAAATCCGTTCAGTAATTTTTGCTTGGAAAAGTAACAAAAATCCATAATAATAGTAGGATTAGCATGATAGGATAGAATTTAAGTCTAAAATCACCAACCTGGGTTGAGCAAGTGTGATGAAGTCTTCTCTGTTTGAGAAGAGTCCTCTGATCTACAGTGAGACAGTTACATGCTTTTATTATAATAACAGTATTGCAAACGGTGGTACTATCATAAATTTAGGGTTCCATTAATATTAATGCTACTACATCAGGTAGTCCACGTATTATCCTACTGAACCCTCCGGCATCCAATAATGGCCGAACTTGAGTTACGACTGCTTTGAGAATCACTTTACATAATTTATAGCATTTGATTGAACTTGTATGTGTGTATGTTTGATAGAATATAGTAGAATTAATCTTTATTCGAGTAACAAGACTCAAAAATGGTTAGTAAATTTAAAAGTATGTTAGTAAGCACTGACACTATAATAAAGAACAGCAAAGCAAAACATACAATACAACAAGAAAAAATTAATAAAAAATCCTAACACGATTCTATTCAGCCACTTTCACTTCAATCGGTTCAGCCATTCCAAAGTTATTTTTAACCGACTTCCCAAAAAGGAGGAGGTTCTATTTCTTTTATTTTTTTTTTGTTTTTTTTATGTTCACCGATATCTCCGTCATTTGTGGACCGATTTTGAAAAAAAACTTTTTTTGTTTGAAAAAGTATGTTCCGAAATTGGTGTCATTTTAATTTGGTGAAGATCTGATAAAGAACTTCGGAGATATACAACAGAACTCTTCAATAAATAACGGCAAATCTCTCGGGATTGCTGCAATCGCATGTCTGTTAGTAGACCTCTCAGTTGAACATAGAGTTGAACATAGTGTTGAACTGTCCTGTGTTGAGCTGGATAAGCATGTCATAGTGTGCGTCTACAGACCCCCTAATTATAAGAACTACTCTATATTCGAGTCAGTGATGGAAGATGTTTTGGCAAAACTCGCAATGGGTAATAAACTAGTAATTGTCTGTGGTGACTTTAATATTAATATTCTAGAAGATAATTCTGATAGAAGTAGGTTATTAAATCTCTTTAAATCATTTAATTTGTCACATGTATTTACGGAACCAACCCGAACTACGCTGACTTCTGCTACATGTATTGATAATGTTTTTTGTTGCTGCAACTACTTGGACAATGCCATTATAAATTATCTGCCTTCGGATCATAGTGGGCTACTTGTGACATTTGAGTCCAATATGCTAATTAAACAAGTGCAGATTCAATCCAGACCAATAACATCCGGTAAATTAAATAAATTTAACAGCACTTTAATCGCTAAGTTAAGCGATCAGGACCTCACAGTGAATGACGGTAATATTTTGTATGATGAAGTTTTTTCAGTGGTTCAAAAAGAGTTTAATAACACTTTTAAGAAGATAACTAAAACTGTATGCCCTAAGTTTTTATTCAGTGACTGGGCGACTACAGGACTTAGAAAAAGTAGGGAAAGACTTTACGAGCTATATGGCCTTAAGCCTTGTATGAACACTGAAACGTTTAATAAGTATGTTGCTACTTACTCGAGAATTTTTAAAAATACATGTAAGGCAGCTAAGGCCTTGTATATTAGAAATAAGGTTAAATTAGCAGAAAATAAAATCAAGACGGTTTGGAAAATTATAAATAATGAAACGAACAGGAATAAAAGAAATAATCCTGATTACACGCTTGAGACCACACACGGACTTATTAGAGATAACAAAAAAGTTGCGCAAGAATTTGTAAATTTCTTTACCAACATCCCAATTAAAACTACTGAAACCTTAAATTCTTCGCCCGCGCTTGCTTTTGGATTATTAAACGCGAACGTTTCAGCCTGCCCGAATGTATTTAACTTTTCACATATAAACCCCATAACAGTAATAAAAGCTTTTAAGCAAATCAAGATCAAACCGACTGAAGATCTGTGGGGAATGTCCATCAAAGCTTGTACCTCCATTATTCAGACTATAGCGCCGTACTTAGCTGTGATTTTCAATTTGTGTGTGGATCAAGGAGTCTTTCCGGATCTAATGAAATATAGTAAGGTTATACCACTTTTTAAATCCGGGGACAGTAAAGACACAAATAATTATAGACCAGTATCCGTGTTGCCGGTTTTCAGCAAGGTATTTGAGAAGATAATGCTTAATCAAATGCTCATTCATTTTAATACGAATAAAATCTTGCATGATAAACAGTATGGTTTCACCAAAGGACGTTGTACAACTGACGCTGGTGTCACCCTATTAAAACACATCTTTAATGCGTGGGAAGAGTCGCAGGATGCCATAGGTATCTTCTGCGACCTGTCGAAGGCGTTTGATTGCGTTAATCATGAAACATTACTTCTGAAACTTGAGCATTACGGGCTAGGTCAATCAGCGTTAAGTTTGGTTGAATCTTATTTAAGTGATAGACAGCAATTAGTTCAGATAAACGGTGTGAATTCGTCGGGGTTAAACGTGAAAATGGGGGTACCCCAGGGCTCAATATTAGGTCCTTTCTTATTTTTAATATACATAAACGATTTACCCCGTTTATTGGAAAACAAACTAAACATGGTGTTATTTGCTGATGACACATCTTTAATTTTTAAAATAAATAGACGTACTTGTCAGGTTGACGACGTAAATAACGCGCTACGGCAGGTTCAGGATTGGTTCACTGCAAATAATTTAGTTTTAAATGGTAAAAAAACCAAGTGCGTAAAATTTTCCTTGCCGAATGTAAAAAGTACTGATTGTGACATTATCTTAAATAAGGAGAAGCTAGAATTCGTCGATAAAACGGTTTTCCTGGGGATCACGCTAGACTCAACGTTACAATGGGGTCCTCATTTAATATCACTTGCAGGGCGGCTAAGTTCGGCAGCTTATGCTGTTAGAAAGATTCGTCAATTTAGTGATGTAGATACCGCGAGGCTGGTCTATTTTAGTTACTTTCATAGTATAATGTCTTACGGTATTTTACTATGGGGAAGGGCTGCAGACATTGAGTCAATTTTTATTCTGCAAAAACGAGCCATCAGAGCGATATACAATCTTCGCCGGCGCGATTCTCTAAGGGAACTGTTTAAGGGCATTAACATCATGACGGTTCCTTGTCAATATATTTATGAAAATATCATGTACGTGAGAAAAAATTTACATCTTTTTAGTAAAAACGGAGATAGACATAATTACATTACTAGAAATAGGGACCAATTAGTTCAACCAGGTTTCAGACTGGCTAAAGTAGCCTCTTCTTTCATGGGGTACTTTACAAAATGTTACAATAAAATTCCTCCCCACATTCTAGAACTGAATGAGACGAAATTTAAAACTTGTATAAAACGCACACTATGCAGGCAGGCATATTATAAGTTGGGGGATTACATCACTGATAAAAATGCTTGGCTCAATGCTACTCTTGCTCCACAACCACTAGGGCGCAAAAACAAGTGATATGCAGAACATTATTGTTTTGTAGAATTGTTGGACCTGCTGAAGACTGTATGAATATATTTGTATTATATAGACTCAATTTCTTTTAGTATAGTATAACTGCGCAGCACGTGTGTGAGTACTATGTACCCAACTGTAAATCTACCATTTGCTGTACCTCGGTGTCGTTCGTTGACTTGTGTTTGCCCTGGCAGTTGAGTGTGTCATGCTCTCTCAAATGTCTCTCTGATGGTGGCGTGTGTGTTGGATCATTCGGTTCCCTTCATGATGGTTGAGCTGGGTGGTGCCGATTCATGCGTCATGTTCGTGAACGGGCGCCGTCAGTTGGGATTGGTCTTAACTTAACTGCTTCGGATGCTAGTGTTTTTCTAGCGCTTATTATGTAACTGCACAGTACATGTGTGAGTACTTTTAATACTTTGTACCTGTACGTAGTATAGTATGTAGTGATTCTGGGTGCATTGTCCTCACACATATAAATTTATTAATGTATGTACTTATGTACCTAAATATTGTAAAAAAAACATATATTTTTTTTAAAAGAGTAAGTATGGAGTTTCTTGTGCGTTCTTCTCCATAACAAGCTACTTTCCGAATGCACGGTAGAATCAATTTTTATTCCTTGTAAATTTTAATGTAACTAACGTTCAAAAGTGCCGCTTTGTGGCCTAGTTGAAATAAAATATCTTTGTCTTTGTCTTTGTTTATTGTTTATAACATTTCATAACATAACATCACGCCAGTTCGCTCTTAAGGGGTAAGCAGATCTCTCATTTCACCGGTTACGTTCAAGTTTCATGAAACCTATTCTGGCGAAATAGTTCCCTTACTAACTTGCCTATTAGGTACGTACAACTAAAAAGTGAAAAATAAAAAAACTTTTTGCAAAAAAAATACTACCGACTTCCAAATACAAAACTACAAAGTGAAAATTAACTTAATTTTATGAAGTCGGTGTCCATAACGCAAAAAAATGTTACCTACGAAAGACACCGACTTCAAAAAATTAAGTTATTTTTCACTTACCACTTTATAGTAGAAAAATATCGATCGAAACGTGTCTACTACTAGATAAGTTATGTCGTCATCATCATCATCAGCCTATTAATGTGCCCACTGCTGGGACACAGGGTGTGCGGCTTGGTGGATATCACGTATCTTCGATTTTTTTATTCTAGGACGTGTCGATTTCCTCAAGATATATTCCATCACCGTTTTGAGAGCGAAATAATTTACACAAAGTAAAGCGCCTGCCTGGGTTCGAACCTACGACCGAATCAAATAAAAAGTCAAGGTCGTCGTTACCAATGAGCTACCACTGCTCCTAAAACTAATCTAAAAGTTCCGCCTTACGACAAAATAAAGTGTTAAGAAAACAAAATTCCCACGGGAAACAGGCAACGCCGCGGGGCGAAACAGCACATTAGATAAGACTTGTTACATTAAACTATCCTTAATTAAAAGCATAACACGTCCGTTTTATGCGGACCTCTCTCACGTGCATCTTGATTACAACTTTCCACCTTAGTTTATCGAGATAGAGTTGAGTGTAGAATGAAGAGTGATGGTTTGAAAGGTCTGAATGATTGGACATGCGTAGACGCAGTTTCTGAGAAGATTGAAGTGACCGATGTTTATCGGGTCAAGTGAATTAAAGTTGTAATGTTGTACAAGTTCTGTTCAAGCTGTACTGTCGGTAGCACCATTTCCGATGATTTGGTATATGCCAAGATATTTAGAAATAAAGTTTTCATAGGAAGTCATCTTTGCCTTCAAACATTCAGTAATACTAGAACGACACTTTTGGACCTCAGAGGTTCTAGACAACTGACATTTTATCGATATAAGTGCAAAAATGTATGGGACTGCCAAGAGCTATCAAAAAGTCACGTGATCAATCCCATACATTTTTACTCGACTGCCGGGGGAGGGTGATATGTTTATTAGTCTATTTATGTATGTATGTTTGTTCCTATGTGGCGTTCTATGTGGTACTAAACGCGTTGGCCGATTTCGATGATTCTTACGTCAAAAAAAAAAACCGACTTCCAAAGCAAAACACAAAAAAGAGTAAAAATAACTTTCGTTTCGGCAGTCGGTGTCTTTGGTACCTCTTATTTTGACTGCCGAAACGAAAGTTATTTTTACTCTTTTTTGTGTTTTGCTTTGGAAGTCGTTTTTTTATACTTTTTAGTGTATACTATATATATCATGGTATACTGGTATGAGGCAACTCGGTGTATCTCGAAAGAGCTTTTATCGCGCAGAAGAGTAGTCCGTAAACCCACTTACATCCTGTAAACCACTGTTAAGGAAACATATTGAGGAAATAATTATGTAATTTTACCAAATCTCACTCTGAGATGTTTGAAAAACTGGGCGATAACTGTAAATTCAGAACTAGATATCCTAGTAGATTAATTATTCCTAGAATGAAAACGGACCTATATATGCGAAGTTGCTATCCTACGTCTATTCAGATTTATAACAAGATTCCCAACCAAATTAAATTACATCCAATGGTCTGCTTCGAAAGGGCTTTACGCATTGTATACTTACCAAAATTTTGCATGTCATTATGCTATGATTAAATATGTTAAGCTACTATTACACTACCATTGGAGTCTCAACTGGGAACTGAACGGAAGAACAACTTAGCGTATTTGAAAACCCTAGAAGATAAACTCGAGAACCTGGAGCGTGGTGCGAGGTCGACCTGCGTGGAAGTTAGGAATATACCTATTAGTAAATCAGAATCCAAAGAAGGCTTACTAAATACCGTGGTTAAAATAGGATCAATCCTTGATGTCCCCATTCAGCCTCTTGAGATAAAGGACATTTTCCGTGTAGGATCCAAGGACTCCGTTACCAGGACCGTCGTCGTGGATTTTGCGAGCAACTTACGGAAGGAAAAGTTTATTAAAATGTATAAAAAGTACAACAAAGGAAATAATAAATTGTCTACAGAACACCTGAAAATCAGCGGACCTGTAAAACCTATATTTGTGTCCGAAAATCTTTCGCCAAAGATGAAACGCTTGTTTTTCCTGGCCCGTGACTTCGCCAGCACTAATAAGTACCAGTACTGCTGGATTAAGAATGGCAAAATTTTTGTCCGAGAAAAGGATGGAGCCCAACATATCATGATCAGGGATGAGTCTGACCTACCGAAAAAATGATTAGGTATCTATCAATTAATTATAGTATGTCGTATTAAGGTCGTCTCTCATATTGTTGCCGTAACTTACTACGTAGAATTAATTTTCCAAAGATTTAAAAATATAAAAATTCTATTAATTGTTATTATGCATGCTCTAAAATTAGTTAATCCTTCACTAATGTATAATTGTCATTGTAACACTACTATATACACACATACCTACTTACATTCGCTATACTCACAACGGAAGATTTATTCTGTTCAAATTCTACTGCAAATGGTATACTTTGATATCTCAAGTACAATCTCCAGTCATTTTGGACTATGCTATGTTAAGTACAAAAAATCAAATCCCTTGTTTGTTCTTAGCCTTGATTATGAATTAAAATTTTAACATAATAGATGATATAGAACACATTTCAGCTTCAGCGTGACATCAATGCTCACCGGAGCAAGTTGACTCATACCTACATAACACTAATCACGGCTTGAAAAATTTTCACGTTAACATCAGAAGCATCGGCAGCACTGCAAATTTTAACAACCTCTTGATATTACTGCATCGAATAAAGACACAATTTGACGTCGTGGTCTTATCGGAATGCTGGTTACGTAAATGCCCTCACCTGCCATCCATACCGGGTTTTGTATCTAATTACTCTGATCACTCAAATCAAAACGATGGAGTTGTGGTGTATACTAGGGTGGAGTTGCAGTTCCTTTTGGAAAAGCCTATACTCGCTGATGCAAACTGTCTTGTGTTCAAATTTAAAAATGAGGTGGCGCTTATCGCAATATATAGGTCACCTTCAAACAGAAATATTCAGCACTTTATTACCAGTCTAGATATAATCCTCAATTCACTAAATACTTTCAGAACCGTTATTTTGGTTGGAGATATCAATATAAACATAGCCCCAAATTGGGTTGATTCGAACTCAGACATGTACCTTAATGCTGTTGCGTCACATGCCATGTTGCCTGCTCATGTTTTCCCGACACACAACGATAGTTGCATTGACCACGTTATGCTAAAATCAAATAAACCAGCTATTACCCTGGTTCTTGACTATCTTATCTATATCTCTCTGTATCTATCTATATATGTCTATATCTTATCTGTTGTGGTGTTTTGTGATGTGAAGTCAGATATCCCTAAATCACATTTCCGTCAGCATCGTGTAGACGTCAGTGCTTGCGTAGTAGCTCTTGAGAATGTTGACTTTACTCCCGTTATGAGCTGTCAAGACGCTGAAACTGCTGCTTCCATCCTGGTCAAACTTGTTTCATCAGTTGTTGACAAAAATACTCATGATTCTGTTGTACCGAACCGAAAACACATTATTAAGCTATGGATCACACCTGAGCTCCTTAGGTGTATTCGAAACCGGGACAACATGTATCGCATTTTGCGATGGAGGGATGCTGATAATAATACTCTTAAAATCACCTATAATCGATACAAAAATTTTTGCAACAATCTATTAAAGAAATTGAAACGAGAATATGAACGACATGAATTTGAAAAACATCGCAAGAACCCGAAAGCTACCTGGAACCTTATTAGAACTATCTCCAATCTCCAAAAGAGTAAGGCATCTGCCAGTGAGTTGTTATCTATAACTCCAGATCCAACTCAATCACTCGATTCTGTCAACGACTTTTTCGCAAACGTTGGAACCAATCTAGCTTCTAAAATCTACAACTCCCCAAACTATAACTCTGCCAACACTTCCGACTTTGGCACTTTGGATGTCCACCCTAACTCGATGGCTATTTTTGGCACGGATAGTGAAGAGATAGATTATCTTATTCGTGGCCTACGACTAACTAGTGCTACGGGTTGGGATGGGATCCCCGCAACTGTTATCTACAGTGCTAGAAGCACTCTTGTCCCAGTTATCTGCCACGTCTTCAACCTTGCCCTTACATCTGGATTATACCCAACGGTTTTCAAAAGGGCCGTTGTGCATCCTATTCACAAGAGTGGAGACAGAGACAGTGTCAACAACTACAGACCCATATCTGTATTATCAATTCTGTCTAAGCTCCTCGAAAAAGTAATAAACAAACGTCTGCTGGATTACCTTAGCTCACAAAATATACTCGCAAATAACCAATACGGATTCAGATCAGGCAAAAACACAGAGGATGCCATATTAGAATTGACAGGTTCAGTTGCTCAAAATCTTAACAACAAGGATAAAACAATAGCTATCTTCCTTGATCTTTCTAAAGCTTTTGACAATGTCTCTGTCCCCCTCCTACTCAATAAACTAGAAAGGATTAGTATAAGAGGCCTGCCGCTTAGTTTGTTTAAGAGTTACCTTAGTGACCGCTCGCAAATAATCAGGATAAGCAACCATACCAGTAGAGAAGCATTCCTAACCTACGGAGTTCCGCAAGGTAGTGTCTTAGGACCTACCCTTTTCCTGGTCTACATAAACGAGCTCTGTAAACTTGATCTTAGAAACTCCAAAGTAATTGCTTACGCGGATGACACGGTTGTCCTGGTTCGTGGCAGTGACTGGAACGAGGCTAGGCTTCAGGCAGAAGCAGCCTTGCGGGTTACTATGGGATGGCTCACACAGAATTTGCTCACCCTCAACCTTGATAAAACCAGATTCATCACTTTTAGTCCAAGGAAAGCGTCACAACCAGCCCCACCCTTCTGTCTGATAGCTCATGGATGCAATACAATGCTGCAAACTGCCACCTGTGGCTGTCCTGAAGTTATGCGCACGGACTCAATAAAATATCTTGGAGTCTGGGTCGATGGCACGTTGACATGGAGTGAGCAAATTAACTCACTGGTCTCTAGGGTAAGAAAATTGATGTATGTTTTTAAAAATCTAAGGACCTCCGCCAATCTCTCTACCCTGAGAACTGTGTACTTTGCTCTCGCCCATTCCGTGTTAATGTACTGCATTTCGGCCTGGGGTGGTGCTGGTAAATGTCTTCTGCTGCGCTTGGAGAGGGCGCAGAGGGCAGTTCTTAAGGTAATGGCCTTTAAACCCTATCGCTTCCCTACCACCGAACTGTACACGCTATGGAATCTACCTACAGTAAGGCACTGTTTTGTGCTAAGTACACTGTTGCGGCAACATTCAAAATTGACTTTTGAACCTGAACTTAGAAGACAAAGACGTAGAACTGATAGAGTCTGCCCGACATCATTTGTTAAATTGGAAATTGCCCGCCGACAGGTCATTTTCTGCAGTCCCGTGCTTTATAATAAAGTAAATAAAGTGCTTACTATTTATCAATGTACTCTGCGAAATTGCAAAAGTATTATTGACAAATGGCTTCATACTCTCACATACGAAGAATTTAGTCAAAAACTAAAGATCTTCCTTCCGTTGACATTCATACCAAATACACGTAGCGTTGTGTGCTCGTGGGGAGTTTCCACAAGCACACTCTACACTTACACCCCACAGACACGCATTACATTTCATACAATACTCCCACATGCACAACATCAAGCACTCATATTTTATGATTAAACGAACTTACCCTAAGTGAAGTTCTATCATAATTATACGAAGTGCCTCGTCCGAAGAGATTAGTACCTGTAATTAATGATTATTATTTACATGTAGTACCGGCTACGGGAGCTACTCAAATCACTATGTTTTAGAGACAATATTTTTTTTTTTTTTTTTTTTTTTTCCTTTCCCTGGCAGCTCTGTGTCGGCTGTCAACTTGTCATTTAGTTTAGAGTTATGCATGATGTTTTATAGATATTTCCAGAACGCTTCTGGGTTATACCTTAGGGTTGGGAGGGTGTTACTAATCTCTTCGGACGAGGCACTTCGTATAATTATGATAGAACTTCACTTAGGGTAAGTTCGTTTAATCATAAATTATACTTTGTGCCTCGTCCTCGAGATTAGTACCTGTAATTAATGATTATTATTTACATGTAGACTTTGAGAGTTAAGTTCTGGAATTATCACATACACTATGATGAATTTGTGAAGAAAAAGCTTTCTTTCTTTAAAATTCTTAATTATATTTTTATAGACTAACCATCATGGTTGTCCATAGGTTTCACACATAGGTTCTTAATCAGTTCATTCAGATATGTTCTTAATTATTTGTTTTGGCAAATTTATTATTTACTTTTTTATTCTCATTGTTATAATGTTTATAGATTAACAATCTGAGTTGTCATTAGATATCAAAGGTTCATATTCGGTCATTTTCTTAATTATTATTCTTATCTTAATTATCTTTATTAACAAAATATTTTTTGCCTATTATTTATTGTCATTAAGTATTAAAGTTTTTTATAGACTAACAATCACAGTTGCTTTTAAGTAACATAGGTATTTAACCAAAATGTTTATATATATTCTTAATTATCTTTTTAACAGAATATTTGTTGCCCACTTAATATCAATATTAAGGTTTGTTTATAGAATAACAATCATAGGTGTCATTGGAAAACTAAAGTTCTTAATTAACCATTCAGTTAATATTATACATATATCTGTTTTAACAAAATACAGTTTTGCTTTTTTTTATTACTATTGTTAGTTTCCTTATATACTGATACTCCTTCCTTATAAGTTAAAGTTGCTGCTTGTTGTATTAGTTAGTACATGTTAGTTAAATAAGATATCTTTAATCACAGCTAAAGATTTATTTTGCTAAATCATTTTGATCCCTTACACTAAAGGTCTTTTATAAAATTTCCAGATGTACTTGAGTTGTAACTCCAGCCTGCTGTTTTTAGTATCTCATAAATTGTCACACCTGGCTTTAGAAGCGTGTGCTGTGAGCTAAATATACGTGTACCTACATCAATACTGCTAGTCTTTAAAGTACACTTAATCCAACGACTGATAGTCTGTTTGGACATTAATGTGGTATAGTTTCTTGGTGCCTAAAATAATTCTTATATGTTTATTAATGTAGGCTACAAGGGTTTCAGCTGGATATATTACTGTTCTTTGTCTGAAGTATTGATTGATTTAGTTCATATATAAGAGATTTTTTGAGGTCTGAAATTTTGATGGTTATATGCATTGATTCTATTTCTATACTTTGATTTTATTTTTGACAGTTGTTCTAGAGATAACATCTCATTTGTGTACCAAATTCCTAATACTTCCAGAATCTGGGATGTTTCCCAGGTGGCATTGTATTTTTGGGCAGGTTATTTTTGACAGTTGTTCTAGAGACAACATCTCATTTGTGTACCAAATTCCTAATACTTCCAGAATCTGGGATGTTTCCCAGGTGGCATAGGTAAAAGGTAGTCTGAACACGCCCATAAAATATTTTCAGAGTACATTCATGTTTAAGGTATTGTCAGTGATAATGCCAATTTGTGACAGTTAAGCATTTGTTATATTTTTTACTAGAATTAGAAAGTTCTGTTAAGAAATTATATTACCGTTGGTGTTCAAGATGTTATTATTATATTTCTAAAAAAAATTATACCAGTTAATTAAACATGTGTCAATTGTTTGAAAAAAAATTCTGATAGAGATGCTATCATAATTTCTATTGATGATGGTAGTATGCTTCGTCATAATAGACTTCACTACCTACACACTAGACTCTGACAGCCAGAGTAAGGTTGGTATAGATTTTTCCCTTGCTGTGAGATACTTTATTATTTTCATTAGGTTTAAGTATGATCATCTCTAAATTATGAGAAGTTCCCAATCGGCCAGAGTTGGCCATAGTGATCACTATGATGCCCTTAGCCTTATCCATTATGATTTTTCGTAGATATTTTAATATGATTGAGAATGGTGGAAACGCAGAAAAGAAAATTGGTTACCAGTATACTGTAAATGGGTCCATTGTAAAGGCATTCGGGTTGGTCATATTTTTTGTTAATGTGACTTGCAAATAGGTAAATTTCAGAATTCCAAATTTATCTTTCAATTATTAATCATATGCATTTTCTTTTAGTTCCCATTCTACATCAGGATGTGACTTCTGCAATACAGTATCAACTACTATGATTTTCAGTCAACCTAATGTAAGGAGCGAAAATTAAATATAATGGTTTTCACACCAATGCCGCTGGCTAAGTTGAAGAGATGAGGGTAATGAACTCCACCCATTTGATTAATATTATATACTATATTGCTGTTGGGTTGTTTATACATAAGGGTATTTCACAATTATTGAAAAGTTTACCAAATATTTAGAAAGACGAAGAATGATGCTAATAAATCCAGTTAAAATTCATTTGATATTCATATTCCTTGTCTGACCACTGGCCCCTAGCAATCTCATCCTCACAGTCAGCCCCCCCCCCCGAATGAATGGCATATGGCCACCATTCAGGGAATTATTGTAGGGATATCTATGTATTTTTCATAATTTACTTCACCTTGGAGGTTTAGGATTTTACACATTCTAGTTTTTTGGTATATATAAAGCCATCCATATTCAATAGTAGGGCACGCTGAGAGCAGTAAGTACCTAGTCCTACAAAACATATAAATTGTCAGATTTCATAATAGATAAGTTTTTCTTATCTGTAGGTAATGTTACATGACAGTTATAAGTCTTTTATCAATAATATATATCCCAAAATTATACCAATATTAGTGGGTGTAAGTTTGTTATTTACTAACTTGTGATTAACTTCTTAGTGTTTTCAATATTTTCAGTCAACAATTAATGGCCACAGGATCTTGGGAATTTGTTGGCAGATTTCATGACTTTTGTGAAAATGTAAGTTGCGGTGTTTTACCCAAATGGTAGTAGACCGAACTTATACAATTTCCAAGAGGGTATTCTAGATATTTGCTAGAATTTTTGTGATATTTTATAAGAGACTGCATCTTTAATGTATTTTATGTATGGCCATGGAACTATCATTTGATATCATTTTTAATTCTGTGCAAAAGTCTTCAACTTTGAAACGACTTACATCAATGTACTTATTAAGGCTTTATTGCCATTGGGTTTTTGTCTTAAGAAAAACTTGAGACAAATTTTCCTTTTCAAGGCTGGCACTTAGATATTGCATCTTATATTGTTTTTGCAGCTGGGCTATCTTAAAGTGTTGTGGATACCCATGAAACCCTCAATCCATGATAACATGGTCTTATCATCAGTGATAAATTACCACTATTTATAAGAATTTATAAGCAACCAGGGTACCTTACTGAGTTTAGCGGCGTCGAGGTTGAGATGTAATGACCACTTAAAGGGTATTGTACGGCTGATTCAGGCTATAGACAGGCTCCCTGTTCTCCTGTCGTCCTTGTGGCGCTGGTGGAGCTTTCGAGTATTTTGCTTAGAATGTGTTGGGTTCTTTCTTGGCTTTGGGTGCTGTTGCAGCAACTGATTTAGAAGCCGCTTTACCAGCTCAATGAGTTTCAGCAAGTGTTTACCCGAACAGATATTTTTCTATCTTTGTGTTTTGAACTTGTCCTTAAGGTCCTTTTTTATTGAGCCGCAGCTAAATTTGCATCTAGTAATTGAGTCACAACTCACAATGTTGAACTTCACATAAGGTGCGAGTGGTATCCATTATTCAACTTAATAGATCTGTATCATTTTCTTTTGTATCCAGTACTTTGGATAATGTTGCTCCTAGGATGGAGATGGTGCTTCTATGGCCTTGTTTATCAATAATTTGGCCATTTTGCTGTATAGCATAAGAGCTCCAAGTTTTGTCACGTTCAATGTCAGCGGTTATTTTCCCTGCGCATAGAGCTGTAGGGGAAATACCCGCCTGTGGTTTCTATGGAAACAGGCCTCATGTTGCAAGATGTTCCAGACAGCTGGCCACTTCCTTGTGGAGTTCGGCCCCATCACCATACTCTGTGTTCAATGTTGGGTCAACCCAATAAATTTTGAGAGCATCTGTGTGTTTCTGGCCTGGAATTGTGAGGAAGATCACTACTGTTTGTGGTTATTTTGGTATTTTCTTGGTCATATTCGACTTTAATTGTTTCCATTTCATTTGTGGCATCGTCGTCTAGGACTTTGCCTGGAATGATTACAAATCATTGTTTTACTGCCGGTTGATAACCGAGTTATAAAATCTGGTGGGTGTAGCAATTCCAAAGAATTGAACGAAACCAGTGAATTATTGAATGTTGTGAGACAGTCCAATGTTCTGCTCGATTGCATTCGTTAGGTAAAAGAATTAAATTATCTTTCATGATCTCGTAAGTATGCGGTGGGACAGCCCGATGGCTTGCCCGAATTGCATTATTCGTTTGAGAATTATTGAATGTTGTCAGACAGTCGGATACTCTGCTCGGATAAGGTAAAATAATTAAATTATGATGATCTCGTAAGTATGCGGTGAGACAGCCCGATGGCTTGCCCGAAATGCATTATTTGTTTGAGAATTATTTAATGTTGTGAGACAGTCCGATTTTCAGCTCGAATACAGTCAGTTAGAAAAAAGAAATACATTTCTTTTGATTGATAATCTCGTGAATATGCAGTGGGACGGCCCGATGGCTTGCCCGAAGTGCATTATTTGTTAGAGATGCAAGTTTAAGCCGTAGGATTGGTAAAATAGTTGTAGATATATGTACAACTAAATCAAAATATAATTTTACAGAGTTAGGTACCTTGTGGGTCTAAATATGGCGTCGACTCTTTGAGACGATTTTGTTTTACTTCGTTTATGTCGAGCATGTTTTAAATTGTTTCCAGGTTTTTCATTTTTCACCTGATTCTCTCGTATTCCTCGGTTGACAATGATGTGTCCTTTTTTGGCATTTTCCAACTTTTAAAACTGTTCTTTGTATTTAAAAGTTTAGTTATGTGTCGAGTAGCACGCACTAAAACCGCGAATGACAAGTTGACAGCCGACACAGAGCTGCCAGGGAAAGGAAAAAAATAAAATAAAAATAAAAATATTGTCTCTAAAACATAGTGATTTGAGTAGCTCCCGTAGCCGGTACTACATGTAAATAATAATCATTAATTACAGGTACTAATCTCGAGGACGAGGCACAAAGTATAATTAATTGTTATCATTTAAATTTTATACTATTTTAATTTTTTAATATTTAATTTTTTACTATCTTATTTTTTAATATTTTAATTTTGTAATATTTGTTATTGTCCTTTTTTTATTTTTAACCCCCACTGTATTCTGGAACGCTGTCGTCTCCCTCTTGGAGGAGGGTGTTAATAGCTGCGACGCAGTTTTATAACTAATGTAGCTATTTACGTACGAAACAATTTGTAAAATGTGTATTTGTTCCAATAAAGATAAATAAATAAATTGTAAGAACTTTTGTAACCATATATATCTGCAAATAAACCTTTGCCTTTGACTTTGTATTGCTTTGGTAGTGGGTATATTTTTTTATAAGCTTTAATATTTACTTGCGTATGTAATAATAATAATATTTATTTATATAAAAACAGATTGCAGTACATGTAATAGTTTTACAAAGGAGGTAGTTGTAAATCTCTGACAATCAAGTGGGTGACGTGCTGCCCTCATTGCTAGACTATGAAATAGCCTGTATTAAGGAGTAACAGTAACGTATGTGTGTCTAGGAACTAGTAATCGATATTACGTGCAGTTCTTTTCATCCGATTAAGCTGAAAATTGGCGTACTTATGTAATATTGGAAACATTGAAATAATGCTACTATGGAGCTGGTCTCATGATGGAGCAACTGGTGGCCATAGCAACTTCTTAAACAGAATCGCCAGCACCATCGTGTTTAGTGCTCCTTGGATGTGTGATTGACAAGTAAGATTTAGTACCTTTCAATTCTAAAACTTGTGTAGGTACTTGACTTGGTTTTCATTAGTTTTTAAGTTTTTTTGTTGTGCGCTTTTGTTAACTGTCCTAATTTTGTAAATCTCTCTATAACACTGAGGTTTGTTTGCTGTAAGAGAACCCAATTATGGTTTAAGCTCGCCTTTGTACGTAAGTTGTCCTTCTGTATTTGTAAATCTTTGTTTTGTGTTCAATAAAGAATATGATTAAATATATACTTGTAGGGAATACTGTGTAATTGTCAGGTAAAGCCATTATTTGCATGGGATCTTTTCGGGCTAGTACGAGTTAGACAAACCAACTTCTTTGCTTACACAACATAACTGATCACTTTATGTATTGGAGAATAACGTAAACGACATTCCACTATAGCACGTAGTTTGATATATATGAACAAACGGTAATTCTCACTTTATATCTCCCAGTCCAGTTTTATTACAAATTTACAACTCAACTCCTCAGTCCTTGACCGATCTCACTCGTTCGCGCCAAAAACTAGTGATTAGTGTTACGTCAAGTTGACATCTGTCAAAGTCATTCGAAACCATGGCACTCGTCAGAACTAAACCCTCACAAGTGCCTACTAATATTTGTTGATAGTAGTAGTTTTGTTTCATGTCTGTTTTTTACCCAGGAATCATTCAATTCATTCAATCATTCCTTTTCCAATACATAACATCACGCCCATATAACCCAATGGTTTGAGCAGGTGTACACCACGGGTGCACATAAAGTAACACCCGAATTTCACTAGTTCTATTAATTTAATTCTTATGTCACTGGCGAAAATATTGTCATCAACCGGGCACAATTCCCTTGGTTAGTCAGTTTGATAAATTTCGAGTACTTTAATTAATTGTTTATGTTATTTATTTCTAGAAAAAAGTTCATCAACCTCTGCACAAACTGCTGCGCAATCGGAGAGATCCGAAGATTATGATTTCCTATAAAATTTAAATTGTAATTTGACATTACAAAATGAAATATAAACGGACAATATAAAATGGGGAGGGCGCTGATGCCTGTCATACAGGTCCGCCTATTTCGGGAGTCAGAGGCTTCAATAACTGCTGTAAAAAAATGTCAATAAAGATTATTTGTGTGGTGTTCACTAGTAACACTAATTAGGGTTTGGGTTTTATAATAAAACAATCAGGTTTATCAGTAAGTGGACAGCACTCAATCACACGGCCGTGCACTGCTGGTGCAGATCTAATAATGAATAGATGTAAACATTGAAAGTGCTGCCACATTTATTTACATTAATTTTAGTGTATGCCACAACTCTTCCTTTTTATAATATTAATTAGTTTTCAAGTGCAATTGCATTATTTTGCATGTAGACAATAATTAAATCTTAAAGTACAATTTACAATATTTAGCATTTATAAATTAATTGCGTTTAGGCACAAATTGCTATGTTTGTAATGTATTAAAACATTCGGTTAGTTTAAAGTAGTTATAATAACCTTATTTTGATTATAGAAATATTTAGCTATCTAGTATTTGCTTTAATTTTTAATTCACACTAATCTTACAGATATAATATGGTTTTGTTTCGGTAAAGCACAGAGTGCCAATTGACTTCTTAACTGTTTTTGATATAAACGTGATGAAAAGCGTTTTTGATAATTACTTTATAGAAACATAATTATTGCTAAACCAAATTTAGGAGTTAGGAGTTTCTTAGCAACACTACCTTAGTATTATAATTTATCTAAGGCTGTGTTTGACCAAATTACAAAAATATCATCATCAGGCTCTAAGACAAGCATCTTTGGAGAACCCCTATCTTATGGTTTTATTTACAGGTTCCATGATGAATGTCTGTAGCTCGTCTTTTGTTTTTACCTTTCATTCCAGGAAGTGGGACTCAACTATGAAGCTGTTTTTTCTTTTTGATATATTCTAGAAAAGTGGACTTTATTAGCTTCTTATTTAAGCTTTCATTATCTTGTCATTTGACAAGAGGTTGGGCTTTTTTCTTTTATTGGCCCTTGTTTTGTAGTGTTTCTTGGAATAACATTAGAAAACACCTTTTATTCTGTTTGCATTCATTGTACTAGGCATAGGTTAACTCAGCATAATCTTTGCGTTAACTCAGGCGCAGTTTACTGCACTAAGTTTTAAGTGCCAAAGTATCTTTACATTGAACAGCAGAAACCGTTAGGTATTACGTTTTTTATTGCCACATCGACAAGAGAGGTTATACTTCTTGTTCATTTATCAATTTTATTATGGCAAGTACTTGTTGTATTTTGGCTCTGACTATGTTTTTCTGACTCTTAATGTTTGCTTTTGCTGTAATGTAATCAAATTATAAGTAGGTTCGCATATTTGTACTTTGAGCGCGTCCTACAATAGAGAATGTGTCAATCATACAGCAGAGATTAGACGTAGCATTTTGTACATAATAACAACTCATTGTTCAATTAGAAGTGTATGGACAACTTGCATTTTTATTTAGATTCAGGCTAGTTGACACTCACTGATATATTATGTCATTTCTACTTACATTGAGATTGACAAAACTTAATGTTCTACTGCATGCATTAGCTCCATTCGAATAAACTTCTAGCATTATTGATTTCATTTTATATAATCAAAATGCTAATTATAAAATTAACAAACGAATATATTTTTACTTTGAACTGATTGTGTTCTACTCCTAACAAGAGCTCAGTGTGGCTTTGTTTACATATGTTACGCAGTAAACAACTCACTGATTATAAAAATACTTTATTGGAGTTTTACAATGATAATATAATATTACAACTAAGTTATAATAGGTTTGACACGGAGGAATTCGGAAATAGTAATGTTTTAAATGTACAATGAGCTAAGCTTATATACTAAAAGGACATGAGAAAGATACACATCGTTAGAATAATGAGGAAAACTAATTAGTTAACAGCTACTGGGAAAAGTAAACAAACACTTAGTGAAAAGGATAATGGTTGATACATTAACTAATAATATGGACTATGAATAATGATAAGTAAATAACCTAATGATATGGACTATGACCCTGTGAGATGGATGAGTAGAGGGAATACATAACACCTCCCCCCTTAGAATAAAGATTGGGCGTTAGCGTCCGATCTTTGGCTGTGAGGAGTCGGAGGCAGCTCGTTGTCTTCATCTTCGGAAATGCATGATGTATCTGGATGTAAGTTTCTCATCGGGATGGCGACTTGTATGTTTCGACGACGTCTTGATGAATTGTCGAAACAGTTGTTGAAGATCTGAATGCAGTTTATTTCTTCAGAATGGTTGCGACGACGTATAAAGCCATTTGGGCATCGGTTACAGATTTTCAGTAACAGATATGTAAGCATAATCATACCGATAGAGAAATATATCCATGTGAATTTGGGTTGATACTTCTCGATAAATGATTGGTTTCTGGATTCTATTATTTTCTTCAAATCTTCGGAGTATTTCCCAAGGTTGGATTTTATGTTTTTAAGGGCATCTAGCGGTGTTTCATTTATGGTAATTGGTATTAAATGTTTTGTCTCTGGATCTTTGGAGATTTCGAAGCAATCTTCATTTCTGATGTCAGGAATAGTTATCGGGAAGGTGACATTGTCTTCTGTTGACTGGAAAGCGGATAGAGTGCTATATCCTGTATATAGCTTACAATCTTGAGGTAGAGTGAGGATGCCGGCACCTTGAAGTTTGTAGTTTACCAATTCATTGTTGCATTGGAGAACTGATTTTTGTTCATCAGTAAGGATGTAGAGCCATTGATTCTGTCCCAGAGGTTGAAATGTGCTGATTTCGGCAGGAAACGTTGTTGTTGTGCAGGTCTTGGGTACTGTTGACTTCTTGCTGAATAAGATGTCTACTTCGCAGGTGGGTCGTATTGAAGAATCGTAGACTATAAGATCTCTGCAGACTCTTCTTTTTGGTGTGAAGATGGTGCACTTTTCCAGCGAACTCGTTGATACGTAATGTTGCCCACTGGGATCAGTGGCTAGGTAGATATGCTCCGGTAGGATGGTGGTGTGGAAAGAGGAATTAGGATGTTGAATGGGGATCGAGTATAAGTGATATAAGGTTAAGGGGTTGTTTTGAATTAGGGGAAACTCTAAGACATATACTAATCTATTTGAGTAAACGTATGCTGACAGGGTGGATGAATCTAGAATAGTGTGAATGTTTTCAATGGAAACTGATGTGACTAGATGTTTGTTAGTTCTAATTTTGTTAGACTTTAGGAGCTGTTCATAAAGTTTGTTGAGACTAATAATCGAAGGATGTATAATATTAGATTTAGCGAACAGGATACTCATAAGACAATCGTTAATTTCATTTTCGAGGCTAATAGCTAATTCTAATATTTGTAAGGAGATGGAGGAAATGTCCTCGCTGACTTTAATATCAAAAATTATGTTGTCAGTCTTATTCATGAAATCATTTAGGCGATTAATATTTTCATTTATGATTTGTTCGTCGAGGGAAATCTTAAAAGTCGTTTCGTTAAAGTTTTTGATCGTTGAAGAAGTTATTTGAATTTGATTCTGCATTAAATCCGCTAAGTCTAGTTCCCGCTTTTCAAGTTTATCGATACAATCATCGTATCTCTTAGCGTCTCGTGCGTCGGGTGTACCAATGAGCCATTTCAGGACAGAGCCAACTCCGTCTAACAATTCTCTTTTTGAACGAGAGTTTTTACCCAAATAAAGACTTAACTCTGAAAGCCTATCTTCGATTTTATTGAGATTTATTTTAAGAAAGGAATTGGTCGATTGAGTTATTGGAAAATTGACAAAGTGAGAGGATTTAGTTTGAAATTTGTCGGAAAGACGAAGAAGGGATTCATGTGCAATAAGGAGAGGTTTTAGTTCTTTATAAATAACTAGTTTCCATGATGCATCGGAAGGTAGTAGTATGCCTTCTTCTTTATAGAAGATGCCGGAATGGGAAGATAATGGTTGGGAAATATTTATACTGGCAAATCCTCCTGTGATTGCCCTGCAATAGAAGGAGTTCTGTTTATGACCTTGTCTTTTATTGCGTTTTTTATTATGACGTAGGATTTGTAAATTACTATACATATAATTACTTTAATAATCGAGCATATTGTATAGTTGTATATGTAATAAGGATCGGTAAAAATCTGGATTAGGGACATGGTAGTATTCTGGGCTGTTGTACAGTGACAAACCCTGTAACACGAATATATGATAAGGAAAATATTAAACTACTTCTAACTAAAATAATTCTAACTTATCTAGGTATCTAGTGTTTAAAAATCTAATCTAAATTGAAAGGTCTAAGGCGATTTGCATGCACTAATTGATTTTTCCCAGCTTTTCGAATTAAATAGTTTTCATTAAATCCGACACGGATTACTTCATAGGGGCCGTCCCATTTTGGATCTAAATTATTAGGTGTAGGGATTCGTAACATGACTTTGTCACCTAAAGAGAAATCTGCGATATTCCTTATTTTGGAATCGTATCTTTCTTTTGCTTTTTCTTTCATCATTTCTACATTTCGTAACGCGGAGTCTCTAGCTATTCTAAGACGTTCATTTAGATCTTTCAAATAGTCGCAAGCGGTATAATCCGGAATAATTTTCATTGTGTAAAAAGGGCGTGGTTTAAAGCCGAAAAGTAGTTCATGTGGTGTATATCCTGTAGAGCTGTTGTTAGATGTGTTATGGCACATAACGGCAAATGGTATTATTTTATCCCAATTTTTGAGACGCCGATTGTGATACATGCGTATGTGATCTCGTAGTGTTGCATGGAAACGTTCGAGCGCGCCATTTGTTTGCGGATGGTATGCTGTATTGAATGATTGATTAGTACCTAGGAATTTGACAAATTGTTTCATGATATTATTCATGAATTCTTTGCCTTGATCAGAATGAAAACGTTTTGGTACGCCGAAGTGTTGACAGAAACTTAATAATTGAGAAGCAACCGTTAGGGTTTCTTTGTTTGGTATAGGGTAAGCTTGAACATACCTAGTGAGTTCGTCTTGTAAAGTTAGAACATATTTGTTACTATTATCGCTTATGTCGGAGTAGGAAACTAAATCGATAGACACTCGTTCGAAAGGCTCAGTAGACTGCGATGTGATAACCATAGGGGCTTGGAATGACCTTCTTTGTATTTTGTTTCTTTGGCAAACGACGCATGAATCTATATAATTCTTTATATCGTTAGTCATTCCTTTCCAGAAAAATTCTTCACGAATTTTCCTGGTGGTTTCCGCTATACCACGATGTCCGGAAAGCGGTTCGTCGTGATATGCTTTTAATATATTGGGAATCTCTTCGGGTTTGGGATATTTTACTCTATTAGCACATATAGTTATAATACAGTCGTATAACTCTGCTAAATATGCAGTAACTCGTAACTGTTCGTTGCCTTTCATTTGGCAAGTTTGATCATGTTTGAAGTCGGGTACATAAAGTTCATTTACTTTATTCTGTTGGAGGCAAGTTAAAAGGGACTTAAAGTAGCTTTCTGAATCCCATGGATCAAAGTGTGTAGGTCTAGTGCAACAAAAGTAAAGGTTTTGGTTGGAATTAGAAACTAGAAGATCTACGTCGTAAACTATTTTAGGTTTCTCTATATAAGGCCTAGTTTGAGAGCATGACTCTATAGCTTCATTGAAAATATTATTTTGATCTTGATGATGACATGAAGTAGGAATGAATATGTTTTTATTTCGTGGATCTAGTAATCTATCTGGTACTGACTTAAGCTTGGGGGAATCAAATGATCGTTCTTGAGAAAGATAATGTTCGTAGTTCAATTGTAAGTAATCATCGTGCTTGGGGGAAGTTGGTTCATCGGAAGTTAGGTCAATTATGTTGGAGTTCATTATAGGTGGGCGAGACAGGGCATCAGCGTTTGTGTTTGTTTTCCCTGCTTTATATATGATTTCATAATCATATTCTTCTAGTTTTAGTCTCCATCGAACAAGACGACTACCAGGATCTTTAATTGAAAATAGCCACGTAAGTGGTTTATGATCAGTTACGATTTTGAATTTTCTTCCAAATAGGTACGGGCGGAAATGTTTTACGGCCCATACGATTGCTAGGAGCTCGCGTTCTATAGTTGAGTAGTTTGATTCGGCTTTGTTTAGTGTGCGAGAAGCGTACGCGATGGGCAAATCTTTTCCGATTTCGCCTTGGGATAATATTGCTCCTATAGCATGAATAGAGGCATCGGTGGTTAAAACAAATTCTTTGTTGAAATCAGGATATTGTAAGAGAGGAGTGGTAGTCAGAATATCTTTACAGGTATCGAAAGCTAATTGTTGTGCCCTGCCCCATTCAAATGGGACATCCTTTTTTAAAAGACTAGTAAGGGGCTTTGTTATTTTACTGAAATTTGCGATGAACCTACGGTAATAACCTGCTAAGCCTAAAAATGATTTGATATCTTTGCAGGATTTAGGGGTTGGGAATTCTCTAACGGCTTTTACCTTTTCTGGATTGGGTTTTACTCCTTCATTGGATATTATGTGACCTAAATATGCTACTTCTTTTCTTAAAAATTCGCACTTGTCTGGTTGGACCTTAAGTCCATATTTCTTGAGGCGACTGAATACTTCTATAAGTTTTGATTCGTGTTCTTGAAGGCTTGAAGCAAATACGACTATGTCGTCAAGGTAGACAAAACATCGTTCACCCTGAAGACCATAAAGGACGCTATCCATCGCACGTTGGAAAGTAGCTGGTGCATTTTTGAGACCAAAAGGCATTCTAAGGAATTCAAAGTGACCATATTGGGTGTTAAAAGCAGTTTTGGGTATGTCTTTAGGTTCTAATTCTATTTGATGGAAACCAGATGCAAGATCGAGTGTTGTGAAATATACTGAATGACCTAATTTATCTAGAATATCTGTGATGTTAGGTAAGGGATAGCTATCTCCTATTGTGATATCGTTGAGTTTACGGTAATCGATGACAACTCTCCATTTTTGTTTTCCGGAGGCATCTAATTTCTTAGGTACTACCCAAATTGGACTACTCCATGGTGAAGTACTAGGTCGTATAATATTTTGGCTAAGCATTTTATCGATTTGCGTCTTTACTTCTTGCTGATGAATGTAAGGGAATCTATAAGTTTTTGTGTTAATGGGTGTATCTGATGTCGTTGGAATCGAATGTTTCGTGTGGTTAGTGAATGTGAGTTTGTCAGATTCTGTATAAAATATGTCGGAAAATTCATAAATTATTTTATCGAGGGATTCGCACTCTTCTTTATTTAAATGATCTCGTCGAATAAGGCTACTTATTTTATCGAATGTGTTTTGGTTTTCGGTTGAGTTTACGGAGCTGATCGGATGACTAATTATGTTTGTTGGTACTGTAAACATGTTGGCATGAACTATAGGCATTGGAATATTTTTATCTTTATTACTAGAATTCACACATGTTACAAGGAATTTATTATTTTTAACGTTTACAATAGCATTAGGGATGGTGACGTCTTCAAAAATAATTTGTTTATTGATAATAGCGGAACCGTTTATTATGTCGTTAGTAAAGCAGGATATCACAGTCTCCGATCTTTGACCAACAAACTGTTTACTAACGTCGAACTCGTTAATTTCGTTGAGAAAGAATAGTTTGTAAGTTCTATCGCGGATTCGCATAGTTTTTGACTGCACATAAATGCTTACATTGAATCTTGACATAAAGTCATTGCCTAAAATACCGTCTGAGGCGATATTGAGGTTAGCTACGTGGAATTTATGTTTAAAGAATTGATCTAGAATTAATTCAGAGGTTCCGTAGGTTTCAATTGTTGAATTTGAATTAGAAACGCCTATGATTGATACTTTGTTAGAAGAATTAATATCGTTATTGCCGATCTTCTCCTTTTTTATTACGGAGATAGCTGCACCTGTATCAACTAATAAGATTATGGGTTGGCCATCGACGTGGAATTTGCAGTGTAAGAGATTTTCAGGAGGTATATTCAACGAGGTAATGTTATAGGATTCGGTTTTCTTGGATTTAACCTTTTTAGTTTTAGGTTTAGACTTATTTCTTGAATTAGTTTGTTTGGCAGATATGGGACTTGTAGAGTTGAGAGTTGGTGACGAATTGGTGGATTTAGAATGACGATGATTTTGTGTCGATATAGTAGATTCAAGAATTTGTAAGGATTTTGTAGAATTAGAGTTGTGGTTTTGCATTGAATTAGTGGCGTTAGAATTATGATTTTGTAATGATATAGTAGATTTAGGAATTTGTAAGGATTTTGTAGGAATTAGAATATCTGTCTGCGTGCCAATATCACAGCATTGTCTCCGATAGACTGTGTGTGTTTGTGAGCTGGCGTCGCATTTGGTTCTTGGTTTAGGTAGTGAGGCTACTTGTCCCCAATGGACTGGATTTAACGTGCCTTTTAGATTTCTACATAGTTGGTTTTTATTGGGTGGACTCGTTATTGGAGTTGTAGGTTGTCTGGATCTATGTTTAGGTGATGATTCGTAAGGTTCATCGTGTGTGTCGAGGGAATTGAGCAATACGCCAAAGCGGTTTCCGAAGAGGTGCTCAGGTCTTCGGCCGCTTGTGAGTTTAAATTATTGATACTTTTTGGTTGATCTGTTGCACTTTGATTTGGAACGGGATGTCGAGATGTCTGATTCGATCGATAACTATTATTTACATTTTTGAAGCGATTATTATTATAAGTTCTCTTTCTACATTCCGAAATTTCATGACCTGGATTTTTACAATAATTACAGAATTTATTAGTGTAACTTTGAGAAGTATTGTGTTTTGGCTGATGGGGCTGGTTTGTGAGAGGTGGAGTCGCGAGTCTACGTGGTTGGACAATGGGGGCATTAACAATGTTTTTGTAGAGTCGTTGTCTAGCAGAATTCATATTACGTATTTTCTCTACTTGTATTGCAAGGTTGCCAGCCTCCTGCAAATTTTTAAAAGTGTGAACGAGTAGCATTGAACCTATGTCTGAACTAAGCCCGTTGATAAAAACGTTTAATGCCGTCTCTTCAGTGTTAGCTTTACGACCTTCTAGAGTTACGTCGCTTACTTCAGCTGCAAGTTTTTCTAATATTTTGCTTCTGCAAAGGTCAACTCTTAGATAATAGTCTGTTATGGATTCGTTTGGTTTTTGGAACATTGACTGCAATTCTAGGTTAAGATGTCCTAGAGTTTTGGTTTGTGAAAACTTCTGTATTAAAAATGTTTTTAAATCTGTCCATAAAGAGAATTGTTTGGAATGGACGTCGGAAGATCCAGGCCCTGTGATTTTGTTTAACGCGAATGTAATTAAAATAGATTGTTGTGGTATAGACGCAATTTGGAACGCGGAGTCACACGAACGAATGAATCGGTATACTTGAACAGGCTGTGTTGTGTCAAAATCTGGAATGAGTTTTAGCAAGGTACCTAGATCGATTTCGGATCTAGCTCCTACAGCTACTTTGGACTCTGAATTAGGCATGACGATAATATAGTAGTTTTTGGAATTTATAAGTTAGTTATTAAGATTTAGAAATAGAAATATGGGATTGAGACAAAAATAGGAGTGAGGCGATATAGTAAGGAAATGGAAAATAGAGCGTATCAGTTTGAGCCACTTACCACAGTAACAATATGTAAATGCAGAGAGCCATCAGGTTCGGCAGGGATTCTTCAAAACCCTTCGGGTACCGCAGCTGCTGTCTTCACGCGACCTAACAGGTACGTTATCCCTGTCTGACTGCCCTAAGCAAATCCTACCGACTGCGCCAAATTTGTTACGCAGTAAACAACTCACTGATTATAAAAATACTTTATTGGAGTTTTACAATGATAATATAATATTACAACTAAGTTATAATAGGTTTGACACGGAGGAATTCGGAAATAGTAATGTTTTAAATGTACAATGAGCTAAGCTTATATACTAAAAGGACATGAGAAAGATACACATCGTTAGAATAATGAGGAAAACTAATTAGTTAACAGCTAGTGGGAAAAGTAAACAAACACTTAGTGAAAAGGATAATGGTTGATACATTAACTAATAATATGGACTATGAATAATGATAAGTAAATAACCTAATGATATGGACTATGACCCTGTGAGATGGATGAGTAGAGGGAATACATAACACATAGGAATGTTTAAATAAACAAACTCTACCTAGCAGCCGCACAAAAAGTCCCTTAAGTACCTTTTAAGTGCCAGACTGCCAGTTAACTCGAGTCCCAATATGTCACCTCAGGAAACGGTTACCTTTTGTTGATTTTATTTTTTGTTTGATGGGGATAGCCAGTACACAATGCATTCGACTATGTTATAATTTAGCCTTAACAAAATTCATGACACTTATTTAGTATAACAATAAAGTAATACCTATGTGTCACCTAACTTCGAAGTTATCGAAGTGAAATCATCCTTTTTTATGTTTGTTAATGATATCTTTTGATAAAATTAACATGTATTAATGATCATCGTCATTTTGTTTAAGATCCAATAATATCTTTTGATATGATTGACATCATTTATTTCGACCACGGTTAAATAATTGGCACTTTTATTTTAGATACAATAATGTCTTTCGACAGAATTGCAATCCTATTTTTTTTTTACCACTATTTAACCACTGGAACTTTTGATATGATTGACATCATATTTCAACCACAGGTTAATCATTGGGACTTTTATTTTAGATCCAATAGTGTCTTTCGACAGAATTGACATCATTTCTTTTCGACAATGATTAAACTTTGGAACTTTTATTTAGATTGTTTTAGACCCAATAATGTCTTCCGACAGAATTGACATCATTTCTTTTTCGACCATGATTGGAAGTTTTTAATATTGGTCCAATAATATCTTTCGATAGAATTGGCAATTGATTTGTCGTTATCGTTTTTTCAAATAACGTAACGAAACTGTTGATCGTTGGTCAACCTTTGACAAAACTATCTATTTTGGCAACTATCTATTTCTAAAAGTTTAATGTGTTACCCTACGGATTACCAAACACGTTTACCAAACGATAATTATAGTATACGATGAACTTCACTTCGTACTAGTATACGACAAACTTCCCTTCGAACTTTACCAGGCTTAGGGCTGGCTAGATTCCACGTCATGCTATTAATATTGCATTTCTGTGATTGCTAGAATCAAGATAGTAAATCAAAATTTGTAATAAATTTGTCGCAGGTTACACTCGCAAAGTATACGACAAAGTCAAAGTTCAAAACGAAATTTTACATAATATAAAATCGTCCTAAGTTACTTAGGAATAAGCTTTATTTTTGCATTGTGCAATTCAACTAAACATCCAGCCCGAAGAGTATAGCTCTCCTACTCACACGCATCAAAACGCTTTGTCTGGCTTATTCACTTCAACCAGCTACGTTGACAACTTCAAGTATGTTATAGTTTGCTTGCGGTGATTTATAGCGTTGTGACAACAGCTTTGGTTTCGTTTCGTAAGTAACAAATAATGGTTGAGAAATATATCGTTTAGAAAAATAGACAGTTTTGAAAATAGATAGTTTTGCTTTGTTTATTGGTGATTATTGTTGAGTGCAATGGATCGTTTTATAACTACATAAGTACGTTGGCAAAGTTCCATCGCTATATTTGCAACCGGATTTGGTCAACCGGATTGAACCGGATTTGAGTTTTCCTTGCTATCGAAATGTAGAATTTATTTTAATTTCATTACCACATTTCGGAACACGGTTTTGTTTATTTAAATGAGTGAAGTAATGATTTCATCGATCTAAGCAGCACATCCCTCAGCTTATCGCCGACGCAGATCGCTCATAGATAGGCAGATAATTATAAAAATAAACATTCTATTAATTTCTATTAAATTTCACATATATTACTATTACTACAAATCACCCTTACACATTTTATCTTTTTTTTTCAAAACTCATTCAATAAAATAATATTTTTGTTGCTGACCAAATTTTTGTAAGTGGGACACTATTTGATTTAATCACTTTACTTACTGCGCTTAAACTCGTCGCCAATGTGGTGTTCACTAGTAACACTAATTAGGGTTTGGGTTTTATAATAAAACAATCAGGTTTATCAGTAAGTGGCAGCACTCAATCAGACGTCTGTGCACTGCTGGTGCAGATCTAATAATGAATAGATGTAAATATTGAAAGTGCTGCCACATTTATTTACATTAATTTTAGTGTATGCCACAATTTGTATTTTTAATTCCAGACTCCGGGAAGCTACTAAGAAATTCTAGATTAAAACACCCAGTAACAATAATCCCGAACCGGAAATCGAACCCAAGACCTCATGCGCAGCTGCAGCGCTTGCGATCACTACACCATCGAGGCTTATAAATAAGAAAATTAAAAAAAAACCACACAACCAACTGCAAAGAACATAAAAAACTTTTTTGCAAATAAATACTACCGTCTTCCAAATACAACACTACTATTTGAAAAATAACTTTATTTTTTGAAGTCGTGGTCTTTCGTAGGTACCTATTTTTTTGCGTTTTGGACACCGACTTCAAAAATAAAGTTATTTTTCACTTTGTAGTCTTGTATTTGGAAGTTGGTAGTATTTTTTTGCATAAATGTTTTTTTTATTTTTCACTGTTTAGTTGTACCTACCTAATAGGCAAGTTAGTAAGGTAACTATAACGCCAAAATAGATTTCATGAAACTTGAACATAACCGGTGAACTGAGAGATCTGCGTACCCCTTAAGAGCGTACTGGCGTGATGTTATGTTATGAAATGGTATAAACAATATACAGACATGCGATTGCAGCAATCCCGAGAGATTTGCCGTTATTTATTGAAGAGTTCTGTTGTATATCTCCGAAATTCTGCATCAGATCTTCACTAAATTAAAACGGGACCAATTTCGGAACATACACTTTAAAAAAAAAAAAGGATTTTTAAAATCGGTTTACAATTGACGGAGATATCGGTTAACATAAACAAAAAAAAAAAAAACAAACAATGTCGAACATAGAAACTCCGCCTTTTTGGGAAGTCGATTAAAAATACTACAAAATGAAAAATAACTTAAATTTCGGCAGTCACACCGACTGCCGAAATTTAAGTTATTTTTCATTTTGTAGTATTTTTAATCGACTTCCCAAAAAGGCGGAGTTTCTATGTTCGACATTGTTTGTTTCTTCGTTTTTTGACACAGACTCCGAAATTTTACTTTTATTTTTCATTTTGTAGTTGTGGTACATAATGAGCAAGTTCTATAGTAAGGTACGTATAATTACAAAGTACGTAAGTGGCGGCGCGTTTATGCTATCATGCCAGAATAGATTACTCGAATCACATAAAACTTGATCATAACCGGTGATATAAGTGTGTTCCAGGGTGAACTGTACACATTTGCGTACCCCTTTAGAGTTTACCGGCTTGATGTTATGCTATGAAACGGCGTATCAATAAACAGACATGTGATTGCAACAATCCCGAGAGATTTGCCGTTGCTTATTGAAGAGTTCTGTTGTATATCACCCTAAATGGGACCTAATGAGAAGGACCAGCTTTCAAATAAAAAAAGAGTCTCCAAAATCAGTTCACCTAGTAAAACGTTTTAAGGTGACATACATTAAAAAAACCGGTCAAGTGCGATTCAGACTCACGCACCGAGGGTTCCGTACAAGCAGCTACATTCTCCAACATAATTAGGTAACTAGGTCAACGGGAACAACCATATAGGTTTTTTGACCCAAAACCTAAGGGTACTTTCGGTTGACCTAGAATTGTCAATTTTGGAAAAAAAAACAAGGTCTTACGGAAAGGAAAGGAAAATTAGGAAAAATAAAAAAAGTTGAAAATTAAGGTAAATTTTGGTACTTACAAGTTTTCGGGAAGATCTAAATTTGGCCATATCTTTTTGTCCTGTTGTTTCAGGACCTTGATTTTTACACTTACACCTAATAGGGACTATATACCTCAGTATCTGGTATAAATTTCATCTTGCTAGGTTCACACGTTCCAAATCGGTAGTGACACACGGACAGACAGACAGACGGACAGACAGACAAGAAAGTGATCTTATAAGGGTTCCTTTTTTTACCTTTAGAGGAAGAGAGGTACGGAACCCTAAAAATTCAGTCGAATTGAGAACCTCCTCCTTTTTGAAGTCGGTTATGCAAAAGTAAAAAGATCAATAGGCTCCACACGCAAAGTAACATCTCGTTTTACACAGAATCTTCGTGTAAGTGTGCCAAGGTCGCCGGAGAAAGGCTCGCATTGTTTCAACTCTGGCACAACACAATGGACGTCGACTAAACGTTGGATTGTTACAGATTCTAATGTTTACACAACTTTTTCGATTTTATTGTCTGTTTTACGGTATTAATTGAAAGCTATTAGGACTGACCCAGATACAGAAAAAAAACCGGCCAAGTGCGAGACCGCGATGGACTCGCGCACAGAGGGTTCCGTACCATTATCGCAAAAACGGCAAAAAAACACGTTTGTTGTCCCTTTTTACCCGACTGCCAAAGGAGGGTAATGTATTTATCAGTCTATATATGTAAGTATGTATGTATGTATGTATGTTTGTTCCTATGTGGCGTTCTAGAGACCAAAAGCGTTGGCCCATTTTGATGATTATTCCATAAAAATTGGAAAAGAAAAAAATGGCGGATTTTGAGCGCCATTTTGTGGGGAAAAAAAATAATCTTCCAAACCCATCGTGGGGTATCAAAATAAAGGGTTTTAAGAGGTGATTTCAAATATATATAACACTTATATGTTTAAATGTACCTAATTAAAAAAATAACTAAAAGTTGTAAATAAAAAAAATATTAACACGTTTGTTGCCCCACTTAAATATTTATTTTATTCTATTTTTTTTTGTATTTTTTGTTATAGCGGCAATAGAAATACATCATCTGTGAAAATTTCCACTGTCTAGCTATCAAGGTTCATGAGATACAGCCTGGTGTATCTCATCATTCTGGTTGAAAAAAATACACATATGTGAGAACGATGTAAAAAGATGTGCATGTAAAAGCGTCTAGAGTAACAGTTGGTACTCACACATGTGCTGTGCAGTTAAATAATACTAAAAGAAATTGAGTTTATACAATACAAAAATATTCAAACTGTCTCCTACAGTCACCTCGCCTAACTCCTCTTAGAATACAGGCGTGATTTTGTATTTTTAACCGACTTCGCAAAAAGGAGGAGGTTCTCAATTCGGCTGTTTTTTTTTTATGTGTTTTACCTCAGAACTTGTTACAGGATGAACCGATTCTGATGATTCCTTTTTTATTTGAAAGCTGGTGCTTAAATTTTATCAAGATCTGATGAAGAACTTCGGAGATATACATCAGAACTCTTCAATAAATGACGGCAAATCACTCGGGATAGCTGCAATCGCATGGCTGTTTATTGTTTAGACCATTTCAAAACATAACATCACACTAGTACGCTCTAAAGAGGTACGCAGGTGTAAACAGTTCACCTTGATATACTTTTATTCCACCGGTTTTGTTTAAGTTTCATGTTATTGGGTTAATCTATTCTGGCTTCACTTTGGGCATTATTGGTATCTAGCCTATAGAACTGGTCCTCTATGTACCACAACTAAAAAGTGAAAAATAAAAAAAGCTTTTTATATAAAAAACAACCGACTTCCAAATAAAAACACTACAAAGTGAAAAATAACTTCAATTTCGGAAGTCGGTGTCAAAAAACGAAGAAACCAAAACAAGAACACCGACTTCCGAAATTGAAGTTATTTTTCACTTTGTAGTGTTTTTATTTGGAAGTCGGTTGTTTTTTATATAAAAAGTTTTTTACTAGTACAAAAAACTAATTCAAAAGCAAAAGTTGTGCTGTGATGGCTCGGCAGTTAAATCATAAAACTGCGATGTTTTGTAAATAGTAGGTGCTTTCATTGTACGTATAGATCTTCATCATCATCCTTTTAATGTCCTCACTTCTGGGACACAAGTCTCCTCTCTGTGAGAGGGAATGGGCCGTAGGTGAACGTATAGATAAGGAGTAGAATACCCAGCCGGAGTCTGTATTTCTAAGAATCTAAGTCAAAATACGGTTTGCATTAAATCCATGAGTACATACTTAGGTTAGGCATATTATACTTAGGTACTAGTTAGACATCATATAATGGCCGTGGTATAGTTGTGAGACCGTGGTATAGAGAGTCCTAGAGTGGGGCAATGTTTAAAAAAAAATAGTAAATGTAATTAGGTACTAATTCTAATTTAACCAATTTTTTTATATCTAAACTAGCTTCTGCCAGCGGCTTCGCTTGCGTGTATTATACATATAAACCTTCCTCATGAAACACTCATCTATTAAAAAAAACCGCATCAAAATCCGTTACGTAGTTTTAAAGATCTAAGCATACATAGGGACAGACAGCGGAAAGCGACTTTGTTTTATACTATGTAAGGATGCAAAGTAGATCTGTCACATATCACATAGATATATAGACTATGTTATGGACATAGGATAGTTTTCATCCCAGTACAAAGTTCTTTTGGAATCAAGCGGGTGAAGCAGCGGCAAGGTGATAAAAATGTCAACTAGGACCGACAGATTAACGTCCCTTCCGAGGCACGAAGTAATCTAGCAATATAAAGATGGTGACCCGTCCATAAAACCTTGACAAGCATTGCTTAACCTTGCAGATCGACCGGTGCAGCTGTTTTTATTTATCCATAAGCTCCTCTAACAACATTCTTCAATCCATCACAATCCAAGCACACCTTTTTGGCCTTGTCATAATCGTACCAAAATCGCTATAACAAAGGAGTCGGGTCGCTAAACACACTCGAATCCGTAACCTATTGTGCGAACCACAGATCATTGAGGCTCCTCAGCGGCCACTGAGGTATTATTTTCAAAACCTTTCTGCCAAATTAAATGGACAGTTATAGCTTGTAATTTTTCAACCGACTTCGCAAAAAAGGAGGAGGTTTTCAATTCGACTGTATTTTTTTTTTATGTGTGTTACCTCAGAACTTGTTACTTTACTGAACTTTTTATTTGAAAGCTGGTGCTTATCATGTGGTCCCATTTAAATTTGATCAAGATCTGATTAAGAACTTCGGACATATACATCAGAACTCTTCAATAAATGACGGCAAATCACTCGGAATAGCTGCAATCGGATGTATGTTTATTGTTTTCATCGTTTCATAACATAACATCACACTAGCACGCTCTAAAGGGGTACGCAGGTGTGAACAGTTCACCCTGGTATACTCTAATTCCACCGTTTTTGTTTAAGCTTCTTGTTTCTGGGTTAATCTGTTCTGGCTTCACTTTGGAGAATTGGCCCGTTATGTACCCACAAATAAAAAGTGAAAAAAAAAACTTTTTAACAAAAAATACAACCGACTTCCAATTTAAAACACTACAAAGTGAAAAATAACTTTAATTTCGGAAGTCAGTGTCAAAAAACGAAGATCCCAAGACAGGAACACCGACTTCCGAAAGTGAAGTTATTTTTCACTTTGTAGTGTTTTTAATTGGAAGTCGGTTGTTTTTTTTTATCTTAGATTCTAATGTATGTCTAGATACCGCTCCACGTACAACGTGAAACAAGCAAGACATTTAGCTAGTTACCCTTGTCTACAAGACAAGGGTAACTAGCTAAATTTCTTGCTTGGTCGCTGGGGTGGTCACGGCGTGCAATGTGTTCTGGTGCGCTGATGACGGGGTTACTTACTCCCTAGAGGAGGGTCCGGTGACGGAAAGTATCGGCGGGTTCGCGGTGAGTGCTAACGCGTGCCCGTGTTCCCGCCATAAGTAGCACAGGAGGACACCGTGCAGTTTATCTCCCCGTGGTGGTGCAGTATGCATGAGCATTTCTCCAAACTAAAAAAATAAAAAAGGTAGGGTAGTTAAGTAGGGTAGTGTAGGCAAGGCAGTTGACGGGAGCGAAGCCGCGGGCATAGCTAGTCTATAATATTAGTTTATAAGATAGTGTCTCTAGCAGCTATTCCGTGTTCTATGGTGTGAACGAACAAGTGACGATCGCATTCCATCAGATTTGATCCGTGTCTTCACACCGAATTTATAATAAGTTCTTTTCTCATGCCTCATTACTTTATTATTCGGCACGCCGCCGCCGCCACTTACATACTTTGTGATTATACTTAGCTTTTAATACTTAGATTATACTTCGAGAAAGAAGTCAACTATCAAATCCGTCAATCTCGGCTGGGCAGCGTTTGGCAAGTTGCGCGGTATCTTCTCGTCCAACTTACCACAGTGTCTCAAGACGAAAGTCTATGACCAGTGTGTGTTGCCAGTGATGACATATGGCACTGAGACGTGGTCGCTTACAGTGAGCCTCGTCAGAAAGCTTAAAGTCACTCAAAGAGCAATAAGAGGGCTATGCTCGGAGTTTCCTTGCGTGATTGAATCAAAAATATAGAGAGAACCAGGGTTACCGTCATAGCCCGAAGAATTGCTAAACTTAAGTGGCTTCGGGCAGTGCACATTGCTCGCAGAACCGATGGCCGATGGCGCAGAAAGGTTTTGGAGTGGCCTCCGCGAACTGGAAGTCGGTGCGTTGGAAGGCCTTTCACCAGGTGGACCGATGACCTGGTGAAAGTTGGTAGTGGATCCGCTGGATGCCAGACGCACGGGAGCGATCAATGTGGCAACGCTTGTGGGAGGCCTGTGTCCAGCAGTGGACGTGATTCGGCTGATATGATGATGATGATACGTAGCTTTTGTAGGCGGGGGACTCTTGGCTAAGTAACTGTCACATGTGTTGAACGACCAAGAGGATTTAGACAAGATACACGAAAGTGTTAAAAACAAAAATGAAAACATCAAAATAGTTTATTTCAAATAAACCTTAGAGGACGTCACTTAGCTAACCATGCATTGCTATCCAAAGTAAACATGTATGCAAAATTTCATCTTAATCGGTGGAAGATAATGGTGGCTTTAAAATTCAGTTGCAAGATTTGACCCGAACACACTTACATACATACATTACATTGCAAGTTAAATAAAAGCTTGTAAAAAGGCAAAATTGTATGGATTTGACAAGCGCTATCGAAAAATCACTTGATCTCTCCCTTACATTTTGAGGGTTGTAATAGATCAAGCAAAATATGATAATGAAATGAATCCCAATTGTTGCAATCTTGATATAAGCATGTCCAATCTGACTGGATTCAGCTACCAGTGTTTTCAATGAAAGCAAGTGATAAAAAAAAATCGGGCAAGATCGAGTCGGACTCGCGCATCGAGTGTTCCGTAAAAACTGCTACATTCACCAAAAGCAACACGAGAGACAGTTTTACTTAGCCACGAGCTCTTCAAGGATACATTACTAAGAACAAAAGCACTAAATGTTCCTTGAGTAAGCACAGCTGTTCCCGAAGGCAAACAAGGAAATATCCTGTGTTACCCGAAAATGATGAAATCTGACGAAATTCTAAAGTTATTCTAACACAAAATATCTTTCGGTTATTCCTGAAAACATTATTATTATAATTAAACAAATTGTGTAACTAACGTAACTAATCTATTTCATAAGCCTAACAAGACTTCCAAGTGAGTTTATCAAATTGATCACTTTTGACCTTAACGAAGTTATTCGTCTTCTCAATATGACCAAACCATCTAAACCTACTTTTTAGGGTTCCATAATTTCCGTAGTCAACAAAGAACGTTTATAGTTTCGTCATGTCCGTTTGTCCGTCCGCAGCGTTACTCAGAGAATCTTAGTACTAGAGAGCTATAATTTGGCGTGGATACTTTTTTTTTTCGTTTACCTCCTGTACACGTGAAGTGGGGTTTTTTTTTCGTATATCCCATGGTGTGGGGTATCGTTGGATAGACCATTGAATAATATTACGGGTCTGTGAAAAACATTCTTCGATTCAACATAATATTAAGCTTTAAATAATTGCAAATTTTTGTAAGAGTCAAGTGTCCTCCCCCTGCCAGCTGGTTGCTTTTGGATATGTGAAAAATATCACGGCAGTAATATATATAAAGAAATTATAAAAAACTTTTTGCAAAAAAATACTACCGACTTCCAAATACAGAACTACAAAGTAAAAAATAACTTAATTTTTTGAAGTCGGTGTCTTTCGTAATACCATTTTTTTGCGTTATGGACACCGACTTCAAAAAATAAAGTTATTTTTTACTTTGTAGTTCTGTATTTGGAAGTCGGTAGTATTTTTTTGCAAAAAGTTTTTTATTTTTCACTTTTTAGTTGTACGTACCTAATAGGCAAGTTAGTAAGGGAACTATTTCGCCAGAATAGATTTCATGAAACTTGAACATAACCGGTGAAATGAGATATCTGCTTACCCCTTAAGAGCGAACTGGCGTGATGTGATGTTATGAAATGTTATAAACAACAAACAGACATGCGATTGCAGCAATCCCGAGAGATTTGCCGTTATTTATTGAAGAGTTCTGTTGTATATCTCCGAAGTTCTTCATCAGATCTTCACCAAATTAAAATGGGACCAATTTCGGAACATACTTTTTCAAACAAAAAAAGAATTTTCAAAATCGGTCCACAATTGACGGAGTAATCGGTGAACAAACACAAAAAAAAAAAAAAAAACAAACAAAACAAACATGAAGTCGAACATAGAACCTCCTCCTTTTTGGGAAGTCGGTTAAAAAGGAAAACTATCACAGCTAAGTAAGCTTTACAAGTTTACGAGTATTAGTTGACCAAGTTATAAAATGTACTTGGGAAAGTTAAAATTTTGTGTACTGATGTATGGGGACAACAGTTTTCGAACGGTAAAGTTAATTGTATCCCTTCGTTAGAGCAATGTTCGGTGCTTTCATTGTTTATGAACTTTAGCAATGTTATCTATTTATTTTGGTGATTGTAGCTATTTATACGCAATTCTCTGTGTGCGAGTCAGACTCGCACTTGGCTGGTTTTCTTTCAATGATTGTATAATTGTATAATAAGTAATGATTGTAATAATAAGTTTATAATTGTGAATAATCCCCGCCCTGTCCTAATCCCTTAGGTCCCTTGTTAAGTGTGTTGAATACCCATATCGGTCCTGTGTATCTCGCATCCAAGGGATTGATTCACGCAGCCTTAACCAGTGTCATCGGTCCACCTAGATGGAGGCCTTCCAACGCTGTGTGTTTCGGTATGTTTGCTTAGTAACTAATTTTATCCTCAAATAATATTAAACGGTTATTCTCGATAACAAACATTGAGTAATTACCTAACAAGAATTCTAATTTAAATTATTATCAACGCGAAATTTATGACGCGGGTAACGTAGCGATTCACAGAAAAGGAATTCCCGAAACAATTATGTTGATAAGCTCTATCCTAATATAGTCACGGGAAGTCTATTTCGGTTTTATTTTTATTGCGTCTGTGAGTATAATAGAGGAATCATTTTTGATAAATTTATTCGTCGCCTGAACTCGGGAGTTTCTGCACACATTCTTAGCTGTCGGTGTTAAGAGTTACGTCTCAATCGGAACTGTTAATTGTTTTTATAGAAGAGTCTTAATCGCCTTAATCAGGTGAGATTGCATGACGACACATAATTTTCCGATGTATACTTTTGTTTCTTTGAAGTTTTAACTTTTTCACAATCAATATCAATATAATAAATCTTTAGAAAAGTCATTTTTGTACATCGAAAATATTTCCAAAAAAATAGCCAGGGTGTTAAAGGAGATACAACGGAACCCATTGCCAGCAATTTTGGAATTTTTGTCTGTTTGTCGGTTTGTCTGGTTATGTGTTTATCTGTTTGTCTGTTTATTTGTGCACGCGTCATATACAATGTATGAAACCAATGTAGATAACTACTAGTATTACTTGGTTTTTTTTCATCGCAATCGGTTCAATCTATCAAAAATCAGATGAATTTAAAGTGTTCAAGACGTAAAATATCACAATACACGCAATTCAGTTACTCGGACGGCTGAACTCCATATTCGATAGATGAAGTTCTGCATTTGATGTCATTTTTTGAACGGCGGTATTAAGATTCTCCGCGAAAGAATGAGGTAGGTAGGTAAGCACGGATGCGAAGGCGCGGGTACAATTACTAGTCTCTATTAAAATGTCACTTTCTCTAGTGAACTTGTATCAAGTGATCGTAGTTTCATTCTTTGTTTTATTAATTGTCTAAATTAAACGTTATTCAGATGGTTATGCTATGATTGAAGCAGATATATAATATTTCTCTGTCAGCGTTCTGGACATTTTTGTTTATACAAGCTTTTATTTAATTTGACCTGGCATTGCATAATCTAATCATCGGGCTACCAGACGTACGGTGATCGCCATCGGTACATGGTGGATATACCACACATACGAACTAAATGTTTTGAGAGTACTTTTATTATGCGTACAGAATCTCTTTTTACCGACCGCTACAATCTAAGGGTCTTTAGTCAATAGTTAATGAGGGTTTCCGAGGCAAGCTTGCTTCACCGTCGACCACATCATCGCTTATCATCAGCTGAGATCACTATCTCACCTGTTTTTTTTTTAAGACTGTAGATTCTTGACAGTGAAAAACCTGTCCCGGTGTCTTTGAAATTTAGCACACATGTTTCAACGTAATTTTAAATATAAAAGCTGGTTTATAAAATAATACATATTTTTGAATATAAAATCCTGTTAACGATGTGAAAGAATTTTTGATGTCCAATAATTTCTTGTCCTCCCTCTTTTTTATACGAAAAGATGTGGTTTTGAAAACTACCAAAAAAAAGAATTCACGTTTAATAACCAAAAAAAAAATTAATTTTCCATACAATAATGTCGACTAGCTTACCCCTAAGATGACCCACCGACCGAAATTTGTAAGGAAGATACACCTTTTTCTTAGAATTCACTATGACTTCTTTGGAAAAAGTTGTTCATATATTGTACACGAGCCGAAGCAGTTTTAAAAATATGATCACACGTTTCTGTTACAACCTGTCTCGCTATTTGTTAGTTATTATGTTGTAAATAATAAAACTTACGTAATTGCATCTGAAGCCTAATAATTGTTTTTTTTTGGTTTTCAGCAACCAAATATCAGACATGTTCCGGTTCGTCATACCTATTTTGTTGGCGGGAATGTCGGTGGTCATCGCTGGCCCACTCACTCGTAACTGCACTACAACAAAAGGCCCCGTAAGTAAATTTTATTTTCATCATTCTACCTTCCTTTAGCCAGAATATCACTACTAGTTTTTAATACCTCCATAATCAACACAAAAATCTCAGTCGACCTCTATAAGCAATATTTTTCTACGATCCGTATAAAAAACAAAAACATCCCAATAGATTCCGGATAAAAAGCAAAAATATCCCAAATTCCTATTTTGAAATACCAATTGTTTTGTCACTGGAAACTCTCACTTACGATTTAAAGTTGATAAAAAGCATCAATTTTTATTATAAATCGTTTTTTTCTCTACCTACTTAAATTATTTCGTCAGATTCTGACACTCTAGCTATAATACGGCAGCATTCTATTTCCTTACCTATTGTCTGACTCGCCTGCTTGGTTTGGTGAGAAGTTGAAATAAAATTCTTTCTTCCTCCTCCGGTTTTCTCATTTCAATTATTGAACCGTTTTTCGAAACTTGACAAGCTTCATTGTCTTGTCTAGTGAATTGCTTACCAATGCTAATATATTTTTTTGGATTATAGAAATATATGCAACTCATTTTCGATTTATCTCTTACAAATAGTCTTTGTCATCGTCAAGTGACAACATAGAGTACCTATATATTTTTAATACCGCATTTCTCACTTACGCTTCTTCAAGCTTTTAGGGATTATGTGTTATGTGAGAGAACTATATAAAATACTGCTTCATTTGTTTATAGTGACAAAACATCACAAAAACGAGTAACACCATTGAACAAGTTGGAAAGAGGTTCATCAGAAGCAATAGAATGGAAATCTCTGGTCCAGAATACACTAAAGCTTTCTTTGGGGATTCTTTTGAAAAAAAAAATTCTCTAAGCATGGACAATTTGTCTCAAAGCATGGACAATTTGTATCAAAGAATGAACAATTTGAGTCAAGCAGCGAGTAAATCTATCTTTACTAGAAATCATTTTCCAAAAAACATGATGACAGGCTTCACTTAACAAGTTGGGTTAATATAAAACATATTATCTGGTTGTTCTCCAATAAACACGGGGAACGGCTTTAATCTTCTAATAAATAATACAAATATCTATTGGAATTGTTCTTTAATAAAAATCACAGACTATATCTATCAAGATGAGAATAAAACACCTGCATGGAATTTTTCTTCAATAAGGTTTACAGGCTTTGAATATCAAGATGAGAATACATTTACCAATAGTGAAAATTCTTCTCCAATATTTATCACATCAAACACAAGTGAAACAACGCCCAGCCCGAATAAAAGTATTGAACTTAAAGGCTTCAACGGTGTTTTTACTTTCGGGTTGCTACATTTTATATCATTACTAGCTTTTGCCCGCGACTTCGTTCGCGTGGAATAGTGAAAAAAATAAAATAAAAAATAATAATAATAAAAACTATCCTATGTCCATTCTCAAGTTCCAAACTATGTCTGTACCAAATTTCACACAAATCGGTTCAGTAGTTTAGGCGTGAAGCAAAGACAGACAGACAGACAGACAGACAGAAAGACAGACAGACAGACAGACAGAATTACTTTCGCATTTATAATATTAGTTTGGTTTTTTTTTCGTTTTTCACGCAGCGTTTTAAAGCATTTTGAGATTAACCTGAAGCTGTATTTGTATATTTATCTAATTACCTCTTCAATGCCAAACACCGATGACCTGGTGAAGGTTGCGGGGATCCGCTGGATGCGAGACGCACGGGACCGTTCAATGTGGCGACGCTTGGAGGAGGCCTATGTCCAGCAGTGGAAGTCTTTCGGCTGAAATGATGATGGTGATGAGGTCAGGAGCTCAGTTGATTGCAATAGGCATGCCCCCTATTAAATGAGCTTTAAATTTAAGTGGTGACGTTGTACAGGCTAAAGATGCATCTCTACCCAATCATTCGAGGATTACCGGCGTGATTTTATGTTTGTACGTAATTATTGAAAGCCGAAAGTTTAACAACCGTTGTAGTCTTAAAAGTAACCGCCATATAACAAAAAAATAAAGGTCGTTAACACCTGTCTACCAATGTATTCCAATATTTCAAAACGATACGAAAAAAATGTAAAAGCAAAGTCGCTAACACGATCAAAACAAACGTATCGCGGTAAGGTACCTCCGTGACCCTTTCACTTGGCATTCAGTAATGAGTTAATATCAGTGAACGGAAATAAACATTTCATTCACTGTTTAATATCTCATAAACGTGTGGACCGATTTATTTGATTTACATGGATAAAATATTCTACGTCTATACCTTTCATTTGTGACCAAAATTATTAAAATATCTCAATAAACAAAAAAACATATTTTCAAGTTACGTAAGGTACAAGTCGAATCAATGACTTGTTTTTTGTTTTCTGGCGGAAACCTAAGTAATAGTTTACAAAGTCTCTCTTAATTGTACTTTAATCGATGATTGGAAGTTTATAGTATCAACCAAAATGTAAAATTGCTAAAATTTTTATGAAAATAAAGTTCTGTTAATTTATTGTCTCTGTTCTTTTGTTTTATTTATCAAAAGTTTCATCTTCTGAATAGATTTGCTTTATCATCTTGCTTGATCAGTTACAGTGGTACATCGGCATCTTAATATGCTCTGAACTTTACCTTATTACCCTTAGTTAGGTACTCAATTAACTACAGGAAAAAGGCTATTTAAAATATAATAGCCTCATGACGTCTGGGTTATGGTCATAACTTTAATCTTGGTTGTTTAGTATAGCTATAACTATAATTATGTATAGAAGAACTATTTTCTTAGTGTCCCTCTGCAAACTTCATATTTCCTCAGTTACCGGATTTCTATCAGTTACCCTTTGCACTTGGTGCAGACCGGACGCTCTCAATGTACTTGGAAATCTGATAGAAATCCGATGACTGACGAAACACGAAGTTTGCCGAGGGATATTAAGAACATTGTTGTACTGTATAGATTATTGTAATAATTGCATATTTAAATAAATAAAAGTATTTTATTAATTTTTTACTTACTTTCCCAAAAGCAGGAAGTTCTATGTTTGGCTGTGTGTATGTTTTTTTTTGTTCACCCATTACTCTGTCAATTATGGACCGATTTTGAAAATTTCCGTTTGAAATGGTACTCTCGTGGTGATCACATTGTCACTAAGTCAGAATCTGAGAGAATCCAGCAGCAGTCATTCGCTCTATTATTACAACAACGATAAGCTAGCCTCTTGTTACATACGACTAACATAATTATACTACTTTCAAAGTAAATGTATCAAACACCTCTGCTGTTCCTTCTGCGAATAAAAGCGTGATTTTACTTATTTTTATAGGGAAAACAAACAGTAGTATCCTAAAAATATACAAATTGTCTTAAACATATGACTTAACAAATATACTACTCACTACATTTTCCACAGATTACTACTTACATTAAGACAAATTGATTGGCAAATGTTATTGTACTCAGGATGTGTAGAAACATTAGAACCTACTGTTGATCCTTCAAAATTTTGATTATGTTAGTTCTAAAGGTATATCTGCTTACAAATAATATGTCAATTGCACAAAATAGCTTATTGTATGTAACGACTAAAAGGCGCGGCGTAGCGTTGAGCGCACACCAGCATTAGATTTGCAGGAGTGTAACACAAACTGTTCACCAAGTCGGGGCAATCAAATTTCTTTCGGCATACACTGTACGTATATAGAGTCATTGTCTCAAGGAGCGTGCGCCTTGACTGTAATGCCGCCTCCACACGCTCGCTGTTTGCCACAAACAGGGCGAACAGCAAACACGTGCCGAACACTGACCACAAACACCCAACACAAACACGGCATCCACACGCTCGGCGAACATTGTAGTCTATTCCGGATCGCCAAACATGTCAGACGACGAGCTTGTTGTGGCAGCGATTACTTTTGGGTTAAACTGTTCATTTTTCCTTATAATTTTGCTTAGGATACACAAAATGTCACGATTCGTAAATTTAACCACCACTATTAAATCTGTCCGCCGCCCGCAAGCTCGCGCGTACTACTGAACTGACAAGCGTGTGGATACATCACAAACACGTTCGTCGAACACCCTTTGATTTGTGCACAAAAACTGACACCGATGCCGAACACAAACAAAAACAGCCAAACACAATCAAACACCCATCCACACGTTCGTGTTCGTTTTTTGTTGTTTGCTGTTCGCCATTGTTCGGCGAGCGTGTGGAGGTGGCATAATGTAAGGATAGCATATTTTCTGAGAATCGACTGATACGACGTTTTGTTTCGAAAACATCTATACTGCATGGCTCGAAGGTACTAACGTTGAATTAATTCTGTAATTACACAATACTTGGCATAATAGGGATTCCAGATAGGTGGAGGGGCCGAGAAACAACTCGGACACTTCGACCCATTGGGATCTATTTTGTTCCAGATAGGTACTGCGTATTCTAATTGTGGTCTAACTATGACTTGTACAAGTGCAAGAAAGTGGAGGATCGATGGAACTCTCTAGAAGCTCTCATCGCAAAGTCATACATCTGGTATGTCTTATTTACAGTGATCGGAATAGTTAGAGCTAATGTACCTAAAGTTGGGAAAAGAACAGAGACAAATGTGGAGACGCCTCACGACAAAATAATTTTTCGGGACTTATGTCCCGGGTTTTGGGACATACTTAAGAACAACTCACACGCAAGTCTACTCAGTAAGCTTCCTGCGTATGACATCCCCGCTGGTTTTTGTAGCTGGATATCAGACTTGCTTTGCGAACGGTCGATCCGAGTAGTCATAGACGGCTGCTCCTCTGACCTTATGGCTATTGATTCCGGAGTTCCTCAGGGGTCTGTTCTCTCTGCAACTCTTTTCCTGCTGCACATCAATGACCTACTTCAGCTTGGTATTGTTGGGTACGCAGATGACAGTACTGTTTCGGAGAGATACCTGTCCAGCGCAAGAACCAGCGTGGGTGAAGTTCGTTCCTTGAGAGAGACTATGGTAGAGCGGACAGATTTGACCTTAAGCTTTGTCTCCCAGTGGGGTGATGACAATCTGGTCTCCTTTAACGCCACCAAAACACAAGCGTGTCTTTTTACCGCTAAAAGGAGTCTTTTCGATCAGGCGCCTACTTTTCGGGGTGCGTCTGTTCCAGTAACTGATCGGCTTAAGCTCCTAGGCATGGAGTTGACATCCAGTCTCAACTTCGGCGCCTCCATTGAGTACAAAGCCCAAATTACGGCCAAAAAACTGGGCATCCTAAATAAGGTGAAGCGATACTTTACGCCTGGACAGCTTTTAACCCTGAACAAAGCGCAAGTCCGATCCTGCATGGAGTATTGCAGCCACCTTTGGGATGGCTCAGCAAAGTATCAGCTTGCCGCGCTTGACTCGGTGGAACGCAGAGCCAAGAGGCTCATCGGCGACATTGAACTGGTGGATACCAAGCTTCACAGCTTGGCTAATCGCCGTAAGGTTGCCTGCTTGTCGGTCTTCTAAAGACTTTATTTCGGTGAGTGTGCTCAAGAACTCCACGACCTCATCCCCCCAGCCCCCTTCTACCATCGGACATCTAGACGAACTGCAAGTTACCATCCTTACCTTGTTGCCATTCCACCAATTCGCACCAAGCGCTTCCAAACTTCCTTCATAATGCGCACAGCGAATGAATGGAACTCACTACCTGCGTCTGTGTTTCCGAATGCATTCAACCCGAATCTCTTCAAAGTTAGAGTAAACAGGCTTCTTCTGGGTAAGCTCTCTCCATCGTCGACTCTGTCTCTGTCACTTTTGACTTAGACTAGAGTCAAGAGCAAACCCATCTAAAATAAAAAATAAATATACTAAAACCAATATCAAATTAACTTCCTGTTTCTGTTAAAAAAAAAACAGAATGCACGATTTTATTGTTTTCAAAAAATAAAGGAATCTTTTTATCTTCGTTTAAACTATATAAGTAAGCGCGCACGCTAATGTCATTTACACACCAGCTTTAATAATTAACGGTACAAATAACCCGAAAATATTTTTTGTCCTAAGGAAGTCCCCACTTTTGTTGTCACTGTTCTTTGAACTTTAGGTACATTAGCTCTACCTATTCCGATCAATGCTTATTAACCATACGGTTAACATGACTATCCAGATGAAGTTACGATAATATCTACGTCACAAGTGTAAACGTCTTACAATCCATGACCTATTGTGAACGATTTTGTCGAACATTCCGTCTGGTAGGAGTCATGTCTATTCAAGATCGTCTTTGCATAGTTTTGTTTAGAACAACTTATACTTATAGCCAACTAAACAAAGATCTTACTGCAAAAATTTGCTGGTATATATTTGTTTTTGATTTAACTAAAATTTCATGAATAATACTTAAAAGTAGAATAGATTTATGTAGGCTTGCCTGGATATATCTAACCGCAGTTGCCTTAATTAAAAAAAAAAAAGTAATTTATTTTAGTAATGATCTGGGGGTCAGCCAGTTCGCGAATATGTACCTTCCGACTGCACAGCATGATTTTATTATTGTTTACAGCTTTTTAGTTCGCTTCTTAACCAGTCGGGTTTTTGTTTTTTAAATTACCTTTTTTATTTACAACATTTTAGATATATTTTTTCGAATTACTTTCAATCATATCAGTGGTTGGGAGCAATGGTGGCCCAGTGGTTACGGGTCCGACTTACGAGTTGTAAGTCGTGGGCTCGAAACCATGCAGGCGCTTTACTTTGTGTAATTTATTTCATCACCACTGCTCTCAAAACGGTGAAGGAAAACATCGTGAGGAAACCGGAATGTCCCAGAACCAAAACATCAAAGACATCAACCAATCCGCACTGGGCCCGCGTCGTGGATTATTGCTCACTCCCTCTATGAGAGGAGGCCTGTGTCCCAGTAGTGGGAATATTAAATGGCTGATGGTGATGATGATATAAGTGATATATATTTTTGTAATTAACTCTTAAACCCTTCATTTTGATACCCCACTCAAAGAGATTGGAAGAAAAAAAAAATGGGATACGCTCAATGATATTCAAATAAACAGATACGTTATACACTCACAAAACAATTGAAAAAAGTGTGCCGCATATAGCGGCAGCACACATACACACTTTTCATTCATCTAACATTAAAACATATTTATTTTAATCAATAAATAAATAAATTAAAAATACACACGGTGGCATTTATTTTATTTTGTTTTTTTTTCAACAAAGCCTATCGCTCTTCGCCATGCGTGACATAAACTAAAGATTAAAGGTCACAATTGTGACCTATTCGAGTCTCCAAAATGCGCGCGCTCATATCATATCTGTTTATTTGAATATCATTGGATACGCTCAATATGGCGCCCAAAATCTGCCATATTTGTTTTTTTTTAACTTCACCTGTCTAAGAACACTTGGGCAATTAAGACGTATCTAACGATGTCTTAATTATATAAATCCGTCTAGCGGTTTGAAAGACATGAGGTAATGAACAATATTTCATACATACAAACAAACATACAAGATACGCGCGAAAAATATAACCCTTTCCTTGCAGTCGGGTAATAATGCTGCAATCTGTGGGTTGCTAGTTTACCTGTTAAACCTGGTAATTCATGAATGGCGACTAAATGAAACATGTTAGCGCTAAGACTGCCATTGTGCCCGCAGTATAAGCTTGTTGTGAAATAAATGTGTAACTTTTTGGTGTACAATAATGTACATTCTATTCTATAATAATACGCACCCACGATAAAAGAGAAATTCCTAGTCTAGGGTAGCGGTAAAAAAACTGTTTCCGACCAGATGCGGCCAGGCAATCTACTCTACTATCAATAATCTTACTTCTTACTTAATACACTAATATTACAAAGGCGAAAGTTTGTGAGTGTGTCTGTGTGTTTGTATGTTTGTTACTTCTTCCTAGACGGATCTGGATGAAAATTGGCACAGAGATAGATTAGCCAGGAATAGCACTTAAGATACTTTTCACCCTGGGAATATGTTCCCTTGGGACAATTTTCGACATTCACGCGGGCGAAGCCGCTGGCAGAAGCTAGTAATATAAATGTGAAAGTCTGGATGGATGTATATTTGTTATTATATCACGCTAGAACGGCTGAATGGATCTAGATGAAATTTAGCACAGATATAGTTTATAGTCTGCAATAACATATATGCTACTTTTCAACCCGATATTTATATATTTATTATTATGGCACTCCAACGGATTGTTCATAGAAACAATGACAAAAGTAATAATCATAATTTTAGTAACTACAGCGAACTTTCAACTTATAGTACAAAACATACACATACGTCAATCAGAAAAAAACAATTAAACAAAATATAAAAAAAGATACCAAATAAAGAATTACTCAATAATCATGAACAACTATTTAATAAATAAAAAAACCGGCCAAGTGCAAGTCGGACTCGCGCACGAAGGGTTCCGTACCATTATCGCAAAAAACGGCAAAAATATCACGGTTGTTGTATGGGAGCCGCACTTAAATATTTATTTTAATCTGTTTTTATTATTTGTTGTTATAGCGGCAACAGAAATACATCATCTGTAAAATTTCAACTGCCTAGCTATCACGGTTCATGAGATACAGCCTGGTGACAGACGGACAGACAGACAGACGGACCGCGGAGTCTTAGTAATAGGGAAAACAAAACGAAACACATAATTAATCAATAATAATCAGTCATCATTAATCATAGACATAAATCTTCATCAAAAATTAAAAGATACAATAATTATGGAATTAAGCAATGATGGAATAAAAAAGTTAATTAATTTCCTCAAGTTGTCCAGAAAGTTGTCTTTGAAATTGAGCCAGTAAAACATTATACCACGATGAAAAGTAGCCTAAGGATAACAAAACACTTATCACGCGGGCGAAGCCGCTGGCAGAAGCTCTATAATCTTATAAAAATCAATTTGTATCGAAAACAAAGTACATGCAGATTTTTGCAGTGGGTCTCAAACTATTATCAGATCTTTCCCACGGGAAGTAGTTGATGAGATTTTGACAGGTATTATTAAGTTTCTATACCTTTATCAAAGTCAACAACAAATAAACATAACATAATATCACGCCTGGTTTCCTCGAAGAGTTAAGCAGAGGTGCGGTAGTGACTCATACTATTTCTATTTGTATGTTTTTTTTTATTTATTCGCCTACACCAGGGGTAACCAATTACGTTTATGTGGGGTCCGTTTCTTAAAAATTATATGACCGTCGTGGTCCGTACGGTTTAAAGCCAACTAAACCGGCCTTCAACAAAAGTTACTACTTATTACTTTAGTTGATTACACCTAGATTTTATTCAAATATGAATGTGTTTTTTTTGTCTTGAACTATCTGTCTGAAGTTTGGGCTAAAGTTGGTGCAGGCAACAGTTGGCCGTTAAATCTTGGAGATATTCAGGATGGATTGATGGTAAGTCTAATCCCGCCATTCCGATCTGCACTCGTCCGTTGTCGAATCGACTGCAGTAAAAACAAAGCACTAGATAAGCACTTTGTCGCCACGCCATGCGATGTTGAGGGAAGGAGGGGTCAAATAAACACCATGATGTGTGCTTCTCCATGAGTCAACTGGAGACTCAAGACTAAAGATTCCCTATAATAGCGGTATATATACATAGTGTGTGCGTGATATTTATTATGATAAAACTGAACATAGCATATCTACCTAAACTTAAACTATCTGCTAAACGTGACATACGTGATATCACACCACATCACCCCTCTTAAAGTGAAAAAAAAAATAAGTAACATTGTTTTTCTTTTTTCATTTTACTACATTTTTAAAACTTACATTCTAAGTCTTACAGTCGAACTTTGTCCTATTTTTACGTATTACATCTAACTTATTTTTATATTTAACTATAACATTTGGTGACTCGTCCATTACAACTACAAATGATCCATTATTAATGCTTTCTAGCTTATTGCCTGTTTCGTTTTTTACCAAAATCAAATCACCTTCTTTATGAGTCATAGAATTGAGATTCTTATCATAACAATATTTTCTTGCTAACTTTACTTGATATCAAATTTTCTTTTGCATCATTTTGAGCCCTTTGTAACCTGTATTTAAATTCTAAAAGATTATTATCAAAATTATACAAAGGTTCAACACTTTCTCCTTGAAGACTACTTGGTAACCTACAAATTTTACCGTAGACTAATTCATAAAGTGTATACTTGGTCACAGTATTAACTTTTGTGTTATAAAAGAAACACCAGTATGGAATCCAAGAACTCCACGATGATGGATTATTATCTATTTGCATCCTTAAATAAGCACCTAAAGTATTATGAACGTTTTCACCCTATACTTTCATGACGATATGTCGTTGATAAGATTTTATTGATGCCCAAGGTATTACATAGCTCTACCATTACTTTTGAAATGAACTCAGAACCCCTATCCGTAGCAATTGTTCCTGGTATACCATATCTCAACACAAAATTTTCTGCCAACGCTTTCGCTACCTCATTTGCAGACATATTTTTTAATGCATAAGCCTCCACAAATTTCGTAGGTTCACATTGAAGAGTCAATATGTAAACATTGCCTTTTTCGTCCCTATTAAGTGGCCCCACTATATCTAAATAAATCATTTCTAAAGACGAAGATGAAGTGGTAGTAACTAACTATCATTGGTTCTTTAGTATGTTTGGAAAACTTTTGTTTCTTACACTTATCACATTTACGTACAAATTAAAATTAATTTACACAAGTAAATTATATTACTTTGTTTTTTGTTTGTGTGTTACTTAAGGTCCACACAAAATAGGTCGGCATTCCGGATCCGGATCACGTGCCGCCATTTGGTGACCCCTGGCCTACACTGCCCCATTGCTGGTCAAAGGACTCCCCTATACCCTTCGTATATATTTATGTTTTTCGTCTTCGGGGTACTGTAGGTCCTTACTTCAAAAGGTACTTATAAACTTATTCGCAGTTGGTAAGCTGACAGCGATCTATGTCGATGTATGGCAACAGTTTTCCAACGGCAAAGTTAAGTTTGTAACAAACTGCCTGTGAACTCGTTTCGCGTGCTGGACGAACTATTTAAATACCAACAAGTTTGTACGGATGTTGTAAAAATAAGCTGCAGTAACCGAAATAGTTCGTATATATTTTCTAATTGTAGTATTTTTCTTCTATACGCAAACAATGCTGTATGATAGTTAATTCCAAATTGAAGACTGGGACCAGATTTCTGCTTTATCAAAAAAAGTATTTTTAATTCAATTTATAATCTACTGCAATGAACACAATGGTCAAAATTGCACGACCCTTGCCCGTAGCGACACAGTTTTTAACCGACTTCCCAAAAAGGAGCAGGTTCTCCGTCAATTGTAAACCGATTAACAAAAACTCTTTTTGTTTGAAAAAGTCTGTTTCGATATTGGTCCCATTTTAATTTGGCGAAGATCTGATGATAAAATTTGAAGATATACAACGGAACTCTTCAATAAATAACGGCAAATCTCTCGGGATTGCTGCAATCGCATGTCTGTTTATTGTTTATACCATTTCATAACATAACATCACGCCAGTACGCTCTTAAGGGGTACGCAGATTCTCATTTCACTGGTTATGTTCAAGTTTAATGATATTCGGGAAATCTGTTCTGGCGTTATAGGTACCTTATTGAACAACTTGCCTATTAGGTAGGTACAACTAAAAAGTGAAAAATAAAAAACTTTTTTTGCAAAAAAATACTACCGACTTCCAAATAAAAAACTACAAAGTGAAAAATAATTTTATTTATAGAAGTTGGTGTCCATAACGCAAAAAAATTAAACCTACAAAAGACACCGACTTCTAAAAATAAAATTATTTTTCACTTTGTAGTTTTTTATTTGGAAGTCGGTAGAATTTTTTTGCAAAAAAGTTTTTTTTTATTATTCAAAACGTCCTAAGCGTCATAAGCGATATATCAAGAAAACTTTAATGTTTTGAAGTTTTCAAATGAATTATGAATGCTGTAAGGGTTATGAATCAACTTTCTTGACTGTACATTACCAGTTTATATCTTAATATATTATACAGTTTCTAATTAATCCAACCGCTAGTTACGACTTCTAAGCAGACTTGATCAATAGTCTTGTTAACCATGGAAGAAGCATGACACTGTGTCTTTAAACAGGAATTATTAATTAGATTTTATCGTCAACGGCCATCGTTAGAGGGACTCGTGGTAATTAATGATGAGGTTAAGCTGTCCGAGTCTGAGTCGAGAGAGTCTGGAATTGTGCCCGGCTAGTTTCCTATTGCGTTAGTGTTTAGTGCCAGAGAGCCTTTGTACTCCAAAAGAGAGCCATATGAACCATGATCCGTATATCGCAAATAGAGAGTTGTCGGCCACACTTTAAAAAATATAAATTGTTACTGTGCCCAGCCTCTATGTTTTGGTACTGTTGGTGAATTTTAAGAAATTCCTGCATCCTATAAAACAGATGAGGAGAGACAGTTGAGGGAAAGTACGCGCAGGAAAGATTTTAAAAGCAAAATAGTACCCCAACTTAAAATTGTTCAACATAGTCCTCAATATCAAGCATTGCGGCTTTTTAACAGGTTGCCATTGGACTTAAAAAATTATATTAGTTAATGTGAGACTGGGTAATATATTAGTATGTAATAGCTTGTAATATTATCGAATTTTTAACTGTATTTAATGTTTAAATTGTATTAGAAAAATTATTGTATTATGAATGTGTTTGTCTTGTTGTTTATGGGCGCGAAGTTATGTTACGCTGCGCGTGGTGTGGTCGGGTATTGAATGGGTGACCATTTTAAAATGTTTAAAAATACTAGCTTTTACTCGTATCTTTGTACTAGTGCTGTTTTTCTTATGCACCGTAAAATCAATCTGCCTAGCGTACCGGGATTACTTTTTTTGCTTTACTAACTTTCGTACATACATCTAGTTACACACGCACGGCGGTTATGAGTAGGTACTGCGCACCAGGCCTTTCTGAAGAACATCACTATTAAGAATCACGTATGTTTTCTTGGCTATTAATTCTGCCTTTTGTTAGTTTTGTTACTTTTGGTATATATAAAATTGAGGTCTGGTATCGTCTTAAAATGAGGAAAGTAAGAAAATCACTCGACTAATATCAAATTAACATAATATAACGTCACGCTTGTTGTGCCCGAAGGGTTAGATAGAAGCTCACCTATGGTAAACCCGAGTAAAAGGCAGTGAGTCTGTTGCCATCAGTCATAAGTCATGACTTCGTGTTGCTACTGACAAATCAAAAATCCAAATACCACTTTGCCTGATCTGAGGCCCGAGACAAGTGACTTTTATCTTCGATAGTGTGGAGACAGTAATTGCAAAAAAAAAGTCGTAGCTTACTTACACGACCCCGCTCAAATACCACTCCCGCACAACACCGCCTTAAACGTAGATGACTGCTCTCTATCCACACGCCTACAGCTAGCAGGCAACTATCTGTCCACATGCTTACAGCTGGCAGTCAACTATCTGTCCACGCGCCGACCGCTTTCGCCTTCCTTTTTCGACAAGCTAGCAACGTGCTTGAAGCGAGCAGTCTGCGTGCATATAGCGCGCGGGCCGCCCGCTTGAAGTGCGTGGTAAGCATGCGGTAAGCGAGACGTCAACTACCAAGTGGTACGATAGTGGCTTACAGCGAGCTGTCTGCTAATTTGTGTTGTCAATGTGAGATTTGCCTACAAATGACGCCATAATAATGTGATCATCATCATCATATCAGCCGGAAATCGTCTACTGCTGGACATAGGCCTCCCCCACGCGTCGCCACATTGACCGGTCCCGTGCGTCTCGCAAACAGCGGATCCCCGCAACCTTCAACAGGTCATCGGTCCACCTGGTGGGAGGACTTCCAACGCAAGGTCTTCCGGTTCGCGCTCGCCACTCCAGAACCTTTCTGCCCCATCGGCCATCCGTTCTGCGAGCAATGTCCCCTGCCCACTGCCACTTAAGTTTGGCAATTCTTCGGGCTGTATCGGTAACCCTGGTTCTCTTACAGATCTCTATATTTCTGATTCGATCACGCAAGGAAACGCCGAGCATAGCCATCTCCATTGCTCTTTGAGTGACTGTAAGTTTTCTGATAAGGCCCATTGTAAGCGACCACGTCTCAGAGCCATATGTCATCACTGGCAACACACACTGATCATAGACTTTCGTCTTGAGACACTGTGGTAAGTTGGACGAGAAGATACCGCGCAACTTCCCGAACGCTGCCCAGCCGAGACGGATTCGACGGTTGACCTCTTTCTCGAAGTTGGCCTTACCCAATTGGGTCGTATATCCCAGGTAGACATAGTCATCCACAACTTCGAGTGTAGAGTCTCCGATCTTGATAGGAGTGGGTGTTACATTGTCATTTACCATGACCTTGATTTTGTCCATGTTCATTTTAAGACCCACTCTTTCATTTTAAGTACCACCAGACCCCTGCAAAGTGCCTGTGGCGTTTTGCCCTCTAGTATGACGGAGTCAAACAGCTTCTGCAGGGCCTTAAGGACCGGTTTCCCAACCGCCTTCAGGAGCTCGGCCGTAATTCCGTCATAACTTTCATAATGCTGAGCTAATGAGTTGGCTAAAACCTCATCTTCTCTCTACCACCTATCCTCTTCCCGGTTTCATTCTTATCCGTAACGATAGGATTGGAAAGGGAGGGGGCGGTGTTGCTATCTATCTTCGTAGTGATTTCCCTTTCAAAGTCCTTGCCTTATCTCCTTCAAATTATAGTGCTTCCATTGAGTATCTATTTCTTGAGGTTTACGTCTAGGGAGTCAAGACCTTGCTTGGTGTTGTCTACTGTCCGCCCGCCGTTGACTACTTTTCCAACTTCGAATTAGCGCTGGAGTCTGTAGGGTCAGAGTATGCACATTGTATAATCATGGGAGATTTCAACACTGACCTTTCTCGTCTAGCCCCTCGTTCCCACAAACTCCTTCATATCATCGAGTCCGCCGATCTCCATATTCTTCCTCTACAACCAACACACTTCAATGTCTTGGGTGATGACACTTGGCTTGACTTAATCCTCACGTCCACTCCCTCCCTTGTTTCCTCTCATGGTCAGTATCCTGCACCTGGCTTTTCTAATCACGACCTCATATTCCTCTCCTATACCCTAAAACCACCTAAACTGCCCCCCAAAGTTCTGCACATACGTTGTTTTGCCCGCATGGATGTTGAAAAACTACGACAGGATGCATCGGAATTAGATTGGGAAAACATTGCTGCGGAAGTGACTGTAGACGATAAGCTGGATTTGTTTAATCGTACGGTCCTTGCACTCTACGATAGACACGCTCCTGTCAAGAGGGTTAAACTTAGGCGTCCACCTGCTCCTTGGATGACGACAGGGGTTCGTATGGCGATGAGGTGCAGGGACCGGGCCTTTCGTAAATTTAAAAAGGACCGCTGTGATGAAAACAGGAACCTTTTCAAAACTGCAAGGAATCGGTGTAATCAGGTGGTACGCAATGCCAAACGCCGCCATATTCTTGAAAACATATCTTCTTCTTCTCCGGCTGATATCTGGAAATTCCTTGGAACTCTTGGTATCGGTAGGTCACGTCATGTGGATTTTCCCAAGACAATCGGCTTGGATGATCTCAACCGTCACTTCACTACAACCTGCCATTTGGATTCACAAATGTTATCTCAGACGGTTGATTTCATTACTGGCCTACCCGGTCCTATTATAGAACAGTTCCACTTTTCTCCGGCCACCTTGGATGATATCAAAAAAATCATCCTGTCCATTAAATCCAAGGCTATGGGTTTTGACGGCATCAGTCGTTATATGGTCACCCTAATCCTCGACTTTCTCCTTCCCCCTATTACCCACATAATCAACTTTTCTCTTGATTCCGCACAATTTCCTTCCTTGTGGCGTATGGCCTACGTTCGTCCACTTCCTAAAATCTCTAATCCCTCCCTATATAACCATTTTCGACCAATTTCTATTCTTCCTTTTCTATCCAAAGTGCTGGAGGCCTTCGTCCACAGACAGCTCTCAGGGTTTGTTCATCGGAATAACCTTGTTAGCTCATTCCAGTCTGGATTCAGGCCGGGACACAGTACTGCCTCTGCTCTCCTCAAAGTGACTGGTGACATAAGAGAAGCGATGGAGGATACCAAGGTCACTGTTCTGGTGTTAATTGATTTCTCCAATGCGTTTAATGCCGTCAGTCACGATATTCTCCTTTCTATCCTTTCACATCTTATGGTTTCCTCCGAGGCCCTGGAATGGTTCTCTTCTTATCTTCGGGGACGTCAGCAGTCGGTTCGCGTTGACGAGAGTGCCTCGAGTTGGTGTGATTTGGCTGCTGGTGTTCCGCAAGGCGGTATTCTTTCTCCATTATTATTCTCCATCTTCATAAATTTTATAACTCACTGTCTTCGGTGTTCGTATCATCTTTATGCCGATGACCTTCAACTATATGCGGCTGCGCGGGTAGAAGGTTTGTCGGATGCTATAGGCGATGTGAACCGGGATTTAGCTGCAGTCAAGAATTGGTCTGATAGATTTGGGGTGTCTGTAAACCCCTCAAAATGTCAGGCCATTTTGATCGGGAGCTCGCGCATGATGGGTCGGGTGCAGATTAGCTCTCTTCCTCCTATTATTTTTAATGGCACCTTTATCCCCATCAGCCCTAGTGTAAAAGATCTCGGTCTACATCTTGACTCGACGCTTGGCTGGCAAAGTCAGGTTTCTAGTGTCAGTCAAAGAGTCAATGGGACCTTGCGTTGCCTGTACCGTCTGAGGAACTTTCTGCCTGCAAAAACGAAGACTATGCTTGTGCAGACTTTAATTTTCCCTATAATAGACTATGGTGACGTGTGCTACTTTGACCTGAATGCGGTATTCCTGGATAAGCTTGATAGGCTCCTAAATAACTGCATCCGGTTCATATTCAACCTGAGGAAATATGACCATGTGTCGAGCTGCAGATCTGAACTCAAGTGGATGACCATTAGGCAGAGGCGAAATTTGCGCGCTTTGACCACGCTTTTCTCCCTACTCAACTCTCCCACTCCTCCTTCTTATCTCACACCTCACTTTCAATATTTATGTACTTCACACGCTAGGAATCTGCGTTCGTCTAACAATCTTCTTTTGCTTTGTCCTTCTCATACTTCTGATTTTATTCATTCTTCCTTTCATATTCAGTCCATTCTTCTCTGGAATGCGCTACCTCTCGATATCAGGACGGCCACCAGTCAATATGCATTTAAGCGGAAGTTACGGTATTACTTTCTACACCAATAGCAGAGTCGACTCAATCACCTTTCTATCACTTAAATATATATATATATATTTATTATAGGAAATATATATGTATGTTTATTTTAACTATTCTTCAATTTTACTTTAATAATAATTTCTATTTTTTATGCACCTGCCATGTTATCTCTCCACCACTCTTGGTTGACTGGTAGAGAATGCCTCAGGCATTAAGTCCGCCTATGTACCTGTATGTTGCATGAAGTTTTAATAAATAAATAAATAAATGCTGTTTCAGAGCCATCCTAATCTCATACAGGCTGACGTCCGGGATATCTTCGGTATGGTGTCGGGTCGATCTAGCTCTTGGGTCGTTTGCTGGATTCGCAACGGGCTTGCTGATTGATGTGTACAACTGCCCTTAGAATGTCTCGATCTCCCTCAGAAGCTCCGGTTTGGCGGATACGATCCTGCCATTGTCGGTCTTCAGTTTCGTGAGCTAGCTCTGCCCAATAGCCAAATCCCTTGCAAATACCTTGGAGCCTTTATTTCGCCCAATCGCAACTTTAATAAGTTCGGTATTTAAGGGGTGGAGGTCTCTTTTCAAGGATTTAGGGATCTATTGAGCTGCCGGTGTTTGCACGCCTCATCTGAAGACTGCAGGATCATCTCACGCCTCTCCTTCATAAGCTTCAGAGTAGGATCAGAGAACTTTTTGATTCCATTTGTACGAGGAGTCTTGAAAAACCTAGACCCGACCGTATGAACAGCTTCCACGAACCCATCAGTATATTCATCCACGGAGCTCCCTAGGTACTGGAAACGATTCTGGAGTTCAAACTGAAAGCTCTCGGGGTTTTGGACCTGGATCTGTGCTGGACGGAGTGTGGACTTTATCAGTCGAGACCTTTCAAGCTTAATATTAATAATGTTCAATGTGCCTATTACCATGCGGTGATTGCTCCCGGTTTTCACCGAATTGATCACAGAGACATCATTGAACATTTGCTTCTTGGTTGACATGATGAAGTCGATCTCTTTTTTTGTTGCACCATCGGGGTTCTGCCAGGTCCACTTCCTGTGTTCACGCTTTTTGAATAAGGATTTCATCATATAGAGGCCCTCCTTCTCCATAAAATTGGTTAGTAGTAATTGCCCCACTTGCAGCTCATCCTCGTCTCGTTTCGCGTTAAAGCCCCCCTTGACAACGGTGAAGTGAGTTTTGATACCATGCATAGCTCTGGAGATATCTTCATACATGATCTCTACCTCGTCTTTGGGGTGTACCGAGGTTAGGCCGTAGACCTGTATTACCTTCAGCGAATATCTTGAGGATATTCTGAGGATAAGGTACGCCACCCTGGTCGACACACTCTCGATCTTCACTACGTTGTTCACAAGGGACTTGTGGACGATAAACCCGACTTTACCCTCGGACTGCCCGGTCACCCTCTCGGAAATAGAGCAGGTTATCGGATTTGAGGATTATTGATGATCCAAAAATAAAAAACTTTGAAAATTAAGGTAAATTTTGGTACTTACAAGTTTTCGCGTTAATCTAAATTTGCACAAATTATTTCTTATCGTATTGACTCAGGACCTTGATTTTTATACCCTCCTTACCACACGTTAGCAACTCAACCATTAGAGCACTCACACACTTAAAACTTATAGCCACCAATAATTACATTACATCAGTATTCGCAAAATCAAACTTGCATCTGTTTCAAACACTGAGATCAAGTAGAGAGATATGTGCTACTCCACACAAGACTGCATTATACTCAAAGAGCTTTTTAGGAATGACACCCAAGTTATATGATAAGTTGTCCATTACAATAAGAGATCTTGACAACATAAACCACTTAAAAAAGGCTCTTCTTAATCTATTAGGCGAGAAAGCTTACTTTACAGTCAATGAGTACCTGGAAGACAAATTGTAATCTTATGACATTTTATTTATACATTCTTACCAATTATAAATTATAATTAGAATATTTGTACGCCGTTGACGGCAAGACATAGCGTTCATTTTATTAATATTGACATCTGTACCTTTTATTTACCTATAACCTACCCATTATGCCAATTTTATTATGGCGGTATAATGGGTAGCTAAGGAACCCTCTCGGCGCACGAGTTTGACTCGCACTTGACCAGTTTTTTAAGATTGTCTCTAGAAAATCATAATAACAAATCGGAGCTTATCACGCCATCTAGTACAATTTATTTGAACCGAAGTTTCTTTCTTCGTGTTGGGTGCCCGTGACACCACTAAATAACGAGGCAGTCAGTATTATCAACTTGTTATACAAAATATCGTGTTTGTTGTTACATAACCCGAGATTCGAACCTTGAACTAACGCAATTAACTAACGATGTACAACAACGTGTAATTTAGCTTACTTGAGGTCACGTAACAAATTATTTTGTATTTCTTTGGGTAACGGGTCACGGATATGTAATGCTTTTTTTTGTATGTTAAAAATGCACTGAGCACTTTTGAGTTTAGTTGAAGTCTCATCGTAGGGATAAAATTGTGTTGAAAAAAATCGTAAGTATTTTTTTTATCTACACTCACAACGTAACGTTCTAAATATGAATTCAAAAGATATTGTATAAACACGTACTTTGTATTCGTGGACAGGTAAAATAAAAAAACCATTACAGTGCAACATTTTGCTTCGATTTTTAAATTTTTGTAGCACACTTTTGCTTTTTAATTTAATAGCGTTTATGGGCTCATTGACTTAATGTAGATAAGTCAGAGAAAAGTAGTGTCATAGTCTATGGATGCGCACACTCACTGCGCAGTCATGCTCAATGAGAATCTAAATTGCCCGCCATACCACATATATTCTCCGTTTCCACTTTTGTTTTATTTCAACTGTATAGTGAAGATAAAGTAATGTATGCAAAGGTATATAATTAGCTATTAAAACACTCGCGTGTTATTATTATCACATTCGTGCCCACGCTCGTGTTTTAATAACCCCTATTATATGACCATTGCATAAACTACTATTTTCAACAAGCGTTTTCAACTGTACAGTCCAACGAGTCCAAACACGATGGTGCTATCTTGTCTGGTTTAAGAGTTGAAATGGCTAACTTCCGGCTGCATCATGAGACCAGCAGTCATAGTAGGTACCATATTATTTCAATGTTTCTTAAGTTTTATACACTGTTTTATTAAATTATTTTAATGTTGACTTTTTTCATAGAACTAGCTGTGCCCGCGGCTTCGTTCCCGGTAACTGCACCCTACCTACCTATTCTTTTTCTAGGGTGATAAGTTGATAACACCGCCATTCAGAAAATTACGTAAAATGCACAATGGAATGCGCCATCTATGGCAAATGGAGTTCAACTGTCCAAATATCTGAGTCGCGTGTTGTGATCTACTTGATCACTTTAAATTAATCTTTTGATAGAGTGAACCGATTGTGATGAAACAAAAACTAAGTAATATACTTAAAGTTAGGCACAATGTTTATGTATAAAAGATATCTGCATTGGTTTCATACATTTTACGTGATGCGTGCAACTAAACTGACAAATAGACATTCCAAAAATGCTGGCAATGGGTTCTGTTGGTTATTCTTTAACACCCTGGCTATTTTCTTGGAAATATTTTATATGTATAAAAACGACTTTTATAAGACTTTATTATTTTATATGCGTGCAACTAAACTGACTAATAGACATTCCAAAAATGCTGGCAATGGGTTCTGTTGGTTATTCTTTAACACCCTAGCTATTTTCTTGGAAATATTTTATATGTATAAAAACGACTTTTATAAGACTTTATTATTTTATATGCGTGCAACTAAACTGACTAATAGACATTCCAAAAATGCTGGCAATGGGTTCTGTTGGTTATTCTTTAACACCCTGGCTATTTTCTTGGAAATATTTTATATGTATAAAAACGAGTTTTATAAGACTTTATTATTTTATATGCGTGCAACTAAACTGACTAATAGACATTCCAAAAATGCTGGCAATGGGTTCTGTTGGTTATTCTTTAACACCCTGGCTATTTTCTTGGAAATATTTTATATGTATAAAAACGAGTTTTATAAGACTTTATTATTTTATATGCGTGCAACTAAACTGACTAATAGACATTCCAAAAATGCTGGCAATGGGTTCTGTTGGTTATTCTTTAACACCCTGGCTATTTTCTTGGAAATATTTTATATGTATAAAAACGACTTTTATAAGGCTTTATTATTTTATAAACTAGCTTCTGCCCGCGGCTTAGCCCGCATAAAAAGGTAATACAAACTCCTCATCCTATGCCCAGGGTCTCAAATTATCTCCATGCCAAATTTCATCTAAATCGGTTCAGTAGCTCCAGATATTACCCCCTACAACCTCACAAACATTACATCTTTATAATATTAGTATAGAAGTATAGACAGATGTATTAATTATTGATTGATCAGTATGGTAGGTAAGTACGATTACTATTTAAACAAGAAAGTCAAAGGAGCCCCAGGTAAGTATTTATTTATTCATATGGATTTTATATGCATTTTTTGGTGTACAATGAAGTCACTGTACAACACAAAATACATACATACTGGACAATCGTTCACAAAAACAAGTGTAAAAAAAAACTTTTTATAAAAAATACAACCGACTTCCAAATAAAAAAAACAAAAAAGTGAAAAATAACTTTAATTTCGGAAGTCGGTGTTCGTGTTTTATTTTCTTCGTTTTTTGACACCGACTTTTTTGTTGTGCTACACAATTTATATAGGCCAGGTACCAATAATGCCCATAGTGAAACCAGAATAGATTTACCCAATAACATGAAACTTAAACAAATTCGGTCGAATAAGGGTATACCAAGGTGAACTGTTTACACCTGCGTACCCTTTTAGAGCGTACTAGTGTGATGTTATGTTATGAAATGGTGTAAACAATAAACATAAATGCGATTGCAGCAATCCCGAGTGATTTGCCGTTATTTATTGAAGAGTTCTGATGTGTATCTCCGAAGTTCTTTATCAGATCTTGACGAAAATGAAATGGGACCACATGACAAACACCAGCTATCAAATAAAAAAAAAAAAAAATCTAAATCGGTTCACCCAGTAACAAGTTTTGAGGAAACACACATAAAAAAAAAAATACAGTCGAATTGAGAACCTCCTCCTTTTTTTGAAGTCGGTTAAAAATAGCCCATCTTAACGCACTAGGCAATCTTAAGTATGACTAGTACCAGCTTAATTGGATCAGCTGGAAGTGCTTGATAAATAAATTATTCATTATACCGGTACGAAAGCAAGCGAAATCTTTTACAATAAAGTTATCGTTCATTCGGGTTTGTTTAGGTACTTACTCTTAATATTATTTTTGAATTGAAGAAGATTTTATTGCAATATAAAAAAAACTTTTTCACAAAAAATCAAACTTAAAGAACAAAAAACTACAAAGCAAAAAATTACTTTCTTTTCCGAAGTCGGTGTCTTTTATACTCATTGTTTTCCGTTTTTCGACACCGACTTCGTAAAAGAAAGTTTTTTTTGCTTTGTAGTTTTTTGTTCTGGAAGTCGGGTTTTTTTTTTTAAATTTTTGTGGGTATTTCTAATTAACATGATAATCATTAATAGCCAAAGTACACATCATCAGAGCAGTTCGATGGTGCCATTTTCATCAGTACCATTTATTTATAAGTATTTTCTTCATCATAGTCGGTTAACTATTTGAGATATCTTATAACTGTGACATACTTAGCATTTAGGAGTTCCAGTGGCCATCTGTGGTCTTCTTCATCCTTTCCACTTCACCAAAAGATAATTTCTGAGTGCAAATGATTGCATTGTTGATGGAAATACCAAAATCGCTATATATATGCCTATAATATTTGAGGAGAACCCTCGATTTCTCTAGGGTCCCATCATCAGATGCTGACCTGATGACTATGGAACCAATTAAAAAGTATACCCATCAAAACAAAAGAAGAATTTTTGAAATCGGACAAGGCGTCTTTGAGCAATCGGGGAACATACATAAAAAAATAAAAAAGATTCCGACGAATTGAGTACCTCCTTTTCCAGATTCGTTAAAGGGTAGTTGAACTTCAGAAAGGACATGGGCTATCTTACTTATATTTATTATAAATGCGAAAGTTTGGATGGAGGGATGGATGTATGTTTGTTACTCAATCACGCATGAATGGCTGAATGGATCTGGAGGAAATTTGCCACGGAGATTATATTCTGGAATAGCACATCGGCTACTTTTCGTACCGGTATAATGTCCCCTTGGAAAAAGTGAACACCTTCCACGCGGGCGAAGGCGCTGGTAGAAGCTACAAATATTGGGGGAAGTAATCATTCCATACGGGTGGAGCCACGTTGGCAGATCGAAAATAAATGCTTCTAGAAATGTGTGGTTTATAATATAAAGTTTACTGTTTGTTTCTTTTGAATTATGCGGTTGTTTATCCACCCTACTCACTATAAATCCCAAGTAGATTGTAAACCAAGATACTGTATGATTAATATTACACATTTTAATATATAGCTGTTGCAATAAATAATTAACATCATCAACTAAATTAATCTTAATCTAACTCAATAATTAATTACTAGAGGTACGCCTTCATCGATAGGCCTATGTAGATGATATGTGTCATTAAATGCAAATTGCTAATGATATATTGGATTTATCGATAAGAGGTCACCTCTAGTGAACATGTTTTTTTTTTGTTTATAAATAACGATAGTGCGGTCAACTCTAATTGTAGTTCATGTGGTGCTTTTGATAGGGTTTTTTAAACTAAAGATCTATAGAAGTAATATACACTTGTTCTAAAACCTCGCATGTCCTAATATTTAAGTAATTTGATATTAATTGCAGACTTATTAATAAAAATCTTTGAACTGTTTAACTGTTGATAAGCAACCGATCAGCATAATTATCTATACCTTCATCTGTTGTAATTAGGGAAACAATAGTAAAACAATGGATTGGCGACAAAATCTGATACCGCCACACAGAATTGGGTTTGAGAGCTGCTTTACTGTTCAGATATTTTAATAATACTAGCTGACCCTCGGGGCTTCGCTCCCATTATCTGGCTACCTACCTACCTACCCTGCTTACCCTGGCTATCATGGCTACCCTGGCTACCCTGCCCCTAACCTGGCTACCATGGCTACCCTGGCTACTCTGGCTAGCCTGGCCACCCTGGCTAGCCTGGCTTCCCTGGCTACTCTGGCTACTCTGGCTAACCTGGCTACCTTGCCCCTACCCTGTCTATCCTGGCTACCATGGCTACCCTGCCTACCCTGCCCCTACCCTGCCTACCCTGCCCACACCTGGCTACCATGGCTACCCTGGCTACCCTGGCTTCTCTGGCTTCTCTGGCTACTCTGGCTACTCTGGCTACTCTGGCTGCTCTGGCTACCCTGGCTACCATGGCTACCCTGGCTACCATTGCTACTCTGGCTACTCTGGCTACCCTGGCTACCCTGGCCACCCTGGCTACCCTGGCTACCCTGGCTTTCCTGGCTACTCTGGCTACCCTGCCTACCTTGCCCCTACCCTGCCCACCCTGCCTACCCTGGCTACCCTGCCTACCCCTTCTTCCCTTGCTACCCTGCCTACCTACCTACACATTTTTATCTATTATCAATAGTTTCTTTAGCGCACGCCAAATAATGTATTTTACAGGCAACATTTTGCTACCTTGGGTTACATTATTGAAATTTTCATAAGGATCTCTATTTTTTTTTGGAAATATATTATAGCCTATGACACTTAGGAATAATGTAGCTTTCTACTGGCGAAAGAATTTTCAAATACGGTTCAGTAGATCCAGAGATTACCCCTTACAACGTCACAAACTTTACCTCTTTATAATATTAGTATAGATAGGCCCAAACTCTTATCTCTAAACAGTATTTAAAAAAAGTCATTCGATGTCCTTCCTGTTTTTTCGCTTTAACTTCTAAATCACGCTACGGATTTTGATACGGTATTCACTAATATAAAGATCGATAAACGAGGAAGGTTTTCGTAAATAATGTGTCCCTTCTTCAATAGTGGCTACTATTAATAATAATAATAATTCGTTTATTTAAAAAATACATTTGTTCTTAAAATTACAAACCCACCAAACTGCGAGGCAGTTTATCGGCGGGATTAGCGCTCGTACAACAATTTGTGTACACTTAAATATAGGTATACAAACCACACAATTCAGTGGCAACGCGGGCTACCGCCGCACATTCGCTGGCGCGGTGGCGGCGCCAACCCGCTCCGCCACCTAGGTACATATGGATAATTATACGAGTTGGCATAACTAACTCACGCTGAGGAAAATTTTCAAACCTACGTGGCTTAGAACACTGAACTTCTCAGCCTGCTAAGTACATTAAAAGCTGCTTAAGTGTGTACGAATTTATAAAAAAATACCTGGTAATCTGAAAATGTTAAATTCGAGATAATTGTTTTTAAGAATAAATTGTATGAATGGTTAATTGATAACAATTTCTATAGTATAAAACAAATCCTAGAATGAAAATAGCGTTGTTGTAATATAATAATAATTTTATTAAGGAAATTGTTATTACAAATATTTTCATGCTATTTTTAATCTTAACAAAACATGTCTGGTCTATTTTTGTACAGTAAGAACTTTTTATACCATGTTTTAAGCAAATAAATATTTAAAAAACCGGCCAAGTGCCAGTCGGACTTGCACACGAAGGGTTCCGTACCATTATCGCCAAAAAACGGCAAAAATCACGTTTGTTGTATGAGAGCCCCACTTAAATATTTATTTTCTTCTGTTTTTAGTATTTGTTGTTATAGCGGCAACAGAAATACACCATCTGTGACAATTTTAACTGTCTAGCTATCACGGTTCATGAGATACAGCCTGGTGACAGACAGACAGACAGACGGACCGCAGAGTCTCAGTAATAGGGTCCCGTTTTTACCCTTTGGGTACGGAACCCTAATAAATCAATCCCCTGAAATCAAAACATTCCTTTTAATATTACACAATCCTTTTAGGGATCCGTATTGGTAAACTATCGTGATGATTAGAACCTTGTCAATGTTCGCGGTAATCTTTAAATAGGATCTGTTTGTCCGCGTTTTAATTTCCACGAAAATAATGGTATCGAATGCCTTTGTTAAATCCTTCTGAGAATTTATCAAGGATGTGGTGTCACGAAGATTTTAGTAAACAGGCATTATGAATACAGTACATGAGTAAAATAAAAGATATGAGTCTGCCGAGCATGCATAGTCTATTTAGTGAAACAAATATAAAACGGTTTTGATCATACTGCATCAATTCCTTTTTTTTTGTCTATCTCGCGACCCTTGGGGTTCTTTGAAAGGCGTGCGAGGAACCGAAGCCAACTCGCAGAGGCCTGGTTAGGCATATTACAGGAAATGTGACACCAACCGACGATTATCCCTGTATGCCCTACGCAAGTACACCCAAAGGCATACCCCCGTTTGTTGCAGGACTATTGCAAAATGTATTAGGCTATGGGTTTGTTAGGTATAATGGACCGATTGCCTAAAACTATAGGAAGACTACTAGCCCCTGCCTGCCCACTGCTGAACTACAAGGCTATAAAATGGTAAAAAACTATATATAAACTGCATTTTATTATTATAGACTGGGTTTTTGTTTACTTATTCATTTATTTCAGATGCTCTAGACAAGTGGCATTCGATGTCAGCGAAGGCGATGCTCGAAAAACGAAAATGTAAGGGATTGATCAACGTGACTTTTCGATACAGTTTGACAATACATTACATTTTTAACCGACTTCGCAAAAAAAGGAGGAGGTTCTCAATTCGACTGTATTTTTTTTTTTTACTGGGTGGACCGATTTTGATGAATCTTTTTTCATTTGAAAGCTGGTGATTGTCATGTAGTCCCATTTAAATTTAATTTCATCAAGATCTGATGAAGAACTTCGGAGATATACATCAGAACTCTTCAATAAATGACGGCAAATCACTCGGGATAGCTGCAATCGCATTTATGTTTATTGTTTACACCATTTCATAACATAAAATCACACTAGTACGCCCTAAAGGGGTACGCAGGTGTATACAGTTCACCTTGGTATACTCTTATTCCACCGGTTTTGTTTGAGTTTGAGTTTCATGTTATTGGGTTAATCTATTCTGGCTTCACTTTGGGCATTATTGGTACCTAGCCTTTATAATTGGTCCATTAAATACCACAACTAAAAAGTGAATAATAAAAAAAACTTTTTACAAAAAATACAACCGACTTCCAAATAAAAACACTACAAAGTGAAAAATAACTTCCAATTTCGGAAGTCGGTGTCAAAAAACGAAGAAACGAAAACAAGAACACCGCCTTCCGAAATTGGAAGTTATTTTTCACTTTGTAGTGTTTTTATTTGGAAGTCGGTTGTATTTTTTGTAAAAAGTTTTTTTTTTATATTTTTCCCGTCGCTATCTCACGATACTGGCCGCTTTCATTGATAGAATGTGACTTGTTTAGAGCCCCATCGAGTTAAACCATAGCGGTAGCGATTGGTATAATGTCAATAACGAATAGGATTGTCAAGAGCTATCGAAATGGTATGGTGGATTTATCCCTCACATTATGACATTTCGGCAATCATCACCGCTATATGGCATTTCGGCAATCTTCATCGAATGACACTTGGTTTATAGCCGTAGAGGGACTAAACCCAGAAAGTGACATTTCCCTAGTAATTCAAATTAAGTATTCTATTATTTTAAATTTAGTGTTTTTGGAAGAACGCTAAAGCAGCGTGTCAAAATTAAAAATTAGATAGCCTAAGGTAAGTTCTAATATTATAGATAAGGTAAACGAAATGAAAATAGAAGATTTATATTATTAGGAACAAGTTGCTCATATTTATTTGAAATTAGGATTTATATAATATTATGATTCACTTTCTGTTCATAATTGTCACAACAAGGTTTGTGTGTAAGAAAATTCTCATTTATTTCATTAGTAAAAAGCACCCATGCGATGCCGAGGCGTTTCGCTAGTTGAAAACACAAACAGTCTTATTACAAAAAACGAAATAAACCTTGGTTTAAACCTGTACTATCAAGTCCAGGCTTATCTGCAAAACCATGGTCTAAATTTGTCCGTATTACAAAACTTAAAAAAACCGTGGTTTTCGTAGTCCCGTCATTTGAACCATTGTCAATATATCAACCACAGATTAATACAAATATCATTCGTTCACCATAATATCATTCAATTGCAACGTTCCGTATGCCCAGAAATAAAAACTTTTTGATAATACGATAAGGATTAAATTACGTTTAAGAGTGTTAAAAATATCGAGACTTTGTTATTTTGCATGAATATAAACATTTGTTATTTATCGATTGAAGTTTTGTTTAGATTTAAGCAAATTACTTAAATTCTTAATAATTACTAATAATACATCTACGTACGTGTAACGAAACGTAACATTCTCGCGCGTTATATGAAACTATAACATTAAACAAAACCATCGCAAGCTGAACAAAGTTCACTAAGCTTTGGAATTTTAAGTTATCGAAGTCTCTAATATTAAAGAGCAATTGACTCTTTGTTAATAATATATTGTGATGGACCAACAAAAAAAAAACGATCTGAGAATTGGAGTACCGAGGAAAAAGTAATATCCTCAATAATATATGAAATTAACCATGTTAATATCCATTTACGGGTAAAAACAACAAAACACAATAAAAAATATGCTATAACCTAAAAGAGAAACTGACAGATACGACTTAGACCATCGTTAAACTAGGGGCCGCCGAGGTTTAGCGTTAGACCATGATTTGGACTACGGTTTATCGCTAAACCATTATTTGTAATATAATTTTTGTGTAAACCACAGTTTATAGAGATTTAAACCTGGATTTTTAGTTAAACCGCTTTTTGTAATAAGACTGTAAAAGTCCAAATGTTTAAGACCACTGCCTTTTTGCCAGTAGCATACAAATAATTTGCACGATTTTATTTCAAACAGTTATATTTTATTATAGGATCTTAATTTACTACGTCACTTTAAAGCTTTTAAGCAAAACAATTCCATTATTCAGACTATAGCGCCGTACTTAGCTTTAATTTTAATTTGTGTGTAGATCAAGGAGTATTTCCGGATCTGATGAAACAAAGTAAGGTTATACCACTTTTTAAATCCGGGGCCAGTAAAGACACAAATAATTATAGACCAGTATCCGTATTGCCTGTTTTTAGCAAGGTATTTGAAAAGATAATGCTAAAACAAATGCTCTTTAATTTTTAATACAAATAACATTCTACATGATAAACAGTATGATTTCACCAAAGGACGTTTGACAACCGACGCTGGTGTCACCTTATTAAAACACATCTTTGATGCCTGGGATAGGGGGCAAGATGTCATAGGTATCTAATGCGACCTTTCGAAGACGTTTGATTGCGTTAATCATGCAACATTGATTTTGAAACTTGAGCATTACGGACTAGGTCAATCAGCATTAAGTTTAGTAAAATCCTATTAGAATGATAGACAGCAATTAGTTCAAATAAACGGTGTAAATTCGTCGGGTTTAAGTATGTTCAAAATTGGTTAACTGCTAATAATTTAGTTTTGAATACTAAAAAAAACGAAGTATGTAAAATTTCCCTTGCTGAATATCAAAAGTTATGATTATGGCATATTAAACGGAAAAACTAGAAGGAAAAAAGGAGAAGCTAGAATTAGTCGATAAAACGGTTTTCATGGGGATCACGCCAGTCTCAAGGTTACAATGGGGTCCTCATTTAATATCACTTGCAGGGCGGCTAAGTTCGGCAGCTTATGCTGTTAGAAAAAATCGTCAATTTACTGATGTAGATACCGCGAGGCTGGTCTATTTTAATTACTTTCATAGTATAATGCCTTATGTTATATTACTATGGGGAAGGGTTGCAGACATTCAGTAAATTTTATTCTGCATAAACGAACTATCAGAGCGATATAAAATCTTCGCCGGCGCGATTCTCTAAGAGAACTGTTTAAGGACATTAACATCATGACGGTACCTTGTCAATACAAATGTATTGACAAAAACATCATTTACGTTAGAAAAAATTTACATCTTTTTAGCAAAAACAGCGACAGACATAATTATGTTACTAGAAATAGGGACCAATTAATTCAACAAGGTTTCAGGCTGGCTAAAGTAGCGTCACCTTTTATGGGGTACTGTATAAAATGTTACAATAAGGTACCTCCCTACATTCTAGAACTGAATGAGGCAACATTTAAAACGTGTATCAAACGCACACTATGCAGGCAGGCATATTATAAGTTGGGAGAATACATAGCTGATAAAAATTTAATTTCTCTGTTGCCCGTGTTATCAAAACTGTTCGAAAAACTGTTATTGAAACGGTTGAAACCAATAATAGAAGATAAAAACCTTATTCCAAATCATCAATTTGGCTTCAGGAAAAAAGACTCAACAATAGATCAGGTACATAGAATAACCCATATAATTGAAAAACGCTTGAAAATAAGGAAGTCTGCGCCACCGTGTTTTTAAATGTCGCGCAAGCTTTTGACAAAGTTTGGCATAAAGGTCTAATATTCAAGCTTAGACGCATGCTACCAGCAGCCATTTGCAGTCGTACATAACTAATTAAATGTTTAGAATAAGACAAGAGGATGCAAATTCCGAGCTAAAACCTATAAAAGCTGGGGTACCTCAAGGAAGTGTGCTAGGCCCAATTTTGTACTTGTTATACACATGTGACATCCCAGAACTGGAAAACAACACCATTGCAACCTTTGCAGATGATACTGCTATTATGGCTACCGGATCAAGCCACAGAGAAGCTGTGAACAAAGTTTATGACTGGACACAAAAATGGAAGATCAAACTGAATGAATCAAAATCAATTCACATTGACTTCACAAACAAACACTTGGACTATCATCCAATCTTCATAAATGGCATGCAAGTGCCTTATGCTAATACAGCCAAATACCTGGGCATAACTCTCGACGCCAAGTTGCGTTGGAAAGCTCACGTCAAAAAGAAAAGACAGGAACTGGATATACGTTATAAAAGTATGTATTGGTTACTCGGAAGGAAATCCTGTCTATCAATACATAATAAAATTACCCTATATAAGCATATACTGATGCCAATTTGGACGTATGGTATCCAACTTTGGGGCTGTACTAAAAAAAGCAACTTCAAAATAATTCAAAAATTTCAAAATACAGTCCTCAGGGATGCTGTACTCGTAAATGCACCCTGGTACATAAGAAATGACGATCTTCACCGTGACCTTAAAATGGAATTGGTCACCACCATCATCCAAAAACTTGCTGAAACTCACGAATGCAGACTTCATCGACACGCGAATGTTGAGGCTATCCAGCTGCTAGACAACACAGACTTAGTGCGTAGGCTAAAAAGAACTAAACCTTTTGAATTAGTGTAGTGTATAAAGTGAATGAATAATAGTGACAATGTTGTGCTATACATATATCACATGAACATAGTGTTTTTATAAATTATATCAGACTCTAGGAAAGTGCTACGGACTTGTGTAAAAGTTTAAATGGACACTATTCTTAGTTTTAACATCTATCACGTAACATATTAAGTTAGAGTTAAATTGCTTATTAGTCTTTTAGGCTAGATCGAAATTAATTATTATTAAGAATTTTATTCTTATTAATGAAGTACAAAAAAAAAATGAATGGGTTCGCTGAGAAGAATACGAAAAAAGCTTGTTTAAAAAAAAAAAAAAAAATTAATAAATTATTAACTGTTTAAGATATGCCTACAAATTTAGCACTATGTTATAGTACTCTTCGGCAAACTGCACAATTGAGGTTATTATTTAAAATTAGTAACACCTACGAGCCAATATTGGTTTCTGATTCGGAGTCTCAGAATCAGAAAATACCTATATTTTAGCTCCTTTTGAAACACCAAGCGTGATTGCACGGTTAAACCCGTTGACTACGGTGATTAGCATTGATCGGATAATTTAACGATTATTAAATTAAACTTTAATTCGTGAAAAAAAAACCGGTCAAGTGCAAGTGGGACTCGCACACCGAGGGTTCCGTACAAACAGCTACATTAACCAGCATAATTAGGTAACTAGGTCAATGGGAACTACCATGAAGGTTTTCGACCCAAAACCTAGGGTACTTCCGGTTGGCGTAGAATTGTCAATTTTGGTTAAAAGCAAGGTCTACTCAACACAAGTAAAGGGAAAATTCCCAAAAATAAATAAGTTGAAAATTAAGGTAAATTTTGGTACTTACAAGTTTTCGCGAAAATCTGAATTTGCCCATATCTTTTTATCGCGTTGACAGTCTCTGGTAAAAAATTCAAACTTTTAACTTGCTAGGTCCTTACGTTCCAGAGAAATTCAGTGCTGACACATGGTCAGACGGACAAGAGAGTGATCTTATAAGGGTTCCTTTTTTACCTATTGAGGTACGAAACCCTAATAATATCGACGTGCCTTGATGAATCCCGGATTTAGAGTCCTGAGAATGAATAACGCTTAGTTTGAGGGAATCCGCTGGATGCGAGACGCATGGGACCGGTCCAAAGGCCCATGTCCAACTTTGGACCTCTTTCAGCTGAAATGATGATGATGATGACCAATTTCGGTCACGGTGACACAATGTCAAAGAAGACTAGACATCGGCGCGGGCGATATTATAATGCACAAGTGTGTACGCAAACAAAGGTGCACTCTCTCTTCTCAGTCCTATCTCGGGACGGCAACCTGACCCGACCAGAGAATGATTAGGCGTAGGACCAACGGCTTAACCTGCTATCTGAGGCACGGAGGTGTCCCGCCGACAGCTTCCGAACCCCGAGCTGTCATACAGAAAAAACAATATTACTTTTAGCGCGACCTGAGCATCCTTCCTGTCTCCATGCTATGTCGTGGTGCCCCAGTGGTTAAGAAATCGCCGTTTGTGCTTGAGGTTGTGGGTTATCCGGGCAAGCACCAATGTGACCTTATCAATTCATAATCATGTACTTTCTAAGTTTATCTTGGACATCGCTGAGAACGGTGAAGGAAAACATCCTGAGGAAACCTGGACTTATATAGTTATAATATTTAGTTTATTATAAGTTTCTGCTCCATTGGTGTAATTGTTTTAAAGCGTTTCAGTGCGAGGATAAACGAATAAATCTTTACTACGTATATATATATATATGAAGAGGTAAGGTATTGTAAAGTTTGTGAGGTTGTAGGAGGTAATCTCTGGATCTACTGAACCGATTTAGATGAAATTAGGCATGGAGATAGTTTGAGACACTGGGAAGGACACGAAGCGTGGACAAAAGCTAGCTAATAAATAAATGCTTAGCAGTCGCACTTGCCATTACTGGAACGAAGTCTTGTGAAAATCTACACATAAACATACATTCATAAACTTACGCCTTTTTCCAATGGGGGTAGGCAGAAACTACAGAACGCCACCTGCTACGCTCCTTACATACTGGCTCCGAAACGTTTTGCCAACAGTCGATTGGTCCATGAACGGTTGGTCAACAAAATCTTTAATCCATTAACTTTTCACCCAAAGAACTTCGTTTCACCAACATAACTTTACTTCAGTGAACGTTTAACCCACAGAACGTTTTGCACAATAGCTCGGGAGCTTAGGGCACCCCGACACGGATAGGTTAGGTGTGAAGGAGATGACGGGAAATGAAGTGAGCGAACTCAGCTCCCGTCATCACCTCATCGTTGGGAAGAGGCTAGGTACATTTTATGCCAGTCCTGCCATAATTATAATACTTCTTAATATGCTTTTTACTACTACTGCTATTACATTTTTATTTTTATCCCTAGAACCGATGACCAGCACCTGTAGCCAAGTTGACAATCTATAATCGATAACGCTAGTAGAAAACGAATCCATGTATGGGAATGACACATCTGGACGATAAGACACGTGGTCAGACCATACAAATAGAAGGCGTTAACAATTGTAGAAAGTGATTCGATACGAAACGTTTGTAACTTGGCTGGAGGGGCTGGTGAAGGTTGCGGGAATCCACGGTGCGAGACGTACGGGACCGGTCAATGGGGTGACACTTGGGAGAGGCCTATGTCCAGCAGTGGACGTCTTTCTGCTGAAAATATCACAATCTCGATTACCAAATATCCTTATTTGTTTAAACATCGTAAGTTGTCAGACATGTGCCTATGTAACCAACCTTATTGATTGTCGAGTTTTAAATTTTTTGTCATCTAACACAAGAAAAGAAGGAGGCAAACTGACAAATGCACTCCACTATTGCACCAGTCACATAATTCAATCAGCAATGGCGCCACAACGGAATAACTGTGCCACGCATAGTTAAGTTATAATACGTACTTGAACCGAACGTACTTAGCCGTATGTCAAAAATATCGTCTCGATAGGATTGTTCGTGCGCTGCAATAGAGTGCGGTGTTATAAACACATCAACACAGTCAAGGGATATTTTTAAAAAAGCGAATTACTATCATTGTGTTAATTATTTATATGACATGTATATATTTAAAAGATACGTAAATACGAATAAGAATAAGATACGTACATAAAATTTCAGGATTTTATGGAAAAAAAATGAAGCATAGACGGAAACCGTATATGAATTAACTTTTAATTTAAGAGTAAAAACTGAAAAAAATAGAAAAATCATTTAATTTGTGTTTATAAACTTCAAGTTAGTAGTCTGAGAAAGCTCCCATGATGTTCATAACACATCGGCAACGATTCGGCATGCTCAGAACAAGGTTGTCAATGTCTTGCTGCGGAATATTGTCCCATGTCCTTCTGAGGTGCGCAAAAAGTTGATCTTCTGTAGCCAGATTTTCAGGAACTTCCTTCAGAGCTCTTCTTTGCAGCATATCCCACGCATGCTCAATGGGATTTAGATCTGGCGATTGAGCAGGCCAGTCTAAGGCCCTAACATTGTGTGTATGTAACCAAGCTGCTACCGTTCTCGCCGTGTGTGCCCGGGCATTGTCGTGCATGAGCAGGAAATCTTGCCCCATTTGTGTTCTGTGGGACAAGATTACGGGCTCCAGCACCTGTTGGACGTATCGTTCTGCCGTCATATTGCCCCGCACCCAAACGAGATCCGTCCGTCCTCCAAGACGAATTCCTGCCCAAACCATAATTGTTCCTCCTTGGTATGGGTGAACTTCCTGAGGGTTCTGAAGACGGCTCCATCGTCCAGGAACTCGCCAAACACGCGTCCTTCGTGAATCTGGATGGAAGCCGAACCTGGATTCATCCGTGAACAGCACATTGGACCATTGCTCACGGCCCCAGTCCACGTGGTTCCGAACCCATTCTAATCGTCGTCCACGATTGCCTCTCCGTAAAGGTGAGACCCGAAGTGGTCTACGAGAGCGTAGATTGCTTTCATGCAGTCGCCTTCTTACAGTTTGGTCACTCACAAGCACTTGGTGTTCCACTCGCAGCCTTTGGACCAATTGAGTCGCCGTTGCATTTGGTTGAGCTCGCGCAGTAATTTGCAAAAATCGGTCTTGTCTGGGGGTAGTGATGCGACTTGGCCCCCGGTGCCTCTCCGCTACTTCACCTGTGGCACGATAGCGTGTCCACAATCTTGAAATTACATTTTGGTGGGTCCCTATGGCCTCAGCAACATTACTCTGAACAGACCCAGCTTCCAGCATTCCCACAGCTCGTAACATCTCCGCCCTCGTCAAATGTTGGCGTTGCATGGCTACAATACCTCAATTTTAACTTTATCTTTCGTTTAAAAATGAAAAAAAAACTGTAACTAAACGTAATTCGTATTGTTTTCTAAATTTCGCACAAATGAAAATTCCCTCTCCTACACATCAAGACCTTTTTATGCCACCGAAACAAAAGAATTTTCAAAAATTTGAATTTGGAATTAGTCTGAGATAAATTACAAACAAATCGCTGTATAAAAGATTCCAATGCGGCCAGTACTTTTCGAGTTATTTAATTGAGTATGAAATATCCCTAGACCGTGTTGATGTGTGTAGTTCGAAGGTTTTGTGGAGATTTGATCGAAACATGTATGTTTAGACAATTAAATATTTTTTAAGGTTTGGAAGTCCATACTTAATTGAAGTCCTGTTTATAATTATAAACAAGACTTCAAATAAGTCGACGATGTTCGGCCATCGGCCCCAAACGGTAGTCGGATCAAAAAATAGAATATCTGGAGATACCTATCAGCGCCGCATTCCGCCTGACTGCGCATAGAAACAGAATATGGAGAAAGACAGTTGATAAGTTGATATGGAATCACGATTCTCAGCAATGAAAGAAAGGTTAGGAAAAAGAAGGAACGAATTATGAAAAATAATCGATAGAAATAAAACAACTAATCAAAGGCGACACAACTTTTGATATTAAATTAAATATTCGAACCATGCACTCTAACCTACCGTCCGTCCATTACAAAATCTCATCCGACCCAGATCTGAATTCAGCAAATCATCGCAAGTGCCCTATCACGATTATTATGAATGATGTTATTAATAATAATACAGTCGCCTCCATTATTACTTTATAAATAATGGTATCGTCTCACGATAACAAAAAGTCAGAGCATAAAAAAACTTTTGAAGTCGCCGAGATATCTGGCTTAATAAAGCACGATTTTGTTACAGGTGTTGTAACGATTAACAAAAGATATTTATAAACTAGCTTCTGTCCTCCGCTTCACCTCATAAATGTTTTTGGTATAGATTTCAGGTCACCGAATTAGTTTACATTTTTCAACTTAGTTTGTGTTCCATTGGCAGGTATAATTACTATAAGACATTCTCGCGCGAAGATTACCGAATGAATGAATAATAATAAATAATCTTTGTCCTTTAAAAAAAACCTAAAAAATATATCAAGCAAAGTATACGCAACCATTATTTTTTCATTAACTGACTTGACCTCTTCAACTACCCATTACATGATATGTCTAGGCGACTAACAATATAATTATTTAATTAGTCATACTTTCTTTTTCAAACATGCAAAGTAAAGTTACATATGGACTACACAAACAATGATATTATTATTAATTTATTGTTGCGTTGGATGGCCTCCCACTAGGACTTAGGTGGACCGATGACCTGATAAAGGTTGCGGGGATCCGCTGGATGTGAGACGCACAGGATCGATCAACATGGTGACGCTTGGGGGAGATCTATGTCCAGCAGTGGACATCTTTAAGCTGAAAAGATGATGATGATAAATTGTTAACCGCGGTTTCACTCGCATCTATCAGACTCATTCTATCAGCAAAGGTGATTGTCGAAATTCCGAAATATAAGGGATTGATCACGGTACAGACAGGCAAAGCAAATCCTGGGATACGACATGTATATAGTAAAACAATTTAGACGCGGGCAAAACCACGGGCAGGAGCTAGACATCAATATGTAGTTCCGTCTCTCTATAAGAGAGTTTGGGCACATGCCTTGTCAATTAAGACATAAAGTGTGAATTTTGGGGTTTTGGTTTCTTCAATGATTACTATGAAATTTTGGAAGTTACTGGTTTATTTATAGATATTACAGACATAAAAATATTTCGACCGCTCGCATGGTTAGCAGGATGCGAAGTGGTGCATAGATTAAAAACATTTTCACTCACACCACCACGATAATTGCGCCTTGCCGAAAGCTGAAGGCAACGTTTAGCAGCACAGCAGGGTGCTAATAGAAAGTCAGCAGGTGAACCTAAACATCCTCCCACCCGTTAAAAGGCTTGTCTTTCAATAGTAAATCTTCAGTATCTTCAGTGTGGGTAGCGACACAACTTCATAATAGGCAGGCGTAAAACGCCTCTTGTGGGTTTCAAATCAGCCACTCTCGAAACTCCAGGGAATAATCTAATAACCGGTCCAAGGCGCCAACACAATGGAGGTACATGATGTTCATGGATAAGCATGAGGTCTCCAATATGTAGGGATTTCGTGTTCGTCTTCCACTTCAGTCGTTGTTGTAGTTCGTGTATATATTCACGCTGCCAGCGTGATCAGAAATGCTGATGAATTTGCTGCAGTCGAGCGTATCGTTGCAGGTGACTTTCTTTCAAGTTTTCCAAGCTGGGTTCAGGTAGTGCTTTCAGAGGTCTTCCAATGAGGAAGTGCCCTGAGGACAAAGGAAGGTGTCATCAGGAGATGAGGACAAAGGACACAAGGGGCGACTGTTCAAAACGGCCTCCGCTTGTGCGAAAAGTGTGGATATTTCTTCAAAGGTAAGATGTGTATTTCCCATAACTCTTTTAATATGGAATTTTGTAGAGATTTGACTCCGCCTTCCCAGATGCCGCCAAAATGAAGAGCGTGAGCAGGTGAGAGCAAAAAAAAAATATTTTCCTGAGTTGCAAATTCAGCTAAGTCCCTATTATGTAATTTAAGAAAAGCTCCTATTTCTTTAGCATCAGCTACAAAATTACCCCCGTTATCACTAAATATTTCATTTGGTTTGCCAGGATGGGCAATAAATCTGCGTAATGTCATCACAAATGCGTCCTTAGTAAGGTCACAGACCGGTTCCAAATGAACGCACTTATAACGCAAACACACAAATATGCAAAGGTAACATTTGCTCACCCTTGCACCTTTACCTTTCCGATTAATTATGTAAAAAGGTCCAGCGAAAGCTATGCCCACTGAATTAAATGGGAAATCTGCACTCACACGTAGTGATGGCAAATCACCCATTTTAGGACAAAGAGTTTTCCCTCAGACACGACAACATCGCACACAATTGTGAACTATGCGCCGAGCTAACCTTATACCATTTAGCGGCCATACTGATTCCCTTTTCAGCGATACCAACAGCTGCGGGCCAGCACGCATGTGCCGTAAATGTTCTCTTTCAAATGAAAGTTTAGTCAAATGATGGGACGAATCTAGTAGTATTTAGGATGTTTTTTATCAAAACTATATGGTGAAGAACTTATTCGTCCTCCAACTCAAATTAAATTGTTTTCGTCTAAAAAAGGTGACAAAGATAGTAATTTAGATGTATCATTTAAAGGTATATTTTTAGATAACGCTTTGTATTCACTTGGAAAGCATTTAAACTGAAAAACACGGATACAATGAGTCATATAACTCATAAGCGCTGAGAGATAAAACCTGTTTGTTATAAACATTAAAAATCTTTTTACCCATGCAACTATTCTTATAAGCTTGTTAAGTTTGCTATATTAATCAACATCTATTACAGGTTGCAGTGTGTCAGTGTTAAGGTAAGTATTTATTTCATTTTGATCAGACAAGGTTTTTGTAGGTGTAACTAATGAAATTTGTGTTTTATTTTTTGTTTCAGATGCTGATTGCTCTGCTTGCTTCGTCGGTGTGTTAAAGTTGAGGAGAGCGGAGCAGGTAAGACGGTCTTGGGTGAGTATTTAGTTTTATTTATAATCTTAGATGTAGTTTTAGATTTAGATGTATTTCTAGTTTCAGGAACATCATTGATATCAATGTGATCTAAAATTGGCCAATTGTTTTCACTATTCATTAAATAATTTGGACCTGACCACCACAGGTTATGTTTATTATTTGATTCGCATTTGTGGGTTCATGTCCGTGGAAACATATCGCCATGTGTAGGCGTCAGTGAGCTCAGTTATTTCAACCACCCTATTCGCGACAAATGTTTTGATTTTGGTTGGATCACCTTTGAGCCATGCTAGCACTACGCTTGAATCGCACCAATGAACGATTCGTGACGGCTTGTAACGAATAAACTCAAGGACACTTTTACATAGTTTAGCAGCCAAATGCAGCGCAAAGTTCTAATTGCGGTATTCTCATAGGATTTATACGAGCTACCTTAGATTTGGCGGCTAATAGTCGCAACGTGAAGTCACGGTGGTTTTCCGTGCTTCTCATGTACACACATGCTCCGTATGCCTTCTGTGAAGCGTCACTGAAAGAATGAAGTTCTATTAATTTCGGTGAATCACATAACAACTCTCTTCTAGGTATTTGTAATTTTAATAAATAGTTCAAGTTACTCGAAAATTTTAACCATCTTTCCTCAATTTCTTGAGCTGAGCTTGGTCCCAGTCTATTTTTTGTTGCCATAAATTTTAAAGTATTATTTTTGCTGTAATTATACATGGACAGCCCTAAAGGATCAAATATCTTAAACGCATTTGATAATATGCGTCTTTTTTTGTTGTGTTTTCATGATTGTACAGGAAAGTTTAAATTATCCGTTTTTGGCTCCCACCCTAAACCCAGCGTGGTTGACGCTTCACTTATAGTTAACTTGTCTTGAGTATTTAGAGATGAATTTTTATATAGATTTTTTGAATTAGATTTGTATTTGCGTAAATTGAATCAGGCTGACTTTAGAGCGGAGGATTTGGAATTTTGAATGTAAGCTAATTGTTTTTCATCATCACACCAGTGATTAAATCGTCGACATAAAAATCGTTTTGTATTATGTTTTTTTATAGTTTCGTCGCCACTCTCCTCGCCCACCTGCCACAGACAGCGAGTGCTTAAATAACTCGCACTTGTGGTGCCAGAAGCATCGTTCTAATGGGCAAGGACTCATCTTCTCTCCATAGAATGAATAGCAAGTTTTTACAGGATTCATCTACTCTCACTTGTCTGTACATTTTTTCAATGTCCCCAGCAATTAAATATTTATATTGTCGTGCTCTTATGAGTATGGAGAAAAGAGAATCCTGTATCCTCTTACGTATATCTGCCCTCCCAGGAGTGGTCACACATTGGGATCCAGTAGAAAACAAACGCCTCCTTCAGTCCATTTCACACATACATTTTATTCAATATTATATTCAACTCCTTGATAAAAAGACTATATCTTTACTACAAATATAACGAATCAAAATTACAGCTTGCTCTGAACGATTCTCAAAAAACGAGTGGCATAAAATTTTCTTCATGACATAAGTCAAAACACTAATCGCTCCAAGTTTGAAAAAACTTGCTTTTAAAAACATAAACTAAAATCATAGACAATTAGAATTCATAATCTGGGCCCACCATAAGAATGTCGTTGACAGATATACCCGAGGAAGTGGGGATGGATCCATCAAAACCACACGGACCTTCGTTGATTCGTTATTGTTTTTAAATACAGCATGGTGGCTTAAGAAGTATGAGGGAAATGGTTTATTTTTAGGTGCTACAGACATGTGTCTCTCTAGTGAGCTCTTCATATTCTTTCAAAAACTAAACGTATTATGTTTTAAGGGTAGGATTTTTAATAAAACGTGATTCTAAACAATTTTTTTTTTTGCAGTATTCAGGATTCACCCAAGTTGCTTGAAGAACTGTTTAGAGGTAATTTAACATTAAATAGTAATATTATAGGCACTTACCTTAGATTCCTGCGGTAGACTCCTGGGGGTCGATCAATATCGTGCCGTGAGGTTAGGGATAGGAGAATATATATATAATAAAGGACAATGATTGGATAGGGACCACCAACGCGTTCTGGGCCGGGTCAAAATCGTTGACAGCCCACCGACACGGTGTTGCAAGTAAATACCAAAAAACGGGACGAAACACCAAGCTTCCTTCTAATTGTCAGATGATACTTCAAGATTGGAATTGTGCGTGCTGCGTCTCCTTTAAGATACGACATTAAATAATGAAATTTATGTACCGGCGATATTTGCTTATTACGATCAACTAAGCTCAAAAAAGAGTCTCGGAACTCAAGCCACTTAAAATATGCACCGTCAAACTTTTGCAGTGGCAAGCATCTTCATTTTGTCCCGCTCCTGAAGCTCTAATGCCAAGTTCCCACTATTTAGGACTTTAATCTGAATTTGCAACTCGTCAAACCTAGCTGATAATGGTTCAAATCTACCAAACTTAATCTTTAATTCAGCTATTTCCTCATTAGTTAATGAATCCGAAGATAACAATTTATCCAAAAAGTTTTAAACTTGGTAATTTGACCTTTAATTGAGCTACGCCTGACAGTCAATTCGGCTCAGTTTTCATTTGACTGACGTCGAGTTAGGGGTTGATATTTTTTTACAGAAAGGTTACATTATTATTAGCACACATGCAAAGTTTCAATATGTGACGCGCAGTTTTTGAGAAAAAAATATTGAAAATTAATTATTTTTGCAATATTTACGTCAAAGGAGTCAAAGGAAAGTCGTACCGTCAATTCAGGTAATTTCTTTAAATCGGATTCTTGCGACATTTTTTTAAATTACAATTTAGTCAAAGCTATATATGTATAGCATAAAATGATTGCACAAGTGGAAGGCACGTTTTAGGATAGCTGATGGTATGATTTAGAACATAGGAAGTTAGGTAAGAAAGAGGAAGGAAGGGCACTTATGATGATACTGTTCACATGAATTTTCTGTAACTGATTTTTCTGCAACTGCCTTTACTTCCGTACACCTGTGTCGCTGCTTTAGCTGCAACGATGCTTAGGCTTCAGGATGTTCGTTGGGTTCAGCTTTACGACGGGAACTCGGCCTTTTGTGGTCTCAATCACGCCACGTCGACGACGAACCAATTTTTGAAAGGTGAACGGCAGATTTTGTACGCATACTTTTTATGTTGTTCGGTTATAGAATTTGTACCTCTTAATAAGGCAACCAAGCCATTTATTTTCATGTAAGTTTACTATTTTTAGAACTTCGGATTTATTATTAATATCAATAAAAAGATTTTATAAATAAACGTAATAAAATTGTATCCTAAACGCAATAATGTTTTTACAAGTTGTCTTAAGTAAAATAACACAAATATTGAAATGATAATTAATTATTTAGAAATAGAAATAACATTAAATATAATCAAACTCATCATTATAAAACTGTTGCAGTCCGCTGCTGGACATAGGTATCTCCTAATGCACCGAGTAGGTACGTTCTTCATCTCAATCTACCTAGGTACTTAATGGTAAGTAAAACACTACAAAGATAGCAACAAACAATTTAGAACATTTACTTTACACATTATGTAACAATATGTAACATTTACCTATCTATATGTAACAATCTATATTGGTACTCTAGTACATAACCTTAAAAAACAAAACGGGTTATGGAAATGTATCCTATCATGTATCATGATTTTTAGTTCGCTTTTAAAGCAGTCGGGTTTTTTGATTTTTTTAATTAACTTTTTTTAAATATAACTTTTTAGTTATTTATTTTTTTAGAATTAGGTAAATTTAAACATACAAGTGATTTGAAATATATATAATATATTTGATATATTTTTTAAATCACCTGATAAAACCCTTTATTTTGATACCCCACACGATGGGTTTGGAAGAAAAAAAAAACATTTACCTAGTGCTCCACAAAATGGCACCCAAAAGCCGCCATTTTTTTATTTTGCAATTCTAATTTAGCCAGTGATACTCGCAGGGTTAAGACCAATCGATTGACGTAAGAATCATCAAATCGGCCAACGCGTTTCGTCTCTAGAAAGCCACATAGGAACAAACATACGTACATACATAGACTGATAAACAGATTACCCTCCTTCGGTAGTCGGGTAAATAGGGAATTCTCGTCTCCACGCCTCCTAATATTCCGAGCTCGTAAGTTCGCCTGAGTAACCTTGGCTCTAAAAACACTCTAGGGGTAGGACAGACTCGTACCAGTTGGAGTCGGGGTCAATCAATTTAATTCTTTGACTTTAGTTGAACCTGACCTATTTCATTTGTTATCTGCCTTATGTACTGTTAAAATAAAACAAATTAAATACTAATGAATAAATTTATATAAAATAAAATGTTACCGAACGTATGACAACTTAAAAGTAGGTAAAACGAAACGTTCAATAGCCAGAATTCTATATAATATGTGGTAGGTAGGTATTGACCTAATTATTGCAATAAGAATTAATTTTCAATATTCTTTTTCTCAAAAACTGCGCGTCGCATATTGAAACTTTGCATGTGTGCTAATAATAATGTAACCTTTTTGTAAAAAAATATCAACCCCTAACTCGACGTTAGTCAAAGGAAAACAGCCGAATTGACTGTCAGGCGTAGCTCAATTAAAGGTCAAATTACCAAGTTTAAAAACTTTTTGGATAAATTGTTGTCTTCGGATTCATTAACTAATGAGGAAATAGACAAAGACCTTATACTTCTTAGTACTAGACTGTGCACTATGACGCAAAAACCGGTCCACATGAGAAGGCTCCCGTTGGTAGTGTCTCTTTCTAATGAGGTGACCATGACCAAACAGAACACGGAACAAATTGATTGTAAAAACGATAATTTAAGTATCCCGACATATTGATGCTACCTAACTGCGCTACCTAAACCTACCTAATTTATAGATAATAAAAAAAAATGTGTTTCTATTTTTTGGTATCTACATCACTAACCGTATGGTGTCGGGCGTAAAGAATTTCACCATCCCATGTTTGCCCGTGGTTGTCGTAGGCGATTATGGGAAAAACCAGAGAATACGCAGCAGCATTCTCTGTGCATTTGTAACAACCATACTGTGATCGCCAACCCGCCTGCAAAGCACTCCCCATGAATAGCACAAATAAAACATAGCCTCAATTGCCCGGCAGCCTGTACCCTCGACTACGGTAGCGGTTGAGGTTACGGTATGGCAAGAGGTGCTAAGAATCCCGGACGAGATCAGGCTACCCCAACAAATACCGACGACTGGACCTGGCAACGTACAACACGCGCACACTCCGGACCGACGAAAAAATCACCGAAGTCGAAGAGGAATTGAGCAGTTTACGATGGAGTATTAAAGGGTTATCTGAAGTTCGAAGAGAGGGGGAGGACTCAATAATCCTCAAATCCCAAGTCTCCTCAAGTCTCATTCTTCAATACCATCTTATAGATAGGAACAAAAAGCTCTCTGATCTTACTCTCAAGCTCATGAAGGAGAGGCGTTAGATAACCCTGCAGTTTTCAGACGGTGCTTTGAAATACCGGCAGCTAAATATACCTCAAAGGATCTTTATGATTTCACTTATTGTCCAGTTGCGTAGACAGTTTCACTCGAACAAAGTCCGCCAAATATTCCGTAAATCACCATCCTACATTTAGTATTAACAGGCCCAAACATTTAAAAGTACTCTTACTCAGTATTAATGAATATTTTTTTAAATACAACGAATTGATTAATTAAAGGAACTGTAGAAATATTTAAATACGTTTCTAGAAATATTTAAATACGTGTCAAAGTCTATGAATTGTTCGTTTTAGTATAACACTAAAATAAAAATATAAAATTTTCTACCATTTCTACCAAACCCAATGATTAGTTGAGCTAGCAAGAGGTCAGACAAGGACACACTATCAGCGGAAACCCTCTCGCCAGGACCGCTTTTGGTTAGCTACCGCTTATAAGGAAATAGCTAACCTAGGTGTATGATAATAGATTTCATTTTAGCTAAACAAAAAGATTTGGTATACAGTCTAGTAGTAAGAAATACGTATAATGTCTTTGGAAATAGCTTAGCGAAATGAAATGAAATACAAAATGACAGAGTGGTTATGAATGCCTCACACTTGAGGGACAAATAAGGAAGCTAGCAACACTGATGTCATTCACAATAAGAACATATAGAAATTAAGCCCATGTAGGTAATCTTACGAGTATATAAGAACGGATTCCAGCTGACGACATAATTTGGAAGGAATCGAGATGCTAATAAAAAAAAAAAATCCGACTGCTTAAGATGCGAACTAAAAAGACGTAAACAAGAAGAAAATCATGCTCTGCAGTCTGAGGATACATCTGATTTTGGTCAGCCAGCTCGCGAATATGGATCCTCCGACTACACAGCATGATTTACTTTAAAAATGAAAACACCTCTTTAGCATCTGAATTACCCTATAAATGGCAGAAAAGAAATGTCACTTTGCATAGAAAACTTGCTATGTCTATTATTTGTAGAACTGAGATAGAAGTGGTAACTTTAGAGAACGCACTGTACCTCGGACAGCACGCTAAGCCGTCTCGTTTGTCCTGGAAGTCTTTTGAAGATGTTTGACCTCTTTGAAAGTATAACATCCAGTGGTACTAAGAAGTTTCGTGTTATCCAGTACTTGTGTTGTGGATGTCAGATAGACGGTCGCTCTATTTAAAAATGTGGCACTCAGCTGAGTCATGTTAGCCCGAAAGTCAACCCCAGCATAGTTGGGAAATGACTAGGCCTAGTCGGTATTGGAAGAAGTGTTTCTTTCAGGCAAAATTCTCCGGGGGGCGGTTAAGACATCTGGGGAGACGGAGTAAATAAAGGAAACAAAGTAGTATTTAAAATCAATTGCAATTAATATTAATATTTTAATGAATAAAAGATGCTATAAGCTGAACCAAAATTGTCAAAGTAACATTGTAAAAAGCCAGGAAGAATAATATTCTTTACAAAAATCTTATTCTTCGTGGCTTTTTTCTTGCGTACACATAAAGATAAGGACACAGCTATAATTTTCATTCTACAAATTTCGCGACTGTTTAGAGTGATGGCATAAGGGATGGCGATATTCTCGAAAGTGTGTCGTTTTTTCTAGGCGCTATTCTGGTTTCTGATTGGCTACTTTAATATGTCATGCAATACTCAATTCCTGATTGGCTGATTGAGTATCACATCACGTCAATAAAGGGTTTCCAGCTCTAAAATGATACCAGGTTTAAATAATTTGCCAACTTGTAGGGATATTCATCGCGAATATACGTATATCTGCTGTAGACGCGCGATAGTGAGCGAGCGGCAACCTATTGCTATTGATTAAGTTCCAAACGCCCCGAGGGGGGCAGTAAGACTACTCTACGGCTTAGCCCCCCGGAGTATTACCTGAAAGAAACACTGATTGGAAGTATTGAAATGCTACAAATTATCGTTAAAAAGAATCCAAAAGTTTTGAAACCTGGGGCCTTACGCTGATGTATCTAAAATAGTATAGTTCCACTGTGAAAGAGAGGCGGAACTATACAGGACAAAGAGCACTATTCCTTTTTACCCGACTGCAAGGAAAGGGTTACGTTTTTCGCGCGTATCTTGTATGTTTGCATGTATGTAATATTCTTTATTACCTCATATCTTTCAAACCGCTAAACGGATTCGCCCGAGTAAATGTCGAAAATAATATCAAGGGAACTTATTCCCGGGACAAAAAGTATCCTATGTGCTATTCCTGATTATAATCTATCTTTGTGCCAAATTTCATCCAGATCCGTCCAGCCGTTTGAGCGTGAAGAAGTAACAAACATTCAAACATTATAATATTAGTGATGTGAAGACATCGTTAGATATGTCTTGACCGCTCAAGTGTTCTTAGATAGGTGAAATAAAAAAAAATAAACATGGCGGTTCTTTGGCCGTTGCAGCCGGTCTAGGGGGTATCCAAATGAAAGGTTTTAAGAGGTGATTACAAAAATATACACCACTGGCTGACCCCCGCGGCTTCGCTCCCGTCAACTGGCTATCTACCAACCTACCACCTACCTATCTACCCACCTTAGCTACCAACCTACATACCTGCCCTACCGATCAACCTACCTACCCTACCCTATTCTACATACATAGCTATCCTATCCTACATACCCTACTTAACATACCCTGCCTACCAATTTGTTAAACTATTTATTTGAATAAGAATTAATACAACACTACGAATGTAACCAACTTGTGTTTCTACCGGCCGGCGATTTAATTAAATTTATGAACGAAAAGCCGCTATTGTGACTTAACTATTATAGTGAGATAAATTCGCTTGCAGTCTTTTTTAACCGACTTACCAAAAAGGAGGAGGTTCTATGTTCGACTTCGTGGATGTTTTTTGTGTATGTTCACCGATATCTCCGTCAATTGTGGACCGATTTTGAAAATTCGTTTTTTGATCCCATTTTAATTTTGTGAAGATCTGATGAAGGACCTCGGAGATATACAACAGAACTCTTCAATAAATGACGGCAAATCTCTCGGGGTTGCTGCAATCGCATGTCTGTTTATTGTTTATACTATTTCATAACATAACATCACGCCATTACGCTCTAAAGGGGTACGCAGATGTGTACAGTTCACCTTGGTACACTCTCATTTCACCGGTTATGTTCAGTTTCATGATATTCGGGTAATCTATTCTGGCATTATAGGTACCTTACTTAACAACTTGCGAAGACTACCTATGAAGTAGACCTATACAAACAAAAGAAGAATTTTCCAATTCGGTCCAGACGTCTTTGAGTAAAACGGGCAATATACAAAAATAAAAACTGAGGAATTGAGAACCTCCTCCTTGTTTGTAGTCGGTTAATAAATAACCAAATCGGGTCAGCTGGTCACAAGGGATGTGCTTATAAACGAACAACATTAAATTTTCTGTATAGCTACTTCACGCGGCTCTACCCGCGTGAAACTCGAAATTATCCCTATTATCTATATAAAAAACCGGCCAAGTGCGTGACGGACTTCGCACAATTAAATTTCTGTACCAAACCGCAAAATTAAGTTGGTTGTAATAGGGTATTTTAGAGAAAATCTGATTTATCAAATTATTGGTATTTGTTAGTAAAATATACTTAACTAGAGGACGCCTCGCGGTTTCACCCGCGTAGTTCCCGTTCCCGTGGGAATACAGGGATAAAATGTAGCTTATGTCACCCCCGGGTGAAAAATTCTTCAGAACAAAATTAAAAAAAAAAAAAACTGACATTAGTGACTTCTCATTCCTTTGTTTTCCATTTTTTTTTTAAACAAAACCTTATTTAATTATCTACTCAACGAGCTCTAAACAACAATACCCCATTCGATGGGGTAGCTCAAAAACAATTTTTCATGGCCTCCTTTAGCTGTATGGCCCTTAAAAACATTAAAAATCTTTTTTTCATCCCATCTTGGAAAGAGTATTTTTGCTCTTCGATATCTACTCAGATAAGATTTAGATTAAGATTTAGATTTTTTTAAACGGCTTTTGCACTCGTAAAAGCCGTTTTTATCCGCTAAAGGATAAAATAAATTTAATTTAGAACATCCTGTGCACTAAGTTTGTGAATTCAAAACATCATTAAACCTATCTACTTCTACCTCCATTGTGCCTAATTTATCATACAACCTTTATTAATTTGTTGAAAACTTAGACTCGGAACCTTCGTGGTGTACTCTTTATTTAATTTGCTTTGCGCGTGCCATTTTCTGTTCACTTCATATTCTTAAAACCTTAGGTTAAAAACAAAAAACTTGAAAACAAGTGAAAAACCTAAAATAAAAGAGAAAAGTCTAGCGACGAGGAAGTATGAGAATGAAATAATATTACTGTCAATTTTAATCATCACTGTACGCAACAAGATAAGTCAAATGCAAAAAGAGTTATCTATCCTAGAAGTTTAACCAACGGGATTTTTTTTCCTCTTGGTCAAATCAGTTTGACAAGATAGTTTGACCACGAGGAAGCACCGTGACGACCACAGAATTGACTGAAACTGTTAATAATGCGCAAATGAGCTTTCTCCTTCAACAATCACGCGAGAAGTATTTGAAACAGGACGATATGTTTAACACGTGGCGACTAGCTAAAGGAGCCAAAACTTTCTCAGAAAACGTTTTACTGCCATATTTTAGTAAATTATCGGAGACCAAAAAATCAACTCTCTATGGAGTACGTATTCAATGCTAAAAGCAACAATAAAGATGACAAAAGACATACATATATGCTAAATTAGTGGCATTTTTAAAAAGAGCCTCATCTGGTCATCAACCAAAAAAATCGAAGATTTTCACAGCATATTAAATTGAAAAGTTTCTTAACGAAGCACCTAATTCCGTATATTTGGCGGAAAACGGAAATCAGTATTCGTATTTTTCTACAATATCGCAACGGAAAGTGTGTTAGAGAGCCTATGGGTGCTAATAAAATTGGCAATATCCCACAAGAAATAGCAACATTTCTTGAACTTCCAGTACGCCTGTTGTACACGGGTCATTGTTTCCGATGACCTTCAGCCACACTTTTAGCCGATTCAGGAGCTGATCTCCTGTCCCTTAAGCGCCATGGAGGCTGGAAGTCCAATGCGGTTGTAGAGGGATACACAGAGGATTCCATTTAAAATAAATCTAAAATATGTAAAGGCATCGTATGAGGCATTACTCTAATAGAGCCTCAGTCAGATCCTTGGACTGGCCCTTGTCCGTGAACGAAACACCTACCCATCGCCCTCTCTTGTCACCATTTACGTCAAGGGAATCCGATGAATCGGTACAACTATTAAGTATGACAGATAGTTTACCGAAAAACAGTACACAAATCACTAACACCAACATTACAGTACCTAAGAAATATATAAAACTCCACTTAAGTAACTGTAGCAATGTTACTTAATTTTTTTCTTAATTATACCTAAGTATTATCTACACTTAATACGTAATATACATAATACTTAGTAATATTATAAAGATGAAAGATTTGTATTTTTGTATGTAACGAATAAACTTAATAACTACTGGACCCATTTTAAACATTCTTTGACCGTTGGGCAGCTACACTATCCCCGGGTGACATAGGCTACTTTTTATCCCTGTATTCCCACGGGAACGGGAACAACGCGGGTGAAACCGCAAGGCGTCCGCTAGTTTATTATAATTTAAAGATTACCTATCATAATGTCGTAGTTAATGCCTAAACTGAAATAAAAGTATCTTGTGATTGTTAATGTTTTTTTTTTGCATTGAGACATTTCCTCTCTGGGTGGTGGAATGAAAAGTTACGTGTTGCACTCGAGTGCAAAGATTTTTCACCTCGTGCGCTTTTGATTCCCTCGCTGACGCTCAGGATTCTAATTGTTTAATCTCTCAATGCGCTCGTTATTTGATTTTTGAATCCTTCGCTTGATCGGTCATCAAAATTGAGCACGCGGTTAAAAAAGCGACTTTGCACTCTTGTCTAACATATAACTATTATTAATTTGTGTGGCTTTGAGTCAACAAGATGCTTATACTGTGAAAATTTGAACAGACGAACTCGTGACGTGAGTGAGAGCATTAGGGCTCGTTTGGACCCTTTGGGTACCGAACCCTAAAAAGTAAACGTGGTGTTAATTAGGTTATAAACTATCTGTGTACCAAATTCCATTCAAATTCATACAGTAGTTTTTGCGTGAAAGAGTAACAAACATTTATCCATCCATACACATAAACTGTATGACCTTTTCCTGGTGGTGCGACGCAATTTAAATTGCATCGATATGCTATATCGCGCACTTATTTTGTATGAAAAATTCAAGTGCGTATCGGTCGAATTGCGTCCCATTGCGTCCATGTGAACATACTTGCAATTTCACTTAGTCTAAATCGCTTATCAGTGTGATATTAATCGAATTGCATCGCGCCATCAGGAAAGGGCCTTACATTTGTAAATAATATTAGTAGGATATAAATAGCACAATTTGAAACACAAAGTCGCGGTATTTAGGTATTCGCGATAAACACCACAAAACCGCAAATAATGAGAAAAAACCAGTATTTTAGTCATATTATTATCCATGTTATGAACGCCAACACTTTTAATGAGCACCTGGTGAGATTAATCTAATTAGCCGGTCCCCGTTCGTCTAGTTTCCCGTTTTTATCTCTAGAACTAAATTAAAATAACTATTCCGTAATATTGCAAAACCTTCCTTATTATTAGGGATCCAAGCGTCCAAATGAAAAACTGTCTATCTGTCCACAGCTAATTTGCTGCGAATCTACTAGACCGATCTTTTTTTTTGGCGTGTCCATGGCAAAATGAAAAGTTACAATAATAAGGTTTCGCTTAAAATTTAGCCAAGGTTTTGTTGATAAAAGAAGAGTAAGTTGATATTTGTGTCACCTAATTTAAACTTCTGACATCCAAACACGGATGCGTAACAAAAATAAATACAATTTGAATAGGGGACACTTTGAATGGAAACAGAAAATAAAAAAGTTTTTCAAACTGTAGGGTGTGACATATTGAACGAAAGGGCTTATTGTGACGGTTTCGTAATTTTATAATTAAACATTCTAATCATTCTTAAAAGAAAATCGATGAAAATGTGCAACCCCCGTATCTCCAAAGCGAATAGTTCTTCACTTATAAATTACAGGCAAATCTATAAGAAGTTTTAAGTTTTAAATAAAAATGTAAAAAAATATATTTATAATGATTCGTTCGGAACTCTCTGCACGCGACTCGCACTTGTATTTTTTGTTATTTTCCTTAATGATACTCTAAAAATAGAAACTAGTATTGTATGAGTTGGAATTGTTAATGTGTATGATTGTAAAAGCTACAAAATGCAGATCCGCTTTAGAAAATTATTTTACTGACAGAAAGCTATAGTAACACTGGATACCACCTTGTATCTGTGTGTGCACGGTGCGCGTGCAAATAACCACAACTCACGGGAGAAAAGCCGTGAGAAAATCTAGTAATTGATATAAAAATAGTAATATTTACTCAAAAATCTAAGATTAATGCAGATTGTCCTTTTAGATTTGAACATTTTAATACATCCGTTTGTTTTCGGGTTCATTTTAAACTAACCTGTTTCAATCTGCCTGCCCTTTTGGTATCGTTGAAAGGCCATTTATTTGTATAATTAAATATCTCGACTATCATCCCAGGTTTCTACTTAATGCGACATCTACAATTATTAACGCTGGTGCCTGCTACTTCGTCTGCGTAGAATAAATTGGTTCAATTAGCCTATGTATCTCTTCAAGGTTTAATCTTTTTTACCCGACTGCCGAAGGAGTGTAATGTGTTTATCAGTCTATGTATGTATGTATGTTTGTTCCTATGTGGCGTTCTATAGACCAAACGCGTTGGCCGATTTACCTCAATCGATTCGTCTTAATCCTGCGAGTGTCACTGGCTACATAAAAATTGGAAAAGAAAAAATGGCGGATTTAGGGCGCCATTTTGAGGGGAAAAAAAAATGTTTTCTTCCAAACCCATCGTGTGGGGTATCAAAATAAAGGGTTTTAAGAGTTGATTTAAAAAATATATGACACTTATATGTTTAAATGTACATAATTTAAAAGAAAATAACTAAAAAGTTGTAAATAAAAAAGTTAATAAAAAAATAAAAAAACCGACCTTTATTTTTTAAATTATTTTTTTTGTCTTACTATACCAATTTTTAAAACATGTAGGCAATATCTAAGTATTGATAAATGATAAATGTTTTTATTTCTGTAAGTTGGTTTGTACAAACACTATTTTTACCTGACTACTCTGAGAAGAATTATTACAGTTAAAATGTATTTAAGTAAATAGTTTAATAAATGAGGCGATGTAGATAATAACTGCAGCTTAACTAACACTTTTCTAAACAACCTCCTTGGTATTTCCATCCTCTATGTAAATGCAGTCGTTCAGTAACTTTACTATTGATATAATTATTTACATAAAATTGGACAAAACACATTCGTTTTCCTCATCCTAAGATATAACTCGAATAAATATGAATTTAATGCCGCGGTGTATATTCAGTAAAAGTTTTGAGGATATGTTTCCCTCCAAGGACCAATCAATCTCTAGAAATACCTCGTTATTATCATATCAGCCGAAAGACGTCCACTGCTGGACTAAGGCCTCCCCCAAGGGTCATCACATTGATCAGTCCCGTGCGTCTCGCATCCAGCGGATCTACGCAACCTTCACCAGGTCATCGGTCCACCTGGTGGGAGGCCTTCCAACGCAACATCTTCCGGTTCACGGTCGCACCACCAGAACCTTTCTGCCCCATCGGCCATCCGTTCTGCGAGCAATGTGCTCTGCCTACTGCCACATAACTTTGGCATTTCTTCATGCTATGTCGGTAACCCTGGTTCTCTTGCGGATCTTTACATTTCTGATTCGATCACGCAAAGAAACGCCGAGCATAGCCCTCTCCATTGCCCTCTGGGTGACTGTAAGCTTTCTGTTGAGGTGCATTGTGAGCGACCGCGTCTCAGAGCCATATTTCATCACCGGCATCACACACTGGTCGTAGACTTACATATTGAGACACTGGTAAGTTGGAAGAGAAGATACCGCATACTATAAATACCTAAATTCATAAAAAAATGTTATATGGGATAATACTATTTTTGCGCGGGTAAAACCTAGTACTTAATTAAAATTAATATTTTTTTCCTATTACAATCAGGAAAAAACCCATACGAAGCTGCTTATCTCCAATGTACTCCAACAGGTAAAAGTAACGAAGCTCCTGCCATGTAGCTGCCTATTTATAGCGCCGTGTTTCCATAAAACTAACAGTTCACTTTTATATTGAACGAGCGTTCACCGAGAGTATTTGTCTAGAAAACAAGATGAACACGCGTGTGTTCGCACTGTTAGCTCTACAAGTGGGTCTGTCCTACGGTTTCTCATGGGGTAAGTCTCGTGAATAATATTATAATCAGTGCTGTTTGATTTTATTTTGGCGTGCCTCAGTAACAATCAGTCGTCTAGATGGCGGCGTACTGATCATCAACGTAGTTCTTTGGGCCTTCTACATTTGTCAGGTCACACTCACCATCAAAAAAATTTATACGTGAGGAAATAAGTGCAAGCATCTTGTTATTATCCTGAATCCTGCAGTGGATTGTCATATTAGTGAGAAAGCAGCCCTGAGCCCGAATCTAGCTTTCATTGTTATTAGACAAAATACTAAGCTTTAAGTTATAGTTTACCAATGAATGATACATATCAATATCTACAAAACATAAACTTGGTACACCACACTTTATCCTGTCCTGTCGAGTTGTTTGATTTGAACAATCAAACAACTTGAATGTACATTAAATACTGAGTACGCTGTAGTTACTTGTAATTGAGTGTGCATGACAGGATAAAGTTCAAAATCTTCAAAATTCAGCTGTTAAGAAAAAGTTTTATTGTTTATCACTCATGGTGCAGTTAATAATTTAAATTTTGATAATTGTACTTATCGCATATACTTAATGCTTAATATACTTAGGTATACTACTTATAATATAATATTATAAAAGCGAAAGTAACTCCGTCTGTCTGTTATTTTTTACAATAAGACGAGTATAAAGAGTATAATGGAGTTAAATAAATACTTTTTACGCAAGCAAAGCCACGGGCAGAAGCTAGCCATTTAAAATATAAAAAGAAAAAAAAAATGTAATGTGTTTAAGATAAATGTAATAATTTAAATAAAAATTATACGTGAAATGATCAAAATTATATTTTAATACAGAAGTAAAATAGAGATTAGAATTGAATTAGTAAGGTTATAAAACAAAGTTTTCTACTCGATTGTGAATAAAATATAAAATGAAATGAATTTCACAATTGGAATTATTATACATACATAATAACGATCAAGAATAAACTGAAAAGAAGGTTAAAATTACGATTAATAAAAAATTAAATATAATAAATATAAAAAGTTAAATGGTTTTGTTTACAGCATGATTTTCTTCTTGTTAACGTCTTTTTAATTCGCTTCTAAAGCAGTCGGTTTTTTTTATATTTTTAAATTAACTTTTTTATATTTAACTACACACACTATCAAAATTAGCGAAACAAAATGAAAACGACGATTTTTTTTTAATACTGATTTTTTTTTGTCTTTTGAGAACTTGTTTATTTTAGTGAAATCAGATACAACTTTTTATAAAAAGCTTGTCCCTTTTACTCTTATACCTTTCACTCACACCTATGGATACGTTCGTTACACTAAAAACTCATTCCACATATATTAGGACAGGATTCCTTAATTAAAAATACGCCTTTTGAAATAAAAATGTGATCATATTTAATACATTTTGTGTGAAAACTGCACATTGTTGATTTTCGAAGGTTACTAAGGAAAGTTAATTAAAAAAACATTTGATAATAAAATTAATATCGAGTGTTTTCTCAAAATTCTTTAAATGAAGTTTTCACCCGCCTAGACAATAGACATGTTGAGAATAATGGTATATAAACATATCCTACTGAAATCCAATATTGTTTCTCTAACATATGCCACAGAAGTTTAACATTTTTACAGATTATGTTGTTCTTGTTCTCGATAAAACATATAATACAGACTGCATTATATGTTTTATGGAGACAATTCTATTTAAATGATTTCCACACTAATCACTAAATAATATTTTACTCCAATAGTCCGTTGGCAAAGTCAATGTTTTCTAGCAATAGTTATACTGTTTCCAGTAGACGAGATTGAAGTGGCGGTTTTATTATAAAACAAAAGAATAACACCCTGTATCTAACGATAAAATAAAGTTTTATGATATTTTTTCTTGTTCCGCTAGTTTTGCCAGTGTGCGTATAGCGATTTAGTTACCATTATTTATTACTTTTTAGGGTTCCGTAAAAACAGGATCCTATTACTAAGACTCCACTGTCTGTCTGTCGGTCTGTCTGTCTGTAGTAATCGATAGAAATCTAAATTTGTTTTAGTGATTCGAAAAATTGAATAACAACATTTTTTTTTTATAAATATTGAAATTATTGAATTATGTGACTAATTTACTAACAGTTGAGTTACTAACATTTATGGATCTTAGTCTAATTGAGAAATTCTTTTTTCTTTTTTTTGTAATCTTTTGATTTTTTTTCCTGTATCATGGGTGCGTTTACAAACATTAACTCACATACACAACACCCAGAGCCGGAACAAGCATCAATAGGTCATACAAATATTTGTTCCGTGTGGGGATCGAACCCGTGACACGCAGCGCAGCAATCAATCGCTCAACCACTGCGCCAACCGTGCGCTCAAATGCCTTGTGTAAAAGATTCGCTGTTAAATTTAAAAACTCCCCACACGTTTTTATTGCATGCTACATAATTTATCTTTAGTAGACGCACTTCTATCGCAATCTATTGTCATAATTTGACACGATATCTTGCAAAAACACCCGAATTAAACAGTAAAGCGCCCATAACTTTTGAACGGCTGAACCTATTTTCAATAAACATAGCTAAGAACACTCTTGATAAAGACTAAATCAAAATCGCTTCATTCGTTTAGGAGCTACGATGCCACAGATAGATACAAAAATACACACATACACAAATAGACAGGTACATACGTCAAACTTATAACACTCCCCCTTTTCCTTCGAGGGTTAAAATCAGGATAGTACATAATATCATACCAACCTATCGTATACAACTCTGTTGGTCTCACCGCGTCATCGCGACAGCTGAGCGCGGGTTTGATTTCTAGGTCAGGAAATGTGATATCGGGTTTTCTATTAGGAATTTCTCTCTAGCAACCTGGAGTTTAGAAGTGGTCGGTGTAACATATCCGTGCCTCGTCGTGTTGGAACAAAGATTTGCACCTGTGTTTGCGCTCACACTTGTGCGCTATAATATCACCCGCACCAATGGCTGGTCTCTAATTCTGATCGGGATGATTGCTTATCAATCAATATATATATAATTAAAATGTAACTGATCTCTGTCTGAACATGGAAGATATATGAGAAAAACTATTGTCGGGGCCCTTATCAACGCTGTTGTACCCAAATATCTTAAATGATCGTTAAAATTATTGTGTATTTGTCTGTGCGTCTTAAAAATGGCTTACCCGATTTAAGTGCGATTTTCACTAACGTATCGTAATAAGCTTCACTTAAAATTTATTCTTTGTTTTGATTAATTTAGTTCATAAATAAATAAGTTATGTCAATTTAAATAATCACGTCGGAACATTTATTCGATAAAAATATGCTTAGTATAAAACAACTGTTGTTACTGGTACTATAATATATTATGGTCTGTAAAATGATGATGATTGAAAATTATCTCTTATCGTATCCATTCTCTATACTACCCTGCACAATCCTACTTCTCCTCAATATCTTTGCGAACGGTTTGAGTACCTCGTCCCGAGGGGTAAACCTTGTCGCACGTCACTTCGCTTCTTCTTCGAATTCCATTAAACACTTCCAGCCACTATGATGGCCCCTTCTCTGTTACTGCAGTGCACCTCTGGAACACTCTCCCACACTCCCTATGCAATAGCCCTTCTCTCGATGTCGTCAAGAGGAAAATTAACGAGCATTTTCTTTCAACGCAGTAAATAATATTAGTAGATATATATATACATATATTTATATTTATGAACGTATTTATTTTATGTATGGTATGTATTATTATATATTTACTGGTTAACTGAACTTACCTGTAAGTGAACTTCAACCAAAATTAGTACGTTCTACATTGTACAGCATTGCCACACAGTTCAAAGACAAAAAAAAAAAGATCGTTTGATAGTCTATGGCAGAGCCATAGTCTATGTCATCTGTCAACAGTCGCGTCATTCGTTTTAGAGTTCATGCCATTCCACAATATTTCAGGGTAAAGGTATAGCATATGTATATAATACATGGATAGGGAGGGTGTTAAATCTCTTAACTTAACTGAACTTACAGGTAAGTTCAGTTAACCATAAATTATACTTTAATCGTGCATGCTCAAGATTTAATACACATTGTAGATGTTTAGAGTATATTAATTGTGGAATGGAAAAGCCGGCTGTTCAGGTTCACATGTAAATAATTTGGTATTAGTTTTAAAAATAAAAAAAGGTCTGTCTGGCCAGTTACCAAGAAGAAGGTATTAAAGATAGGTATCTACAAAGATACATTTGATAACAATAATCTTTTCTAAATTAACTTATTTAATAAGATATATATTATGCCATCAGTAACTACTAGAGGAGTTGGGTCGAGATAGCTGTTCCACTGCAGGTTGACCAGCCTGACGCGCGCTGTTAGGGATGTATCGGAAGACTAGTCGCGGAGGGTAGCGGGATCCGAGGCACGGTGCGCCGCTGGCCGACCGCAGGTACTCGTAGTTGGGGGCCCAAGTAGTGTGTGTGTAGTGCCACACACGAAAGGCTGCCCCGACAACTGTCAATAAATCCCGAAATGCACCATCGTGCTGGTTGGCGACCAGATCGGGAGGGCCTGATGGACATTCCGGGGGGGCTCGGGCGTCCCCGCAGTCTCCGGACTAGTACCCCAATGATGCTGTCCTTTCAGTGCGTGTCTGAAGGTTAGCAGCGTGGAACCTCGTCTCACTTCCAACTCCTCTCCTCCGTTCACTCATATAAAACATGAATGATGTCAAGGAAAAAGAATAATAGTTTTAAACAGCGGCTGCACCCCCTCCCCCACAAAGTGCACCTCACCAACATTAGGTGTCAAATCTCAAATCTCTCTGCAGTCCATTACCACCTGGAGACTGAGATACCAACGCTGTTTTTCCTTACGGAGACGCAGATAGCGAGTCCGTCAGACGTGTCGTACCTGTCTTACCCAGGGTTCACCCTGGAGCACAATTTTAGACCACGGGCAGGCGTATGTACGAGTATGTACGCCCGTGACGATCTTTGCTGTCGGCGTCTCCGAGACCTTGAGGATTCAAGATTCACAACGGTCTGGGTTCTGGTGGACACAGGTCTAGATAAATTTATCTACGCCTGTGTCTACCGTTCGCACAGTGGAGATCAGGAGGCAACCAGGCTCACAGAGTACCTCAGTGAGGCGGCTGATGCAGCACAGCAGCGGTACCCTTCTGCCCAATTAGTGTTACTGGGGGACTTTAATGCCCACCACCAGGAGTGGCTCTTCCCATACCAGTGCACTGATCATGCTGGACGGGAGATGCGTAAGCTTCCGCTAGCGCTAGACCTCGCCCAGCTGGTCCAGGGGGCAACGAGAGTACCGGATGTTGATTCGCACACGGCGAATTGCTTAGACCTTCTGCTGACAACAAATCCAGACAGATACTCTGTGTCGATAGCATCACCATTGGGTAGTTCCGACCACTGTCTGGTGAAGTCTGTGTCCGTCTATTCCCCGCCCGATCCCTGCCCAAGGGGCACCCGGCGGGTTTGGCGGTACAGGTCGGCAGATTGGGATGGCATGCGATCTTTCTTCGCATGCTATCCTTGGCAGCCTACTTGCTTTTCTTCGACTGATCCATCGTCGTGCGCGGATGCCGTGACGGGTGTGTTGCGTCGGGGAATGGAGTACTACATTCCGTTCTCTGACGTTTCAATGTGTAGCGAAGACCGGCCATGGTTTGGCGCCAAATGTAAGCGCGCCGACGCGCTTAAACATGGGGCGTACCTGGCTTGGGTCGACGCTCGATCGCGTAAGGCGAGTGACGTGGGTCAGAAGAAGAAGGCCTTCAACAGGGCTGCCAAGTCCTGCAAGATGGTGTTGCGAATGGCTCGGTTCGATCACATTGGCCGAATAGGGACCAAACTTGCTTCTTACCCAGCAGGTAGTAAAGCGTTTTGGTCTCTGGCTAAATCGGTCGAGTCGAACTTCTGCCGTCCCTCACTGCCACCACTGCTGAAACCCGACGGGTCACTGGCCCACTCCGCTGAGGAGAAAGCAAATTTATTTGCCTCTCTTTTTGCGGAATCTTCACGTCTGAATCCTGGTGATTCGCGGCCCCCTCCTCCTCCTGATGGATGCGAGACGAGTATGTCGGACATTCGTATCCATCAAAAGGACGTCCGTAGGGTGCTGCGAAACCTTGACGTGAACAAGGCTAGCGGCCCTGACGGAATACCAGCACTTGTTCTTAGAACCTGTGCGCCTGAACTGTCTCCGATCTTGACACGCCTATTCCGTCTTTCGTATGAGGCTGTAAAAGTGCCGAATGCTTGGAAGCAGGCTAACGTACAGCCCGTGCCCAAGAAGGGCAGTCGAGCTGACCCGGCCAACTACAGACCCATATCTGTAACCTCCATACTCTGTAAGAGTATGGAACGTGTACTCAATACTAAGCTCCTGGCATACCTAGAAGCAAACGATATCCTTAGTGATCGCCAATACGGCTTCCGCCGAAATCTGTCTACTGGGGATCTTCTAGCGTATGCCATTCACATCTGGAGTGAGGCCATCGAGAGGCACGGGGAAGCGCTTGCCGTCTCCCTAGACATCTCGAAGGCTTTTGATAGGGTCTGGCACGAAAGCCTTATTGCTAATCTTCCTTCATTCGGTTTGCCCGGTGGTCTGTGTGATTGGATTGCAGACTTCCTGAGAGATCGGTCCATTCGAGTGGTTATCGATGGCTGCTCGTCGGACTACTTGGATATTAATGCCGGGGTCCCTCAGGGGTCGGTACTCTCGGCAACTTTATTCTTGCTGCACATTAACGATCTGCTAAAACCTTTGGGTATGCAGACGACAGCATTGTTACTGAGAGATACTTGTCCAACGCTCGTGCTACCGGGCCTCAGATCCAGTCTCTCCGGGAGGCCATGGTGGAGCGCTTAAACCTGTCCTTGCAGGCAGTCTCCGAATGGGGCGATGCCAATCTGGTCAGGCAAGCGCTTGCCGTCTCCCTAGACATCTCGAAGGCTTTTGATAGGGTCTGGCACGAAAGCCTTATTGCTAATCTTCCTTCATTCGGTTTGCCCGGTGGTCTGTGTGATTGGATTGCAGACTTCCTGAGAGATCGGTCCATTCGAGTGGTTATCGATGGCTGCTCGTCGGACTACTTGGATATTAATGCCGGGGTCCCTCAGGGGTCGGTACTCTCGGCAACTTTATTCTTGCTGCACATTAACGATCTGCTAAAACCTTTGGGTATGCAGACGACAGCATTGTTACTGAGAGATACTTGTCCAACGCTCGTGCTACCGGGCCTCAGATCCAGTCTCTCCGGGAGGCCATGGTGGAGCGCTTAAACCTGTCCTTGCAGGCAGTCTCCGAATGGGGCGATGCCAATCTGGTCAGGTTTAATGCTGCTAAAACCCAGGCGTGTCTTTTTTCCGCAAAAAAGAGTCAATTTCACCCGGCTCCAACTTTCCGAGATGTGACCGTGCCAATAGCTGACCATCTTGAGCTTCTTGGCGTTATGTTGACATCGACTCTCAATTTTGGGCCATACATTGAGGCAAAGGCTCAGCTAGCCGCCAAAAAGCTGGGGATCCTTGCAAAGGTGAGAGGGTATTTCACGCCAGAACAGCGAGCAGCTGTAGCTTTTATCAAGCGCAAGTTCGATCATGCATGGAGTACTGTTCTCATCTCTGGGACGGATCTGCCAAATACCAGCTTGATGCACTGGAGTCGATCAAAAAGCGGGCCAAGAGGCTTATCAGCGATGAGGCACTGGTTAAGTCAAAGCTCCATTGCCTTGAACATCGTCGCCGAGTTGCCAGCTTGTCGGTTTTTTATCGGTTACATTTCGGGGAGTGTGCGATGGAATTGCATGATTTAATTCCACCCAGCCCGTTCCATCATCGGACTACAGACGTACGGTGATGCGTCATCGATATATGGTGGACATCCCACCCATACGCACTAAACGTTTTGGGAATACTTTTATTATGCGTACAGCTAAGGAGTGGAATTCCCTGCCGGAGTCTGTGTTTCCCGATAGCTACAATCTTTAAGTCAAGAGTGAATAGGTTCTAGGCAAGCGTGCTCCACCATCGACCACATCATCGCTTACTATCAGGTGAGATAGTGGTCAAGCGCGAGCCTTAAATAGATAAAAAAAAAAAAAACCTAATATTTCACGATTCATTCTATTGTTTTCATACTTATTTCGGTAAATAATTTTTGTTTCTTTTTTGTTTAGTTTTTAGTAACAATACTGCTCTGTTTTTATTGTGCCGTGATATTGTCATTAATGTCACTCATGACATGTATTGCATTTCTCTAACGTTCGGAAACACACCAACTGATTTCTGTAATATTTGGCTTATTGGCTTTTGATCAATTTTATTAATTTCACCAAAATTAATGTAACCAGGTTTGGGTGCTTTGATTTAGTTTTTGTTTATATTATTAGGTTAGTTAACCTTAAATTTTTGTCTATTTATTTATATATACGTAATATTTATATTTTTGTTATGTTAAATGACAGTTTTTTTTCATGCTCTTCCTCTTGTGCGTCGGATGAGAGCTGCGCTAGTGTTTTTGGCGACGATAATTCTCTAAATCTTAAAGACCTCCTATCTTCTACATTTTTAAATTGTACCAAATTCTTTAATGCTCAAAGCATTCCTGCTCATTATTCTGATCTGCTGTCGTCCTTGGACTCAGATCTTGTTCACGCTGTCCTTGTATCCGAAACTTTTCTCAAGCCTGCACTTCCTTCCACGCAGTATTCTCTGCCTGGATTCAAGATTGTGCGCAATGACAGAACGGGCAAGGGATGTGGAGGGGTTGCCATTTATCTCCGAGAAGATAGTTGACGTGTCTCCGAGTGTCTACCCAAATTTGCTGAACATCTTTTTGTTGAAATAAACTTCCAACATACTAAGCTACTTTTAGGAGTCTATTATAGTCCCTCTTGCCAAATTGATTACTTTTCCTCCTTCGAAGCCAGTTTAGAAAATCTTTCCGCACAATTTGAGCATACGATTATTCTCGGAGACTTCAACACTTGTCTGCTAAAGGGCGATTCGCGCAGCCGTAAACTCCAATCTCTTGTCTCTTCTGTTAATATGCACATACTTCCGTTAAATGCTACTCACAGGGCTCCTCACTGTTCTCCTTCTCTATTAGATCTCATCCTAGTTTCTGACCCTAACAAAGTAGCCACACATGGACAGATTTCTGCTCCTTTTTCCTACCATGACCTCATTTATCTCTCCTATAAGATTCGACCTCCTAAACGCAAGGTCAAATTTCTATCTCTTCGTAGTTTTAAAAACATTGATTTGGAGCGTTTGAGAGCTGATGCGGGTGGCATTGACTGGTCTCCTGTGTTGGCCTGCGAGGATATGGACACCATGGTGTCAGTTTTCACCAGGATATTGTTGGACTTATATGATGCACACGCCTCCCTAAAAAAGGTGAGAGTCAAACACCTTCCTGCGCCATGGCTATCTCCAGCAATAAAAAACCAGATGGCTAAGCGAGACAAGGCCAAGCGCTTGTACAGGAAGCAGCCGACTGAGGAAAACTGGAACATTTATAAAGGGATGCGAAATCGCTTCAGTCGTTTGTGTAGGAATGCGAAAAGGCGCCACATTCACAGCTCAATTGACAACTTTAACCCAACACAAGTATGGCAGTTTTTAAGGACTCTCGGTATTGGCAAAGTTCTTCTGATAAAATGGACCTAAATGCACTTAATGCTCATTTTTCAAAGTCACCAATTACCCTCGACGACCATGTTAAATCTTCCACTCTCAACGATCTCTGCAATCTTCCACTGCCAACAAATACTTCTTTCTCTTTCCACTCAATTACTGAACTAGACATTAAGAAATGTATCCAATCCATCTCCACTAAGGCGGTTGGTGACGATGGCCTTCAACTTCAAATGTTCCTACCTATTTTGGGTGAAATAGTTCCTGTTGTAACTCATATTGTTAATTTTTCTCTTTTCAATAACTCCTTGCCTTCAGCTTGGAAGAGGGCACACGTCCTACCGCTTCCCAAAGTTTCAAATCCCTCCTCACCATCCCAATTCCGTCCAATATCCATCCTCCCAATCTCCAAAGTCCTCGAGAGTATTGTTCAGAAGCAACTATCCTGTTACTTATCCTCTAATAGCCTGCTGAGTCCTTACCAATCTGGTTTCAGACCAGGCCATAGCACCGTTACGATTCTAGTCAAAATTTCCGATGACATACGACTGGCTATGGGCAATAAATGTCTAACTATATTGGTTCTACTGGACTTCAGCAGTGCTTTTAACTCAGTTGACTTTGACATTCTCTTAGGCATCCTTTCCTCCCTTAATGTCTCTGCTCCGGTAATTGAATGGTACAAATCTTATCTCCGGGGTCGCTCGCAGTCTGTTCGATCTGATGAGGATTCCTCTGAATGGTGTGACTTGGCTGCGGGCTTTCCTCAAGGTGGTGTTCTCTCTACTCTTCTCTTCTCAATTTTTATAAATGCTATCACTAAGGTCCTAACTTCTAACTTTCATCTCTATGCAGACGACTTGCAGTTATATCGACATTTTAAGGTGGGTGAACTCGCCGAGTCTGTGGCTTTCATCAATGATGACCTTGAAAATATCAACAAGTGGACTCAATCCTTTGGACTCCTCCTGAACCCAACTAAATCTCAAGCGCTCATTATTGGTGGCAGATACATGCTCAATCTATTGGATCCCCAGTCTCTTCGCCAGTAATGTATAACTCAGTGCCGATATACTACTCCAAAAGCGCAAAAAACTTGGGCGTCCATATAGACACTAACCTCTCTTGGGAGGTTCATATTGCTGATGTGAGTAAGAAGGTCTTCTACTCTTTTCAGTCTCTTAAACGTCTCCAAAAATTCTTACCATTTCACACTAAGGTCACTCTTGCTCAATCTCTTCTTTTACCGCTCATAGACTATGCGAATGTCTGTTTTCTAGATGCAACGGAGGTACTCCTAAACAAACTCGAGCGATTGCAGAACCTATGCATCCGCTTTATTTTCGGCCTCCGCAAGTACGACCATGTGTCGGAATTTCGGACCAGATTGAAGTGGCTGCCGATTCGGCGTCGACGAGATACCCATATCCTTTCACTTCTCTATAATATCCTGCACAATCCTACTTCACCCCAATACCTTCGCGAACGGTTTGAGTACCTCGTCCCGAGGGGCAAACTTTGTCGCACGGCTACTTCGCTTCTCCTACGTACTTTACGTCACACTTCCAGCCGTTATGATGGCTCCTTCTCTGTAACTGCAGTGCACCTCTGGAACTCTCTCCCACACTCCCTACGCGATAGCCCTCCTCTCGATGTCTTCAAGAGGAAAATTAAAGAGCATTTCCTTTTAACGCAATGTTAGTAGATATATATTATATATATTTATGTATGTATGTATATAGCGTAGTACATTATTACCTCAATGTGTATATATTTATTATTATAACTTTGTTATTTTAAAATTGTACACTGGATCCTACCCTCTTTTGTCGTCATTCTCTGTCACTATAGGGTTTGCTGTAAGAGAACTCAACATTGAGTTAAGCTCGCCTTTGTACATGTACTTTATTATCACATTGTATTAAATATTGTTTTTGGTGTACAATAAAGAATTAAGAATTGAAGAAGATAATCTAAAATTAGATTACGGTTCCAAGTGGAAATACTTAGGGAATAGGATTAATTTTTAAAAACAACCGTAACGAATCAGCAAATGCAATCATTATCCATTTGAATTTTTGGTAAGATTAATTTTAATACAGAGTGAGAAGAATTTAGTGTCCCATAACACCTGCTTGCACCTTTATTAAATGCCTAAATATAAATATTTGGATAAATGAAATTGAGATATATATTTAAGTGATCAACATTATTAATTAAACAAAACAACCTCAAGGGCGACATTATACATGCTTATGGTTGTAAAATGTCATTACAATACAAAAAAAACACTATATTGTCTATTGCTTCAAAATCAAATAGTTTATTTCAAATAAACCTTAAAGGTACTTTTGAATTGTCAAACAAAAAAAAAGATGTCTCTAGTTGCAAATTTGCATTTATTTCTTTCATCAGTTTTAATTACAATTTTTTTGTAACATCTTTCTTGTTGAAAAATCATAGTGAGAACAATGTAAAAAGACGTGCACGTAAAGCTTCCAGAGTAACAAAGATTTTTTTTAAATAAAGTACAATATCAGGCTGAGGCAGCAAAGTTATGATCAATCCCAACTGATGGCGTCCGTTCACGAACATGACGCATGGATCGGAACCACTCAGCTCAGCTCATCATAAAGGGAACCGAATGATCCAACACATGTGCCACCATCAGAGAGAAATTAGAGCGAGCATGACACACTCAACTGCCAGGGCACACATAAGTCAACAAAACGACACATAGGTACAGTGAATGGTAGATTTACAGTCGGAACATAGTACTCACACATGTGCTGTGCAGTTATATAATACTAAAAGAAATTGAGTTTAAACAATACAAATATATTTATACAGTCTTCAGCAGGTCCAACAATAGGGCCTGAAGTACCAGTTTTCCACCCGCCTTAGGAGTTCGATCGTAATTCCGTCATCACCCAGCGCCTTTTTGTTTATAAGTTGTTTCGGAGCCATCATAGCTCTTGGTTCGTTGCTACAACACTACAACTGCCCATAGAACCTTTCGATCTCCCTCACAAGCTCGGATTTGACGAATATGAACATGCCATCGTTGTTCACATTTATACATTGTGACAAAAGGCATTCAAAAAGTTATTGCTGATGAGCAAATTTTGTGTATTCTTGACGACAAGATAACCAAAAATCTATCAATGGTTTTGTGTCGATTATATCCTTGAGTGCTGTGTTAGTTGACAGTTCAATTAACGAGTCGACATCTGAATCAGGCAAATTCCTTTCAGAATCTAACTTTAATGTAAATGGAAGAAATTCATCCAAGCTTTGTTGCTGTCGATTGGAGGAAAATATTCTTGAAGATTTAGCTCCAGTCCTAATAAATATTCTTTAATTTGTGTTGCGATGTCTCTCTTTTTGTATATATACGAGTATTACTTAAACTACTGAATTACGAATACTTGCGATGCGTCGATAGATAGTATTATTTTTAAAACAAGCCATGAATTTTGCGACCCGGTATTTTATATTGATGGCCCGGTACCGGGTCGCGATCCACCAAATGGGAAACGCTGTCATAGACTATGGCTCTGCCATAGATTATCAAACTAACATTTCTTTTTTTTTAGTCTTTGAACTGTGTGCCAATGCTGTACAATGGAGACTGTACTGCAATGTGTATTAAATCTTGAGGATGCACCATTAAAGTATAATTAATTAGTATCTTACTGTAAAATTGTACACTGGACTCAAAGGTTTGCTGGAAGAAAACTCCATTTTGGAGTTAAGCTCACCTGTGTACATGAATATTGATTTCGCTTTGTGTAAAAGTATTGTTTTGGTGTATAATAAAGAATTTAGAATGAACAAAACAATGACGGTAAAATAATGGTTAGGTTCGGCGATAAAGTCCAATGTAAGTTGAGCTTAGTTTTATATCATCAGTCATATTAAATATTGTTGAACTTATGCTGGACGCACTAAACCATTTCCGTGTCAAGTAATGGGTTTAAGATAAGACCGCTATTCTAACACACTGTAAACTCTTGAAATATCTTATTTTTAAGTGTTTATCGTACTTACTTCATTGTAAATAGTTAATTGTAGAAGGTACTTAGTTCTCGAGTGGAATACAAGTAATTTATAAACCATTTGTTGGAGCAGCGTATTTTATGAAGTTAGTGAGAAGAGAAAGGATTTGATTTTATTTAGCAATCAGCATGATAAATATTATTTTCATGTTTCAGATATCGTCACGGGTGGTGGGAACCATCTCAACCAATTAGATTTTTTTTACAATGGAGAACTTACACACACTGAACTCACTCCGTCGATTTATTTTATCCAAGCAGTAACTTACGATCCAGTTCACTATAGGGTGCTGTTTTCAGGCTTTAATAGGAGTACCGGTTTCGTATACAGCTTTGACCTATCAACCAGGACTATAAAACCGTTAATTACGAATATAACCAAGTTCCTAAAGAGTCTCATCTACGACCCAGTCACACAATTACTGTTTCTGAATGATGGATGGTTTACTATTTACTCGTTATCATTAGAGCCTGCATCTTCTAATAAATGGGTTGATCGAAAAACTGCAATTGAGATGAATCATATCTGCGAGGATATAGCCGTGGACAGCTGTGGAGGGTACGTTACTTATGATATAATCATACACACAGAGGCACAATTAGCACAACATAAATAAAAAAGCAGGTAATTTCAAGTTTGTTTTATGACCAAAAAGCTGAGTTTGTATGTATCTGGCTGTAGGCAAAAGTGTCGTTGTATTAGCGATGCCTATTGCCGAAACGACAAAACATTAGGGATTGATAATGATTCATGAGACATTTCGGTAGCGCTTGCCAATCCAATACATTTTCACTATCGTCATCGCGACGCTTTCGTTGATAGAATACCCCTCTCCTGAACAACTGCTCCTATTTGAAAAATTCTTTTACGCTTAATAACGATATAAATAGGCTTAACGTTATGTAAATATGTGACAAGCTATAAAGTATGATAACATTCGTCAACTACTCGTAAGTATGAAACGTAGCATTTAGAAGGCGTCCGCTGCGCAAATTGTTGAGGTTTTATTTTGTCTAAGGCTGAGAGTACTTATATTCCTTGGTCTAAGGCATTGTTTGTGGTATTGAGAAGAATAAGTTCTGTCAGTGTGTGAAAATTTGATATGTCACAATATGTACAGAACAATTATTTAAAATAAATAACGAAGTTTATTGAAGATGTGTGCCGTGTTATTGAAAGTCAAACTTTAAGATGGAAGCAGAGCGTTAAGAGCGTTAGCTTGTTATTTGAAAAAAAAAATAAGAAGACACTGGTTTGCGATCCACGTACGTGCATATATTATATTTAAATAAAATGAACAAAAATGAGGAGCGCTGCGGTGTCTTGGCAATTCCGTGTAAATCTAATCTTGGAAGAGAGACAAGTCGCATATGTTTTAAAGTCAAAAGATGTTGAGAAACCACAATGAAAGAAAGATGACGCGAAAGCAAGGTCAATTATCGCACAAAGCCTGTCGGAGAAATTTGTAGAATTGTTACAGGGTGGGGAAACTGCCGCGGGTATGATAAAGCTACTTGAAAGCATCTTTGAAAGAAAAAGTGTATACAATCGTTTCCACCTTAAGCGGAAATTGATATCCATGAAATGTGAAGAGCCATTACGGAAGCAAAAGGGCAAAGAACACCGTGACCTAGCCGATATAATTGGCCTGTTCAAGTCAACTGATGTGATCCCGATTTTCGTAGCGCGGCACCTTGGCAATCTACCCCCTATCACATTTGATCACTTGGATGTGACTAAATTGCTAAAGAATCTCACCGTGCTCAAGGAGGAAGTGCGAGAACTGAAATCGACAAGTGTGACGGTGGATCAGTTGGAGAAATTCAAGGTGGATCTTCAGTATGACCTAAAGTTTGAACCGTTGATCGAGCATGCACGAGACGAGCAGTGTGTGAATTCAAAACGAGGGGGCGGCAACGGTGTCATCTCTCTTGGCAACTCATCATACAGAAGTCTGGAGGCTTCTAAGAATGCAGTGCTAAGTCCGAGGATACAGGGAAGTTTGAGTGTTGCGAAACTCTCAGCTGATATTGTGGATAAGCAAATGTCGCATATTCAAAACAGTGGGTATGTTGAGAAGGAGGGGCCGTTATCGTTATCGGAAACCGGTTCTATGGTGCGGGCTTGCTCGCCGTCGCCGATACAAACAGCTGTTGGAGTTGCCTCACAGTCGCCGATAGCGAACTCGGCTAGTAAACAAGTGCGAAACTGCGCTGATGTTCTGCCTAGACATGATAATAATGGATGGATTGTCGAACGCATCGAAAACCGAAGCAAAAGTACCGTTATTCTGGGAAAGCGGGGATTGCTAAAGACACAGTAGGGTGCTTTAAAGCTGCTGAAAAGAAAGTACCTATGTTTATCACGAATGTGCACAAAGATTCACATACAACTTAAATAATAATTTATTTATTTATTATATACTTTATTGTACACGACAAAAAAAAACATACAGGACAAACGTTCAAATATACAAGTGTACAATGAGCGGTCTTATCGCACTAGGCAATCTCTTACAGACAACCTTTGGATGGACTGAATGATAGGAGAAGAATTTAGCATATTGAATAAAGCATATTGAATTAAAAAACCCGCGAGGTAGTTAAATTGGAAAAACTTTCTCTTAGAAAACGGGTTGACTACGATGCGTACAAGTTCTTTATGAAACTAAAGTACCTGCATTTTTGGATGAAAACATCTGGCCACAGAATATAATTTTCAGACGTTTTGTGCACTATAGCCTAAGAAATAGTGACGATAAATCGCTTAAAGTCGGCTCTGTGAACAACAAAAATGTCTGATACAAATTTGTTGCGATTTTCCAGTTTTAATTGCAGGAGTGATAAACGTTCAATTGAGGGTGTTCGTGAACTCTGCGGAACTTGCGACTTAATAGCGCTCCAAGAGTGATGCCGGAGGAGCTGCCATTCCTGAGCACCATCCACGGTGACTTCAGCAGTACGGGGACCTCAGCCGTTGACACGTCTGCTGGCATGCTACGTGGACGACCCTATGGAGGGGTGGCTCTGCTGTGGCGAAAAAGTGTTTTTGGTGATGTGTCGGTCGTTCCGTGTGATAACCCGCGAGTGTGTGCGATACGCATCAATACGAGTAAAAGACCTTTCATTTATTTATTTATTTATTATATTCTTTATTGTACACCACACAAATATATATACAGGATAAAAAATCATAAAAGCAAGTGTACAATGGGCGGTCTTATCGCACAGGGCAATCTCTTACAGACAACCATCTTTCATTGTGATGAGTGTGTACATGCCCACGGATGCAGTGAGTAACCTGGCGGAATTCTCACATTGTCTGGGACTGGTAAGTGCGATCGTGGACAGTAGTGATGTGGAGGCGGTCTATTGTCTTGGTGACTTTAACGCGCACCCTGATGAAATGTTTTATATGGACCTGGTGAATTATTGTAGTGATAATCACTTCTCATGCGTTGATATAGATAGGCTTGATATATATTATATAGGGTTGATATGATATTGTCAGTGACTGTAACGGGGCTAGGCGATGGCTTGATCATTGTATCTGTACAGAATCATCTCTGAAAACTGTTCGTAGTGTGAGCGTTAGATATTTATGATGTTATGTGGTCGGATCACTACCCATTGTTGATTGAATGCGATATTAATATAATTAGGTCGAAACTAAAGCCGAGCATGTCCGATGACGATCTAGTTTTGTGGGGGGAAAAGCTCAAAGGCTATCTACACCTACAGACAAGAGTGTCATCGTCGATTGCGAAATATTGACTTCCCTCGCGTGTTGTATTTGTGGTGATTCGGACCACAATCAAATAATTGATTGCCTGTATCGGGATGTGGTATCAGCTCTAAGGGAGGCCGCCATTGCTAGCGGGGAGCCGCGAGTCTTTGGTAGGAGGCCGAAGCGCGTGGTGGGTTGAAATAAGCACGTCAGCGAGGCTCACTCGTACGCTAGGCTAACGTTAAATGAGTGACTTTGTTGTGGCAAACCTACGTCTGGCGTGATTAATGAGGAAATGTGTGACACTCGTAGGATCTTTAAATCTAAATTAAAGTGGTGCCAGAATCACCAAGACCAAATCCAGATGGACATCCTAGCCGAGTTGCACACTAAAAAAGACTTTCGGGGCTTCCGGAAGCATGCTTAATGCTCAGTTAAATAAAACAATTACATTGCACGATAACCAGTTTGGGTTCAGGCCCAAATTGTCCACAGACAGAGCTATACTGAGTCTAAAGCATGCTGTCAGATATTATACGAATCGGAACACACCTGTTTACGCCTGCTTTCTTGATCTGTCCAGGGCGTTTGACCTGGTTTCGTACAAAGTGCTGTGGAAAAGTTATTTGATAGGCAAGTTGCGCCTGAAATTGTAAAAATCTTCCAGCACTGGTACGGGAACCAGGTCAATAACGTGAAATGGTCGGGAGCTCTGTCGGACTCGTATAGGTTGGAGTGCGGGGTGAGGCAGGGGGGATTGAGCTCTTTAATCTGTACATCGATGGGCTTGTTGCCGAGCTCAGCAGCCGCCATGTTGGATGCCATGTTGATGATGTTTGCTTTAACAACATTAGCTACGCTGATGACATGGTGCTGCTGAGCACGTCAAATGGGGGACTCAGGGAGCTCATAGGCATTTGCGAAACGTATTCTCATAGACATGGCCTAAAATATAACGTAAAAAAGAGCGAGCTTATGGTCTTCAATTCGGGTTCCAAGTGTCCGTCGGAGGCTCCACCAGTAAAAGACTGTGCGGGGTGCCCTTGGAGCGGGTACATAGTTTTAAGTATCTGGGCCATATAAATATACAAAAAAAATATTCAGATAGTTAGGTTATACTTGAATCTACTATAATCTATGTATTAGTTTGTTATAATGAGATATTTTTTGATGTTTACTACCTATTTTTATGCTATATCACGTAATAAAACATACTGAATTCAAAATCAATCACAAGAAAACGCACAACAAATTTAACGAACGGCAAACACAAGCCAATCTCGACATGATAAGGCATGTGGACGCGGCAAAATGTCTTGTCGCTTGCTCGCTTGTATGGAATGTAACGCGCCGAAAATTACCGATCATAGCGCGAGAACTCCCGAATGCGTTTCGGTTTCGGTCGTAGTTTCGGCAAGATTGCCGCCGAAACCGAAACTAAAACGAAACTAGTTTTTTTGCCGAAACCGAAACCAAACTTTCGGTCGGACACTATACTGAATGTTCGATTTATTAACCATTCGATATTAAGAACGATCGAGTATTTAGATGTTCGATTTGGCACAGTACCACAGTATAAATAATAGTACCTTAGAATAGTATAGTAGTAGTTATTCCCTAAGGATAATGTCGGGCTGTTTATTGATAAAACGTCACCTTATACGCGATTGTTTTATACTAACTATTCAAACTTGAATCAGTTTGAGAGAATTTTCATCAAATACAAGTTTTGTTTTAAAATTTTGTAAGATACTGAGTTACTTGTTGGTATAGTCGGTGAGGAACAGTGAATCGCCATTGTTTATCAATGACAATGCATAAAATTATTATCAATTTGTCTAAGCCAGTAAAAACTTCGAGACCACATAAAGGGCATACACGATCTAGGTGATATTCTGTTTGTTACATAATTATTATTTCGATTGTAAGACATATTTTTCATAAATAAAAGATCTAAGATTCTAAAATCAATACTTACCTATATTTTCTCTTTATTTTTAACTAGGAACTTTTATATAAATGTATATGCCATTCCCATCGGAACTTATGACGTAAAACGTAACAACATAAACCAAATTACTTACCTATAAAATACACATTTTCCAAGTTCCGCTACTTTTGCCGTTGTGTGTAGTTTTATGACTCAGCAAAATTCGTTTTGAACCTTGTGATTATTTACAGTTATTTACTTATTACAGGTATATTTACTGGATCACAAACTATGAGATAGAGAGGGCTCGGTTTGATGGCTCCAAGAGAGAAGTTTTAATGGAAATAAATAATAATATTTATCACAGTAGCTTGGCCATCGACCAACAAGCACAGAAAATGTACTGGATTGAGATAATTCATTCAAATAATGAACAGGTATCTATTAAAAGTGCCGATTTGGAAGGAAAAACGAAACAACATTATGTATTTTGAAAAATGACACAAATGTACGTTCATTGACCGTATCGAAGAATTTTATCTACTGGACGGGCGAAAATAACATTAGTATTTGGCAATTACCAAAGGATCCACCACAACGTGTGGAAGCAAAACTGTATTCAATTTCTAACTCGACCTCCTGCATTTATTGTCAACGTGCAGCAGCCCACTATTCAATTGAGGAACAAACTCAGGGAATGAAGAGCTGTGAAGCTCTAAAGAATTTGACATTTAATCCTTATCCAGATGCCGATTCCAGAAATGAAAGACGAGTTTGTGTCTACGGTACGAACGTTAGTGGGGAGTCTCGTTGTGAATGTAGACATGGTTACACCGGTGAGAGGTGTGATGTTTACGTCTGTCAGAACTATTGTATCCAAGGAGACTGTAGTGTCAGTGCTGAGGGACAACCTAAATGCAGGTAAAAAGTGTTCATCTCATTAAGAACTAGCGAAGATATTTAGGGTCAGCTCACACCGAGCCGTAAAGGCGCTTGTTTAATGCTGTGCAGGGAGGCGCCGCAAGGTGCGAGGTGTATCGTGAAACCGCGGGTTTTATTCGAATGTTCTCACTATAATGTGTCATTTTTGTGTAGTGAATAGTCTTATATTTTTCACTATTTGGAAAAGTTAACTGCTAGCTGACCCTTATGCTCGCTTTTACTAACGTCAAAATTAAGCAATATCTAGATAGGTTTATCAAACGTTAATAGATCCTTAAGCATCACATCATCGCCATCACCGTTTCTCAAAACGAAAATTAAGCGTCGAACATTATTGTACATAATAACTTTTAATAATTATAGATTCATGTTTAAGTGCCTTGTTAACTTTTGTGATATAGAGACCTAAAGGGTCATTATATCTTATTCATAAAAACTATCAGAAAATTCAATCATTGTTGTTTGATTTTTTGAACAGTTTTGAAACAATTTTATTTAAAAAGTTTTTACAAATAAGTTTATTTAAGTTAAATTCTGTATGTGACAATATTGATGACCTATAACCTACGCAAGAAAAAAAACCGACCAAGTGCGAGTCGGACTCGCGCACGAAGGGTTCATACCATTATCGCCAAAAACGGCAACAAAATCACGTTTTATGGATGAGAGCCCCACTTAATTAAGTATTTATTTTATCCTGTTTTTGGTATTTGTTTTTATAGCGGCAACAGAAATACATCATCTGTGGAAATTTCAACTGTCTAGCGATCACGGTTCATGACACAGACAGACGGACGGACAGTGGAGTCTTAGTAATAGGGTCCCTTTTTACCCTTTGGGTACGGAACCCTAAAAAGATCAAATAAGAACACCCACATGGACATACATTTTTATTTATTTCATAAATTATATTGCTTTCTTGCCATATCACAATATTTCAGTTCATATTGGTTTGTATTTGCCATGAAACCGGACAGGATGACTTTTAATTCCTTGGCAATATTTCTGGAAGATAAAGTACTCATGCATATGCATTACTTTCACTAGAAGATCAGCACTTCATTAATATTTAATAAATAACCGGTCAATTGCGAGTCGAACTCGTGCGCCGAGGGTTCCGTACCTGCTCATTATACCGCCATAATAAAATTGGTATAATTTTTATTAGTGGCTAAGTTTTAAAGATATGGGCAAATTTAGACTTTCGCGAAAAACTTGTAAGTACCAAGATTTACCTTAATTTTCAAAAATTTTATTTTTTTGGTATTATTCCTTTATTAGTGCTGTAAGACCTTACTTTTTGCCAAATTTCGTGATTAAAAAAAAAGGAAAAATATTTATTTGTGACCCGCACAGGAGACACTATTAAGCACACACAAACTATAATAAAAATAAATAATCCCGTGCGATACCAAAACGGCCAAACAGACATAGGGTTTCAACCCAAAACCTATAGGGTACTTCCGGTTGACCTAGATTTGTCTTTTTTTGTTAAAAGCAGAACTTACAGCACAAGTAAAGGGCAAATTCCGAAAAAAAGAAATGTTGCAAATGAAAGTAAATTTTGGTACTTACAAGATTTTGCGAAAAAAAAAATATCTTGTTGACTCAGGACCTTGATTTTTATACACCTAATAGGGACTATAGACCTCAGTTTCCGGTATAAATTTAAACTAGCTAGGTTCACCCTTCCGGAGAAAATCGTTGGTGACACACGGACAGACGTACAAGAGAGTGATCTTATAAGGGTTCCTTTTTTTACCTTTTGAGGTACGGAATCCTAAAAATGTACAAAATAAGTTTTTTTTTAAATAAAGGACATAATATAAATACAACTTGCTTTAAAGTACAATCTAATGGATTCTGATGTACCGTATTACAATAAGTATGTGCCCGACCCAGTTCTCGAAAATGACCATGTTACGTTGTACTGGGATCGGTCTATCATCATTGATAGGATTATTGTTGCCAATAAGCCGGATAGAAGGTGGTACTCCTCGATCACTTTGTGAGGAGTTTCCTGTCTCTGAAGCCTTAATCACCGGTCGCATGGATCCTGCTCCCGACACCGGCAGACTACCATTAAAAAAATTGTTTTTAGTAATGATTTGTTTTTGTAGAAACGAATTTTATAAGTATAACTATGTTTCTATAATTTGGCAAAATGTAACAAATAGCTTAATTTCTTTGCTATTCAGTTTAAAAATAATAATTATATTGTATTCATGAGTACCTACTTGAACTCCCTGAAAAATTGTTATTGTAATGAAAATCGAAACGATATAATATGAACGCCGGTTACAACTGGTCATAAATATTTTTTGTTTGTTGTCTAGTTTACAAATATTAGTTAAAGTATGAAATTGCTGATTTGTACTGAAAAATGTGAAATCGTTTTTTTTTTTAAATTTAACATATTTATTTAATCAATATAATTACCATTATTATCTATACATTGCTGCCATCTAATAGGCAGGTCATTGATGCCTTTGCGATAGAACGCTGGTAATCTAGATTCGACAAACTGTGTGAAAGCATTTTGTACTGCCTACTGAGAAGAAAACTTTTTATCACGTAGAAAATTGTCCAAATCACGAAAAAATGGTAGCCCGTTGAAGCAAGGTCTGGCGAATCGGAGGGTGACGAATGGTTTCTAATTGCAGTTCTTGTAGAGTTAAAACGGTTTCTCGTGCTGTATGAGGTCTCGCGTTATCATGGAGCAATAATTGTGAAGGTCGATTCATGAGTCGGGGCTGTTTCACTGCTAGTTTTGCTATCATTGTTCGGAGTTCGGCACAGTAGACATCTGCCGTTATTGCTTGACCGATCGGAGAAAGCTATAGTGAATAACACCATGCTGAGACCATCAAACAGTTAACATTACCTTTATATTGGTAAGCTTTTGCTTTAGGACACTGTTGCGGCGTTTGACCTGGGGTCGGCCATTGCATTTTTCGCTTACGGTTATCGTAAAGAATACACTTTTCATCACATGTCATAATTTTATCCAATATTCCTTCATTTCTGTATCGATTCAACAAGGCAACATAAGTTTCAACACGCGTTTCTTTCTGCAGATCAGTCAAATCATGAGGCACCCATTTTTCATGTTTTTTTTAATTTTATTGATTTGATGCAAATGAGTCAATATTATTGGTAAGGTAACGTTAAACCATGCCGCTAATTCCTGGGTAGTTTGGCTCGGATCGGCTTCCACCATCTCTTTCAATTCATTGTTATTTACCTGTGTGGGCGGTCTTCCACGTGGTTCGTTCTTCAAATCAAAGTTTTCATCAGGAAAGAGTTTAAACCAAAATCGCACGGTGCGTTCATTAGCAGTCCCCTCGCCAAACGCAACATTGTTATTGCGAGCTGTTTTTGCCGTGTTAGTTTCGCGTTGGAACTCGTATTCAAAAATCACTCGAATTTTCGAAGTATCCATCATTCTTGTCTAAGCTGAATAAAAAAAAAACAACTGAAATTCGATAATCGAGTGTTGCACATTTTTTAAAAGAAGAACTTCATAGGTACCATATGAAAAAAGTTTTACTCAAAAATCTCAAACCATGAAGGATCTAGTTATGTCAATTCGAAGTACCTATTACAATAAAACGGCAATTTCATAATTTAACCCCTATTATTTTTTGTAACACTGTTTCTTACGTTTATTATTTCAGTTGTAAGGCTGGATACTCTGGGGAACGGTGCGAAGAAAACGCGTGCCATGGGTATTGTTTGAACGGCGGTATTTGTTCACTAAATGATCAGCATAACCCGGTCTGTAAATGCACAGCTGATTATGAGGGTGAAATATGCGACGTCTCCATTTGTAAGGACTATTGTTTGCAAGGAACCTGTAGTGTCAATACTGAGGGACAACCTAAATGCAGGTAAATCGTGTTATCCAAGGAATTCGTTGGATAGATTATTATTATTTTACTGGAAGGTAAGGACTTCTTCTCAAATAGAGAAGGTACTTACCAGAAATTATCAGTTTACTTACAAAAAAAGAGTTGGCGTTTTCGAACCTACAATAATTTTCAGTTCGAGTGCCCTCACCAATATTAATGTTGTCTAAGATAAACTTTGGAGTGTCCGAAACGCAGTGCAGTGGTCCTACACCTTGTTCACCTGTTACGATACGACTAGTCACAATTCTTTGTTGGTTTTCTTTATTATACATAATTCTTTTACTCCTCCGTTATTTCAGCTGTACTGCCGGCTACTCTGGTGAACGCTGCGAAGTTAACGCGTGCCATGACTATTGCTCAAACAACGGTGTCTGTTCCCTAAATGAGGAAGATGAGCCGGTCTGTGAATGCACAGCGGATTATGAGGGTGTAAGATGCGACGTGCCTACCTGTAACGACAATTGTGTTAGTGATGAAGGACAAACTAAATACAGGTAACACATGTTCGTCTCATTGAAAACTAGATATGACAAGCACCCGAGTGTCTGCGTTGGGCGCCGGTCGTGCAATCGATAGATGCCACAAGATATCCTAAATAAAGGAAATGGTAACGTAATATATAATTCTACGGGATGCCCGCCTAAGACAAGAGCGTCATACAACAGGTGCGATGCGACCTAAGAGTACTCCAAAACATTTGAATGACTGCTAGGTAAACTTCTGACGCTCATCATATCAGCCGAAAGACATCCACTGATGGACATAGGCATCCCCAACGCTCACTTAAAGAAAATAGCACAGTCGTCTGTATTCCCTAGGTTTCAACTATATATGTATAGGTTTTCAATGCCTCTCAGGTTCAATGCCTATATAATCCTCTCCTGCCGCGGCTTCCAATCCTCAGCCGCGATATCGTATGAGAATGGGAGGCCCCATACGACGTCGGCTTATCGGCAAAAGCCACGAGCGGCCCCTCGGGCCCTCTTCGCTTCACCGTGGGTGACCAAGCCACGGCTACTGAGCCCTCCCCGCCTCGACAATACGGGAACCCACTGTGGGGTGTGGTATTCTGCTAAACAGAACCACATATTTTTTTACTCTATTTACAATTCATAACACTATACAAACCATACCTTCATATATTTTGATATTTTATCAACTTTTGTAATTCATTTTTATGTTTTCTTTCATACTGTTTGTACCTGAAAAGCATACTTTTAATTATATCTGATTGTTTTAATATCTGGAACTTAAATTATACTGATAATTTGTAATTCTTGCAATATTTTTCTATTGTGACATTTTCATCTGACATGACATCTGTCTGTCTATTTTATTTTTCTTTAAACCATAGACCGTAACATAGGTACCATGGACTAAACCTCCTTTAAGCTAGGTTTACACTATTATAAGGGTAGCGTAGACAGACCCCTTTGTGAACCGTTTTTATTCGTTCTGGTCTTTATTTCTTAATTGAAATTTAAATTTGAAATGTAGATAGAACATAGAACGAAGAAAAATGGGCGTGATTGTTTAGTTTTAAATCTGGACGGAACGCCGAAAGTCGGTGGACTACGGGAGACTACTTAATGTACGATCGAATCTGAAAGTCTTTAAAACTATTATACTTACGGCTTGTGTAATATTATCTGAAGTGCTCTAATTTTTAATATATATATATAAATATATATAGTGTTACACTGTGTATAATTTGCCAGCCTTCATACCTACCGTTTACCTGCGCATATACGGCGTGTAACGCCCAGTCCGATCGCCGACGCTCCTTACTGCCTACCTACCACACTTGGTGTATGAGCTGTAGCAGACAGGTCTTCAGACTCGCGCGGCCACAGCGCGCCCGTTTCAGCACGCGCAGATGCCTGCCGCCTACTCATTTACGTACCAGCCCGATTGCCTGCTCATCTGCCTACCTAGGGCCTACGACGTCATCCTGCCCATCCGATCACACCGTGCCACGTCTGCCTGCCCTACTCTACAGCCTGCCTATCCGATTGCCGTCGTGGTGCCTGCTCATCTGCCTACCCAGGGCCTACCACGTCTTCCTGCCTGGTTAGCTGCCCACGTCGTGCGAAGCCGGACCACAGTTTATTATCTATATCCTTTTCCTTAATTTTAATTTTTAATTACTTTTTATTTTTATTAACGTGGCTTACGTTTAGCTCCCTCTGAGCTAAACGTAACGCTACAGGGGGTGGGTTCGATCCCTGGCCTGAGCATATTGTTTTTGAGTTTGTGGATCTAGAACTTAGAAGTAGCAGCCTGGAGTCTGGATTGCCGGTTGATGGTACAACTGGTACCCGCACATACATACCGTACAAGCTCGCTACCCGTCACATAGGACTTATGGTACAACTGGTGAAATGTTATCGTTGTAATACGTAGAACTCGAAAAAAAAACTGCCTGATTCTGCGGGGAATTCAATGTATTTATCTCACTTCGTGTGCCATGGACTTTTTCAACAATTATCATTTTATTGTTTTGTATACAGTGTATTGTAGTCACATTTTACTGGCTTCTTTATTTATTGTCACCGTGCTTAATATGTATATTTGTTTTCTGTTTCAGATGTATTGCCGGTAACTCTGGGGAAGGGAAAGTCAACGCATGCCATCAGTACTGCTTAAACAACGGTACCTGTACTTTGAATGAAGAGAATGACCCAGTCTGCCAATGCACAGCAGACTATGAGGGTGAAAGATGCGAAGTTCCCGCCTTTCTCATCAAATGTTTCTTATACGCATACAAGAGTAAGGAATATGAGACAATTTTTTTTTCCTCTTAACTATTTGTGAGTACCTAATTTGTGTGAGCAGTGGTGTCTTACAAGTTGTAGGTCGTGGGTTTGAACCCAGGCAGGTGCTTTACTTTGTGTAAATTATTTCATCACCACTGCTCTCAAAAACGCTGAAGGAAAACATGAGGAAACCGGCATGTCTTAGAACCAAAAATTCGAAAACATGACATGTGACATCCACCAACTCACACTGGACCCGCGTGGACGGATGGATTACACGCACAATGGACCAAATGGGAGTCTAAGTGCGGAAAAGGGAAAAGTTAAAATCTATCCTATCCTATACTAAGTACCTAATTTAGGCATAATTTATTTCAATAATTAACAATTAGATCAGATATTTTCCTCTAGTAAATAATGACGATATCGGTGCCGGTGACTAAGGCCCATATTTCAAGTCAGTTTGAAAGACCTTTACTCGACTCACTTGACATAAATCGAATAAAAAGCCAAGATTAATTTCTATAAATAACAAGCTATAACTGTAAATCAGATAACTCACGATGAAGTTGAGTTGGAGAAGATTTTAAGTAATATTTGAGGCAAGAAGAAATTAGGCATCTACTAACTACAATATCATAATATTATCCTAATTACATTACCTAATTGTGCATTACATAACAACTCACACATGCAAACACACATATTATATACACATACCTACACACACACACACACACACACACATATACACTCCCAACACACCCCTACACCTCAACATACACTTCATTTGATTTTGATTTTCTATATAAGTTCATTAAATATTATTTTTCTGTCTAGTAACAATATTTTTATAGTAGTCTGGAACAAATTGTTTTTTACTCTGTCTTGTTGTCGGGGTTGTAGCTATCATCGTTCCATTGTACTGTGTTTAGTTCCTAAATGGAAATAAACGTTTATTATTTATTTTATTTATTAATTTATTATAATGCTTCCTTTATAGATAAACCGCCTGTGACTGTGAGCAAAGGAGTGATGTCGACGTGTGATTCAACTGTTGTCTGAAAAATTGAGCTGCTTTGGAACGAGCACAAGATGTGAAGCCGTTGAATAGTTCACTTTCACTTCTACCATCGTCCAGTATAGCATCTCTAACTTCAGCTTAGTTTATAAGTTTACTAATAAAGAAATCTGTTATAATTCCAAAAATTTTCCGACATTTTATTAGAATTTCACTTTAGCGATATTATGAACGAATAGTTTTCGTTTACCGGAAATTTATTTATTATTTATTTATTTATTTATTTATTTATTCACAAATTTGAGACAACCATACAGAGCAACTCAATAATAAACACAAAATAGACAGATCGTTGGATGTGAAATGGTACAATGAAAAGATGGTTTGGTTGTCTATAGTCTGATTCGCCCTATCCCCTCGTACTAGTATAAAACTGTATCACGAGCGGATAGTCTTCCTCAATCTTAGAACAACAGATTTTCACAAGGTTCCAGTTACAGTCACATAGCAGCGGTTTGATTACATACTGGTAGGTGATTACATACAGGTAACAAATCATGGTACAGATAGTTATATTAAGTTACAAATGATGGAAGTTGTCTGTGTTTGGATATTTTATGTTAGTGAAATATGGTCTTACAAATATTTCAGTCAGTTTATTTTATGATATATCAATGAGTTCATCACTTTTTCAAAAAAGTGCTGTGTTTGCAGAATTCAACGACAAACTACGTCGACGAATACTTCTATATCTGATTACCTACATTGCTGACACACAAGAAATCAATTGAGGTTAACAGTTTTTATGAACTGTGTGAGGATTGTGGGAATAATGAACACAAGCTTACAGCTGTCACTAGTAGTTTTAATGCCAAAATCATCAGCTCTTTTGGATATTGAATGTAAGTTTATCGTTGAATTTTCCTAAATATATATATATATATAAGAACGGATTCAATTATCTCGTAATATCAGTTATGCATCAGTCTGCTATATTTTGATATGGCTCATCTGTTTTTTCCAAAAAAATATATTTTATAACACTAACTCTAGTTTCTATGTTATGTGTAAACTAACCAAATTGACTATAACTGAAAAGAAATATTTTTATTTTAACTGAGCTTAACTTTGAATTCACTTTTTCATGATATGCATTTGATGTATTTTAGGGTATTTGACCTACTCGTACATTTATTTGTATTTGTTTTACTTTTTATTAGAGATTTTGTTTTTACTTTCAATATAAGTCATAATTGAGTTAAGTTTTAATTTAATGTACTGCAATCAATTTAGCTTTTAATAGTTGTTGCTATTGTTTTTAATGAATATATTCTGTATTTATCTCCGCATAATTTAGCGCATGCTGTGCTTTTCTATAAGTGATGAGGCACTTAGACTTAAGTTTGAAATGTACAAATTTATAAAGTAACAGTGTACTCAGTGTTGAGAAGCCTAATAATAAATAAATAAATTGTGTAATACAGGCATTTTTATTTTCCATAACACAATCTTTTCATAATCTTCCTTATCTTTTTCACATCACAGTATTAAATATTATCCAAAATTCTACACATACAATATCTAGTCATGCTACATGTAGTACGCCATCTATTGCTTTCATAATATACCTAATATTACTTACATGTTAGTATTTTAGAATGCTCTACTGTTTGTTTCTTATTATTCTTTTTTAAACATTGCCCCACACTAGGAATTTCTTCCTGTATCGTGGGTGCTTTTACAAACATATAAACTCACATACACAAACACCCAGTGCCGGAACAACTATCTGTAGGTCATACAAATATTTGTTCCGTGCGGGAATCGAACCCGCGACACGCAGCGCAGCAGTCAATCGCTCAACCACTGCGCCAGCCGTGCGACCTAAATCAATTCGAATTCATCTATGATGTTGTAATAATGCAGCGTGTTCCAAAATGATCGGTTTTGATTCTAGGCTAAGATAATTCTTTTTAAAAAATCCAATAATTATTCAGTTTTAGTTTTCATCCAAATTGGGCCCGAGACTCCTTTGAGTGTTTTTCTATATCCCTTATAGTTTCGGATTTGGTAATTCATGCCCACTTGCACACACTTGAAAACCACGATTTCGGCCAAAAAATCATGGCATCCGTTCCGGTTTGAGACCATAAAGGGATAATTAAGATCAAATTTTTACTACAGGGTAAAACGATCAATGCGTCTGGTTATTGTGCGAACCTTAAATACTAAGAAGGCTAATTCACATCAAGAGGACGGAAGCTGCAGAAGGGAGTCTGCCTTCGCCGACTCTAAACGGCGAACGCAACAAAGCAACTTTTGGAGTCGGTCTTATGGGATATTTTGAACCAACCCGCCAATTCCCCTGACCTTCAGATTATGGTATTTTGTCCTCGTTGAATATGCCCCATGGTTGGAAAAAAAACAACTGACGAGGAAATGAAGGGAGAGGTGAAAATGCGGGTAAAGGAGTTGGCGGCAGAGTTCTTCGACGAAGACGTAAACAAATTGATCTCTCGTTTCACTACTCGCATGAATAGGAATAGCGATTGCGTTGAAAAATAGTTCAACTATTATGAACTTGTTGTAACCATGTAAATTTTATTAAAAAAAAAAAATTGGATACCAACAAAAATCTGCCTCTTGAGAGAGATATTCTTATTTTCGATACGATCGTAGCAGGAGGTAACTGAAGTTTCGTCAAGGAAAGAAAAAAGAGAGAAGTAAAGCCATTTATTTGCAGACAAATAAGATTAATATTTATGTATGAAATAAAATCATGTATTATTTCGTCACTTCATTTATTGTTATGTATGTATATATTTATGTTGAATCACAGTCCACATAAAATCCATCACTATTTGGATGCTTTATATAATGATTATTATTATGTATGTTTAACAAGTACGTTTTTTACATGGTTTATGATTATTTTAATATTGTACAGCTTGGGTAAAATAACTGAGCACCCGAATTGTTAATGTCACTCGGACGTTCGACTCGCACTACTGGTTCACGAGGCGACCGCGGGGTGCCGCGCGGGTAGGCGGGAGTGGGGGCGTATGATATTTCGGGTGCTCAGTTATTTTGACCGAATAGTAATTAACTTTGGGCATAATATTTACCAAAAAAAGGGGACTGAACAAAAAATGTTTAAATAAGCTCAAGAAAATAGTCACAACTTAAAACTTATTAATTTTAAATAAATCATTAGTAAGTTAATTATTTTATTCGGATTTATGAACGCTTGAGTGTTTTCCCTTTATTAAAATAACAACATTTATTGAAAGAAAAATATTTAAAATTAATAGGCAGACTCGATTTTTAAGGGGGCGACACACGATCGAGCAACCGCGGCGTATATTCTTTTGAGCATAGTTTGCAAATTTTATTAATAATATAAATGTGAAAGCATGTGGATGTTTGTTACTGTTCCACGCAAAAAATATTGAACGTATCTTGATAAAACTTAATATACATCAGATAGGCTATGTTTTATACTACAACAATGCGGGCGGAGTCACGGATGGCAGCTAGCATAATTTATATTATGTGTCATGAACTGTTTCAGATATTTTTATTTATTTATTAGATGGAAAACCAACAGATAGCTGTAATATTATTCATTTTGTGTATAGACATAAAATGAATAATATTGAAAATACTAGGAACTCTAATTTAAAACATTGAATACTAGATTTATTTTAACAATAATAAAGCTTTTATTTTCGCTTTAATTAAAATTAAGTTCCTTTCACTGTATAATAACAGGCACGATGAAATAAGAAAAACGTTGGAACTGATGGACGATATTCTCGATCGTGTAATAACGTTGGTTTAGTGAACGAGAATATCATCTATCACTCTATCAAGTTCTTTTCAAAACATACCGGCAATCTGTAAAAAACTGAATTAAAATTTCAAATATCAAACTAACATGAAATAACGTTAACAAACATCTCGCAAACGCGCGTTGAGGAACTCAGTTTCAATAACAATTAGAAAAGTCATTTTGACGTTTAAGTTCCTTAATTAAAAATGTATTGACATTGACATTCAATGTTGTTGAAAAAAGCAATAGACAAGTCACTAGATAATACTCTTAATTATATATAGCCACACTAAATAGCTCGTGTGTTGAAAGTAAACGGAACAGCGATATATTGAGTCTATTCTTTTGCGACGCAAACTTTTTATCTGTCCCCAGTCGTAAGGCATATGTCGTGGCCAGATCATAGAATTGATCACTTCATGATGTGGCCGACCATTTCATGAAATGGTTGTATTTCATTGTATGGCCAACTAAAACTGACCATGCATGTTTAAACTTCAACGTTTTTATGATATATCACCAAAACGTTGTGTAGAATAGTTGTCCGCCGCCATTATGCATCACAAAAACCTAACGATATCAGCGCCTCTAACGGTGTATTATTTAACTACTTTTCGATATGGTCACTATTTTGCGGAACTGGTCCTATGTGGCGCAGCCGGCTACACAATGTTACTTTTATATTGTTTTCTCTCTTTTATATTATTGTTGTTTAGTTACGTTTCCTTTTTTATGTTTATGTTGTGTGCTCTGGCTTGTGTAAAATAAATGTGTTTTCTTTCTTTATTTTCTTTCATTCTTTTCTTTCTTTCCTTACTAATGTTTGACCATATCACAAAGTAGCCGTGTGTTTAGCTGTTCATATCGTCATACGTTGATTATTCATTGATCTGGCCTACTATATCATAATGTGGGCAGTGATTGTTTTCTACTTCATGAAATGGTTGGCCACATCATGAAATGATCAATTTTAAGATCTGGCCTGACATATACATAATTATACTTAGACCTAACCATATACAAAGAAAACTGGACTGAGCATTACCGTCACAAGCAATGATATTCAAATAAACAGATACGTTATACACTCACAAAACAATTGAAAAAAGTGTTCCGCGAAGCAGCGTGAGCACGCATAGGTACACACTTTTCTTTCATCTGACATTTCACCACAAGTCGAAAAGGATGGCTTGATAAAACCAACAAGTAAAAAAGAGACAGCTAGTGTTTGTCACTTGCGTGTGAATGTAAACAAACATAATTCTGACCACCAATGTTATTATCTTTTTCTATCCTCCAAATATCAGAATATTTGGGAAAAAATTTGTAAATTGAGGCGTTTTGCGTACTTACATATGGTATGAGATCCCTTCAGTTTTATGTACTTTGGTATCATAATTGGTACAATTTCTAAATACACACGATGGCATTTTTTTATTTTGTTTTTGTTTCAACAAAGCCTATCGCTCTTCGCCATGCGTGACATAAACTAAAGACTAAAGGTCACAATTGTGACCTATTCGAGTCTTCACAATGCGCGCGCTCATAACATATCTGTTTATTTGAATATCATTGGTCACAAGTCTGACTCGTCTGTATAATGAGACAAAGCGAATATGCGGCCAATACATTTTCTCTTTTCAGAAAGTCGTAGTGATGTAAATGACACTGACAGCCTGTGTCAATAAGAATTCTAGAAAATGACAGGCCGCGCAATCTTTTTGGCTCCTTCATAGTTTATTGACCGGATTCACTTGACAGCCGTATATATATGCTTGGTCCAGCTCTCTAAGCCTAACTGTCATGGTATGATTTTTTTAAAGTACAAGTAAATTGCGTTTCTCCGTTTAGAAGGTCTCTCACTATAAAAAATTTAACTTTTTAAGTTTTTAAAAGTTAAATAATAATTATTGTAACTCAAAAGTCTATTTTAAGCCCCCACTTTAGGATAAAAACAAATAGTTAAAACGATTCGGTTTTTATATAGGAACCGTGTTAAACATTTTTACATTGGTGCTATGTAAATAAGTAGAAGCGATAAAACGTTGGATAACCGCAGCGCTCGCAGTGTGGAACAGCCCTAATCAAAATCTTAATTATTATCAGGAACAATCAATTAAGTATACTCGACGCTATGTAGGTTTGTTTGTTCGTTTATCCGGCCTGAAACAATAAAGAAATTGTATATTAGTCATTATACTAGTTATACAAATATAAATTATTAATAGCGTTGGAGCTCGTGGCTAAATTTAATATAATTTTTATATAATTAAATTTTTTTTTATTACAGCCGCACAGGTCTAGGTCAGTCCGTGGATGGGTGACCATAATTACATAGCCAGTTTCTTCCATACCTCGGTGCGCACGTTAAGCCGTTGGTCCCGGCTGGCATTTGAAGATCTTTGACAGTCGTTACGGGTAGTCAGAAGCTTGAGATCTGACACCAGTCTTGCCAAGGGGTATCGTGTTACCCAGTTACTGGGTTGTGGAGGTCAGATAGGCATAGTATATTTATTTTCTTTAATTTTTAACCCGCGACGCAAAAACGACCGAGTTGTTATAAGTTTGACGTTTGTGGGTGTGTGTGTCATCGTAGCTCCCGAACGGATGAACCGATTTTGATTTTAATTTTGATTGAAAGGTGACTTTGTCGAGAGTGTTCTTAGCTATGATTGATTAAAATCGGTGGCCCCGTTCAAAAGGTATCCGCATTTTACTCTTTGATTCTGGGTTTTTTCGCAAGATATCATTTCATAATTACGTGTTTCGATACAATGTTGATTGAAGCGTGTCAACCACTATGTATATTATGTGCATTTTAAAAGGCATGAAATAAATACTATATTTAATTTAAAATAAAAAAAAAATCTCCGTATAAATTGTTATGTACAAACTATTCGTTATGTATCAGTCGTAAACAATACATTCTCCAAAGTAGCATACGACCACGGTTATCCTCTGAACACCACTATGAATATGGATGAAATACAATAAAACATTTATTTCATGTAACTTGTTTATTTAATACCCGATACATATCGAATAGTTTGTATATACAAAAATTAGGTGATAATATTATCTTGTTTTATACTTTGGTTTTTCAGTAGTCGGCTTTTAGTTTTTGAACTTATTTTTTTCTTTCTTGGTAAAAACATGACGTGATAGAATAACATAACGCATGTATTCCTCGAAGGGTTAGGCAGGGGTGCACATATCCCCCCGGTGGGTGCCCGCATTGTCGAGGCGGGGGGAGTAGCCGCGGCTTGGTCACCCACGGAGAAGCAAAGAGGAACCCGTTTGCCGATAAGCCGATGACGCAGCGGCCAATAAGTAAGTTGCGGTGCCAATTGTGCGATATCGCAACTGAGGCGGGCTGCGATATCGTATGGGGCTTCTGATGGCGGACGCGGTGAGGCCACAGGGGAGGAGGAGTGTCGGTATAGCGTTGGCCACTCTCCCTATCCCCTGCGGCCGAAAAATTGTAGTTGGCGACGCCCGACGAGAATTGAACCCAGGACCATGCTCAGTAGTAGCGCTTGCTACATCTAGATAAATTAAATCCATACTTAATATTATAAATGCCAAAGTAACTCTGTCTGTCTCTCTGTTGCCTTTTCACGCTAAAACCGTTTTCACGCTAAAACTGTTTTCACGCTAAAACCGCTGAATTTATTTAAATGAAAGTTATGGAGATTGATTGAGACAATGCAAAGAACATAGAATAGTTTTTATCCTAGGAAAATGGTCCCTTGGGATGATTTCCGAATTACACGCGGGCGATGCCGAGGGCAGATGCTTGTATTGAATAAAACTTACTTTGGCTGGATAAACGAATGTTTTAGCCAGTTGTGAACCGAAAACATTGGTGGCTTGGCAAGAGAACTCTCCCATATCACTCCAACGTAGAGACGATATCACTAGCTCGCCCGAACGAAGCACCTGGAGATAAAAATTAGTGGATTAGTCATTGATTTATTACTTATATACTAGTTAGAAGAAAAACATCTGGAGGAAACCTGGACGTTTATAATAAAAATGTAACTGATCGCTGTCTGTTTGTCTCTGTTTTTGCGCGTGCTCATCTTAATTAATAAAAACGGCTTAACCGATTTGGGTGCAGTTTTCACTTATGTTATTATGGTAATAGCTTCACTTAAAAAAGGTATGTAACACACATTATTTCAATCAGTTCATAAATAAAAACGTTATCACGTTGGAAATTTATTCGTAAAAAAATGCTAGCTCAGTTAAATTGCCATCACTGACCAGGAGACCAGAATCATAAAGTAAAAACAAATCCCGGGGCCGGCATCATGAGTTGTGACTCTCAAACTACCAAGGGTACAGAAACGTAAAGAAAAGACGTATATCAGGGGATGGAATCATTTGTGATAAAGATTCTCAAACTACCAGGGGATCAGAATCATCATAAAAATGTATCGTTAACCAGAATTGATTGTCACAATCTATACTAACGCGAGCGAAGCCACTGAAAAAAACTAGTAGTTAATAAAAGTCTGATATCGCCAACCCATCTTGAGAATGCGTGGTGATCAAATTTCTGCCTTCTCTTTATGAGAAGAGGCATTTGCCCTGCAGTGGGATATTAATAGGTTAGTATTAATATTATGTGACCCGCACTGGCTTCGCGCGTGTAGCACTAATATGTGAAAATTTTATTATTTTGAATATTATGTTTTCTTGACATCTTTCTGAACGAAGTATGTGTCACTTAGGCCCAGTTTTATGATCCTATGGATCATAAAACTGGGCCATAACTCAACCAATGGTTAAATATATATTAACAAATGGTTTCAAATTTCGGTAAAATGCCTCTTTTTATCAATTGTTACCCTCACAAATGATCAAATAAGTTGAAATATTAATTATTTGACCATTTATTTGACTAAAAATCGATGAATAATCGCGTTTTACAGAAATTTGAAACTATTGGTTATCATATTTTACCATTGGTTGAGTTAACTACCGATCACAAAACGAGTTATGCAGAAAGATCCAGGAGCGGCTAAAATGTAAGAGTCACCTAAGGAAGCCCAAAATGTTTTACCACCCAACCTACGACAAGGCTTAAGTCTCCGCTAGATAACAAAAAATAAAAGTAATTATCCGACTTGTACCATAAAGAATAATTACGTAACTTAAAACATGTATTTTTGTTTCTTTATGGATATTTTTATAATCTGGGTCTCAAATGAAAGGTACAGGCATAGAACCATTTTATCCGTTCAAATCATGTAAATCAGTCCACGCATTTATGAGATATTAACTCATTACTGAATGCCAAGTGAAAAGGTCAAGGACGCCCTTTACCGCGATACGTTTGTTTTGATCGTGTTAGCGACACTGCCTTTACATTTTTTTCGTATCGTTTTGAATGATTGGAATACATTGGTAGACAGGGGTGAAGATCTTTTTTTCTATCTGGCAGTGACTATATGCAGATTGATTGTTACCAAATCTTCTTTATCGACGGCGTTATCATTTGCCTCACAAAGGTCCTCGGGGTGCAGGTGTTGGTGCACAGACAGCACGACAAGAGATGAGACATTACTTGGGACGTAAATCGCACTGTGGCTTATTTAAGTATCCCCATCTAATGGTCCGGGCGGTAGCGTTGCATTTTAGGTATTTTTTGTGTTCCAATCGAATGTTATATTATTTAATAGGTCTCAAACGACTAATAAGTGAACCAAGCGTCAGCTGACGCACTCACGGTGGGTATTTAGTTTTCATCAATATCGGTTCCATGACTCATTTGAGTGTTTTTCGCTATAGTTAATGATTTGGTCGTCCACAATCACTTGGAAAATTCACCCGTCCACATTGATATAATATGTATAAAACAATATCGTATGAAAAGCACACTAAATATAAAATAATATTAGAAAACTGCGTCATTGGATTTTTTTAAATCATTCAACCCATTATTTTGGAGAAAAAAAACCCGCTGTATTATTACACCATTCGATAGTGTCGCTACTAATGATTAAATTCTTGGACATAATGTCATATTGCAAATTTAAGGAAAGGCCAATTTTTTTACCAAATACTCAAATTTTTCAAGGTTATCCGAGCAGCTGACGCATATTGCCCGTGCACTCGCATGACGATTTTTACAGCTCAGAATTATGCTATGAGAATGAGCTATTTATGAAAGACGTTTCAGCCGGCATACTATTGCTATTTATATTAATGTTTTGCTACTTGAGCAGCTGACGACCAGTTCACTTATTAGTCTTATAAGATCAACTATCGTTGTCAATATCAGCCGGCATACCATCACTTTTGTATTTGCAATGCCTACCGCCCGGACTACAATGCCTGCAGTGGCCCACCTGGCTTCGTAGTTGTATTGTTACAAAACAAATCTCCGTCTTACCTTCATCCTACTATCCTTCTTGATAACAGCGCCTTTATTATCTCTCCAGGTGACATGGGGTTTGGGGTGTCCCTTAACCCGGCATGGCAGTACGATGTTGTTGCCTATTGTGTCGACGTACATCTCGTAGGTCACCACTATGCGAGGTTCTAGGGGATACAGCTTCGCGCGCTCCGATAGTAGCGTACTGTCATCTGTTGGGGAGTAGAGGGGTTAAAATAGTGAATGCTTGTACTGGAATTGCACCGGGAAAATTAAGACTTTTCAGGATAACAGGCAAAAAAACTGGATTCCCCAAGGAATCCAAGCATGCTGTAAGCCATTTTAAGTAGGGAATTATGTAGATAGTCAAATAAAAACTAATAAATCGAATACTGTATTATTCTTTAAAGAAAAACCCATTAAAATTTTTACCGATCCGGGCATCGAACCCTTAGTCTGAGTTAGTTATTAGATCAACGAGTTAGTTTGCTTATGATAATTTTATAAGAGTTAAAAATAATATAGATAGAAAACGTGTAGAAGACTATACGCCAAACCTGAAAAGGTGTTATTGTACTCATAATTATAAACAACTTTTACTATGGAATCAACCTTGAAATCGCGCTGATGTACCATCACCACCCCTTTCATTGCGTTTATTCTGATATACGTTGTATTTTGTAAAAAGTAATCTCTGGAATTATTGTAATTTTCCAACAAGAACGATGTAACCAATTGGACATACATGTATTTTTCTTTTGCCACGTAACCAAAAAAATACGACGATGCAGTGAAATATTGTGTGACGTCACGGTATGCTACAGTTCATACTGACAAAGTGACGTCACAAGCCCTCACTCTTGGACTGTAATGCGCTTTATCTTTGTCAATTATTATTTATTTGATAAAGCAAAAAATACGGCTCCAATATTATTTGATAATCTCGCTGACGTCACGGACTAAATATAATTAACATTTTTCTGCCCAGGAAACATCCCTATTATGTTATTTAGGGCATCCTTTTATGGTTTAAAAAGAATGCCCTTTGAGTTTCTTGCACGTTCTTCAAAAGCCGACACAGATACCTACCTACGCTTGTGAATGTGCAACTAGCTTCATCTTTTGCTTGAACATTTAAAAAAGACGTTAAATTGAAATTTATAAATGATTTGAGTTTGAGATTACTGATCCGATTGCAAAAATTAATTATTTCACCTTTGGAATGATCTATTGCTGAGTGGCATAGGCTTCTTAATATCATGAAAAAATGTATGATTTTGGTCAGATAGGTCACAGGAAAATACGTAGTTAACCTAATTCTTACCAGTACTGTATACAACAGTGGTTGCTCTAGCCGTTTTGGAGCCAGCAGCCACCAGGCACGTGTACACATCGTGGCCCGTCGTCCTCGTTACCAGCAGGGTCGATATGATCCGCGCGAGAGAACTCGGGTTACTATCTATGAGCTCGTTTGATTCAACGTCGTACTGTAAAAAAAGAGGTTAGGCGTTAGATACTTGTGCTGCCATCTGGTAGTGAGTAGCGAAAATAAATGGCAAGAATTGTGATGTAATGCCCTGCTCTTTAGTAGCAAGCTAACACCACACCTGTGTCACGAAGAGTTGAACAGAGGCCAAAAAAATCATTCTACAGGCTGCTTAGGAAAGTTTCCAAAATATGGAATTAGGCAAAGATCGAACACAAACAGTCAATGCTCAGTAAGCCTTGAAGTTGCCAACCAGCCATGCAAAGTTAGGTCGCGGATAAATTTTACCGCGGCCCTGGCACAAGCAACTGAAGGAACACGGGTGGGTTTTAGTCAGTAAAAGTCTCTCCCTCCCGCTTCACCCAGAGCGGAAGAAATCATTGGATGACAATATCTAAGCCAAAAAAAAAGCCCTGTAAAGTTGCTAATGAAGATCCTACATAACCTATTTCCTACTAATATTCTAAATGCGAAAGTTTGGATGAATATTTGTTACTCAATGACAACAGGACGGCCAAACGGGTTCGGATGAAATTTGTCACAGAGATAGAATATTTTATCCCGGTAGTATTTTTCCGTGGGATAATACCCGACATCCACGTGGGTTAAGTCGCTGACAAAAGCTTGTAATATTATTATAAACCTTTCTCTGGTGATAAAATGCAAGGTAGTCTTCTTTATTAACAAAGCGGTAACATTTTAGTAAAATTATTTCTTCTCACCTCATATACCGGTGCGTCATTTTTAAACCAGTGTATAGATGGCGCTGGCGCGCCGACTGCGTCGCACGTCAGTTCTAATACTTCGCCGCTGTTGTGTGTGTATGTCGCTAGAGGGCGCTGCGTTATGGTGAGAAAGCGACGGGCTCCGGTCTGTTGTTTTTGTGGGACTACTGTAATAATATAAATAAATCGTGGTTTAGGTAAATTAAAATGATGTAAAGATACGGTGTTTCACTGAAAATCTCTTCAAGGGTCAGTGTACTCATCATTGCTAAATATTCCTCTATATTTTGAGACTTAAAGCTGAAATCGAAATAGCAATCAGCTGTTAATCTTGTCAAGTTATGCGAACTTAGATCTTATTACATTGACAAATCAGCTATGCACGATTTCAGGTTAGGACTAATAGTAAAAATTGTAACGTAGCTATAAAATTATTAAGCACTTTTTTGCTTTAAAACTGCACCAGTTGCAGCTACTTGGCAAAAGATGGCGCTACGGAGAATAACTTAAGTTGCATGAGATTTTGACATTTTGATTTGAATAAAATCGTGATTATTGTGAAGTTTCAAGTAAAGCTTTTAGTTAGCTTTTTAAGAATATGAAATAGCTGTAGGATATCCAGGTAAAATAATAAGGTGGCTAAAAAAATCTCACTCGGTTTAAATTTTTGGCGGTTTTTTCGAAATTGCATTTCACATTGATGAGCTTAAAATTGTTTAATCGATCGAATGTTTAATGCCGATTTTTATGACATAAAGCAAAAAATCGCACGACGGCTGCACAATTATTGCTGATTGATGTTTCATACGTAATAAACCTACCGGTCTTCAATTCTTCATGGTTAGCAGAAACTATAGTGTTTACGACAAGAGATTCTAGATAAAGTGACATTTGCGCGCTAACCACTGTCGAAATACCTATTTTTTTTTGTATTGACATAATGTTTCGTTAGACGTAAAGTCATTCCCAAACATGGTTTGAAAGATGTGTTTTTTTTGGAAAGCACTCGAAATCTTGAGAGAATACTGAAAACTAAACTAAAAATATGAGTGAATTCTGAAAACTAACCTAAAAATCAGCTTTTATATCATATAAAGAATAATACCAAGCTTTTATGTAAAAAAATGCATTGTCACGAGAAACAAACATATGGGGGAAGTGGGTCAAATTTAACTTGCAAGATTTGATTACAGACACCCGGACACGTAAAACTAAAACAACCTTTAATATTTAAAAAAAGATTCTTGTTGTTAAAAAAGTTTTTCAAACAAGTTTTTATACTAAAAAAAACCATTGTCACGAAAAACCAAAGGTGTGTGTAAAATATCAGCTGAATCTTACACCGAAAAGTAGGTCAAATTTAACTTGCATGATTTGATTACAGACACCGGGACACGTAAAACTAAAAGCTGTTAAGTTTAAAAAAAAAAAATATTAGAAAGCTTTTGTAGGTATTAAATAAGATTTTTTTCCAACCAAGTTTTCTTACAAAAAAAGGATTTTCACGAGAAACAAACATGTGTGCAAAATTTTAGCTCAATCAAACACCGGGAAGTGGTTTAAATTTAACTTACAAGATTTGGTTACAGACACCGGGATACGTAAAACTAAAACTAGCTTTTATATTATCTATTAGTAAAAGCTTTTTTAAATTAAGTTTTGTACTAAAATAAGCATTGTCACGAGAAACATAAGTGCGTGCAAGTTTTCAGCTCAATCGAACAACACAATGTGTGTCAAATTTAACTTGCAACATTTGATTACAGACATCGAGTGCAACTACAATATTAAAGCTTATACATAAAAAAGCAAAGTGTAGGGCAAAGTTAAAAAATATTAAAGGAACTCACCATTATGTTCGATGCTATTATCTAATCCAGACAAAAGTCTCATGTGTTTGTTAACATTGGCAGATCGGCCGGACCCGAGCAGGGCAGTTGTTGCGAACAGGAGTACCAAGTACATTGTTACGTTAATAAATTACTATTATAATACTGCAGAGATTCAACTAAAGGAGTTATCTGTAACAAGAGAAAAAATAACATTAGTATTGTAGGCAACTCAAAGAACTTTTACTACACAATACGCTTTTTAGTACTGAGGCTCTAGACATAAATTTACAAAATAAATAACACATAGGGCGAGTTTCTGAAGTCGACGTCACATCTCAAATCAGCTGACAATTTGTCACAAATTAACCAGCCGTCAGTTGTCAGTGAGTTTCTCAACTCTGCATTATCGAGAAATTACGTAATCGCTTGTTACATTTAATAATTTATTTCGGTTGGCTACCCTAGCTAGTATTCATTCAATTCCTTCACTACTATAACGTAATAGTATTTTATCTTGAGCGGCTGGGTTGGTGTAGCCCGCAAGTTAAGCAAACCTTACCAGGGACGATTTTTGGATGGGTAACCACGTTTTTTTTTGGTTTAGTTTTTTTTGGATAGGTGACCCCACACAGGTTAAGCAACACTTACCAAGGTTTTTTTTGGATGGGTGACCGCTTTTTTTTGGTTCGTTTGTTTTGGATGGCTGACCCCGCCAGGGTAAGCAACACTTACCAAGGTCAGTGTTTGGATGGGTGACCACTTTTTTTGGGTTCGCTTGTTTTTGGATGGGTGACCATGCCAGGGTAAGCAACACTTACCAAGGTCAGTGTTTGGATGGGTGAAAACTTTTTTTGGGTTCGCTTGTTTTTGGTTGGGTGACCTTGGTAATGTTAATTAATAATTAATTTTTTGTGGTGATGGTCACCCATCCAAACACTGACCTTGGTTAGTGTTGCTTACCCTGGCGGAGTCACCTATCCATAAACCAGCGATCCAAAAAAAAAGTGGTCACCCATCCCAAGACTGACCTTGGCAAGTGTTGCTTACCCTGGCGCGGTCACCACACCAGCCGCTTCAAGCTAAACACAAATCTATCCAGAAACTGACCTCGATAAGTACTAAGTACAGGGTACAGTTAAAATTAATGCGCGTGAGGAAGGTTCGATTCCCAGGTCAGTAATTTATTTTATTTTATTTTTATTTACCTAAATACAAAATAACTATTTTTGATAATTGTGTCAAGTTTTTATAATGTAATTTATTTAAAAAGTTTGTAACATCCTATTTTTTTTAAATCTTGCTAATTAATAATTGATCTAAATTAACATATTTTTTATAACTCAACCCATACCACAGTTTTCGACGACCCCTATTATCTTTTTTATCGTAATATAAGCCTTTAAAATCATAATATTAATTTTAATCTGCGAATAATCGACCAATTTCCAACAATTATAAATTAGGCTCGTTGACAAGAGATTAACATTGAAAATGGTTCTCAGAAACCCAAAACTGCTGTAACATGTGGTTAATTCGAGATTTTTCTGAAATGTGACAAATTGTTAAACGCTTGTCACAGTTGGGTGTTGAGAAACTGAAAGTAGAATTAACAGGCGATTAATCGTCGATTACGTTAACAGCCCAATAATTGAGACGTGGGAAACTGGCAGTTAGTGTCGAAACGAATAAATTAAAAAAATCATAGATCAAATTATTAAAAAAATTGTATAATTTAACATATTATTTTTCCCAAAAAATTACGACGCGCCGTAATCACGTAACAAGATTTCCTATGAGGTAAACTGCACACACAAATCTTATTAAAACCTCAGGCATTGTAGCCCTCAGAAGCAAGATCTTTTTTCTTATCTCCACTTAAAATTCCACGGAATTCAGTGCAGATGTTTCGGAGATACAGACGCAAAAGACAAAAACGTGTCATTGGTACAAAAGAGGGTCTTCCAAAATGACTGTGATTCATACGGCAAATATTTTTACATGGCTATAAAATTTCCCTTTAAAAGAATTTTTATGTTCTTCCGGCTAGCAACCGCTTTTGTATCCCAAATTTAGGGAGAGTTGGACAGTTGATGTACATGCATTTTTTTTTGCTATCATATATTCATTTGTTTTTAATGTCACCTTTAATAGGTATTGTGTGTTATGGTAATTGTGAACTGGGGCCTTACTCTGTCGTGTCAAAAGTATCATGATTCCACTGTCAGAGAGAGACGGACCTATAAAGGACGAAGAGTACTATTCCTTTTTTGCAGTGGAATCATGTTAGTTTCAAGACGTGATGGCTTATGGCTTCTTGTCTTGTCAAAATATTGATTTTGTACATAGTATATCTTAAAACCAAGAAGCTAAAAACAAGAGCCGACTATGTATTAGTTCTTTTTCTTTCTTTCTTTTATGGTGTATATGGTAAATGATGATTTTGGGCTCTGATCTTGTGGAGGGGCCGAAAAATAACTCGGACTCTTCGACCCATTGGGATCTATTGTGGTCCCCTAGATAACCTACTCCTCCCCAATTTCGTTGAAAACTCTTTTCATGAGTTTTACAACGAGACTGAGCCTATAGTCTTCTGGTTTTGGATATCTAACCCCTAGGAGACTCATTCGCTTACCAGCTTTTTAGCTTACCGTGCTTTGTCATCCAAACCAAACGTTTCATCTTAATCGGTTGAGGATAACTGCTTTAAAATTCAGTTGCAAGAATTGACCCGATCATCGACACATGCATTGCAATTAATAAAAAGATTGTCAAATAAGGCAGGCGCTATACTTTGTCTAAATTATTTCATTACCACTGCTCTCAGAAGGAAAACATCGTGAGGAAACCGACATGACTTAGAAAAAAAATTTCGAAAACACGTGACATCCACCAAGCTGCAATGTGCCTGCGCCTGGTGGATTACGGCCCATTCCCTCTCACAGAGAGGAGGTCTGCACGCACAACGGACCAAATAGGAATCTTAAGTGCGGAAAAGTGGGTCTATCTATCCTAGCATTAGAGCAACATAGGTGTCACACAAATAAACACCTGCATTACTGTTCCTTATAAAAATCAAAATCAGTACTAGCAGTTTAAATGATTACAAAACACTTATACGAATACTAATGATTACGTTGACGTATTTTTAATGATATAAATGAGTGTTCACGCAATCTAAGTACGTGATAGAGTTAATCAATGAATTGTATGACGTCACACGGAGTTCCCCCTGTTGATAAACTTGCGGCGCCTACGACTTTATTCGCAAATAAACTTCAAATTTCCGGATTGTAACGGTAAGCAGTTTTGGTTAAGATTAATTCAGATTGTTTTTTTTTATAATTGTATTGATAGAAAAAAAGTTAGTTTAACCAGAATCTCATGTCAAGTGACAATCTAAAGTCACCGCCAGATAACAAGAAAAATAAAAGTTGTTAAAACCTGTCTACCAATGTATTCCAATATTTCAAAACGATACGAAAAAAATGTAAAGGTAATGTCGCTAACACGAAGGTATCCCGCCTATCCCGGTAAGGGGCGTTCAAACGTCGTCTAAACGATGTTTCAGCCGAAAGACGTCCACTACTGGACATAGGCCTCCCTCAAGCATCACCACATTGATCGATCCCGTGCATCTCGCATCCAGCGCATTCCCACAACCTTAACCAGTTCATCGGTCCACCTAGTGGGAGTCCTTCCAACGCATCGTCTGCCGATACGAGAACTACTCTCATTCCAGAACTTTTCGGCCCTATCGGCCATCCGTTCTGCGAGCAATGTGCCCTGCCCACTGCTACTTAAGTTTCGCAATTCTTCGGGCTATGTTGGTAACTTTGGTTCTCCTGCGGATATCCTCATTTCAGATGCGATGTGACTTTAAGCTTTCTGACAAGGCCCACTGTGAACGACCACGGTCCCATAGGTACCTAATTACTGGCAACACAAACTGGTCATAGACTTTTGTCTTGAGACGAGGGGCGTCCGTGACCCTTTTATTTGCAATTCAGTAATCAGTTAATATCTAATAAACGCGTGGACCGATTTACATGATTTGATCGGATAAAATGGTTCTGCGCCTATACCTTTCATCTGAGACCAAAATTATAAAAATATCTCAATAAACAAAAAATATTTTTCCAAGTTACGTAAGGTTCAAGTCGGATCAATGACATTTATTTTATTGTTATCTGTCGAAGACCTTAGAAACGAAAGCGTTGCCTTAGCGATAGGATAGAGACAAACATGTATGGGAATGCCTACGTGATCAATCCTTTACATTTTGGCATTTCGACCATCGCCGTCGCTGATAGAATGATACTTTGTTTAGAGCCACTTAAGCTGTGTCATTTGTTTAAAAAAAGGAAAAAAGAAAGACATAAAGAAAGAAAAAAGGAAAGAAAGAAAGAATATAGTTTATTTGTGATTTCGTTACCGAGTTTACCAATCATGATTATTAGGTTCTTTAGACAGCTTCGCAAAAGTTTCATATTTATTATTTTTCGGATCTTATACATGGATGAAGAGATAAATGCGTAATTTTAAACAGGTCGGACGATGATAGTTATGGTCACCCTACTAAAACATTTACTGAATCTTTATCGTAATCTGCACGTGTTACGGCAGGAAATAAAGATTGGAATAGTTAAAGATAACTGGCCGTTAACCAGTGGCTGAAGTTTTGTGTTAATCAAATTGGTAGGTATTCGAGGTTATGTTACTGGAATATGGCGAACACCGTTATTTTTTTGTTTTTATTTTATTTACTTTGTGGCTTCTTCCTTACTTTGAACTTGCCGATTTATGACAGAAAATTTTAATTTGACTGGTTAGCTTGTTGGTATGTGTGGGGCTAATCTTGCAGCTGAATTTTAAAAAGTTATCTCCAACCAAAGTTTGTTACTTGTTTGGTTTGGATGACAATGCATGGTAAGTAAGAAAACTTGTTAAGGTGCAGATATCCCTCAGTAGCTGATTTCAAAATGAGCATCACGTCTAAACGGCTAGAAGGTAATTATTAATTTAATATAAGAACATTTTGAGTTTTATTCGAAAAACATAGGTAGTGTAATTAAGTTGTAAAATTATGTCTAAGACGGACAAAATAACGACAATCGCAAAAACCGCCGGGCGTATTTTAATGAAATTGTCTCCATCTCAAGGACAATTTAATTACTTACATTTTGGTGCGGGGCTTTTTAAAAGCCATAGAATAATAAAGAAAGTACAAAAAACGACTAAATTTTGGGTCACGCGTGTGTGAAACGAGTAAGCGTTTTGTTCCCTCAAGGTCGTTGGCGACTGTCGTCGTCTTAAACAAAGTTTTTTTTTTAATTGGATAAAAATTGAGATAACATTTTTTTTATTGCCGGCCTGTCTGGGCATCATGTGCCTGTAATAATAGCGGCTTTTAAAAGATGGAACCCAGCTCCGATTGGCTGCTGGAGCAGCTAGGTTTTGGTGCTCAGATAGCTGTAATCTGAGTTTTGACTTTAAGGAAGTACGAGCTCCGAGTCACATTCTATCAACGAAAAGATCGAGCTAGCGATTGGTAAAATTTCAACAATGTAAGGGATCGCAAAGCGTTATCGACATGCCAGTGATCAATCCCGTAAATTTTGACATTTCGACAAACGCCATCGCTGGTAGAATTGGTAGAATATGTCGTGGTGGCCTAGTGGCTAAGACCTCGTCTGTCGTACTTGTATTCGTGGGTTCAAAACCGAGCAAGTACCAATGTGACTTTTTCAAATTCATATGTACTTTCTAAGTTTATCTTAGACATCACAGGCAACGCTGAAGGAAAATATCGTGAGGATACCTGGACTTATATAGTTAATGTTAGTCTGAAATAGCCAAGTCAGAGGCCTGTGGGGTTCCCAGAGGCGGCTTAATTAACTTTGTTACCCGTGGTGGCCATATCCTCACACGAATAGAAAAAAGTAGATTTTTTGAAATCTGACTACCACTCCTACACGGTAACACACATTTTAAGGAGTCTTTGTTCTGTCCAGCAGCTGCGTCCTACAAGCAGTCACAATGTTAGGACCCATTAATATTAATGATATTTTGAATCCGTGATGCTAGCCAACTTGGCTTATCCCAGTTATAAATGACCCTTTGTGCCTATTGGCTTTGCTTGTTCTGTCTCCTGCTTGATATGGAGGGAAGTGGTTTTTTTTTCCTACAGCTCTGTTATTCTTTTCTGATTATTTTCATTGCGGGATCCAGGACAGTTAAATTCATTTTACGGGACTTCATCGAGCTTCACTGCCTCGGCACTTTTCTGGTGATTGCCACTGTTGATTCTAGCTCTCAAGAGTTGCAGTGGTTTAAGAATAGTGCGATGGGTTTGTCCCAATTAAAATACAAGCAGTCGCTCCATGAAAAAATAAACTGGTATTCAACTACGTCCGCCAACCATATACTAGGTGTGATTATGCCCAAAATAAAGAAAAAAAAAAAAAAAGGTAAATGAAAAAAAAATCATCTGCCAGTTGATTCTTTGATATGGTCGCATTCATAATGATGATGACATTACAGAATTTATTTTTTTGATGTGCCCGCGCTTTGCCACTCTCTCGTCTCACGCTTGCCTAGAAGTAACCCAGTCACTCTTGAATTTATACCCCAGGTTTTAGCTATCAGGAAACACAGACTCCGGCAGGGAATTCCACTCCTTAACAACCACGGTATGCACAATGCAAGTATTCCCAAAACGTTCATTGCGTTTAGTATATAATTCCATAAATTTTCGGTAATTTTAAGTGCGTACGCGCATATTTTTTGTCGATTATTCTACTGACGAAGATTGACAGTGTTCGGCTTCGACGCAAAAATTCTAACCTTTGACCTGCCCACTGTTAAGAAATTTTTTTTTTCAAGGTATGCCTTGATAGAGGTATTTTTTGTAATACTTAATTTTACACCCAAATTATGAATTACACTTACTGAATTGCCAGAACAAATTAAATAATTAAACTTACAAATGCAATGGTTATTTTACTTTTTTGCCCATAATTTAATACATAGCTTAAATAATCTTTCTCAGTTATTTTTTGTTGAAAAACTTCATAATCCACTTCTTTTTGTATTGATTTAGAATGTTATAGTTTCGATGGTAAGCGAAATGTAGCGCATCTATTTTTATCCACAATATTCCATACAAATTACGAAATACGAAATAACCACACTTTATTTTTAAAGCAATAATCAATCAATAAAAAGGTAAATACCTGTCAAAACTCCCTCGACACGTATCCGTCAAAATCCTCACACTTTTAAAAATAGAATTTAAAAAATATATTAAAAAATCACGATCACAGCCGAAATAAAAAGAAAATAATATAATTTTGAATTTGGATCACAATACCGCTTCGTTTAGTTCCACGGTCCTAAACGTTTTTTCACATGAGAACATCGGCCGATATGATCGGTGAATGAAAACTGTTTTAAGTGAACACAATCTTATATAGGCGTTAGCGCAGCTCAAATGAACGGCGCCATGAAAATTTTAAATCGTACACTCATTGACTTTGTAATGAACAAAGAAAGTTCGATTCGAAGTACACTCAAAGGCATTTACATGGCATTTCCTTTGCACAAGATTTTTTTTTGCAAAGTAATTTTGAAACATCCTTTTCCGGGTTTTTATCGAAAACTCATGATATGAATCCAGAGAAATAATGAATCTGTGAAAAAATAAAAGTTATTTTTAGACTATGGTCTGATTTTTGTGCACAAAAATATTTAATATCTCATACAAATTTTGGTCAGCAGGCTACAACAACGTGAGGCAATTGTTTTTTTTTTAGAATAAACTATGTCTTCTTTGTAGAAAGTTGTTCATTATACATGGGTAGAAGCAGTATTATATTATTATAATCGCACCTTTCCATTAGACCTGTATAACTGCTAATACACACAGTGATGATCACGTACTGCCATGCACAGCAACGCTCAGGGGAGACGCTTCTTCAGTCTACCCACAGATATGCTCTAACAGGCGTTGCACAGAAGGGGTTCCGGGGTGGTCTTTAAGAGGCCACGGGTTCCCTTCCATGTACTGATGGTCATTACCGGACTGCTTTAACTGAGGTAAAATGCCACAATCTTCAATCTTTTCCCTAAAAGTCCAGGCGCCATTTACAAGTATGATGGAAAATAAATGTATAAATATTTTCTTCAAGATTTCAACACGCAGTGGGTACCTGAAAACGGACGTCGTAGTCGAGGCAGGCCTAAAAAAGCTGACGTGACGATCTAGACTAGGTTCTGTCATACTGGTCAGAGAAGGCAGGAGACAAAGCTGCAAAACAAAGGCCAAAAAAATATGGAAGATGGCTTTGCTCAGCAGACTAAATAAAAAAAAGCGTAAATCTATGGCTAGAAACGATTTCAATGATAAACTTACTTCTAATCCATTTGAAGACCCGTTTTATTCCGTTCAAATAAGCTTGTAGCGGATAATATATAAAATATATAGAGATATTTATAAAACCGTAGGTAGGATAGGAGATAGGTAGTGAATGTGAAGTATTTTTTTTATTTTTTATTCATTGTTCACTATCTCGCCTGATGTTAAGTGATGATATGGTCGAAGGTGGAGCACGCTTGCCTAGAAGTAACCTATTCTATCTTGACTTGAAGACCCCTAGGTTGTAGCTATAAGGAAACAAGGACACCGGCAGGGAATTCTACTCCTTAGTTGTACGCACAATGAAAGTATTTTCAAAACGCTTTGTGCGTATGGGTGGGATATCCACCATGTACCGATGGCACATTGCCGTACATCTTGTAGTCCGATGGTGGAAAGGGCTAGGCGGAATCAAATTGTGCAGTTCCGTCGCACGCTCCCCGAAATGTAACCAATAAAAAACCGAAGTACCTATATCAACAGTGTTGCCAGTCATGTTCAGTGTGGCAGCAGCTAATAAACAATAGGCATATTACAATAGGCGTATTGCATTAAGAAGGCGAGCTTAATTCTATCAACCGGGTATAAATTTAAACTACTGAGATCCCGGATGGAAAAACCCAGTAATAATGTGCTTGACCCGATATTCGAACCAAAGATCTCTTACTCATTAGTAGCACTTGCAACCACAAGTCCAATAACGTAGACCTACAAATTACAGTTTTATTTCTTCAGTCTGAAGGAAACCCTGTTTCTTATGCAAAGAAAGGGAAGAGCAGCACCTGTAGCCAAGTTGACATTCTACAATCGATAACGCTAGTAGAAAACATACAATGTATGGGAATGACGCATCTGAACGTTAAGTCACGTGGTCAGACCATACAAATAGAAGGCGTTAACGATTGTTGAAAGAGATTCGATATGAAGCGTTTGTAACTTGGCTAGGGAGGCGGTGCTGGCCAAGTGTTCAAGGCACCGTCTTACGAGTCGTAGGACGTGGGTTCGATAGTAAGTACTTTGTGTAACTTATATCACACTTATATCAGCTTGATGCACTGGAGTCGATCGAAAAGCGGGCCAAGAGACTCATCAGCGATGAGGCACTGGTTAAGTCAAAGCTCCAGAGCCTTGAACATCGTCGCCGAGTTGCCAGCTTGTCGGTTTTTTATCGGTTACATTTCGGGGAGTGTGCGATGGAATTGCATGATTTAATTCCACCCAGCCCGTTCCATCATCGGACTACCAGACGTACGGCGATGCGTCATCGATATATGGTGTACATCCCACCCATACGCACTAAACGTTTTGGGAATACTTTTATTATGCGTACAGCTAAGGAGTGGAATTCCCTGCCGGAGTCTGTGTTTCCCGATAGCTACAATCTAGGGGTCTTTAAGTCAAGAGTGAATAGGTTACTTCTAGGCAAGCGTGCTCCACCGTCGACCACATCATCGCTTACTATCAGGTGAGATAGTGGTAAAGCGCGAACCTAAAATAGATAAAAAAAAAAAAAAAAAAATATCTATCCAATGGTCTCAAAACGGTGAAGAAAAACTTCGTTAGGAAACTCAATGTCTTAGAACTAAAAATTCGACGTGTTATATTTCCGAAGTCGCACTGGAGCCGGGTGGTGGATAGTCCACCACCCGGTGGATCAATAGTGGTCCATACCCTCTCACAGAGAAGAGGCCTGTATTTAAATGAACATTCGAGACTGATTATTATTTAAAAACCCTAATTTAAAGAATGGAATGCGTTTCCGCGTGCATTGCAGTTTAAAATTGATTTTGTACTCGTAACTAATGTGGAATGCGGCGATAAAATCTAACTAAAAAGATTATTTGTTGTCAAGTGACTAGTTGCTCTTATTCCTGGGTTTTAGAAGTAGATATTATTGGGTATTTCCATTTAGAATGTCTCAATAGCAAATCGGAGTCTGGATTTTTGCCATGGTTGATGGCGATGGGGCCGAAAAGTTCCGGAATGGCGACCGCAAACCGGAAGACGATGCATTGGAAAGCCTCCCACTTGGTTGACCGAAGACCTGGTTAAGGTTGCGGGAAGGCAGTGGCGACGCCTGGGGAAGGCCTATGTTCAGCAGTGGACGTCTTTCGGCTGAAATGATGATGATGATGGCAAAAGGCTCGCCCGCCTCCGTAACTTCTGGCGAAATTTAGGTGTACTTTACGGGGTGGGCGAAAAATCGTGGATCAAACGAAGCAGGGCGATAGTTGGGGTTATATGCAGTAGGTCCTAAAGTACCAATACATTTTTTTTATTTTTATTTGTTTTTATTGCATGTGCCCCAACTATCGCCCTGTTCCGTTTGATTCACGATTTTTTGCCCACCCCGTAAAGTTCACCTAAATTACACCTAAACACCCTGTATAGGTGCATCTTTGCTTAACCTTTTAGGAAATACTAATTTTGTTGTGAAGTGAAATAATAATTGACCAATTTTTCGATTAAATAGAGCTATACTCCATTTGGAATAACATTAGACATTTTTACAACCCGTTTTTACAGTCCGTTCAACCGATTTTGAGTTCTATCCCGTAAATATAAGGATGGCGTAAAAATCATAAACCTGTTACCAAAACTAACTGTCCCATTGAGCGTTTAATTACAGAGACAATAGAAAACAATAGCTTAAACACACATGGTGTGCGAACGACGCGTCAGGGGACAGCTGCCATTTGTCATATCACCAACGCAATAGAAGTCAAAATCGTTTAAACAGGCTGTAAAATGGTATTATTTGAATGTCTAATGTTATCTCAAATGGAGATATAAAAATGAAATGTAAAATCACTGTCACAAATCTTCTTGATTTTTTTATGCAGAAAACCTTGCTCTAACAAAATGTAAAACCTGGCTACCCACTTTACGAACACAGTCATGAACATACTCAATTGATTGAACGCACACCATTGCCTGTGTTGCCTGATGCAAGCTCAATTGCCCCTGATGCAAATGTGATTATGGCAATAATCGTTCGTTGAAGCCGTCAGTTGCAATGATGCAGTTGAATCAGCTGTTTATTGGTAGAGAAGTAAGTACGTATAGGACCTGTTGCTAAGGGCCCGGTTGTTAAGGCGGTGGTAAGATCTACAGTACGGTCACTGATGAACTGGATATAAAAGAAAGAGTCGCGCAATGAAGCAATGCTTGTAATTTCATCATCATCTCAGCCAAAAGACGTTCACTGCTGGGCATAAGCCTCCCCCAAACGTCACCACACTGATTAATCCTGTGCGTCTCGCATCTACCGGACCCCCGCAGCTTTGAGCAAAACGTCGCTCCAGCTAGAGGGAAGCATTCCAACGCTACGTCTTCCAGTACGCGGCGACCACTCCAGAACTTTTCGACCCCAACGGTCATCCGTTCTGCGAGCAATGTGCCCTGGTCACTTAAGTTTGGCAATTCTTCGGGCTATGTCGGTTACCTTAGTTCTCTTGCGGATGTCTACATTTCTGATTCGATCACGCAAGGAAACTCCGAGAAAAACGCTTGTATTTGACTGCAAAATATTATAGAGCATATTACATCCTCGTTAGGTTAGTGGACGTAAGCGTTAATGTCATGCAGATAAAATTCTAAAATATCGGTTACATTTCGGGGATTGTGCGATGGAATTGCTTGATCTAATTGCTCCTAGCCCGTTTCATCATCGGACTACAAGACGTACGGCGATGCGTCATCGGTGCATGGTGGACATCTCACCTATACGCACAAAACGTTTTAGGGATACTTTTATTATGCGTACAGCTAAGGAGTGGCCCTCCCTGTCGGAGTCTGTGTTTCCCGATACCTACAACCTCGGGGTCTTTAAGTCGAGAGTGAATGATTTTTTTCCAGGCAAGCGTGCTTCACCGTCGACCACATCATCGCTTACCATCAGGTGAGATAGTGGTCAAGCGGGAGCCTATAGATGATAAAAAAGTCAAATTTCGAAGGAAGGTTGGACTGCTAAACTAGAATAGATTAGAACAGAACAGAATAGAATATTCTTTATTGTACACCAAAAGAAGAAGAAGAAAAAAGAAGACGAAGAAGAAGTCTAAATTGGTGCCAGAGGCCCATATGGGTTCCAAAATACTGCCAATGTCCTAGCAGGCATCCCATCTGTGAAGCTTTGTTCTAGAACGTTGAAATTAAAATATTATTTCATGATAATGTGCTACATCGAGGCCAAAAGCCTTCAATACTGGCAGGAAACCTGGCAGGAGTATTTTAATCTTTTATTTTACAATTTCGTAGTGTAGTTTTTCTGACTTAAAATGAATAACCAAGCAAAAATTGTGTACGTAAAAGCGAAACGTGGCATTTAAAGAAAGCTGACCGTGACCGCATAGATGCGTTTGAGATGTGGTGCTGGAGAAAGATGATGAAAATCCCAACGACTTCATCCTCCGTGAACTGAATATCAAGATCAAACTGTCCACGATTTACCGTCGCAGGATATTGGAGTTCTTTGGTCACATCGCCAGAAAGGATGGACACAACCTAGAACAGCTGATGGTTACTGGCAAGATTGAAGGGAAACGTCCTAGATGTTACAGTCCAATAAGATGGTCCTTGCGGATGTCTTTATTTCTGATTCGATCACGCAAGGAAACGCCGAGGAAAACGTTTGAAATTTACTGCAAAATATTATAAACATTATTACATCCTCGTTAGGTTAGTGGCCGTAAGCGTTACTGTCATGCAGATAAAATTCTAAAATATCGGTTACATTTCGGGGATTGTGCGATGGAATTGCTTGATCTAATTGCTCCTAGCCCGTTTCATCATCGGACTACAAGACGTACGGCGATGCGTCAACGGTACATGGTGAACATCTCACCCATACGCACAAAACCTTTTGGGGACACTTTTATTATGCGTACAGCTAAGGAGTGGCTCTTCCTGCCGGAGTCAGTGTTTCCCGATACCTACAACCTCGGGGTCTTTAAGTCGAGAGTGAATGATTTCTTTTCCAGGCAAGCGTGCTTCACCGTCGACCACATCATCGCTTACCATCAGGTGAGATAGTGGTCAAGCGGGAGCCTATAGATGATAAAAAAAGTAAAATTTCGAAGGAAGGTTGGACTGCAAAACTAGAATAGAGTAAACAGAACAGAATAGAATATTCTTTATTGTACACCAAAAAAAGAAGAAGAAAAAGAAGACGAAGAAGAAGTCTAAATTGGTGCCAGAGGCCCATATGGGTTCCAAAATACTGCCAATGTCCTTGGAGGCATCCCATCTGTAAAGCTTTGTTCTAGAACGTTGAAATTAAAATATTGTTTTATGATAATGTGCAATATCGAGGCCAAAACCCTTCAATGCTGGCAGGAAACCTGGCAGGAGGTATTTTAATCTTTTATTTTACAATTTCGTAGTGTAGTTTTTCTGACTTAAAATGAATAACCAAGCAAAAATTGTGTACGTAAAAGCGAAATGTGGAATTTAAGGAAAGCTGACCGTGACCGCATAGATGCGTTTGAGATGTGGTGCTGGAGAAAGATGATGTAAATCCCAACGACTCCATCCTCCGTGAACTGAATATCAAGATCAAACTGTCCACGATCTACCGTCGTAGGATATTGGAGTTCTTTGGTCACATTGCCAGAAAGGATGGACACAACCTAGAACAGCTGATGGTTACTGGCAAGATTGAAGGGAAACGTCCTAGATGTCTCAGTCCAATAAGATGGTCCTTGCGGATGTCTTTATTTCTGATTCGATCACGCAAGGAAACTCCGAGAAAAACGCTTGAAATTTACTGCAAAATATTATAAACATTATTACATCCTCGTTAGGTTAGTGGCTGTAAGCGTTACTATTCAGATAATATTCTAAAATATCGATTACATTTCGGGGAGTGTGCGATGGAATTGCTTGATCTAATTGCTCCTAGCCCGTTCCATCATCGGACTACAAGACGTACGGCGATGCGTCATCGGTACATGGTGAACATCTCACCCATACGCACAAAACGTTTTGGGGACACTTTTATTATGCGTACAGCTAAGGAGTGGCTCTTCCTGCCGGAGTCTGTGTTTCCAGATACCTACAACCTCGGGGTCTTTAATTCGTGAGTGAATGGGTTTTTTCTAGGCAAGCGTGCTTCACCGTCGACCGACCACATCATCACTTACCATCAGGTGAGATAGTGGTCAAGCGAGAGCCTATAGTTATATTAGATGAAATAATATTATTATATAAAAAAAACAAATTTGGAAGGAAGGTTGCCTAATCGATTTAAAAAAAGAGATGGTTTTCAATGAAGATGAACTAATTAACCTCAGTTTAAACTTCGTACGTTGACTAAGGCCCAGAAGTATTGATGTGAGTTTGCTACGTACCTACTACGGGCGTGAAAACCAAGTTTACATGCAACTCATTTATATTCATTGACCCGTAACTCATATTTGCCATAACTAATCTGAGATTAGGAAAGAAAACCTGCCCAGTCACAATACAAACAGTGCAGTTTGACATATCGAAGACCTTAAGCTACACCAGCGCCTCTATCGGCGAATTCATACGCGGTTTGCATTCATCTGAACGTTTTCTTTTTATGTTTTTGAATATAAATATTTTAGTAAACAGCTTTTAATTCTAAAGTGGTAAGTTATATTTTCAACGCAAAGTTTTGTTTTCACAAGGTCGTTGGTAGCTATTGGCACTTTAATGAAAATGTCACATTCATTCATTCACTCACACTCAAAGACAGTGCATAGCCTTAACACGCAACGGTCTAGAAGCATGTTCCACAAGAGATCTTAGTACGAAGACTCCACGGGAAAAAATGAATGACAATTTTCGGTGAAACTGACTTCATAGTCATGCCATCTTTTCACTTTTTAGTGTACTTATTTATTTTATTTATTAACTAGATTGTGTCCGTGAACTCGCCCGCGTGAAATTGGTTGAAAAAAAAACTTTTTCTATAATAAAAGTAGCCTAAGTTACTTAATTCTTATAACATCAGCTATTTACCTGTGAAATTCCGTCAAAATTGGTCTATCCGTTTCGGAGTATGACCGGAAGCGTCAGAAAAAAAAAAAGTTTTTTTTGTTGTGTGCGAGACCAAAATGGCTTAGGCAAGCATAACTTGCCTAAGCCTTTTTGGTCTCGCACGGGGTTTTTATTTTTATTATTGTTTTATTTTAAGCATATTTCTCGTGACTCCTGTGCGGGTCATAAACAAATATTTTCATACGCTAAAAAGTTATTATTTTGATATTACAAACAGACACTCCAATTGGATTTCTTTGTATGGATCAGATATGGTTTAAGCCTTCGTAGTCAGCTGTAATAGTTGAAGTTGCATCAGTTCATCCATCGCAAGAACCATGACCACGCTGTCAATTTGACAGTTGGCACGCGCGGGTGGCATAACCCAGAATATCAATCAATCTGCTTATCCTTCACCCAACCATGTGGGGTTTACATGGAGCAACTGCCTACATATTATTTTTAAACGACTTTCCAAAAAAGAGGAGTTTCTATGTTCGACTTTGTTTTTTTTTTCTGTCTGTTACCGATTTTTTCGTCAACTGTGAACCGATTTAGAAAATTCTTGTTTGTTTGAAAGAGTATGTTTCCAAATTGGTCCTATTTTAATTTGGTGAAGATCTGATGAAGAACTTCGGAGATATACAGCAGAACTCATCAATAAATGACGGCAAATCGCTCAGGATTTCTGCATTCGCATGTCTGTTTATTGTTTATACCATTTCATAACATAACATCACACTCTAAAGGGGTACGCAGATGTGTACAGTTCACCTTGGTACACTCTCATTTCACCGGTTATATTCAAGTTTCATGATATTGGTGTAATCTATTCTGGCATTATAGGTTGCCTATTAGGTACACCTAAAAAGTGAAGAAAAACAACCTTTTTACTAAAAAAATACTACCGACTTTCTTTTTGGAAGTCAGTCATCGTCCATAACGAAAAAATTGGTAACCACCAAAGACCCAAAGACACCGACTTCCGAAAAGCAAGTAATTTTTCACTTTGTAGTGTTTTTATTTGGAGGTCGCTAGTATTTTACGTAAGAAAGATTTTTTTTGGGATTCTTTTGGGGCTTTCACGTTTCTGTAGTGCATCAGGGATGTTTGCAGAAGCAGAAACAGATAGTTTTCAAGCGATATTCCAAAAGAGGACAGCATTCCTGATGCACTGGATGCGGCGGAGCATATCCTAAAGGCTTTTGCGGATAAACCAGACTCCTGGGGTACTGGACCCACTTGCACAGCGGCGGCTCCAGTGCAACGTTCAATAGGTATATGAACTAATTGGATAATTTTTTCTTTATTTATTTTTTGGATATTTTTATTAGGATGACATTATTAAATTATGTAAATTTACTAACATAGTCTTTAGATTTGCGAAACTTAAGTGGCATTGGGCAGGACACATTGCTCGCAGAACGGATGGCCGATGGGGCCGAAAAGTTCTGGAATGGCGACGGCGAACCGGAAGACGATGCGTTGGAAGGCCTCCCACTAGGTGGACCGATGACCTGGTTAAGGTTGCGGGAATGCGCTAGATGTGGTGTCAATGTGGCGACGCCTGGGGGAGGTTTTTACGATTACTAACAACCTTTAAGGTTTTGAAAGACCATTACGATTCCAGACTGCGGAATGGTTTCTTAACCAAAGTAGCTAACCTCCGTCGATTCTGGGTACACGTCATATCGCTTTATTATTATAACGATGCGATATCTTTTGTAGCGCCTAACTAACTCGGTTCTAGAGAGAACACACATTGAAGCACTGAACATTTTAAGAAGGTTCAGCAGATGTCAAAATTCTGTCTGTAGCTTGCAAATACCAAGATTTAAGTTCAAAATGACGACGACCTGGTCATGGATGGAAGTCCGGTAGATGCCACACAGGACCGATCAGTTTGAGGACGCTTGGGGCAGGCCTATGCCCAGCAATGGACATCTTTTCGCTGAATTAACGTTCAAGTTCAAAAATAAAATAGACCGGATAGATAAGTTATCAAGACTTTGAAAAACCGCAATCAGTGAAAGGAAAACTTTTGGAAAATCACGAAAATTTAAGAAAAACTTGCACTTAAATAAGGTTGATTTCTGGACCACTAACTAATAACTAATTCATACTTTATGAACAAAAAAACCAGACTGTTGTCATATTTTAATACGATTTTTCATTTATGTAGAATCAGAAGAAAATTCTTCTCATATTATTAAGTATTGTAACATAGACCACAAATAAAAAATATAATTTTTTAACATGGTTTGATTATAAAACCCTTTTAATTTTATCTATAATATATATTATTTAGCTTATAAAAATAAATAAGCTAAAATAACACGTGGTCGTATTGACGAATGGTTAGCTTTAAAGGGGTAACTCCGAAGGTCAGTATCTAGGGTTAAGACCAAATTGGATTAAGATCATAACATAGATTTTGGTATCTCAGACTAGAATAGAATAGAGTAGAACAGAACAGAACAGAATATTTTGTATTGTACACCAAACAAAGAAGAAGACGAAGAAGAAGTCTAAATTGGTTCCAGAGGCCCATATGGGTACCAAAATACTGCCAATGTCCTTGCAGGCATACCATCTGTGAAGATTTGTTCTAGAACGTTGAAATTCAAATATTGTTTCATGATAATGTGCTATATCGAGGCCAAAACCCTTCAATGCTGGCAGGGAAGCTGGCAGGAGTATTTTAATATTTTATTTTACAATTTCATAGTGTGGTTTTTCTGACTTAAAATGAACAATGACAAGCAAAAATTGTGTGCGCAAAACTGAAACGTGGGCTTTAAAGAAAGCTGAACATGACCGCATAGATGCGTTTACGATGTGTTGCTGGAGAAAGATGATGCAAATCCTAAGTCGTTGGTGCGAAACCGCCTTTCGCACCAACGACTCCATTCTCCGTGAACTGAATATCAAGATCAGACTGACCGCGATCTACCTTCGTAGGATATTGGAGTTCTTTGGTCACATCGCGAGAACATAAGATGATAAAAGATGGACACAACCTAGAACAGCTGATGGTTACTGGCGTCTTACTTGTCACAGTCCAATAAGATGTCAGACCAAGACCGCACATCATTGAACACCAAACTGCACGATGCTCTCCACGACGCAAAAGACTGGCACAGATGGCGCAAATTTGTGAAGATGAAGTTGTTTCCACGACGACTCGCGGAGGGAAGCAAAAATTGTTTAGATTTTTTTTGTGTTTATGTCATCCGAATTTGGTCTTCCTGCCTTGTTGGTCTCGCAATCGCAAGTGCGGCTGCTGAGCGTGAGGTCCCGGGTTTGATGCCCAGGTCGGGCAAAAAGTGATATAAGGTTTTTCCATTAGGAATTTCTCAAAAGTAGCCTGAAGTTTGGAAGCTGGCACTATATTATCCCTGTGCCTTGGAAAGTATGTTACACCGACGGTCCTACGCCTGATCTCTCAATACAAAATAGCATCATCATAAATATTTCAGCCCAAGGACCTCCACTACTGGTAATAGGCCTCCCCAAATGTCACCATCTCAATCGGTCCTGTGCGTTTCGCATCCAGCGGCTTTCTGCAGCCCTGATCAGATCATCGCTCCACCTAGACGAAGGCCTTCCAACGCTGCGTTTTCCGGTTTGCGTCTCCACTCCAGAATATTTCGGTCCCATTGACCATCCATTTTGCGAGCAATGTGCCCTGCCCACTGTAAACTTAAGTTTGGCCATCCTTCGGGCTATGTCGGTTACCCTGGTTCTCTTGCAGATGTCTTCATTTCTGATTTGATCACGCAAAGAAACGCCGTGCAAAGCTCAAACTAGCATAGCAACACCAGAATTCACAGAAATCTGGTTAATATCTAAATCTGTCTCACTTAATTGAAAGGTACCTGTTTAAATTGTAATTAAATACAATCAAGGTTACTTTGTTCGAGTTATTAATAAAGTTCTGGTACCTATTCATATTTATAGATTGAAAACCTTTTCGTAACACTTAAAAGTAGTTCAATGTGTGTGTAATTACAACCTAAAAATATCTGTTACTAAGAGTAACGTGATCCTCATCAGCCTTTTAATGTTCCTACTGCTGGGACACAGGCCCTCTCTCTGTGAGAGAGGGCTATTTTTGTGAATGGGCCTGAACCCTTCACGCGAGCCCTGTGCGGGTTGGTGGGTGTCACATGTCTTCGTATATTTGGTTCCAGGATGTGCCGGTTCCCTCACTAAGTGATTCTACTTTCTTTACTATCCATAGTAATCCTGCTCTAAAAAAAACTACCTAGCCTATTCCCAACAATATTGGGATCGGCTTCAACTCTAACCGTATTCAACTGGTTACAAGCATTTTACATGGAGCGACTGCCTACTTGACCTCCACAACCCAGTTACTGGATAACACGATACTCCGTGGCAAAACTGGTGTCTGATTTCTGGATTCTGACTACCCGTAACGACTGTCAAAGATCTTCAAATGACAGTCGAGACCAATGACTTAACCGGCTTTCTGAGGCAAGGAAGAGTCAGTATGCCAAGAATGGTTACCCATTCACGAAATGACTTCGGCAAGCGTTGCTTAACCTTGAAGATCTCTATAAAAAAAAAAATATAAGTATGGATCATAAGATACGGATTAAACTCTCGAGTTCCATTTTAGGGTTAATACGAGTCCGCAGTGTTCCAAGGAATATCGGTTGAGTCTCGCCGATTTCGAAATATCTATTTGAATTACAAAGCAAGCTCGGATGTTAATCGATATCACATTTAAATCGCCGGCTGTGAGGAACCGATTCGAGAGACGTTTTCAATTTCAAAATAGCTATAAGTAGGGAAATTAATATATTGTTTTTGGAATTTATTAAAATGGCTTCTTTTTGTTTCTTAGTAGTACTACTAATCTTACTAAAAATAGCGTATTCATTTAGGTATTTTCATAAAGGTGGATAAACTAATATACTTATTGACTTATTTTATGGGAATAGATTTTAGTGGTGGCAACCGCGACTGCGGAGCATAAGGGTTCGATTCCGGGGTCGGGCCAAACGTTATGTTTTTTTTTGCACTTTTATGTGTCTATTTGTTTGTAAAAGGTAACTTATGAAATCACACATCCAATAACGAAAATGATTTGACCACGACAAAGACAAGCTCAACGCGATTTGTTTTCTCGCCAATAAGTGATTTTTACTAAGCGAAATTGCAAGTAATTCAACATCTACATAAGTAAAATCATAATTGCCATATAGTTGCCGTCTATCTACCTAACCATGCTTTCCCCCTGAAGAGTGTTGTAAATTCACAAATGCTGTCTACTACTTACCATATAGCTGTATTTCAATCAAACAGAATTTGTATATTTACATAAGTTTTTTTTCATCGATGAATAAAATTTTAACTTGGAATAGCATTAGCCGGAGTGTTTTTTTAAACTACGAAAATACGAATGTCAATTGTTAGTGAATTAAAGTATCCGCCACATTAGTACATACTTGAAAAAAAAAACAATAATTATGTAGTAAATATAATAATAATGTTCAGTGATTATTACTAAAAATCTGGTTGGTCTTTTGCAAAAATCACTGGGTCCTATTTGATACAATTGCAAATACGACATGCTTATCCAAAAGTCACATTTTTGAGACAAACGTCCTGTTTGATAAAGCAGAAATATTAACAAAGAAAACTACTGATCGTCACCTGTCACCATCTTTAATTCTACCAGCAATTGTTATGGTCAAAATATATAAGAGATTGATCGTGACTACAGATGCAAAACGGATTTAAAACGTTTTAAGCCATTTGGTTTTAAACCGTCTTTTTGGTTTAAATCGATTTAAAACCACACTTAGCGGTTTGATAATGGTTTAAAATGTTTTTGTTTAATAGAATGCACTGATGCTTCACACGAAGCTCTCCACCACACCTGCTTCCTGATTTAGGATATATCAAAGAAATTTTGTTTTTATCAACCATTATTAGCATGTACAACATTAAATCTACCTAGCACCATTACTTTAATTATTTATTGAATATCATACTTATTGACATTTTGTATGTATATATTAATAATACAATAATGATGTAAAAAATGTTCCACAATCAGTATTTTAAATTTTGATTTTCAATTTAAACTAGAGAAACAGTTGACACAAGTGAAATTATAGCTTGTTTTCAGCGTGTCTAATCCTGAAAAGTAGTACAAGTATTATAGAATATTATTACTTCACTTACTCCCAGTTTCCCAGCTTAAATATTTTATGTATTACAGAACATAATATGGTTGACTCAGACCTTATGTATCTGACCATCCCAAATTTCACTTTAGCGGCAAGTTGTAATAGACATAACAGAAATGGTGGATCGTGTGTACTTGTAAAAAATATTCATAAATATAAAGTTCTTCAAGACTTAGTTAGCCTTAGTGTTCCTAATGTAGTGGAATGTTCCGCCATTGAACTTCTGAATCATAATGTGGTGATTATATGTATATACCGACCTCCAAAAACTATACAAAATGACCTTAATACGTTTTTTAACATACTTCATACAATCCATTACAAATTACGCAATCGAAAATTAACTAAAACTATTATTTGTGGTGATTTTAACATTGACTTGTTAAAAAGAACCTCCAGTTCTTTGAAACTTAAACACACTATTTCCAGCTTTGATATGAAGATTGGCACACACAATCCAACAAGGCCAAAGAGTAACTCTTGCATTGATAACATTTTCCATAATATTAGAGGTAGCAAATGTGACGTCATTGACTTAGGCATGTCAGATCACACGGCACAATTATTAAAATTCCCCGTTAAAAAAACTTGTACTGTCAACTTTTGGTATACAAAAAGGCGAGACTTTAGTAAAGAAAACCTAACTAAATTTAAAGAATGTTTAATGAACTTAAATTTTGATGATGTCTACACAACTAATGATCCAGAGGTAGCATTCAACATATTTTTCGAACATTATAAACTTTTTTATGACCTCTGTTTTCCAATTATAAAAATTAAAAACACCATTATTAAAAAACCGAAATGGCTTTCTAAGGGAATAAGCCAATGTTGTCGGCAAAAAAGAAAACAACTATGGAAGTATAGACTCAGTCCTAGTGTAGACAAGAAAATTGCTCTCAAACAATATAGTAATCGTCTCAAAAAAATTGTTAAACTTACCCAAAAGTCTCAAAATAATTACTTAATATCCAATGCAGAGAACAAATCGAAAGCCATATGGAAAATTATAAACTCAAACAAAACCCAACTTCCGAAAGAAAATATTAATAAAATAAAAGTAAACAATAATTTAATATCAGACCCACGAGCAATTGCTGAAGAATTTAATAATTATTATATCAATTTAATAAAACCAATAAATGTACTCAATAATAATAATTCATCAATTGCGGACAATTTTAATGACAATAATCCTAATATAAATTTGACATCTATTAATAACAAATTGACATTACCCAGTAGCTCGTATAAATCTCTGTATTTAAATCCTGTAATACCTTATGACATTAATATTATAATTAAATCACTAAAAAATACCAGAAGTACTGGTTATGATGACATAACAACATCCTCAATAAAGGAAGTGGCTCTAATCATCAGCCCAGTACTCAGTCATATATTTAATTTATGTATTGAACATGGTGTGTTTCCGACTAAACTTAAAAAATCCGTAGTTAAGCCACTTTTTAAGAAAAATAACAAGGAAGACATGGCATGTTACAGACCAATAGCACTTATCCCTATTTTTTCAAAAATATTTGAAAAAATTATATATAATGCAATTAATACTCACTTTGAGAAGTTCAACCTATTTGCTAAGGAACAAAAAGGTTTTAGGAAAAATAAGTCGATTAATTTAGCAATTTATGACCTTTTAAAAACAGTGTATACTAATATTGATAAACATGTTCCTGTCTCTGCAATGTTTATGGATATGACAAAAGCGTTCGATTGTGTGCACCATGGAACACTTTTAAACAAACTGTACAGTTATGGAATAAGGGGCAACGTCCATAAACTTCTAGAATCTTATCTAAATGACAGATATCAAGTAGTAGAAATAAATAATATTAATCTTTTAAATAATACCGAACAAAAAAATGAGTCCATGCCCAAAAAAGTACTATATGGAGTGCCTCAAGGTAGCGTGTTAGGTCCACCACTATTCTTGATCTACATTAATGATCTGCCCAAAGTTTCACAGCATCCCTTGATCCTTTTTGCTGATGACAGCACAGCCATCTTTACAGGTCAAAATATTGAAAATGACATAAATTCCACTCTTCGAAATATAATTAAGTGGCTGACGATTAATAACTTAACTATCAATCTAGGAAAAACTAACTTAGTCAATTTCGGGCGAAACAATAAAAATAATAAAATCAATGTTCATTATAATGGGACGAAAATTGAACAAGTCAGCAGCGTTAAATTTCTGGGGCTGTGGATAGATACTGATCTGACTTGGCAAACACACATTGACACAATATGCAACAAACTTAATCAGTACTCATATGCTTTATATAAATTATCCAAAATTGTTGACCAATCAGTTCTTTTGACCGCATACCATGCTTATGTTTCGTCTACACTGAGGTATGCAGTCATATACTGGGGCAATGCCACTAATAGAGATTTAGTGTTTAAAGCGCAAAAAAGGTGTATACGTGCGATTGCTGGTATCCGTGTTCCTGACTCATGTGAACCACATTTCAGAGAACTAAAAATATTGACCTTTCCTGCAATCTATATATATGAAGTAGCCGTATTTATAAAGACAAATGAAAATCTATTTGGTAAACTCAAATCGAAAAGACACATGTTTAAAATTTCTAATCTACCACATAAGACGGCTCTGTTTAACAAAAGCTTCTTTGGCATGGCATCAAAAATATTCAACAAAATACCTATTGACATTCTGAGCACTAGGGAAGTTCCACTATTTAAAAATAAACTTCGTAACTTTTTAATTGATAAAGCATACTACACGATCCAAGATTTCTTGAATTATTGATTGTATTTTTGACCATGTATTAATTTGACTGTATATTGATATTTTGACATTTATAATAACTAAATTTGACATGTAAAACAATTTCAAATGTAATTCCACTAGGTCCATAATTATTGTATGCCTATTAGGCAGGACATATTGGAACTCTAATTTATTCTTAAGACCTGTAATTACTAACATATGCCCACAATAAAATATTTTGAATTTGAATTTGAATTTGAATTTGAATTTAAAATTATCGGAATGTATAATGAATTTTCAACAGCCAATCACAGCAGATATCACGTGCTTGACAATTTGTCACATTAATTCTCCGATAATTTTGAGCTGGGAAACTGGGAGTTAGATTAATAAAAATGGTAAATGATTTCAATTAGCTTTTCAAACTTTATTTTTAAAATAATACGTAATCAATGTACGGACCACGTGGTCGTGGTTTTAAACAAATTTAAAACGGGTTTTAAACCACGGCATTTGGTTTAAAACGGTATATTTACAACTATTATCGTGAAATTTCGGTAGCACTTGGCAATCCCATAATTTTTTGACTTTTTGACAATCGCCATCACGACGCTTACATTGATATAATTTTGCTTGTATGGAGATCTAATTTGCCCTAGAAAAAGTGACATTCGATCAGCGATGGCGATGCTCAAAATGCTAAAAAGTACTTGATTGATACACATGGTTAATCCCAAAAAGTCGCCGCAAAAATGTCGCTTTGTCTAGTGCTCAAGGTCGATTATTCTGAATTTTCTTCTACAACTGTATTGTCCTACTCTTAATACAAGTAGGTAGTAAATTAAATGGCACATGGTATTCGTAAAATAACGTGACTTTCCAACACGTGTATCTCTAATCTAAAAACGGCAATGAGATTCTTAAAAGAATGTGAACATGGAAATGTTTTTCTATTTCTTTTTTTAGGTTCGCGTGTCTCAAGAATAAAGTCTATGACCAGTGTGTGTTCCCAGTGATGACCTATGACTCTGAGACGTCGTCGCTCACAATGGGCCTCATCAGAAAGCTTACAGTCACACAAAGGACAATGGAGAGGGCTATGCTCGGAGTTCCGTGATCGAATCAGAAACGTAGAGATCCGCAAGAGCACCAAGTTTACCGACATAGTCCGAACAATTGCCAAACTTAAGTGGCAGTGGGCAGGGCACATTACTCGTAAGACAGATGACCGATGAGGCAGAAACACGAAGCACACAACCAGGGCAAAAAAGTTCTGGAGTGGCGACCGCGAACCGGAAGACGTTGCGTTGGAAGGCCTCCCACTAGTTGGACCGATGACCTGGTGAAGTTTGCGGGGATCCGCTGGATGCGAGATGCACGGGACCGGTCAATGTGGCGACGCTTGGGGGAGGCCTATGTCCAGCAGTGGACGTCTTTTGTCTAATGCAATGATGATGAACTCGCGTTTGAACACTGTCTCACCTGATGGTAACAGTTTGGAATTGGCAACACTGCCCGAGTGACATGTCAAATTTGTGCTCCGTATTTTAAAATTATATTTAATTATTATTTAAGTGTATTTAGGGTTTAATTAGAAGTAAAACACAACTAAAAGCTATAAATACTCAGGATTATTGTTTTACTGGAAAAATATCGAGTTATACAAAAGTTGTGGCACGAAACCGGTAACCTACCAAACAGCTGACGACTGAACCTGAAGTCTGAAGTGCTTAACTACGGATATTCTAAGGGCAGTATTGTTTATTTATAGCACACAAAGTGTAATTTTAACCTTGTAACACGTTCTTGTTAGTTTTATCGTATAAATTATGTTGATTTAATACTGTGCAGTGAATCTAAAAAGGTTTTGTTGACATCGTAGAAAACAAAATAAATCTAAGATCCCAATTGTGCATAATTCTACTAATTTATTCAGATAATTTAATAATAAACATTTACATAACGCTATGATCGTTATTTTGCATAATTTAACTAGAAAACTACAATAAAACATTCATTCAATTTCTGGGCATCTTACCCACATAAAAAAAAAAGGTAAAATCTCAAGGCAAAATCATAAGCAACTAAAGTCAGTAATAAATAGCTTTTTCAGCCAATTCAACAGCCTACCTCATTTCTCTTCTGAACTACACTTTATTTCCTCCATTTCCAGCTTTGCTTTATTTTGTTTTTCCTCTATTCCTTCGGTTCACACCGCTTCTTTTTTTTTTCTATTTCCAGTAACCTATCCTGAAACCATGCCTGTGATGACCCGTAAGGCTGCTGCTCAGGACTTGGAAATTAAACTGAGAACAGCACTCCAGGAGCTTAAAGACTCACAAAACCAATGTCGGGAGATGTTGCAAGAGAGAGAGGATTGTGAAGTAGAAGTTGAGAACATTGTATATAAAAACACAATCCTTAAACGGGAGCTAGTTGAACTTAGTCAGCAATACCAGAATGTTGTGGATGAACGCGACCAGCTGATGGTAGTCACGGGTGGTTTCAATAACTGCAGTAATCTATACGAGGAGGCTTTAAGTAAAGTTAGGGATCTAGAAGATGAATTGATTCACGCAAATAATCATATTTTTAAATTACAAAAAGAACAGGAATCAACTCAGGTTGATGAAACTTGCCATTTGTATGATGAACTTATTAAATCAAATTGTAAACCGGATTCAATACCTACAAGTAAGCTAACTGAAGATTCTTTAATAAATAAGAAAAATTGTTCTAAAGTTAGTCATAACAAACTCAAAAAATATGCAAAACTAAATAGAATAATTAGAAATGGTAACAAGTTTAGGAAACAACACAAGTTCTTTATTAAAAATATTCCACTCAGGAAAGAACGTGTTGACCTAGTTAATAAATTAAATAATTACCAAATTAAATTAGAAGACAGCAAGAAAATTTATGAGATTGACACTCACCGCTTGCAGTTAGAATTGCAGGTACTTGAGAACAGACTTAGTTCTCTTTACAATAAATATACAAATTCAAAATTACAAATTATAGAACACATTTTGGCCGCAAATGAGTTAGTGAGGTGTCAGTGTAACTGCCAGACAGTCTCAAATCTGATTGCAGTCCATCCTGATGCTACAGAGGACCCGGTCCAAGCTGAGAGGGTGTCTCAAAACAGTGTCTTCGTACAAGACATATCAAATGTAGCACAGGATTTGCCTCAAGTAGACCGGCCTGAGAGTGCTGCCTTTTCATTTAGTCAAAGTAAAGAAGGTTTTCATTCGGTTATGTTTTCAGACGGTATTGGAAAAGGTTTCGGTAAATTACTAAATGGCAATCAGAGTCATTCCACTTTTAATTATTGCATGCCCGGGTCATCTTACAAGCAAATAATGGAATCTGTGACAAAGAATATTTATAAACCAGATACCAATTTAACTGTAGTTGTAGGTAATAGTAAAAAAGTAAAAAAAGATGACATCACTGAGTGTGTAAAAGAGATGTTAAAGTTAAATTGCAGTAAAATTATTTTGTGTGCCTTCCCTTACTTGGATAAATTGTCAAATAGACAAAATAATCACATTCACATGCTTAATAAGCATCTGCACTTTCTTGTGAGTCACTATAGTGACAAACTTGTTTTTTTTGACATCAACATTTTTGTTGATAAATTAAAGTCGACAGGCGATACTTTGTATCTGCCTCTTAGGGTAAGACATCAAATAGCTCGGCTATTATCTTATACAATAAACTCAGACATAAGTAGTATGTCGAAGTATCCAGTTATTATTGATATTAGTAATAGTACTAATTTAAAGATGGTCAGTACCTTGAATAACGTTAGCAAAAATGCTATTAATATTTATTCTTTAAACTAGTTGATAGGACAAGGGAGGGTATCAATAACGGAATAGTTACGAGTATATCCACCATCAAAAAGGTACCTTCTTGCTCGCAAAAAAATAATTTAAAAAAAAGGTCTGAGCAGAATTCTCTGAAATTATTTCACCAAAATATTCAGGGTTATTCTTCAAAGGAATTAGAAATCGAACTGTTTTTAGAAAAAACAATGTTTGATATTGTTTGTTTCACTGAGCATTGGCTGAAAGATTACGCAATGCTAATCAATTATGAAAATTATACTGTGGGCAGTTGTTTTAACAGAAATATTATGTTGCGTGGGGGTTCACTTATATTAATTAAAAATGGTATTAAATCAAAACCTCGTAAAGATATAGTAGACCTCTCAGTTGAACATAGTATTGAACTGTCCTGTGTTGAGCTGGATAAGCATGTCATAGTGTGCGTCTACAGACCCCCTAATTATAAGAACTACTCTATATTCGAGTCAGTGATGGAAGATGTTTTGGCAAAACTCGCAATGGGTAATAAACTAGTAATTGTCTGTGGTGACTTTAATATTAATATTCTGGAAGATAATTCAGATAGAAGTAGGTTATTAAATCTCTTTAAATCATTTAATTTGTCACATGTGTTTACGGAACCAACCCGAACTACGCTGACTTCTGCTACATGTATTGATAATGTTTTTTGTTGCTGCAACTACTTGGACAATGCCATTATAAATTATCTGCCTTCGGATCATAGTGGGCTACTTGTGACATTTGAGTCCAATATGCTAATTAAACAAGTGCAGATTCAATCCAGACCAATAACATCCGGTAAATTAAATAAATTTAACAGCACTTTAATCGCTAAGTTAAGCGATCAGGACCTCACAGTGAATGATGGTAATATTTTGTATGATGAAGTTTTTTCAGTGGTTCAAAAAGAGTTCAATAACACTTTTAAGAAGATAACTAAAACTGTATGCCCTAAGTTTTTATTCAGTGACTGGGCGACTACAGGACTTAGAAAAAGTAGGGAAAGACTTTACGAGCTATATGGCCTTAAGCCTTGTATGAACACTGAAACGTTTAATAAGTATGTTGCTACTTACTCGAGAATTTTTAAAAATACATGTAAGGCAGCTAAGGCCTTGTATATTAGAAATAAGGTTAAATTAGCAGAAAATAAAATCAAGACGGTTTGGAAAATTATAAATAATGAAACGAACAGGAATAAAAGAAATAATCCTGATTACACGCTTGAGACCACACACGGACTTATTAGAGATAACAAAAAAGTTGCGCAAGAATTTGTAAATTTCTTTACCAACATCCCAATTAAAACTACTGAAACCTTAAATTCTTCGCCCGCGCTTGCTTTTGGATTATTAAACGCGAACGTTTCAGCCTGCCCGAATGTATTTAACTTTTCACATATAAACCCCATAACAGTAATAAAAGCTTTTAAGCAAATCAAGATCAAACCGACTGAAGATCTGTGGGGAATGTCCATCAAAGCTTGTACCTCCATTATTCAGACTATAGCGCCGTACTTAGCTGTGATTTTCAATTTGTGTGTGGATCAAGGAGTCTTTCCGGATCTAATGAAATATAGTAAGGTTATACCACTTTTTAAATCCGGGGACAGTAAAGACACAAATAATTATAGACCAGTATCCGTGTTGCCGGTTTTCAGCAAGGTATTTGAGAAGATAATGCTTAATCAAATGCTCATTCATTTTAATACGAATAACATCTTGCATGATAAACAGTATGGTTTCACCAAAGGACGTTGTACAACTGACGCTGGTGTCACCCTATTAAAACACATCTTTAATGCGTGGGAAGAGTCGCAGGATGCCATAGGTATCTTCTGCGACCTGTCGAAGGCGTTTGATTGCGTTAATCATGAAACATTACTTCTGAAACTTGAGCATTACGGGCTAGGTCAATCAGCGTTAAGTTTGGTTGAATCTTATTTAAGTGATAGACAGCAATTAGTTCAAATAAACGGTGTGAATTCGTCGGGGTTAAACGTGAAAATGGGGGTACCCCAGGGCTCAATATTAGGTCCTTTCTTATTTTTAATATACATAAACGATTTACCCCGTTTATTGGAAAACAAACTAAACATGGTGTTATTTGCTGATGACACATCTTTAATTTTTAAAATAAATAGACGTACTTGTCAGGTTGACGACGTAAATAACGCGCTACGGCAGGTTCAGGATTGTTTCACTGCAAATAATTTAGTTTTAAATGGTAAAAAAACCAAGTGCGTAAAATTTTCCTTGCCGAATGTAAAAAGTACTGATTGTGACATTATCTTAAACAAGGAGAAGCTAGAATTCGTCGATAAAACGGTTTTCCTGGGGATCACGCTAGACTCAAAGTTACAATGGGGTCCTCATTTAATATCACTTGCAGGGCGGCTAAGTTCGGCAGCTTATGCTGTTAGAAAGATTCGTCAATTTAGTGATGTAGATACCGCGAGGCTGGTCTATTTTAGTTACTTTCATAGTATAATGTCTTACGGTATTTTACTATGGGGAAGGGCTGCAGACATTGAGTCAATTTTTATTCTGCAAAAACGAGCCATCAGAGCGATATACAATCTTCGCCGGCGCGATTCTCTAAGGGAACTGTTTAAGGGCATTAACATCATGACGGTTCCTTGTCAATATATTTATGAAAATATCATGTACGTGAGAAAGAATTTACATCTTTTTAGTAAAAACGGAGATAGACATAATTACATTACTAGAAATAGGGACCAATTAGTTCAACCAGGTTTCAGACTGGCTAAAGTAGCCTCTTCTTTCATGGGGTACTGTACAAAATGTTACAATAAAATTCCTCCCCACATTCTAGAACCGAATGAGACGAAATTTAAAACTTGTATAAAACGCACACTATGCAGGCAGGCATATTATAAGTTGGGGGATTACATCACTGATAAAAATGCTTGGCTCAATGCTAGTCTTGCTCCACAACCACTAGGGCACAAAAACAAGTGATATGCAGAACATTATTGTTCTGTAGAATTGTTGGACCTGCTGAAGACTGTATGAATATATTTGTATTATATAGACTCAATTTCTTTTAGTATAGTATAACTGCGCAGCACGTGTGTGAATACTATGTACCCAACTGTAAATCTACCATTTGCTGTACCTTGGTGTCGTTCGTTGACTTGTGTTTGCCCTGGCAGTTGAGTGTGTCATGCTCTCTCAAATGTCTCTCTGATGGTGACGTGTGTGTTGGATCATTCGGTTCCCTTCATGATGGTTGAGCTGGGTGGTGCCGATTCATGCGTCATGTTCGTGAACGGGCGCCGTCAGTTGGGATTGGTCTTAACTTAACTGCTTCGGATGCTAGTGTTTTTCTAGTGCTTATTATGTAACTGCACAGTACATGTGTGAGTACTTTTAATACTTTGTACGTAGTATAGTATGTAGTGATTCTGGGTGCATTGTCCTCACACATATAAATTTATTAATGTATGTACTTATGTAACTAAATTTTGTAAAAAAAACATATATTTTTTTAAAAGAGTAAGTATGGAGTTTCTTGTGCGTTCTTCTCCATAACAAGCTACTTTCCGAATGCACGGTAGAATCAATTTTTATTCCCTGTAAATTTTAATGTATTCTAACGTTCAAAAGTGCCGCTTTGTGGCCTAGTTGAAATAAAATATCTTTGTCTTTGTCTTTGTCTTTGTCTTTGGTAATTAAAAGACGGTGAAGCACGCTTGCCAACAATTAATCTATTCACTCTTGACTTAAAGACTCCTATTTTATTTATTTATGATGGGTTTCCTCTTGACTCTAGTCAAGTCAGAGGTGATAGAGACAAAGTCGACGATGGAGTGAGCTTACCCAGCAGATGCCTGTTTACTCTAACTTTGAAGAGATTCGGGTTGTATGCGTTCGGAAACACAGACGCAGGCAGTGAGTTCCACTCTTTTGCCGTGCGCATTATGAAGGATGTTTGGAAGCGCTTGGTGCGAATTAGTGGAATGGCAACTATGTGAGGATGGTAACTTGCAGTGCGTCTAGATGTCCGATGGTAGAAGGGGGCCGGTGGGATGAGGTCGTGGAGTTAATGAGCACACTCACCAAAATACAGTCTGTAGAATACCGACAAGCAGGCAACCTTACGGCGATGAGCCAAGCTGAAAAGCTTGGCATCTATCAGTTTGACGTCGCCAATAAGTCTCTTAGCTCTGCGTTCCACCGAGTCAAGCGCGGCAAGCTGATATTTAGCTGAGCCATCCCAGAGGTGGCTGCAATACTCCATGCAGGATCGGACTTGCGCCTTGTAAAGAGTCAATAACTGTCCAGGCATAAAGTATCGCTTCAATCTGTTTAGGACGCCAAGTTTCTTTGCCACAATTTGGGCTTTGTACTCGATGGAGGCGCCGAAGTTGAGACTGGATGTCAACTCCATGCCAAGGAGCTCGAGCCGATCAGTCACAGGAACAGATGCACCCCGAAAAGTAGGCGTTTGGGTGAAATGAGTTCTTTTCGCGGTTAAAAGACATGCCTGTGTTTTGGTGGCGTTAAAAGAGATCCGATGGTCATCACCCCGACGGGAGACAAGACTTAAGGTCAAATCTGTATGCTCCACCATAGCCTCTCTCAAGGAATATACTTCATACCCGCTGGTTTTTGCGTTGGACAAGTATCTCTCTGAAACAGTACTGTCATCTGTGTACCCAACAATACCAGGCAGAAGTAGGTCATTGATGTGCAGCAGGAAAAGAGTTGCAGAGAGAACAGACCCCTGAGGAACGCCGGCATTAATAGCCTTAAGGTCAGAGGAGCAGCCGTCAACGACTACTCGGATCGACCGTTCACTGAGGAAGTCTGATTTCCAGCTACAAAAACCGTTTGGGATGCCATAAGCAGGAAGCTTGCTGAGTAGACTAACGTGCCAGACCCTGTCAAAGGCCTTCGAGATATCGAGCGATACGGCAAAAGATTCGCCGTGTTTCTCGATGGCTTCACCCCAGCAGTGCGTGACAAACACAAGAAGATCGCCAGTTGATTGTCCCCGGCGAAAGCCATATTGACTATCACTGAGGAGATCAATATCTTCAAGGTAGGTCAGCAACTCACTGTTCAGTACCCTTTCCATAACCTTACACAGTATGGAGGTAATGGCTATCGGACGGTAGTGGGCAGGGTCTGCACGGTCGCCCTTTTTGGGTACTGGTTGTACATTTGCAAGCTTCTAGCATTTCGGCACCGTTCTTTTTTCAAGAGAGAGGCGAAACAAGCGTGTAGCTATCAGAAAACACAGGCTATATTGGGGAATTCCGCACCATAGATGTACATACAATGAAAGTATTATGGGTGGGATGTCCACCATGTACGTTTTGTAGTCCGATGACGGAAAGGGCTAGAGGCTACTACTGATAAATTCTTTTGATTTATATTTTAATACTAATGTGCCTGCGGCTTCGCTCCCGTCAACTGCCTACCCTACCCTACCTATATACCTACCTAACAATTTTTATTCTTTACTTTTTCTTTTTTTAAGAACCTTTTCCTAATAATAACAAACACAACAAAAAATAATATTATCGAAGTCGGTCCAGCCATTCACGCGTGATGTTGTGACCAAGGGAAATACGGATAAATTTTTTTTTATATACTTGCTGACCCGGCAAACTTTGTTTTGCCTTAAAAACACCAAACATTTATCTACCCTACCTATCTACCCTACCTAACCTACCAACCGTACCCTACCTACCCTATCCTATCTACCCTACCTTACCTACCATACCCTCCTACCCTACCCTACCTACCCAGCCTACCGTACCTACCCAGCCTACCCTACCAACTTTATTTTGTTCTTGTTTTTTTTTTCATAAGAACCTTCTCCTAACAATAACAAAAACAACAAAAAAAGTATAAGTGAAATCGGTCCAGCCGTTCTCGCGTGATGCCGTGACCAAGGGAAATAGGGATTCATTTTTATATATGTAGATAAGGATAAACAATATAACATCACGCCTATGTTTACCGAAGGGTTAGGCAGAGTTGTACCTGTAGAAATCGAAACCAGAACCTCAGCAGTAGCGTTTACGACTACTTTACTAACGTGGCACATAGTTTCTATTAATTAAAGCAAAGGCCCAAAATTGGTGAATCGCAAACTAACAAAATATGAACTTGCAAAACACACCTAATCCCAAAGAAATAAGGTTTCTGTTCCTTTCTTTTGTTACAAAAGTAAGACCTACATATAAGTTCCGAGTATGTCACATTTAAATATCGTTCTTTTTTCAAACGTGACTTTCTGACACGTGAATCAAGCTGCTCTCTAAAAACGTGACAAAAAAAAGGAATTGTCTTGAACATTACCATAATTTTTATAGTGAATGAATATTGAGTGAAATAGAATAGTGTTGGATTTATTTTCAATAGCACTTTGCATTATCACATGTTATCATCAGAATAAAATGGTCTCTTATGCCAATAAACAGGCGTTTTGAAAACGGTGACTGCCTAGCTAGGTTATGCCTCATGCATGAGTATAGAAACGGTACAGTGGCATAGCTTCTTATAAAACCGACCAAGTGCAAGTCGGACTCGCGCACGAAGTGTTCCGTACAGTTATCGCAAATAACGGCAAAAAATATCACGTTTGTTGTATGGGAGCCCCACTTATTTATTTATTTTATTCTGTTTTTCAGGCAACATCATCTGCGAAAATTTAAACTGCCTAGCTATATAGTTCAAGAGATACAGCCTGGTGATAGACGGACAGACAGACAGGCAGACTGACCGCGGAGTCTTAGTAATAGGGTCCCGTTTTTACACTTTGGGTATGGAACCCGAAAAACGATGCGCGACGCGTACGCTTAGCTGAGGGATTCGACTGGCTGATCTGGTATAAACCGGTTTCTCTTCTTACACGACGAAGCCACCAGTCTTCCACCATCCATTCCATTCTTAAAACTTGTCTGTTATTTTTAGGGTTCCGAAGAGTCCATACGGTATTGCTGTCACTCGTGTCGGTCTGTCTGTATCTGTACGTCGTCTGTCACATAGATTTTACAGCCAAACGATTGGAGCAGTAGTCTTTAAATCTTCACAGTATAAGCATGACGTTGACCCGAAGCCATATAAATTCGCAAAAAATATTTTTAAATGCTTTTAAGGGGGCTGCCATACAAAAAAGCGGTGGTGCGAATAAAAAATCGTGCTCGCCAATCAAGAACTGAATAGTTCTTGCTGGCGAGCACGATTTTTGACCCCATCGACCATCCGTTCTGCGAGCAATGTGCCCTGCCCACTACGCTTAAGTTAGACAACTCTTCAGGCTATGTCGGTAACCTTGGTTTTCTCGCGCATAGATGACACAGTCTTGGAATATTTTAGTTCTAATAAAGAACATCTAGTTCTTTATTTTACAAAAACATTGCAAAGTTTTACTTATTTTCAAGTGATCTCATGAATTTTTCAGCATCTAAAAATATCTGTAAGGTGTGAACTAGTTTTTCAATGTTCTATCTGAGGTCATATTATTACATAATGCCCCATACACATGTATAGAAAACGTGTCTTTTTTACATGACATTATTCAGAAAAGTGTATTACTCAATTTCATGTAATTTCAATATTGTAATAGGGCAGCTCATTTTTTTATTGTTTTTGTAGAAGTAAACGCTAAGTATCAAAATGAACGGAGAAAAAAAACTTTTGCTAGAAAATTAAACTTTTTTTCTAATGGAATAAAACTTAATAAAAAACCGGCCAAGTGGGATCGCACACGCCTATCGATAGAGACTGGAAAAGTGCCGAAGGCGCGTGTCGGACTCTCGCACGAAGGGTTCCGTACCATTATCGCAATAAACGGCAAAAAATCACGTTTGTTGTATGGGGGGCTCCCACTTAAATATTTATTCTGTTTTTAGTATTTGTTCTTATAGCGGCAACAGAAATACATCATCTGTGAAATTTTCAACTGTCTAGCTATCACGTTTCATGAGATATAGCCTGGTGACAGACAAACAGACAGACAGACGGACCGCGGAATCTTAGTTCTAGAATGGCGACCGCGTACCGGAAGACGCAGCGTTGGCCTCCCACTACGTGGACCGACGACCTAGTCAAGGTTGCGGGCGCCCGGTGGATGCAAAACGCACAGGACCGATCGGTGTGGCGACGCTTGGGGGAGGCCTATGTCCAGCAGTGGACGTCTTTCGGCTGAAATGATGATGATGATGAAACATAGGTAAATAGCTAAATCCTTTGGAAACGATTTTGTTCGACTACATTTCGATAGAACATCGTGAGGAAGCCTGGATTTATAGTTAATATAAGTCTGAAATCGCCTACCCCGCTTTTCCAAGCAGGCAAGCGTGGTGATTGATGCTCGTGCCTCCTGTGTATGAGAAAAAGCCAAAAAGTGGGGGCGTAACAGGCATGATTATTTATAGATTGAGTAGGCACAAACCTAGCAACCAACTGAACATCACGGCCAGATTTACCACCACCCGTCTGCGTAGAGTTCTGCAATTCTTTGGCCACATTGCCCGAAAAAAAGACCATAACCTTGAGCAATTGATGATAATCTGCCAAGGTTGATGGCAGGAAGCCGCGGGTTCGCAGCCCTATCATATGGTCTGACCAAATTTGTTCAACACTCAACAGCAATTTACACGATGCACTCCACGACGCCAAGAACAGACGCAGATGGAGGTATATTGAGAAATGTTGATCTCCCGTCGGGTAAATCACGACCTTCAGTAATGAGGAAAACGACGCTAGGAGCATGTACAAACCTTCTACAGGAAAAAGAGTGTGGCCACATTTGAAAATAAACAGAGATTTCGAGAGCCGATCAGTCATTTGATTTTCAAATTGATTTCTACCTCATCGGGTTGATGCGTAATTTGGGATATCTTTTTTTTCCACAGACGTCCATATTACTTTCAAATTGGAACACGGTCAAGGTAACCGAGGGAGAACTTACCTGGTACCGCAAACAAGGTTAAATATCTTTGATGATTTTAATTATTTGATATTTATCGAGTATTTCAAGATGTAAGCAAACGGTTAGTCGGCTTTTCACGTGCCCAGAGGGCTGGGCTTTTCCTTAGCCAGAGAATCAGCATTGCCATCCAACGTGGCAATGCTGCCAGCGTTCTGGGCACTTTTCACGTTGACAGCGATGTGGATGAACTTTTTGACGCCCTTTTACACGCGTTCGTAGTTTTATTTTTATTTAAGTGTAATATAGGTAGTTATTGTTAATTAAGTATTTTATACTATGTAAAGGTATATATTGGTAATAAACCTATTATTTATGTTCCAGTTCAAATATGAAAACTATGGCATAAGCGGTCTATTCCTAACTTTTTAGGGTTCCGTACACAAAGGGTAAAAACGGGACCCTATTACTGAGACTCCGCGGTCCGTCTGTCTGTCTGTCTGTCTGTCACCAGGCTGTATCTCATGAACCGTGATAGCTAGACAGTTGAAATTTTTACAGATGATGTATGTCTGTTGCTGCTATAACACCAAATACAAAAAATAGGATAAAATTAATATTTAAAGGGGGGCTCCCATACAAAAAACGTGATTTTTTTGCCTTTTTTTGCGATAATGGTCTGGACTCGCACTTGGCCGGTTTTTAAGCTATTGCATAGCTTCTATCGCGGGCCTTGAGCGCGGGGACCGAATCCAGAAATTCCGTAACGAAAAAACCTCACGCTCCCCACTCCGACGGGCACGGCGGTGATACTTTGACTTTTAATAAGGTTTTTGAATTCTGTGGAATCTGAGTGGTGAGGGGCAGGGGGGCGGGGGGGGGAGGTTTGTTGCACGTGTTTTCGATTTCCGTGTTGGTATTTTTAGAATGATTTTTTTTTTTGCGGGGGGTGGTAAACGGTTAAGGGGGGGGGGGGTAAATCCTATCTTGTTCTCCTGGAGGTAGTAGCGGCGGGCAGGGGGGCAAATTGTTTGTCAGAAATGCGCTAACTCCAACCGTTTCTGAGATATGAGGGTTTTAAAATTTTTGTTGGTCGTATTTTTTTTGCCTTTTATCGGTCTCTCTGAGCTGTTTCTGTGACAATGGTGATCAATCTGGACCTTATGCTAATGAGAATAAGGGTCACTTTTGCTTGTCAAAGAAAAGCGACCTTATTTCAATGTGAATAAGGGTTTTTTTGTTTTGTTTTTTAGAGTTTTATTAATCGTAAATAAATGCGGGTTTGGCTCGCTACGTTTTCGAGTTTTTAACGTTTTTAATTTTTTTGACGCATTTTCCAGGACTGGATCTAGAATAAATGCTATGCAATAAATAGCTTTACCGCGGCAGTCCCCGAGTGCCACACGACTTTTTTATTTTAAATTGATAAGCTAGCGTTTGACCACTATCTCACCTGATGGTAAGCGATGATGTGGTCGACGATGAAGCACGCTTGCCTAGAAGTTCACATATCCACTCTTGACTTGACAGGTTGTAGCTGTCAGGGAAAGAAGACTCCAAAATGGCATTTCACTCTTTAGCTGTACACACAATGAAATAATTCCCAATACTTTTAGTGCGGAGTCGTACTAGACTCCTAACGTTATTCAGTGGTCAGTTTTATCGCAGCCATTTTATTGGATTATTTCCATTGATTAATTGTTTCATCATAGCATGTAACATTAAGGGCACAAAATAATTGCTGCATTGGACATACTCCTAGAACGATTAATAGGAAGTACACTCAGCAAAATAGCTAGACATACAGACAAGCAACTCACTGTGGAGTTTTTGCTTGTATATTGCACGAGTACAATGTGTTTTACCTCTCGTGTGAGGATCACAAATAAATATTTTTCTTTGTACTTTTAAAAGAGCGTAAATTTAGATGTTTCTTCTCAAAGTAATCAGATAATACCAGACTCATCTAGTTTCAATTGACATAAAACATTAACTATTGTGTTTTATCTCTCGTGTCTCCTATGAAAATCACAAAGAAATATTTTACTTTGAACTTTGAGAGAGTTTATTTCGATGTTTCCTATAAAAGAAATCAGATAATACCAGACTCATCTAGTTTTGTTAAATTGTCAAAAAAACATTAACTATTAAAAGTCTTTGCAAAATAAATATAATTTATAATAATGCCTAAGATAACTTAGAGCTATGTGATTTTTGTTTAGAAAAAAGTTGACGTACTTTCCGTCTATAGACCTATCTCTTTTGTTGATAGTAGCTATTAACGTTTAACTTGGAAAGGCACAAGGAAAACGATCGGATCTGCCTACGTGACAACACACGCATAGGACCCTAACCAACTTTGTATGGCAGGGACGGTGTACCTATGAATTGCGTGGCTAAATTCTGGGCTATAATGGAGAACTAGGTACTAAGACAATTTCCTTGGCCCCTTCTACGTGCTGGTGGTGATCACCGGGTAGTTATAGTGAGATAAAATCCCTAACTCCTTGGTCTTTACTCCAATAGTCCAGGCACCTTTTAAAGGTGTCTCCCCGTTAACAAAAATAGTACTACTTACTATTCTATAAAGAAAGAAAAAGAAGAAGAAGTTCTAATGATTCTGATCTGAAAAATAACAAAAAAGATCAACCGACTTCCTAAACAAAAAACTACAAAGCGAAAAATAACTTTATTTTAGGAAGTCGGTGTCTTTTGTAAGTTCCTATATTCTTTTCGTTTTTGACACCGACTTCCAGAAAGGTTTTTATATCTCCTTTTTTGTTTTGGTAGGTACCTTATATTACCATGAAATACGCATTATTAACTGCCAGTTTCCCACGTCTCAATTATCGGGCTGTTAACGTAATCGACGATTAATCGCCTGTTAATTCTACTTTCAGTTTCTCAACACCCAACTGTGACAAGCGTTTAACAATTTGTCACATTTGAGAAAAATCTCGAATTAACCACATGTTACAGCAGTTTTGGGTTTCTGAGAACCATTTTCAATGTTAATCTCTTGTCAACGAGCCTAATTTATAATTGTTGGAAATTGGTCGATTATTCGCAGATTAAAATTAATATTATGATTTTAAAGGCTTATATTACGATAAAAAAGATAATAGGAGTCGTCGAAAACTGTGGTATGGGTTGAGTTATAAAAAATATGTTAATTTAGATCAATTATTAATTAGCAAGATTTAAAAAAAATAGGATGTTACAAACTTTTTAAATTAATTTCATTATAAAAACTTGACACAATTATCAAAAATAGTTATTTTGTATTTAGGTAAATAAAAATAAAATAAATTACTGACCTGGGAATCGAACCTTCTTCACGCGCATCATCGAGGTCAGTTTCTGGATAGATTTGTGTTTAGCTTGAAGCGGCTGGGGTGGTGACCGCGCCAGGTTAAGCAACACTTGCCAAGGTCAGTGTTTGGATGGGTGACCATCACCACAAAAATGTAATTATTAATTAACATTACCAAGGTCACCCAACCAAAAACAAGCGAACCCAAAAAAAGTGGTCACCCATCCAAACACTGACCTTGGTAAGTGTTGCTTACCCTGGCATGGTCACCCATCCAAAAACAAGCGAACCCAAAAAAAGTGGTCACCCATCCAAACACTGACCTTGGTAAGTGTTGCTTACCCTGGCGGGGTCAGCCATCCAAAACAAACGAACCAAAAAAAAGCGGTCACCCATCCAAAAAAAACCTTGGTAAGTGTTGCTTAACCTGTGTGGGGTCACCTATCCAAAAAAAAGCATACCAAAAAAAAACGTGGTTACCCATCCAAAAATCGTCCCTGGTAAGGTTTGCTTAACTTGCGGGCTACACCAACCCAGCCGCTCAAGATAAAATACTATTACGTTATAGTAGTGAAGGAATTGAATGAATACTAGCTAGGGTAGCCAACCGAAATAAATTATTAAATGTAACAAGCGATTACGTAATTTCTCGATGATGCAGAGTTGAGAAACTCACTGACAACTGACGGCTGGTTAATTTGTGACAAATTGTCAGCTGATTTGAGATGTGACGTCGACTTCAGAAACTCGCCCTGTGCTTAAAAAGTCATTAGAGGTAAAAATTGCAAATGGTAATATCTTGCACACTAGCGGGCAAGGTACAGTTCGCGTTCAAATGAAAAATGGTGATGTAAAGACTATAAGCAATGTTCATTATGTAACTAATTTAACTACTAACTTGTTATCTGTAAGTGCCATGGTGCAAAAAGGGTTCAAAGTTGTGTTTGGTTCTAGTGGTTGTAAGATACATGACAATGAAGAAATAGTGGCCACAGCCACACTCCGTGATGGTGTTTACCAGCTAGATACCACTGAATCTCCATTAGTGTATTGTAATTTTGTGGAAAATAAGTGTGTTTCTTTTACTGAACAGTTTATTTCAGAGCAGACCCCTATAATGAATGAGTTACAAGTTCATCAATGTGACTTAGCTACAGGTGATACAGAAACTGCTAAGGCACACAGTGTGATGAAGGATGTGGCTTCACAAGAGGTTTGGCATCGTCGTTTGGGACACCTAAACCATCGAAGTATGGACTTAATAATGCCTAAAGCCATAAAATATGATACTAATGTTTTTCAGCAATGTGTCTTGTATAAAGGGTAAACAAACTCGGTTACCCTTCCCGAAGAAGTCTTTTAATAGGGCTACAGAAAGTTTGGAACTGGTTCATACAGACTTGTGCGGAACTATGCCTTGTGCATCATTTAGTGGAGCTAAATACTTTTTAACTTTCATAGATGATCACACGAGAAAAACATTTGTTTATTTTTTAAAGAAGAAAGTTAATGAAGCACTGCATGGTCCCGAGGCCAAGAACTGATGTCAAGCAATGCATGATGAGTATGAATCTTTTAACTTAAATAAATGCTGGACACTTACTGACCGCATTCAAGGCCAAAAACCGGTCAAATGTAAGTGGGTGTTCAAAAGAAAGTATGGTTTAAATGGTGAACTTTTGAAGTACAAAGCCAGACTTGTAGCTAAAGGCTATACCCAAAAGGCAGGCATAGATTATGAGGAAACGTTCTCTCGTGTCGTAAGGTACTCAAGTATTAGAACACTACTAGCTATTGCTGCTGAACACCACTTATATATTGAACATCTTGATGTTAAGACGGCATTCCTAAATGGTGAATTGAAAGAGACTGTTTTTATGGAACAGCCTGAAGGATTTATCTCAAAAGGAAATGAAGATAAAGTTTATAAACTTATTAAGGCTGTCTATGGCTTAAAACAAACCTCAAAGGCCTGGTATGAAAAGTTTAACTGTACTCTATGCGACAAGTTAAAATTTCAGAGAACATATTCTGAACCATGTGTCTATTATAAATCAACTCATGATTCACTTATAATAATAGCTTTATATGTCGATGACATATTGTTGTTTAGTACACCAAACTCTCATGAAAAACATAAAATTAAAGAAAAACTCAAAGGAGAATTTGATATTACAGATTTAGGGCCAGCAAGGCATATCTTAGGAATGAGAATTTGTAAACTTGATGATAAGATCACACTTGATCAAACAAACTACATTGAAAAGGTATTAAAGAAATTTAATATGGAAGAGTGTAAGCCTTCAGCAACACCTATGGAAACAGGACTGAATATCAAGAATTCTTCTGTGTCTCAGGAAGACTGTTTCAAATATGATTACAGAGGATTGATAGGATCACTCATGTATATTGCTGTAGGATCTCGGCCTGATATATCTCATACAGTTAGCTGCCTTATTACTGCCAGTTTCCCACGTCTCAATTATTGGGCTGTTAACGTAATCGACGATTAATCGCCTGTTAATTCTACTTTCAGTTTCTCAACACCCAACTGTGACAAGCGTTTAACAATTTGTCACATTTGAGAAAAATCTCGAATTAACCACATGTTACAGCAGTTTTGGGTTTCTGAGAACCATTTTCAATGTTAATCTCTTGTCAACGAGCCTAATTTATAATTGTTGGAAATTGGTCGATTATTCGAGAATTAAAATTAATATTATGATTTTAAAGGCTTATATTACGATAAAAAAGATAATAGGGGTCGTCGAAAACTGTGGTATGGGTTTAGTTATAAAAAATATGTTAATTTAGATCAATTATTAATTAGCAAGATTTAAAAAAAATAGGATGTTACAAACTTTTTAAATTAATTACATTATAAAAACTTGACACAATTATTAAAAATAGTTATTTTGTATTTAGGTAAATAAAAATAAAATAATTTTTTTTTGGATCGCTTGTTTATGGATAGGTGACTCCGCCAGGGTAAGCAACACTAACCAAGGTCAGTGTTTGGATGGGTGACCATCACCACAAAAATTTAATTATTAATTAACATTACCAAGGTCACCCAACCAAAAACAAGCGAACCCAAAAAAAGTGGTCACCCATCCAAACACTAACCTTGGTAAGTGTTGCTTACCCTGGCATGGTCACCCATCCAAAAACAAGCGAACCCAAAAAAAGTGGTCACCCATCCAAACACTGACCTTGGTAAGTGTTGCTTACCCTGGCGGGGTCAGCCATCCAAAACAAACGAACCAAAAAAAAGCGGTCACCCATCCAAAAAAAACCTTGGTAAGTGTTGCTTAACCTGTGTGGGGTCACCTATCCAAAAAAAAGCAAACCAAAAAATAACGTGGTTACCCATCCAAAAATCGTCCCTGGTAAGGTTTGCTTAACTTGCGGGCTACACCAACCCAGCCGCTTAAGATAAAATACTATTACGTTATAGTAGTGAAGGAATTGAATGAATACTAGCTAGGGTAGCCAACCGAAATAAATTATTAAATGTAACAAGCGATTACGTAATTTCTCGATGATGCAGAGTTGAGAAACTCACTGACAACTGACGCGTGACGGCTGGTTAATTTGTGACAAATTGTCAGCTGATTTGAGATGTGACGTCGACTTCAGAAACTCGCCCTAAGGATCACATAAAAACTACTCATCAGATCTTTATCAAATTAAATGGGACCATCAAAAGAATAAAAAAAAAAAACATCAAAATGTCGGTACATAATTGGCGGAGTAATCGCGTAATAAATATACAAAAACAAACAGCCGACTTGAGAACTTCCTTTTTGAAGTCGGTTAAAAAGTTAAAGTTTGTGAGGAAAATAGCCATTTTACGCAAAAACAACTGAACAGAATGTGATGAATGTTTACAGTACCTAAGTCGCATTTTAATTTGGCTGCTTTTGGGGGACATAAATATTTTGTTAAAAGGTTCACAACCCTGGGTCCGTTGCAACCGGCTGTTCATTTGTAAGCACGAGGCGACCGACATGTATTCCGATTCCGAGTTACAGTAGCCATATTAACTGTAACAGAGAAAGCAATTATAGAGCTTTTGTAATAACTTACGTTTTTAACACACTTTTATTAGCTTGGTATGTATGTATCTATGTATGTATGAATCTATGTAACGGAATTTTTGAATGTGATTTTAACCAAACCTCGGATTGGTTTGAAACTTTGCACACTTGTGAAGGACCAATGACAATGCAATAATTTTAATAGTTTGTCCCATTATTCTTACCAGAATCTTCAGGACTATTGTACTAAAAAGTACAAAATAATGTTAGTTTAAAAAAACACAAAATCACGCTTTTGTAGAAAACCAAACTAAAAAGTAGAAAATATTTTTTTATAAATTTAAATTAAGTGTAATTAACAAAAAAAAAAATAGTAAATAAATAAATAATATAAATATAGTTTGTTTTTCTATTGTGCGTATTTTTTTGAACTATAATTTCTTGTGTGTGTGTGTGTGTTGTGATCATGAGGTCCTGGATTTTAGTCTGGGTTAGGCAAAGTGTTGTTGTGTTTAACCATATGGAACTTCTCAATAGCAGTCTGGATTTGTTCCTGATTGGTGGCAATAGGCTCTACTCCTTTTGCTCTCTCCTTTCCTACATGAGACTTAAACATAACTGGTAAAAAGTGCGTGTATTAGTGTGTGTACTTCTGACTAACATTCAAGGTATTCACTGCTGATAGTTGTGTGTGTGTTGTTGTTGTGTTGTTGTTGTTGTGCTTGATAGTGTATTTACTTATTTTGTGTATATAGTGTATGTATTTGTAGGCACTTCTAACGATTTCGTTCTGACGAGAGTTATGGTTTGGAACGACTTTGACAGATGTCAACTTGACGTAACACTAAGCACTAGTTTTTGGCGTGAAGAAGGTAGAGAGGTCACGGATTGAAGAGTAAGAATATGGCGGCTTTGATTGAATTGTTAATTTGTGATAAAAACTGGTCTTGAATACAGTGATAGTGACCGAGTGTTAGTGTAAATAAAACTACGTGTTTAGTAGAATGTCGTATACCTACGTTATTCGCCAATACATAACGGTGACCCTACATACAAGTGAAGAAGTCGGTTTGTCTAAATTGTATTAGCCCAAAAAGAACCCATGCAAATAATGGCTTTCCTGATTGCATATTTGCTGATTGCATATTTATTGATTGTATGTATATCTTTATCTTTAAATAAATATTACCTATCGTGATTTATTCTCAATATTGCACCTACCACTATTTGTCTCTGCATAACCCAAAGGTCGACTGGTAGAAAATGCTTAAGGCATTAAGTCCGCCTCTGTACGTTTTTGTGCATGAAGTAAATAAATAAATAATAATAGTCATACTTCTTCTTTTCGTGTGAGGTCACCTCTGGACTCATAAATAACATATGCATACCTACATATACCCAGGCGTCTTATTCTCCCTTTGTTTTACGTTCATACATCTAGTCATACACGCACGCCAGTTATGAGTACTACGCACCTGGCTTCTGTTAAGAACATCAGCAATACTATCGGTGAATTCTAATTCTAGGGCGCCCCTACTGGTGTTTCCACTAACGTCTGCTCGTAAAAATCTCTACCTGACGTCATTTCATGTTTAAATTAAAAGATACGAAATCAATACAATTTATTACATTCAATTGACACTAATATGTCCTATCTTATTGTAAAGATTTCTTATCAATTGGATAATATTGCCTATAAATTGTAAAGAATGTTATCAATTACCTTGGGGTTTAACCCGTTCGTACAAAAAATGCCGTTAAAATAGAAAAAAATAATCATTTATTTATTTTCAGACACCATACATAAGCATTATATAAAAATAAAAGATCCATTCGAAATTAAAATAAAATGTCATTCATAAGCATTAGAATAGAGAAAAATAAAAAGTAAAATCATTAAAATTAAATCTATCCAAGTTAAAATTTAATTGTCAGCAACACTGTCATAATAATATTAAACATATCAGTAAAAATGTCATAAAATATTAAAAAGATGTCAGACAAACGTAAAAGAGACGAATATTAAAAAAAGAACCGGCCAAGTGCGAGTTGGACTCGCGCACAACCGGTTCCGTACCATTATCGCAAAAAACGGCAAAATAAAACACGTTTGTTGTGTGTGAGCCCCACTTAAATATTTATTTTATTCTGTTTTTAGTATTTGCTATTATAGCGGGAACAGAAATACATCATCTGTGAAAATTTAAACTGTCTAGCTATCACGGTTCATGAGATACAGTCTGGTGACAGACAGACAGACAGATGGACACACAGACAGATCGTGCAGTCTTAGTATTAGGGTCCCGTTTTTACCCTTTGGGTACGGAACCCTAAAAAAGAATGCAGGCAACAGTCATCATCACCATTTCAGCCGAAAGACTTCCACTGCTGGACATAGGACTCCCCCAGCGTCGCCAAGCGACACCTATCGGTCCTGTGCGTCTCGCATCCATCGTTTTCCCGCGGCTGTAAACCGGCCTGGTTCGCTCAATCTAATGGGAGGCTTTCCAGCGTTACAAATTCCTGCCCACAATGACTTAAGTTTAACGATACTTTGGGCCATGTCAACATCATCTTCAGCCTATAGCAGGCCACTGCTGGACATGGCCTATCCAATAGCACGCCATTTGGTTAGATTTTCGGCAACTGTCATACCAACAGCCCTGCGAAGGTCGTCGCTCCATCTAGCCTGAGGGCGTCCTACCTTACGTTTAACAGTTCGCGGTCTCCACTCAAGAATACGTGTACCCAACGGTCATCGGTTCTACGACATAAATGGCCGGCCCATTGCCATTTCTTCTTACTTATTCTGTGAGCTATGTCGATAGCTTTGGTTCTCTGCCGGAATACCCCGTTTCTGATTGGAACCCATAGAAAGACTCCGAGCATAGCCCTTTCCATAGCTCACTGAGCAACTTTTAACTGATTAATCAGCCGTATTGTGAGTGTCCACGTCTCGGCACCGTAGGTCGTAACGGGTAGGACGTACTGGTTTAAGACTTTGGTCTTCAGGCTTTGTGGCATACGCAACGAGAAAACTCGACGAAGTTTTCCAAACGCCACCCAGCCCAGCTGTATTCTCTGCTAGCCTCCTACTCAAAGTTGTTCTTACCAAACTGCAGAGTTTTCCCGAGGTTAACGTATTCTCGAACAACTTTGAGAGCACCGCCATTGACCACAATCGATCCCGAACTGACGTGTGAATTGAACATAACATTGGGTTTGTCCGGGTTTTGTCGATTACCCTAAACAATGATAATAAGTTCTTATGTGTTTTATTGAAGAGAACAATCCTTGTTTTTCCTGTGTACAATTAACGCAGATGACGAATTATTGGTGAGAATGCAAGTTATTTTTACATACCCGAGAAAAGCTGCGGGTGATAGATGATAATAAAATACAAAAAATACTATCAGAACGTTCCCCGGCGAACTTCACACGAAATTTTCGTCTGCCAACAGTCTGCGGATTAGGGTATGAATTAGCTATAGCGCGGTATCTTCTCGCCCAACTTACCACAGTGTCTCAAGACGAAAGTCTATGACCACTGTGGCAATGGAGGGGGCTAATGCTCGCAGCTTGTTGTATGCTTGCTGTATGCTTGCGTGATTGAATCAAAAATGTATATAGATCCGCATGAGAACCAGGGTTACCAACATAGACCGAAGAATTGCCAAACTTAAGTGGCAGTGGACAGGGCACATTGCTCGCAGAACGGATGGCCGATGGGGCAGAAAAGTACTAGAGTCGTGACCGCGAACAGGAAGACGTTGCGTTGGAAGGCCTCCCACCAGGTCGACCGATGACCTGGTGAAGGTTGCGAGGATTCGTTGGATGCGAGACGCACAGGACCGACCAATGTGGCGACGCTTGGGGGAGGCCTATGTCCAGCAGTGGACGTCTTTCGGCTGATATGAAGATGATGATGAAAGTACTAATACACTAGGAAATATATTTTTAATGGCTTATGTTTAACTAACCATCAGACCTAGTAAAATGTAACAGCAAAAATCACTTTATTTTGCCAAAAATACTAAATGATCACGAAAATTTAATCCCCATTTTAGCGTGAAATTAGAACCAAAAAATTTACAACTTGTAATCCAACTAAACCGAAGAGAAGATAGCCTAACTCGAGGAAGAATTGAGCAGGTTACGATGGAGCATTATAGGGTTATCTGAAGTCCGAAAAGAGGGGGAGGACTCGATAATCCTCAAATCCGGTAACCTGCTCTATTTCCGAGAGGGTGACCGGCAGTCCCAGGGTGGTGTCGGCTTTATCGTCCACAAGTCCCTTGTGAACAACGTGGTGAAGATCGAGAGTGTGTCGACCAGGGTGCCTTATACTCAGAATATCCGCAAGATATTCGCTGAAGGTCATACAGGTCTACGCCCCGACGAAGAGATAGAGACCATCTATGAGGATATCTCTAGAGCCATGCATGGTTCCAAAACTTACTTCACCGTTGTCATGAGGGACTTCAACACGAAACTGGGCAAACGAGACGAGGATGAGCTGCAAGTGGGGCAATTTGGAGTTGGACGTCGGAACCACCGGGGTCACCTACTGGCCAGTTTTATGGAGAAGGAGGGCCTCTACATGATCAACTCCTTCTTCAGAAAGCGTGAGCACAGGAAGTGGACCTGGCAAAGCCCCGATGGTGCAACTAAAAACGAGATCGACTTCATCATGTCAACCAAGAAGTAAATGTTCAATGATGTCTCTGTGATCAACTCGATGAAAACCGGGAGCGATCACCGCTTGGTAAGAGGCACATCGAACATTAATGTCAAGCTTGAAAGGTCTCGACTGATGAAGTCCACGCTCCACCCAGCACAAATCCAGGTCCAAAACCCCGAGACCTTTCAACTCGAACTCCAGAATCGTTTCGAGTGCCTAGGGAGCTCCGTGGACGAATACAGCGATGGGTTCGTGGAAGCTGTCCATACGGTCGGGTCTAAGTTTTTCAAGACCCGCCGTACAAATAGGAACAGAAAGCTCTCTGGTCCTACTCTGAAGCTCATGAAGGAGAGGCGTAATATGATTCTGCAGTCTTCAGACGATGCGTTGAAATACCGGCAGCTAAATAGACAGATCTCAAAGTCCTTGAAAAGCGATCTCCGCCGCTTTAATACCGAAAGTATTAAAGACGCGATTGAGCGGAATAAGGGCTCCAAGGTCTTTGCAAGAGATCTGTCTATTGGGCAGAGCCAGCTCACGATACTGAAGACCAATGATGGTAGGATCGTATCCGCCAAACCGGTGCTTCTGAAGGAGATCGAGAGATTCTATGGGCAGTTGTACACGTCAACCAGTAAACCCGTCGCGAATTTAGCCAATGACCCTAGAGCTAGATTGACCCGACACTATACCGAAGACATTCCGGACGTCAGCCTGTATGAGATTAGGATGGCTCTGAAACAGCTTAAGAACAACAAGGCGCCGGGTGAAACCGGTCTTTAAGGCCCTTCAGAAGCTGTTTGATTCCGTCATAATCGAGGGGAGGACGCCACAGGCATGGTGCAGGGGTGTGGTGGTACTCTTCTTCAAGAAGGGTGACAATGCCTTATTGAAGAACTATAGGCCCATCTCACTTCTTAGCCATGTCTACAAGCTGTTTTCAAGAGTCATCACAAACCGTCTCGCGCGCAGGTTTGACGATTTCCAGCCTCCCGAACAAGCCGGATTCCGTAAAGGCTTCAGCACCGGAGACCACATACATACGCTGCGGCAGATTATACAGAAGACCGAAGAGTACAACCTGCCTCTCTGTTTAGCGTTTGTGGACTGCGAGAAAGCCTTCGATTCGATCGAGACTTGGGCTATACTGCAGTCTCTCCAACGGTGCCAAATTGACTACCGGTACATCGAGTTGTTGAAGTGTTTATACAAAAACGCCAACATGTCAGTTCGACTTCAGGATCAGACCTCGGAACCCGTACATTTGCAGCGAGGTGGGAGACAGGGAGACGTCATATCTCCGAAGCTGTTCACCGCTGCTCTGGAGGACGTCTTCAAGGTTCTGGACTGGAGAGGGCTAGGCATCAACGTCAATGGCGAGTACATCAGTCACCTTCGGTTTGCCGACGATATAGTGGTTATATGGCTGAGACCATGGAGGACCTCAGTATAATGCTCGATGACCTCGGTAGAGCTTCCGAAAGAGTGGGTCTTAGGATGAACATGGACAAAACCAAGGTGATGCTGAATGCCCATGTTACACCCACTTCTATTAAGGTCGGAGACTATACACTCGAAGTTGTGGGCAACTATGTCTACCTGGGACAAACGATCCAGTTGGGTAGGACCAACTTCGAGAAAGAGGTCAACCGTCGAATCCGAATCGGCTGGGCAGCGTTCGGGAAGTTGCGCGGTATCTTCTCGTCTAACTTACCACAGTGTCTCAAGACGAAAGTCTAAGATCAGTGTGTGTTGGCAGTGATGACTTATGGCTCTGAGACGTGGTCGCTTACAATGGGCCTCATCAAAGGGCAATGGAGAGGGCTATACTCGGAGTTTCCTTGCGTGATCGAATCAGAAATGTAGAGATCCCCAAGGGAACCAGGGTTACCGACATAGCCCGAAGAATTGCCAAACTTAAGTGGCAGTTGGCAGGGCACATTGCTCGCAGAACGGATGGCCGATGGGGCAGAAAGGTTCTGGAGTGGCGACCGCGAACCGGAAGACGTTGCGTTGGAAGGCCTCCCACCAAGTGGAACGACGACCTGGTGAAGGTTGCAGGGATACGTTGGTTGCGAGACGCACGGGACCGGTCAAAGTGGCGACGCTTGGGGGAGGCCTATGTCCAGCAGTGGACGTCTTTCGGCTGATATGATGAATCCAACTTAAAACAACCAACTCCAAATTATGATTGTTTAATCCAAAAATAGTTAATGACAAAAAAAAAAAAACGAATCAACTTGGAAGTAGCGCGGTTGGTCACCGTTCTAAACATTTTTTTTTTTTTCTTGTAATTTCCTCGATGGATTTCTACCGCCCTGGAGGGGGCGGAGGCGGTCTGGGGGGGTTCTAACCTAACCTAACCTACTTCACCCGGTCAAAATAACCTATTTAAAAAAAAAAAATGCTATTAAAATTTAGTGGTAATTTACTAAATTTAGTTTCATAGTACAATTTTAGGTAATAGAGGTTATTGGTCACAAAATTATTTTTGGTGGTTATTATATTTATCACCGTTTTTAATTTATGTTGTTTTCAAGGACTCTAAGCAAATGATATCACTAAGTCATATTTTATGGCACTTTGTCGTTCAAAATCCCTTATGAAAGCAAATCTTAGATCCATACTTTGTCAAATCCATACTCCAAGCAACACCTAACAGAAATGAACAAAAATCAATCACTCGGCTTTCAAAACAAATTGACAGATGTTTACCCTGATCTTTCAACGCCACTTGCGCATTTCGCCAGAAATAAAACAATTAATTTGGCAAACGTTTATATTAAAATAGTGTTTGTTTTCTTTGGTCTAGATAGGTATACGGCGTTGAAAGCTCTCTGTATCTGGCTCTTATCTGGAGCTATTTATTTGCATTTCTTCAATCTATTAAAACTTTATAGAGCGGTGAACCTGTCGACTGAATAAAGTGTTCCTCGTGGTCTAGAATGATTGAACAGTGATTTGTATGTGTCAGTTGGTATATCGTTTGATGGATATCGGTTATCTTAAGTATACCCGGAACACGCTACATTGGAAGGACTCTCACTAGCTAGATCGATGACCTGGTCTGCCTACCAGTGACCGGGAATACGAGACGCACAGGAGCAGTCGGTGTGGCTTAATTGGGGAGGCCTATGTTCAGCAGTGGACGTCTTTCGGTTGAAATGATGATGATGATGATCGTAAGGAGGTGGCAGTGGAAAGGACACATTACTATCAGAACGTATCTATGATCGATGGGTACGAAAGGTGGAGAAGCGAGCGACCGCGTACGAAGACGCGGCGTTGGAGGGTCTTCCAACATTTGAACCTGAATCTATGACCTGATTAAGGCCGCGGGAATCCGCTGGATACTCAGGATGCGTACATGTGAGACAAATTGGTTCACGCCAAATAAACAAGGTCTCAGTGACGCCGCGAATATTGTTGTAACGCGCATCTTCATGCTGTCTCAGGTCTCAGTTTGAACGATGCGAAAGTTTTCAGAGTAACAGCCGATTCTCTAGACAAGTGAGAAAGAAACTATAAATGAAAGTGATGCGATAGCAATTATTAAAACGTCAAAAATAATAATAAAGTGATCAATGTCTTACATTTTCGTATTTTGATCATAGCCATCGCTGATATACTCGTAATAACACTTTTTTCCAGCTTAGCAGCAGAGCTTCTCAAATATCGTGAAAACTAGCTAATTATCTGTCTTTATCTACCAATAGTTTCTGGTTATCATTTTGCTGACGATAACAGGTCAATGACATCTTGAAACCGCTGCCATGATGCCAGTATATAGTGTAGACAGCCAGTTGAAATTTTCACTGATTCTAAAGGCTCCCAAAGACGGGTGCGACATGTTAAAGCTATAAAGCCTTTGTCAGACATAACTGCGAACCGAACCGAAAACGTGGATAATGTTCATAATGTGAATGGAAGTGGAGACGTCAAACTAGATTCAGCGAACCGAACTCTTGTGGAAAGCGAAGAGTCGTTGCGGGACGTCACTCACTCGCGGTTTATGCCAGAACCAAAGTACTAATTTTTTTTAATGCACTTTTATAGTCCTTGTGACATGTGTTATACAATATTGGGTATTTTTTGACACATTCTTATATACGAGTCAAATTAATTAGGTTAAGGTGCGGCGGGATGGCCCTTAGGCCACCCTTGAGCCGCGAACATGTTTGTTTTATTTCAAAGAACATTATGTGTAAATATCATTATCATTTATAAGATTATGCATCATTATTATTATGCTATCAGTATTTATGGCAATATACATTAAGGGAAATCAAATATGCCTAATAACATTATGTGTAATGATCATTATGCTGAATTTCGTTATGCCAATGTAAATTATTGAAATATATTGTATGCTTATCATTAGTAAACAGACTTTTTTCATCTGATTTTTTTCAGTAGCAGCCTCCTCCTCATTATATGGGTGTACGATATATGCTTGGGCATATATCGTACACACGCCCAATTCATTAGAAAACACAGCCAGTTTATGTATTTGCCCTATAATTTGGATACTGCTCAGTTCACTTCACAGAATTCTCATGTTTAATAAAGTATCTACCCACTAAGGTCATGCGCATAAAAAACGCATCTTCTCGTATAACCTTCAATAATCTTTGGAAATTTCCTCAACCGTGTTTTATTAATCTGATTTAATAAGACCTTGGTCTGATAAACCTGAACGATCAATGTACCTTTTGACAACTACATTGGTGTTACAGTATAATACAGCACAATTAGGCATTTTTTCTAGATTTCGTTTGATGTCCGGTCCACTAAATGAAACAGTGTCAAAGGAAGAGCGTTGCCATTTTTTTAGCGACTACAAAAAAAAAGGAAGTTCTCAGTTGGACTCGTATGTTTATCCGCGATTTTCTCGCGTTTGGCAGAACTGATTTTGATGCGGTTTTCAGAAAAGTATTTGTTACATTCTGGAGAAGGTTTGGTATAGAACAAATGGATACCCCGTGACGTCCGCATGGATCTGTTGTGTGTATTTATGTTTGTATGTATGTATCTTTGTCCACGCATTTCTCCGAAACTCGTAATCGTATCATGATCATTCTTTCTTTATTAGATTAATTATCTTTCAACTTAGGTGAAAGTATAACTTTTATCAAAATCGCTAAGGCAGTTTTCATGATATTGAGCATACAACGAAAATCTTTAGCGACAAACAGCACGAATATCTAAATTGAGTTATTATGGGTATTTTGTCAATCCCTTAGGTACTATATAACTTAATTTGTATTGATGGCGAACTAAAACTAAAAAGAGAGAAATAAAAACATAAAATAACAAGAAAATAAACAGACTTCAAAAACAAAACACTAAAAAGTGCAAATAACTTTCGTTTCGGAAATCGGTGTCGCAAAACGATATAAACATGTTCAGTACGAAAGACACCGATTTCCGAAACGAAATATTTTTGCACTTCTTTGAGTTCGTTCATTTCTATTCCCCCGAACCCCAACGGAAAAAGAGGGGAGTTATAAGTTTGACGTATGTAGGTGTAACTGTGTGTTTGTGTATTTGTGAAGGCATCATAGCTCCTAAAGGGATGAACCGATTTTGAGTTCGTTTTTTTTATTTCAAAGGAGACTATATCGAGAGTATTGCTATGTATGATGAAAATCGATTCAGCCGTTATAAAGTTATAGATGTTTTACTGTTTGAATCCTGGTGTTTTCCGCATGATATCCTGTCAGTACGTGTTCAATGTACTGTCGATCGAAGCGTGTCTACTACTAGATAAATATTGTAGCATGAAATAAAACTGTATCGAGTATTTTCAAAATTTTACTTTTTACACGCAATGTACTTACATTCGCGTCATATAATTAAATATTGCGTTTGTGGTCAAAATACAATTTCATTTTATTATTATCATTGATAGACTCACGCTTGACCACTATCTCACCTGATGGTAAGCGAAGATATGGTCGATGGTGAAGCACGCTTGCCTAGAAGTAACCTATTTACTCTCTAAAGACCCACAGGTTGTAGCTATCAGGAAACACAGACTCCCGCAGGGAATTCCACTCCTGAGCTGTACACAATAAAAGTATTCCGAAAACGTTTCGTATCCGAAAATGGTCACACCTTCCTACGTACCAGCTTACCCACTGTTTGTCCCTATAATTAGAGCTTTAGTAACGCACAAACCATTCATAGTAGCTACTAAAAATGGCCGCCAGAATGTAGATTCTCAATTTATGGGCGTATTATGAAAACATACACTAATTTTACACCAGGAATGCGAGATCAGGTATTCAGCTATTTCAGAATCGATTTGATTCCACGAATGGTTTATTAAGAGACTTCGTGGGAGGATGACGACCTGAAACCGTATGGTTCATAATATCACGCCTGTAGTTCTTGTACAGGAAAGCAGAAGTATACAGCACACTTATATTCCAAAACTTATTTATTTTAAGTTGTTGGGCAATTTTAATCAAATTTTAAACTGATGTCAATGTAATTTTGTTTTGTCTGTCTTTAGGGTTCCGTACGCAAAGGGTAAAAACGGGACCCTATAACTAAGACTCCGCGGTCCGACTGGTCTCTCTGTCTGCCACCAGGCTGTATCTCATGAACCGTGATAGCTACGCAGTTGAAATTTTCACAGATGATGTATTTCTGTTGCCGCTATAATAACCAATTACTACAAAAAAAAAAAAAAAAAAAATATTTAAGTGGGGCTCACCATACAAAAACCGTGTTTTCTTTTGCCATTTTTTGCGATACCGGTACGCGAGTCAGACTCGAACTTGGCCGGTTTTTGTTAACACTGTCGTTAAGGTTTAGTTTAAGCAAAATATACTTCCAATGTTTTTGTTTTGGAATCTGCGAATGTGTGTGTGTCGTTTTCTTATTTTTGTCCAAAACTCAAGTCCATTGTTCAAAACTACAGATTTTGGGGGTGAAATTCCAGATGGAAAAATAACATTGCATGGCCCGAGGACAATAACGAGACCACTAAACCAACAAAGTAGACAGCTTTTCAATTACAACCTGACTATGCACAGCCATTTTTAACTGTGCATAAAGTAAGAAAATTTAATTACATCTTAAATTTCTTGCCTAAACGTGACGGAACATCAACTAATTAGGGTTTTCGGGAAAGTTCACCTCGCTTTTAGAGGCATCTTTGGTGAGTGATCCTCCACTTGGGAAAAGTATTTTCGTCATTAAAATAACGTTGACGTCAATTTATTTAATGTCAAAAAATAACCACTTTGACAGGTGGGTCTGACGGCTTAGTGCTGCCACCTAGTGCACGCAATTTCAGAAAACCTTCATCACACGACGAAACTAGTTGTGGTAGCATATTCAGATCTCTATGCTAACAGGAAAATGAGAACCAAATATAATAGAAAAGGACAATCAAATGTTTCGTTTGTAACACATAGACTTATTGGGTATACATTTGATTAAGTAGAGTCTATATTATCTGTGGTAAAGTGTAGATTAATATTAGTGTAAGGTATAAGCTTGGCATCTTGTGTTGTATTATCGCTATTTTCTTTGGGATTTCAATTTCTTTTTTTTTTATAAAATTTACTAAGCTTATGTACTTTGAAATAATGAAGATTTTCATATATTTAACGACTTCTTTGTTGATAAAATAAAACCTACAACAAATTGCGGCATAAAAGTAACTTCAAATATAGAAAATAATAGTAATTCGATGTTTATGGCACCAAGCAATGAAAATGACATTAAAGCTATAATTAAAACTTTGAAAAATTCTGGCAGTGTAGGTAATGATGGCATCTCTACTAAAGTAATTAAACATGTATCTAACTGCATTAGTGAACATTTGAGCCATATTCTCAATCTATGCATATCGCATGGTACTTATCCTGACAATCTAAAAACAGCTGTAATTAAACCATTGTTTAAAAAAAATGACAAACAATGCATGGAGTCTTATAGACCCATTGCGCTTGTGCCAGTAATATCGAATATATTTGAAAAATATATTTATAATCAAATATTTAAATATTTAGATAAAATAAACATATTAACCGACGAACAGAAAGGCTTCCGTAAAAATAAAACCATCAATATGGCAATATATGACTTTTTGAACAATGTCATTACGAATGTTGACAAAAGAATACCTGTTTGTTCAGTTTATTGTGACATGACTCAGGCGTTTGACTATGTCGATCAAAATATCTTGCTCAATAAACTGGATGCGTACGGTATTAGAGGAAATATCCTCAGTTTAATAAGTTCATTTTTGCGGAACAGGAAACAGTACGTTGAAGTTACCGATATAGATCCCAAAACTAAATGCCAACGAACCTATAGGTCTAATTATCGTACAGTTGCTTATGGTGTACCCCAGGGCAGCGTCTTAGGGCCCCCGCTGTTTATACTATACATAAACGATCTGCCAAAAGTAACAAGTCACCCTATGTCACTATTTGCTGATGACAGCACTGTGACCATTAAGAATACTGATGATCAAAACCACAATGAAGCTGTCTCTCAGACAATAACCTCCATAGTGAAATGGTTCGATAATAATAATCTAAAAATAAATGTTGATAAGACGAAATTAATGATGTTTAGCCAGCGTGCGAGTACCAATATGACAGTATGCTATAATAATAAACTTATAACACAAGTAGATACATCCAAATTAATGATGTTTAGCCAGCGTGCGAGTACCAATATGACAGTATGCTATAATAATAAACTTATAACACAAGTAGATACATCCAAATTCCTGGGGCTAACGATCGATAGAAAATTGGACTGGAAAGCACACACGCATGAGCTAACTAAACGAATTAGCAAATCTGCCTATGCCCTGTTTAAACTGACACCAGTGATTAATGTGGATGCTTTAGTCACAGCATATCATGGTTTAGTGAGTTCGGTATTGAGGTATGGTGTCATTTTCTGGGGTAACTCAACCAACAGGGAAATGGTCTTTATGGCACAAAAAAGGTGCATTAGGTCAATGTTCAGACTCCACAGATTGGACTCTTGTAAGCCATTGTTTGTCACATACAAATTATTGACTTTTCCTTGCCTATATATTTTTGAGGTAGCTGTATTTGTTAAGACCAATCCAGACCTGTTTACCAGAATATCATTTTATCACGAACGAGCTCGACCACAGAACAATAATTTGTGCGTAATAAGGTCCCACACAGCATTGATGCAAAAAAGTGTTTTTTGCATGGCACCAATTATATACAACCACATACCAATTTCAATTAAAGAGCTAAACATAAACTTATTTAAGAAAAGGCTTAAATCGTTACTGTTGTGTAAAGCATATTACAGCATTTCGGAATTTTTGACAGACAAAATGTGATGAATGTGTTGTTCTCTATAGTTTTTAATCATTGACCTGGTATGTTGTTATCAATAAGCTAATTCTTTCTTTTTTTTTTACCATTGAACATGACATTTTTGTATTATTTGAATTTTTTCGTAATTGATATTTTTATTATTATTTTTTTATTGACATTCTTTTATATTATTTGCTTTTGACATTTTGTACTATGCATTTTTGTTTTTTGTGTTTTTTGCTTATCATAATTTTTCGTAATTGACATTTTTATATTTTTTTTTTTATAGACATTTTTTTTTTATATTTTTCCTTTTGACATTTTGTAATATTTTTTATTTGTGCTTTTTGCTTATTATTATTTTTCAAGAACCTATTGCGATCCATTCATGTAATTATTATATCAAGTTATCCATAAATATTTGTACGCCTTCAGGCATAACATAGCGCGCTTTAATTTTTTATAACAACTATTTTTTTTTGTACCTATGTTAACAAATGATTAAATGAATTATGAATTATGTGAAAGAATTTTCAAAACCGGTTAAGTATTTTTTGAGTTTATCCATTTCAAACAATTTTACAAATTCACGAACAATCAAATCCTTCCTGATTTGATTGTGAATTTGTCTTTATTAGAAGAAGAAGTGTAGATTTCGTTTTCGGTCGTTTACTTTTTTTTTATGTGTCATTTATTTTGTAAAACATTAGGTATGGTTACAGATAGTATATGTTATAATATGTGCACTATGTTTTACAAATAACCGGCGTACAAAATTAACATTAACTTGCAATTACAACTAAGGTGGCATGTCAATAGATTACATTAAGGCCGTACCCTGACCAAAAAATCAGCATGAGATTTGAGCATTCCTATTGGCCTAGCGGCACTGTCGGCGCATGAATTACAGTAGTGAATACGCCCAGATTTCAGAATAACTTCTTTATAAAATCGAATATTGGTCTTTTGAAAAAAATAAATCTAACAAAATGTTCGTTATCAAATTGTCTATCCATTAGTGTTAGTATAAAAAATTATTAATGAACACTTTACGAGGAGATGCATGCTATCAGTCATTATTTCTCATTTTTATGTTTTTGTTGGAAGAAGATTAGTGAAACATATACTACATTTAAAAAAAAAAGACTTCTACAATTTTGGAATCAATAATATGTAGAAATTTAATGTATTTTTATTAGTTGATATTTCATTTTAAATAACGAGTAGATAGCTCCTAAAAACTGCACGAAAAACGGCCAGCGCGACGTTTTGCTCGGGGTACCACCTTAATAAAAAAAATATGAATTTAAAATATGTCCATTAGGTAAAGACATTACAATTTCAGATAAATAAACACATTCATACTTAATTTATAAATAAAATCAATCAATCTGCCTAGTCTTTTTAACCGACTTCAAAAAAAGGAGGAGGTTCTCAATTCGTCGGAATCTTTTTTTTTTTTTTTTTTTATGTATGTTCCCCGATTACTCAAAGACCCCTGGACCGATTTCAAAAATTCTTCTTTTGTTTGAAATCGTATACTTCCTAATTGGTCCCATAATCATCAGGTCAGGATCTGATGATGGAATCCTAGAGAAATCGAGGGAACTCCTCAAATATTATAGGCAAACATATAGCGATTTTGGTATTTTCATCAACAATGCAATCATTTGCACTCGGAAAATACCATTTGGTGGAGTCGAACTGATGAAGAAGGCCACAGATGGCCACTGGAACTCCTAAATGCTAAATATGTCACGGGCATAAGAAATCTCGAATAGTAAACCGACTATAATGAAGCAAATACTTATAAATAAATGGTACTGATGAAAATGGCACCATCGAACTGATCTGATGATGAAGCCGGAAGTTAGGCACTGGAACTCTAATATAAAACAATGTATCCTAGTCGTGTTTGGGCTTATTGGAATCGCAATGAGATGTACTTTGGCTGTAAATGATAATCATGTTAATTGGAGGTACCTACCAAAACTAAAAAGAGAAAAATAAAAAACTTTTTAACAAAAAATCAAACCGACTTCCAGAACAAAAAACTACAAAGCAAAAAATAACTTTCTTTTCCGAAGTCGGTGTCGAAAAACTGAAAAAAAATGGGTACAAAAGACACCGACTTCGGAAAAGAAAGTTATTTTTTGCTTTGTAGTTTTTTGTTCTGGAAGTCGGTTTGATTTTTTGTTAAAAAGTTTTTTATTCCCAACTATGTTGGGGTCGGCTTCCAGTCTAACCGGATTCAGCTGAGTACCAGTGTTTTACATGGAGCGACTGCCTATCTGACCGCCACAACCCAGTAACTGTGTAACACGGTACCCCTTGGCAAGACTGGTGTCAGATCTCAAGCTTTTGACTACCCGTAACGACTGTCAAAGATCTTCAAATAACAGCCGGGACCAACAGCTTAACGTGCTTTCCGAGGCACGGAAGAAACTCGGTATGTTGAAATGGTCACCCATCCTAAACCAACATCGTCAAGCGTTGCTTAACCTTGATGATCGACCCGTGCGGCTGTAATTATTTAGCCACGAGCTATTCTGCTCCTAATTTATAAATAAAATCATAAGTGTTTAATTGGCAAGTTGGAATCGTTATACCTCTGTTTATCAGTAGTAAATTAAGATTTAAGATTTTGATTCGTCTAATGTATAATGTAGACTTTTATCACAAAGTGAATATGGCACTGTTGGTTCTTCACGATGTTTTTTTTAACTAATATAATTGATGTCAATATCCATACTAATATTATAAATGCGAAGGAGTTACCTTCGCAATTTATAATATTAGTACGGATCTGTCTGTCTGTTTTATAGTTACAGCACTGATAACAAAATTTTCAACACACTTGCTCATAAAGTGGCTTTAATTTCACCGCAATTAGGCACATAATGACTCCTGTTATCAAACTGTGACTTTTTCATTACTATTATTCACAAGTGAGATAATGAGTTTTTTTATTTTTATTTATTGGTTGAGTTGCTTTGTTCTTAAAAAAGTTTCGATACAAAAAAGATCGTGCTCAATAGTACAAATGCAACACATTTTATGCAACTTCGTATTTAAATAGATAATTTCAACTTATACGTGTTTAACAAATAAAACTTTCACTCAAATATAACTTTTGTTTTTGTCTGTAATAAAGAAAATTTGAAATTCCCCATTTTGTACGTGGCTAAAACGCTATCCGCGAAAAGCCAAAAAAAAGATAACTCATTATTTTTAGTCTATGGCCGATCGCCATTGTTAGATGCGCGCGCATAGGAAAACTGATTAATTTTCCCCGCCATTGCGAAAAAAAATTCACAGCTCGTTTTTACTGTTGGAAATGATTTTTTAGTATTATTTTCTTCACAAGTGTGTTGAAAAACGTCGTATGATACACGTGTGTATTGATAATTACCGTCCTCACCTAACGGCTCGGGTCTCAATGGCGCCTCAGCGGTACTCACCAACTTTACACACTTGTACCACAATGTACTATTGTGCCACATGTTAAATTTAGTCCTGTTATATATATATTTTTTTTTAAACTTTGTATAGATTCTTTTACCGATTATTTTGTGAATGTGTGAACATTGTAGGCCTTCTAGATGTTATTTAACATTTGTTAACTTTGTTATATATTATATAAACTTATTTTTTTTTTAGTTTCTTACGACTTATTGTCGGGCCTACGTTGTCCCCCCATATCTAAGTACTAATGCTGTAACATGGAAATATTGTAAAACCAAACCAATTTTTAAAAGAGTAACCATGGAGTTTCTTGCCGGTTCTTCTCCATAGGAAACGACCAACCCGAACCGTGCACCTTTTGTCGACGTTTTATAAGTGCCCATGTAGGCCTATGTAAAATAAAAAAAAAAAAAATTGATTTTGTCACCTTTTCACGCTTAAACCGCTGAACTGATTTATATGAAATTTCGTATGGAGATAGTTTGAGACCCTGGGAAAGACATAGGATAGGTATTTTCCCGGAAAATGGCATTAAGAGGGTGGAACGGCAGGTGGAAGTTTGTATGGTGAACTAATTATTTCTCAAGTAAGGCGGTCACAATATTTTTACGCGATATAAACAATAGGCTATTCGAAGTAATAATGCTACGCAGACAAAGTCGCGGGCAACAGCTGGTCTAAAATAAACTTAGAAGGTAATTTAAAATAAAAACCAGAATGGAGTGCATTTAACTATTATAATGTGTGAGCCATGTTTGCAATTCAAACCTAAACTTATTACTTATTTTTATAGCAAGTTAAAATGTATGAGACCATTCATTTTCATGAATTCAGCAATTTTAAAATATAATGAAACCTTTTTAGCTGAAAATTATGATAAAACTACTTCAGTAGGCTATTTTAATCGATTTCAAAAAAGGAGGTTGTTATTTTTTTATTTATTGTGACGTTTGGATTCCATATTTAAATGCAAAGGAGTATACAAATAAATTTTAATACCAGTTACTGACCTTCTGCAGGGCAAAGTCTTCTTGTCATAGAGAAGGTTAGACAAGAACACTTGCTCAAAACGGGTTGGCGATTTCCAACTTATTAGTTAGTGAATGTGTGTGTGTGTTTGTTACTTCTTCACGTTCAAACGGCTGGACGGATCTGGATGAAATTAGGCACAGGGATAGATTATAGCCAGGAATAGCACATAGGATACTTTTGATCCCGGGAATATGTTCCCTCGGGGTGATTTTCGACAATCACGCGGGCGAAGCCGCTGGCAGAAGCTAGTTAACTATAAGTCCAGGTTGCCTCACGATGTTTTTACTTTGCCGTTGTCAGGAATGTCCAATATAAACCTAACAACGAAAATTTTAAAAATATGACACGATATCTTGCGAAAACACCCCGAATCAAATAGTAAAACGCACATAACTTTTAAACGGCTGAAACGATTTTCCTCAAACATAGCTAAGAACAGTCTCGATAAAGTTATCTTTCAAACAATAAACGAAATCAAAATCGGTTAATCCGTTTAGGAGCTATGACGCCACAGACAGGTACACAGGTACACACGTTAAACTTATAACACCCCACTTTTTCCGTCGGGGGTTAAAAAGTACATACTTATAAATTAGAAAATGTCACATTGGAGAAGGAGTAGTGAGGTTCTAACCATTTGGCCAAATGTATATAAAGTCTCAAATTAAATATTGCTCTATTTCAGTCCACAAACCTACATCATTATCGATGTCTCCTATCTTTACTACGAGGTGACGTCACAGCTACTAACGCTCCGACAAGTTGCTTCCTGCTGTGCCCCGAATCACGCCATATCTATCTTATCTGCGCCGGAGTCGCCTAGTCTATGTCACGGAATATAAAGAACATGGATACCTAACTAATTTTAAATGATATCTGTGCATTTACTTTTTAAAACAAGGAAGGTTGCCTAAGTTTTCAGTATTTAAGAAACAACATGAATGGTTTCTTGATTTTTGTAATTTTATTTTTATTTTTAATATTTTATGTATCTACTCGTATATAGTGTATAACATTATTTATTATGTGGTATAACATCATCTTGGGAAAACTGTAAGATGTTGTACTTATTGGTGTCGAATAAATAAATAATTCCTATAAGAGTCAAGAGCTGGCTCATTATGAAAAAAAATATATACATAGAATAGAAATGAAATAAATTGCAAAATTTAAGGGCATCGCCACAGATAATATTATACTAGAGATGCCTCATCATATACAAAGAAACCGTGCCAACGTAACTAGCGTTTTTTGGGCTGATAAAACTGATTATTTTTTGTACATTGATCGCGTTCGGATCCGTTCCACGACGATGGATAGATGGTGTTAGCAGTGACTTGCAAGTAAAAGGGTTTAATCGTTTCTTTTCTCTAAATACAGTGTTAATTTGTTTTATAATATCTTTTGCACGTTTTTATAGTTTCGTTGCAAGTCGAACCACTTTCGACAAAGTTTGGCATGAGAGGCATATACAAACTCAGACGCATGCTCCCCGAATTTTCAGATATTCTAGAGTCATATATAACACCAGAATGATAAGGATAAGGCAATGATATTATACATGCGAAAGTAAATCTGTCCCATCCTGTGCATACGCCGCTGGCTGATTCTAGTTACCAATATGCAAAGTAAAGCTTCTGTTTTAAACATACTCCATGTTTCTATGACGTCACCGCATAGTATACGTTACGTACCACGCGTGTCCGGTGTTCTGTGTGGGTTAGCACATATCCGGACAGTACCGAATTAGTTAATGATAGGGAAATACTTCTGGAACGTAGATGACCAGGTGAGGTTGACGAGATCTCCGCTGGATGCGAGATGCATGGGAACGGTCAATGTGGCGACGCTTGGGGGAGGCCTTTGACCATGTTCAGCAGTAGACGTCTTTCGGCTGAAATGATGATGATGACTTCTGGAACTCAATGATCCAGTCCAGTCCATGTTCTAATATTCTTCTCTTTTACTTTGTCATTTTTTCGGTTAAATTGTTGTCTATCTACACCAATATTATAATGAGGAAAGATTTTTTTGTTTGTTTGTTTGTTTGTACCGAATAGGCTCCAAAACTACTGGACCGATTTCAAAAATTCTTTCACCGTTGGGAAGCTACACTATCCCCGGGTGACATAGGCTACTTTTTATCCCTATATTCCCACGGGAACGGGAACTACGCGGGTGAAACCGCGAGGCGTCCTCTAGTCTCCAATAAATTAATGTTTTCTTTTTCAATTTTTCTAGGGCTCGCTATGGGCACGCCCAGCGCAGTTCTCAACCCTTGTTTGTACTTTTTTATTTTTCTGTTACTTTTGTGTTATGTCTGTGTCGAATAAAAATGTTTTCTTTTCTATTCTAAGTAATATCAGTCACTCGCCGCGGGTTGATCGTAAAGGTTAAACATCGTTTGCCGTTGTCGGTCCGTGGATGGGTTACCATCTTTACAGAGCGAAATTGCTCCTTACCTCGGAAAACATGTTAAGATATTGATTCCGGATTTCATCTGTAAATCTTTGACAATCGTTACAGATGGTCAGAATCCTGAAAAAATTACACCGGTCTTGCAAAGGGGTATATAGTGTTACCCAGTTACTGGGTTGTGGCGTTCAGATAAACAGTCGCTCCATGTAAAATACCGTTACTCAGTGCACCTGGTTAGACTAGAAGCCAACACCAGCTTAGTTGGGAAAATGCTAGGCAGGTTGATTGATAATTTTATGATAATATAATATAACGAACGGACGCCTCGCGGTTTCACCCGCGTAGTTCCCGTTCCCGTGGGAAAACAGGGATAAAAAGTAGCCTATGTCACCCGGGGATAGTGTAGCTTCCCAACGGTGAAAGAATTTTGGAAATCGGTTCAGTAGTTTTTAAGTTTATTCGTTACATACAAAAATACAAATCTTTCCCCTTTATAATATTAGTATAGAGTATAATAATTGAATTAAACTCAGTATTAAGTTCCCTGGCTCTCAAACTAGGCTTATTGCCTGTGACTTGGGAGTCAGCTCCTCCAATAATAAGTAATGACATTAAGTATGATTAGAAATTATAATTTATAGATGGCTGAAATCATAATAGTGTGCGTGTGCGTATGCGTCTCGTGTGTGTGTGTGTGTGTGTGTATGTGTGTTGCTGCGTATGTGAGTGTTTGTGCGTGAAGTTGTGTAGTTCTGTCAGGGGGTGTGGAGAAATGTAAATATCTTGCTAATTTGTGGCAATTAGTAGTTTTTCTGTTTCTTCATAGCTTTTGTTACATCAAACAAAGTTTTAGATTATTGCTTCACTGGTGTTGGTTAAGTGTGTGTATTTTGAGCTATCTATTTACTCCATCTTGTTTTCGGTCTGAAGAGATAAGATGAGGAGAATTGGTAGACCGAAAGCAAGTGGTGGAGATATGCATGGGACAGGAAAGAATGGGAGGAGTTGGGCAGACCTTTGCGTCCGAGTCAGCAGCATGTAGCAGAAATGAAATAATTAAATAAATGTAATAATATAATGCATTTAATAATAATATAATGAATATAATAATAATATAATTATTTTAATAATAATATAATGAACTTAATAATAATATAATGAATTAAATAATATAATTAATTTAATAATATAATAAATTCAATAATAGAATAAGTTAATTATTAGAAAAAATTTAATAACTAAATACATATACCTATAGTATTTGGTACTACATTATCGCATTGGGTCTAGCCTGTAAGGATATTTGTATGTTTGGAGTGAATAAATATCAAAACAATTAAATTAATAATTAAAATATATTATTAACTGTTCTAACTAATGATGTTTATATGATTTTACACGGTTCTGAATTTTATTAGCTGTTTTATTAATTACTATGTTATAAGGTAACAATTAATGCATTTAATAAAGGTATTATTATTATTTACTCTATTATATAAATTTCCACTGAGCTGAGGAGCTCGTGGCTAAATAATAACAGCCGCACTGGTCGATCATCAAGGTTAAGCAACGCTTGACGAGGTCAGTCCGGGGATGGGTTACCATTTCAACATACCGAGTTTCCTCCGTGGCGTGCCTCGGAAAGCACGTTAAGCCGTTGGTCCCGGCTGTCATTAAAAGATCTTTGACAGTCGTTACGGGTAGTCAGAAGCTTGAGATCTGACACCAGTCTTGCCAAGGGGTACCGCCGTGTTACCCAGTTACTGGGTTGTGGAGGTCAGACAGGCAGTCGCTCCATGTAAAACTCTGGTATTCAGCTGAATCCGGTAAGACTGGAAGCCGACCCCAATATACATAGTTGGGAAAAGGTTAGGCTGATTGATTGATATAAATTTCCACTGAGGTAGACAAACTGATGTCTGATAAAATATGTATTGATCTTTACACTTGAGTTCAAACTGCCTATCAACACCTTGAGAACCAATGGTAAGTCTAAATTCAAATTCAAATTCAAAACTTTATTGCTCAACACAGTACATAAATATACATTGCCAGGTGTTAGGTGAATGCGCAGTTCACTGTGTTGTATTGTACCAGTTTAGGCATGCAAAATTATTATTTGGAAGGTTAGCCATTGCCATCCAACGTGGCAATGCAGCAAGCGTTATGGGCACCTTTGCGCCGGGAACAGTTAGGGGCGGGTTATTTGACTAGTTATAAGACAACGCTTTTTGACGTGTCGTTGTGACTTTGACATCTAATTTGTTAATTGATTATTTTACTTTATTTAATACCTATATATATTTGGTTTTAATTATACAATGTCACAAATTATTACTTATATCATACCATGTCGTAAAACATTATTAAAATATACAATGCCATAGATTATTACAAAAATTATAGAATGTCATAATTTATAATAAAATTATACCATGTCATAAATATTATTCAAATTATACAACTTCATAACCTGTTACTCAAATATACAATGTCATCAATTATCACTAAACTCATACCATGTCATAAATTAAAATGTATACAATGTCTTAGATTGAAATAACAAAATAATTTCAGTGTAAAAACAAAAAAAATGTCATAATAATAAACAAAACAACACGTAAAATAATGTCAGAGTCTAGTACATAGGCCAACACATAATAAATTAATTACAGTAAAGAAATGAAAATAAATCGGACTTAAATATTAATACTAATAATTATTGTATAGATAAATTTCTGTCTGACATGTACTCGTGTATTGTGTAATACGTCTTATTTAACAGTAACTTATTCAGTTGCTTTTTAAACATATTGATATCGTTAATATTTAATATATCTTTCGGCAGTTTATTGTAGATCTGTGGTGCCATTCCTAGAAAGTTCTTATGAAATACCGCTTTTTTTTTGTTGTCTACCGCTTATCTTATTTTTATGTCGGGCGCTGTGTAGTGTTTCAAATAAGTGCAAGCTATTTTTTACAAAAAGAGCCACTTCATATATGTAGAGGCAGGGTACTGTTAATATACGAAAATATGCAAAGACTTGTTTACATCTCTCCGTGCTTTTAATGCCGCATAACGCCCTAACACACCTTTTTTGCGCTCTAAACACAGTGTCCGTATTTGTGGAGTTACCCCAATATATAATCCCGTAGCGTAACGTAGACGTAACATATGCATGATACGCTGTAACCAAAACTTTTTGGTATACCTCCTTTGTGAGATTTCGTAAAGCATATGAATGCTGGCTCAGGCGTTTACATACATTGTCAGTGTGAGTTTTCCACGACATGTCTCTATCCAGTTCCAGTCCCAAGAATTTTGTAGTTGTCGTTTCTGATATTATCTTGTCTCGAAATTTTATGTCAGGTTTTTTATGGTTGGTCCTTTGCTCAAACGTCATTATTTTAGTTTTGCCAATATTAATGTTTAAGATTATTCGCGCCCATTCATTCTCTTAAAGTCTGTAAGTACATTGCTTATTTTTTGCCACTTGTAATTAGTTCTTTTTTTATGTAGATATCTTAGATCATTGAGAGTTTGTCGTGTGACCTCATTGACGGTGATTTAGACTTTGGACTTGACGCTATTATAAGTATCTTTTTTAGGGTTCCGTAGTCAACAAGGAACCCTTATAGTTTTGCCGTATCCGTCTGTCCGTCCGTCCGCAGCTTAGCTCAGAGAGTCTTAGTAATAGAAAGCTATAATTTGGCATGGCTGTACATATTATTCACGCCATCAAAGTGGTAAAATAAAACCAAGAAAACAATTATTTTTGGTGTACTTCCTGTACACGTAAAGTGGCTTTTTTTTTCTCGCCTATCCCATGTCGTGGGGTATCGTTGGATTGGTAATTCAAAAAGTGAAAATAAAAAAACTTTTTAACAAAAAATATGTGTTTTTAATTTGAAGTCGGTTGGACTTCAAATTAAAAACACTACAAAGTGAAAAATAACTTCAATTTCGGCAGTCAGTGATCTTGTTTTGGTTTCTTCGTTTTTTGACACCGACTTCCGAAATTGAAGTTATTTTTCACTTTGTAGTGTTTTTATTTTGAAGTCGTTTGTATTTTTTGTTGAAAGTTTTTATTTTTCACTTTTTAGTTGTGGTACATAATGGACCATTTCTCCAAAGTGAAGCCAGAATAGATTAACCCAGAAACATGCAACTAAAACAAAAACGGTGGAATTAGAGTATAACAGGGTGAACTGTTCACACCTGCGTACCCCTTTAGAGCGTGCTAAAGTGATGTTATGAAATATTGAAATGATGTAAACAATAAACAGACATCCGATTGCAGCTATCTCGAGTGATTTGCCGTCATTTATTGAAGAGTTATGATGTATATCTACGAAGTTCTTCATCAGATCTTGATGAAATTTAAATGGGACACATGACAAGCACCAGCTTTTAAATGAAAAAAGATTCATCAAAATCGGTTTACCCAGTAAAAAGTTCTGAGGTAACACCAATAAAAAAATACAGCTGAATTGAAAACTTCCTCCTTAAAAAATATTTCGGGTCTGTTACAACCATTTGTCGATTCAGAAATCCGTTTGCGTAAAATTAAGCTTTAAATGGCAATTTTTTGTATATATATTGAAATTAAAAGGAAAACTATATTTTTAGGAAGGCTTTACAAATTTACGGGTAATAGTCGACCAACTTATAAAATGTACTTGGTAAAGTAAATATTTTATATATCGATGTATGGAGACAACAGTTTTCGAACAGCAATGTTAATTTGGTCCCTTCGTTAGAGCAATGTTCGGTGTTATCATTGTTTATGAACGTTAGTAATGTTACCTATTTATTGAGGTGAATGTAGCTGTTTATACGGAAGCTTCTGTGCGCGAGTCAGATTCGCACTTGGCCGGTCTTTTTGTTTTTAGAGCATGGGTGATGAAAAAAATTACTCAAAGTGATTAGCCTGCCTGGGTTCGACCCCACGACCTTCGACACGTAAGGCAGATTACAACTGGGCCACTATTACTCTCATTATTATTGAATGCCCAAATACTTTGAATACCTACTTTTATAACCTAGAGGTATTTAAGTTACTTCTAGGCAAGCGTGCTTCACCGTCGACCACGTCATCGCTTACCATCAGGTGAGATAGTCAAGTCAAGCGCAAGCCTATGAATAATAAAAAACCGGCCAAGCGCGAGTCGGAATCGCGGACGAAGAGTTCCGTACTTGGTAAATTACGGTTTACGATTTATGACGTATTTAAAAAAAACTACTTACTAGATCTCATTCAAACCAATTCGGTGGAAGTTTACATGGTAATGTACATCATACTTTCTTTTTTTAGTTTTATCATTCTCTTATTTTAGAAGTTACAGTCGGGACACATACATTTTACCACTTTGGAAGTGTCTTTCGCGCAAACTATTCAGTTTAGAAAAAATGATATTAAAAACTTCAATATCATTTTTAAAGACCTATCCATACATACCCCACAAGTATGGGTTTTATGAAAAAAAAATTGGGATTTCAGTTCTATGTATGGGGAAACCCATTTTTTTTTTCTCTTTTTGTTTGAAAATCTTAATGCGGTTCACAGAATACATCTACTTACCAAGTTTCAACAGCATAGTACTTATAGTTTCGGAAAAAAGTGGCTGTGACATACGGACGGACAGACAGACATGATGGATCCATAAGGGTTCCGTTTTTTGCCATTTGTCTACGGAACCCTAAAAATAACAAAAAATTACACGCAACAAGCTTCACATAAATGGATTTTAGACTTATCTAATTAATGATAACGACGCACGCGCTGTGGTATCTCTTATCAGGCAGTTCAGGGTTCCGAAAGTTTATCTAAGGTCAATATGAGATTGAATACAATAAAAAAAATCATGATGAAAAAATTGCTTTGAGAAATCTCTGTACTCTGTAGTTTGTATGACTCGACCTGTTTATTTAAATCAGAATTAATAAGGATATTTTTTACCAGACTGCGGGAGGGTAATGTGTTTCGAGCGTATGTAAGTACATTATACTTTGTGCCTCGTCCTCGAGATTAGTACCTGTAATTAATGATTATTATTTACATGTAGTACCGGCTACGGGAGCTACTCAAATCACTATGTTTTAGAGACAATATTTTTATTTTTATTTTTTTTTTCCTTTCCCTGGCAGCTCTGTGTCGGCTGTCAACTTGTCATTCGCGGTTTTAGTGCGTGCTACTCGACACATAACTAAACTTTTAAATACAAAGAACAGTTTTTAAAAGTTGGAAAATGCCAAAAAAGGACACATCATTGTCAACCGAGGAATACGAGAGAATCAGGTGAAAAATGAAAAACCTGGAAACAATTTAAAACATGCTCGACATAAACGAAGTAAAACAAAATCGTCTCAAAGAGTCGACGCCATATTTAGACCCACAAGGTACCTAACTCTGTAAAATTATATTTTGATTTAGTTGTACATATATCTACAACTATTTTACCAATCCTACGGCTTAAACTTGCATCTCTAACAAATAATGCACTTCGGGCAAGCCATCGGGCCGTCCCACTGCATATTCACGAGATTATCAATCAAAAGAAATGTATTTCTTTTTTCTAACTGACTGTATTCGAGCTGAAAATCGGACTGTCTCACAACATTAAATAATTCTCAAACAAATAATGCATTTCGGGCAAGCCATCGGGCTGTCTCACCGCATACTTACGAGATCATCATAATTTAATTATTTTACCTTATCCGAGCAGAGTATCCGACTGTCTGACAACATTCAATAATTCTCAAACGAATAATGCAATTCGGGCAAGCCATCGGGCTGTCCCACCGCAGACTTACGAGATCATGAAAGATAATTTAATTCTTTTACCTAACAAATGCAATCGAGCAGAACATTGGACTGTCTCACAACATTCAATAATTCACTGGTTTCGTTCAATTCTTTGGAATTGCTACACCCACCAGATTTTATAACTCGGTTATCAACCGGCAGTAAAACAATGGTTTGTAATCATTCCAGGCAAAGTCCTAGACGACGATGCCACAAATGAAATGGAAACAATTAAAGTCGAATATGACCAAGAAAATACCAAAATAACCACAAACAGTAGTGATCTTCCTCACAATTCCAGGCCAGAAACACACAGATGCTCTCAAAATTTATTGGGTTGACCCAACATTGAACACAGAGTATGGTGATGGGGCCGAACTCCACAAGGAAGTGGCCAGCTGTCTGGAACATCTTGCAACATGAGGCCTGTTTCCATAGAAACCACAGGCGGGTATTTCCCCTACAGCTCTATGCGCAGGGAAAATAACCGCTGACATTGAACGTGACAAAACTTGGAGCTCTTATGCTATACAGCAAAATGGCCAAATTATTGATAAACAAGGCCATAGAAGCACCATCTCCATCCTAGGAGCAACATTATCCAAAGTACTGGATACAAAAGAAAATGATACAGATCTATTAAGTTGAATAATGGATACCACTCGCACCTTATGTGAAGTTCAACATTGTGAGTTGTGACTCAATTACTAGATGCAAATTTAGCTGCGGCTCAATAAAAAAGGACCTTAAGGACAAGTTCAAAACACAAAGATAGAAAAATATCTGTTCGGGTAAACACTTGCTGAAACTCATTGAGCTGGTAAAGCGGCTTCTAAATCAGTTGCTGCAACAGCACCCAAAGCCAAGAAAGAACCCAACACATTCTAAGCAAAATACTCGAAAGCTCCACCAGCGCCACAAGGACGACAGGAGAACAGGGAGCCTGTCTATAGCCTGAGTCAGCCGTACAATACCCTTTAAGTGGTCATTACATCTCAACCTCGACGCCGCTAAACTCAGTAAGGTACCCTGGTTGCTTATAAATTCTTATAAATAGTGGTAATTTATCACTGATGATAAGACCATGGTTATCATGGATTGAGGGTTTCATGGGTATCCACAACACTTTAAGATAGCCCAGCTGCAAAAACAATATAAGATGCAATATCTAAGTGCCAGCCTTGAAAAGGAAAATTTGTCTCAAGTTTTTCTTAAGACAAAAACCCAATGGCAATAAAGCCTTAATAAGTACATTGATGTAAGTCGTTTCAAAGTTGAAGACTTTTGCACAGAATTAAAAATGATATCAAATGATAGTTCCATGGCCATACATAAAATACATTAAAGATGCAGTCTCTTATAAAATATCACAAAAATTCTAGCAAATATCTAGAATACCCTCTTGGAAATTGTATAAGTTCGGTCTACTACCATTTGGGTAAAACACTGCAACTTACATTTTCACAAAAGTCATGAAATCTGCCAACAAATTCCCAAGATCCTGTGGCCATTAATTGTTGACTGAAAATATTGAAAACACTAAGAAGTTAATCACAAGTTAGTAAATAACAAACTTACACCCACTAATACTGGTATATTTTTGGGATATATATTATTGATAAAAGACTTATAACTGTCATGTAACATTACCTACAGATAAGAAAAACTTATCTATTATGAAATCTGACAATTTATATGTTTTGTAGAACTAGGTACTTACTGCTCTCAGCGTGCCCTACTATTGAATATGGATGGCTTTATATATACCAAAAAACTAGAATGTGTAAAATCCTAAACCTCCAAGGTGAAGTAAATTATGAAAAATACATAGATATCCCTACAATAATTCCCTGAATGGTGGCCATATGCCATTCATTCGGGGGGGGGGGGCTGACTGTGAGGATGAGATTGCTAGGGGCCAGTGGTCAGACAAGGAATATGAATATCAAATGAATTTTAACTGGATTTATTAGCATCATTCTTCGTCTTTCTAAATATTTGGTAAACTTTTCAATAATTGTGAAATACCCTTATGTATAAACAACCCAACAGCAATATAGTATATAATATTAATCAAATGGGTGGAGTTCATTACCCTCATCTCTTCAACTTAGCCAGCGGCATTGGTGTGAAAACCATTATATTTAATTTTCGCTCCTTACATTAGGTTGACTGAAAATCATAGTAGTTGATACTGTATTGCAGAAGTCACATCCTGATGTAGAATGGGAACTAAAAGAAAATGCATATGATTAATAATTGAAAGATAAATTTGGAATTCTGAAATTTACCTATTTGCAAGTCACATTAACAAAAAATATGACCAACCCGAATGCCTTTACAATGGACCCATTTACAGTATACTGGTAACCAATTTTCTTTTCTGCGTTTCCACCATTCTCAATCATATTAAAATATCTACGAAAAATCATAATGGATAAGGCTAAGGGCATCATAGTGATCACTATGGCCAACTCTGGCCGATTGGGAACTTCTCATAATTTAGAGATGATCATACTTAAACCTAATGAAAATAATAAAGTATCTCACAGCAAGGGAAAAATCTATACCAACCTTACTCTGGCTGTCAGAGTCTAGTGTGTAGGTAGTGAAGTCTATTATGACGAAGCATACTACCATCATCAATAGAAATTATGATAGCATCTCTATCAGAAAATTTTTTCAAACAATTGACACATGTTTAATTAACTGGTATAATTTTTTTAGAAATATAACAATAACATCTTGAACACCAACGGTAATATAATTTCTTAACAGAACTTTCTAATTCTAGTAAAAAATATAACAAATGCTTAACTGTCACAAATTGGCATTATCACTGACAATACCTTAAACATGAATGTACTCTGAAAATATTTTATGGGCGTGTTCAGACTACCTTTTACCTATGCCACCTGGGAAACATCCCAGATTCTGGAAGTATTAGGAATTTGGTACACAAATGAGATGTTGTCTCTAGAACAACTGTCAAAAATAACCTGCCCAAAAATACAATGCCACCTGGGAAACATCCCAGATTCTGGAAGTATTAGGAATTTGGTACACAAATGAGATGTTATCTCTAGAACAACTGTCAAAAATAAAATCAAAGTATAGAAATAGAATCAATGCATATAACCATCAAAATTTCAGACCTCAAAAAATCTCTTATATATGAACTAAATCAATCAATACTTCAGACAAAGAACAGTAATATATCCAGCTGAAACCCTTGTAGCCTACATTAATAAACATATAAGAATTATTTTAGGCACCAAGAAACTATACCACATTAATGTCCAAACAGACTATCAGTCGTTGGATTAAGTGTACTTTAAAGACTAGCAGTATTGATGTAGGTACACGTATATTTAGCTCACAGCACACGCCACGCTGCTACTTCTAAAGCCAGGTGTGACAATTTATGAGATACTAAAAACAGCAGGCTGGAGTTACAACTCAAGTACATCTGGAAATTTTATAAAAGACCTTTAGTGTAAAGGATCAAAATGATTTAGCAAAATAAATCTTTAGCTGTGATTAAAGATATCTTATTTAACTAACATGTACTAACTAATACAACAAGCAGCAACTTTAACTTATAAGGAAGGAGTATCAGTATATAAGGAAACTAACAATAGTAATAAAAAAGCAAAACTGTATTTTGTTAAAACAGATATATGTATAATATTAACTGAATGGTTAATTAAGAACTTTAGTTTTCCAATGACACCTATGATTGTTATTCTATAAACAAACCTTAATATTGATATTAAGTGGGCAACAAATATTCTGTTAAAAAGATAATTAAGAATATATATAAACATTTTGGTTAAATACCTATGTTACTTAAAAGCAACTGTGATTGTTAGTCTATAAAAAACTTTAATACTTAATGACAATAAATAATAGGCAAAAAATATTTTGTTAATAAAGATAATTAAGATAAGAATAATAATTAAGAAAATGACCGAATATGAACCTTTGATATCTAATGACAACTCAGATTGTTAATCTATAAACATTATAACAATGAGAATAAAAAAGTAAATAATAAATTTGCCAAAACAAATAATTAAGAACATATCTGAATGAACTGATTAAGAACCTATGTGTGAAACCTATGGACAACCATGATGGTTAGTCTATAAAAAAAAAAAAAAAAAAATTAAGAATTTTAAAGAAAGAAAGCTTTTTCTTCACAAATTCATCATAGTGTATGTGATAATTCCAGAACTTAACTCTCAAAGTCTACATGTAAATAATAATCATTAATTACAGGTACTAATCTCGAGGACGAGGCACAAAGTATAATTTATGATTAAACGAACTTACCCTAAGTGAAGTTCTATCATAATTATACGAAGTGCCTCGTCCGAAGAGATTAGTAACACCCTCCCAACCCTAAGGTATAACCCAGAAGCGTTCTGGAAATATCTATAAAACATCATGCATAACTCTAAACTAAATGACAAGTTGACAGCCGACACAGAGCTGCCAGGGAAAGGAAAAAAAAATAAAAATATTGTCTCTAAAACATAGTGATTTGAGTAGCTCCCGTAGCCGGTACTACATGTAAATAATAATCATTAATTACAGGTACTAATCTCTTCGGACGAGGCACTTCGTATAATTATGATAGAACTTCACTTAGGGTAAGTTCGTTTAATCATAAATAATTATGTAATGTATGTCTGTATGTCTGTCCATTGCTAAAGCTCGCTCTACAGCCCAATTTAAACGGCTTGACGGATTATGACATATGAAGTGTCGTAGGATTTGTCTCAATTGTGGGAATGAAAATTGTTGTTATATTTTTTTTTTTTTTTTTATGTTTGTTTGTTGATGTTAATCTCAGGAAGTACTGAGGCTCTAGACAAATGTTATTCTATGACAGCGATAGAAATGGCTGAAATGCCAAAATGTAATGTATTGATCTGAGCGTTTTGAGAGCATTTTGCAATCCGATAGATTTTTGACAGGATCAATCGCTATCACCACGCTTTCGATGATAGATTACCACTTGTCTAGGGCCTCTGGGCCTATTATATATAAGTGATAAAAAGCGATATATTTGTCAAAACATTTTATTACCGTCCCATTTTTACCCGACTGCCTTGGCCCACCCGGAAATCTCTAAACCGACTACGAAGCCAGGTGGGTCGCTGCAGGCACAACCTAGTTAGATGGGGGTACTCCAATGACCCACAGTACGATTCCGGAGCCACGTCCCAAACAATGCCTCACCTTTTGCCGTGCTCTCTGTGCAACAACACCTGCACCTTAAAAGACATTTGTGAGGCAAATCACAACGCTGTTGGCGTGGCTGAATTCTGGGTAAAATATATTTAATTTTGGAATCATCGATACGACGAAGAAGAAGAACCCAACTGCCGAAGGAGGGTAATGTGTTTATCAGTCTATGTATGTATGTTTAGACCAAATGTATTGGCTGATTTGGTTGATTCTTACGTCAATCGATTCGGCTCAACCTTGTGTCACTGGCTAGGGTTACATTGAAATTGAAAAATATTAAAATGGCGGATTTTGGCGCCATATTGTGAGGACCCAATGGCATATCTGGTTTTGGTCAGCCAGCTCGCGAATATGTATGCGTAGAAAATCATGATGTGCAGTCGGACTACACAGCGGTAAACGAATTAAATATCTTCATTTCTGATTCGACTAATCGTCATCATCACTAATGACATAGCCATCCAAGCGTCGCCACATTGACTGGTGCCGTGCGTCTCGTATCCAGCGGATCCCCGCAACCTTCACCAGGTTATCGGTCAGTGGGAGGTCTTCGAATTCAACGCCTGGCAGTTCGCGGTCGCCATTCCAGAACTTTTCTGCCCTATTGGCCATCCGTTCTGCGAGCAATGTGACCTGCCCACCACATTTCTGATTCGAGTACTTAGATTACTTCTCTTGCAGATCTCTACATTTCTGATTCGACTATGCATGACTACATTGTTAGCCTAATTCTGATCACGTGGTAAAGAATAGCAGCTGAATGACTGTTAAAATGTCAAGCACAGTCGTGAATGAATTCTACAATCTTATCTGGAATGGAGCTAAAATGATTTATAGTATTTAGATAAGATTACGCGTATACTCGTATCTATACAATATACATGTTGATACTGAATCGTTTTCAAAGACATTAACCTAACTAGATGACGCGATTATAATAATATGTAGGTGCTTCGCGATACAATATTTTTTTTTTAACAAAAAAATTAGGATTCGCATGAAGTTAACTCGCTCGAAATGTGCGAATCGACCTTTTTTAATAATAAATTTTTTTTTCTGTGGCGATTCGCACGAAGTTAATTTATTGGTGTGTGAATCGACAACTCCAAAAGTATGTAGCAGGCAATTGGCACACAAATTAATCAAAAATATTTTTATTAAAATACCGTTTTTACAGTAACTACGTATATATGATTTGAGGACGTATTCCACATTGGGCACCCACTTAAATGGTAACTGATTAAATGGCAGCTGAGGTATTCCACAGAGAGAGAATATAATAAAACTTATTATTAACGGGATCGTTGACTTTAACAAAGCGTTCGATACATTAGAACATGACTATATATGGGATGCTCTAAAAAGACAAGGAGTACAAGCAAAATACATACGAATAATTAAACGTATACACAGCGAGCACAGCTCAAGTTAAACTTGAATCTGCAGGCAACGAATTTCCCATTAAAAGAGGTGTACGCCAAGGAGATCCTATATCACCAAAATTATTCTCAGCAGTGCTGGAGATGATCTTCAGGAATCTAAACTGGACCAAAATTGGCCTCAATATAAACGACGAAAATCTTAACCATCTACGCTTCGCGGATGATTTGATTTTGTTCTCAGAAGACGCAAGAACTCTGGGACTAATGTTGCAGCAACTATCCGATGAAAGTGTTAAGGCCGGCCTGACAATGAACCTCACTAAAACCAAAATAATGACGAATGCCCAACAAACAGATATAACAGTAAATAACGAACAAACTGAATATGTAAATGAATATATATATATATATATTTGGGCCAACTTATAGCTACAGATGATTGCATGAACAAATAAATGGAACGAAGAATAACTAATACTTGGAAACGGTTCTGGTCTCTTAGAGAAATAATGAAGGATAAAGATATGCCAATGAAAGGGAAAAAGAAAGTTGGCGTTCTGTAGTTGTAAAAACTACAGAACGCCAACTGCTCTCATTGAAAAAAGTTTATGGCCCATCCCTTTTCCTCACATGTCGAAAAAGACTCGAAAAACGTAACACTGCAAATTTAACCTAAGCAAAAAGCAGATGAGCTTTATAGCTCTTAAATTCTCTGCCTATACTTCTGAGGACTACAAGCATAACTTTCTCTTACAAATCCTCGAACTAGAAATAACCTTTGAGCACACCAACAGTTCTATTTATAGGCCTATTGTCGATAAGCCATTAATCCGCTATTATAGGCATAAAGCTGATCACTCAAGAATATACTACATTCAAGATAATACATATTATGATTAACTAACTTACTCCCGCGGGTTCACTTAATAATATAAAAGAAGCCTTTTATGAACTGAAAGATACTAAATGTAATATTAATTGTGAATACAGATCCAATGAGCCTAAACACGATGGTGCTATTATTTGGTTGATGAGTTGCTATAGCTACCTTCCGGCTCCATCATGAGACTATCTAGATCAATATTATTTCAAAGTTGAATGGCAGGAAGTGCTTGAAAAATGGATAATTACATAGTTGCCGGCAACACATACAAAAGCAAGGTAATAATTATAAAGCTTGTAAAATGAAATAACCGAAAAAGTTTTGTAATTTTTTAAGATAACTTAAGACGCTATATACGCCCCAATGTTAACGCAGTACTGGCCGTGCGCCCGCTCGATGCCAAAAATTCAAAATTGAACCTCCTTTTGAACAGTTTTGTTTGCAAAATATGATTTGATTTACATATGCTATGTTAGGTATGAAGAAATTCCAGCCAACAATTTTTCTGTATAATATATAAATATCGTGTTGTTAATTATTTTATTAAAGCAAAACTATTAGTTACACGAAAAAACCTCATGTTCAAAATTATGTACATGAATCAATACTAAATATATATATGTATAGGTATAGGTATAGGGCCTACATACGCTTTAGTGCCGTAAAACGGTAACTTTCTAAAGCATACTCCCCAGTAACAGCTAGGTTAAAAGGTTTGAAAAAAATATATATTTAGTATTGTTTCATGTACATAATTTTGAACATGAGGTTTTTTCGTGTAACTAATAGTTTTGCTTTAATAAAATAATTAACAACACGATATTTTTTCGTAACTTTTGGAAACTCCTCCAAAACGACTTGGATGTTTAAAAATAATTTTATACAGAAAAATTGTTGGCTGGAATTTCTTCATACCTAACCTAACCTATATAGCATATAGCATATGTAAATCAAAATATATTTTGCAAACAAAACTGTTCAAAAGGAGGTTCAATTTTGAATTTTTAGCATCGAGCGGGCGCACGGCCAGTACTGCGTTACATTGGGGCGTATATATCGCCTTAAGTTATTGGACAATTTCCAAAATGCCCGGCAATGATTTTTTATTTCATACTTTTTAGACTACATAATTTATCTGGTAGTAGACACGCTTTAAAATAAAATCTATAGAGCATGAAATTATATCTTGCGAAAATACCCCGATTCAAACAGCCCATAACTTTTGAACGGCTGAACAGATTTTCATTAAACATAGCTAAGAACACTCTTGATAAAGTCACCTTTCAACCAAAAAACTAAATTAAAATTGGTTCACCCGTTTAGCAAATATGATGCCACAGACAGATACACAAATACACAAACACGCTGGTACGTCAAGAAAGGAAACGATTTATTGAAAGGATTTACGTATTCGAATCAGTACATCAGCCAGTGCTTTACAAACAAACAAGCAATATTAAATGAATATGAGTGTGTCTACTAAGCGTGGGATGTCTATGTCACGTGTAAGTCCACACACGATAGGAGGTAGGATTAGGTCCCAAAATAAAATGAGAAAGAGTCTCATGGTCAGGTTTAAAATCATTTCATAAGTATAGATAGCACGAGATAATTTAAATTGTATCGATCGGCGATAGGTGATGACAATTTTAAGTGCAAAATCAGTTAAATTGCTTCGTTTTGCCCCTATATGAACGTACTTGTATGGGATTAACAGTTCAACATTTCCCAAATTCAACATTTTGCGAATCCAGCATTACACTCCGGAAGGGTACTTTCGCATAGTTATAAAAAAGTTAAATCAAAAATCAAAAAACCCGACTGCTTAACAAGCAAACTAAAAGACGTAAACAAGAAGAAAATCATGCTGTGCAGTCGGAGGATACATATTCGCGATCTGGCTGACCAAAACCAGATGTATCTTCCGACTGCACAGCATGATTTTCTTCTTGTTTACGTCTTCTAAGTTCGCTTTTTAAGCAGTCGGGTTTTTTGATTTAATTAATTACCCTTTTTTTATTCATAACTTTTAGTTTTTTTTTTAGAATTTGTTACATTTAGACATATAAATGTTTAATATTTTTTGAAATCACCTCTTAAAACCCTTTATTTTGATACCCCATACGATAGGTTTGGAAGAAAAAGAAATTTGGTCCCCCGCAATATGGCGCCTAAAGTCCGCCATTTTTCTGTTTTCTAATTTTAATGTAGCCCGTGACACTCGCAGGGTTAAGACGAATCGATTGACGTAAGAACCATCAAAATCGACCAACGCGTTTGGACTCTAGAACGCAACATAGGCACAATGTAAATACATACACTGATAAACATACCGGTGTGATATAAATCGAATCGCGTAGAAACATCGGGAAGGTCGTTAAAAATGTTGAACTGATTATGTAGGAATGTTTATCGAGTAATTAGGATAGGAAACGACGAAAGAAAGAAAAGAGAAGAAATAAAAATAATTTTGGAAACTAAATCCCGACTACTTAAAATCGCGCTCTTCATACGTACATAAACTCACGCCTTTTTCCCGTGGGGGTAGGCAGGAACTACAAAACGCCACCTGTTATGATACTTACATACTCCTATTCATTGCACGCCGGTTAAGAGTACTGCGCACCTAGCCTTTCTGAAGAACATCACCGATGGGATAAGTCATGTAGGTATGTCCTTCTACGGTAAAGTTTTCACTCACGTCTACCTTGTAAACCTTTTCTAAGTCGAATTTCATTCGGATGAATTGAATTTTCATGTAAGCATTCTCAATATGAAAATTTTTGGGATTATTCTTGCAGATCAGTAAGCTTGAGTTATTTTTATTAAAAGGCAGGAATAACATTATCAAAGAGTTGTGTGTTCTTGTTCATTTCATTTTATTTTTAGAAGGAATTTTCAGTGTGGGTATCGCGAAATTCTACAGAGGGATTATGTACAAAACCCTTCCTCAATTATTTGTCTTTCTATTTGTGCAAAACCGTAACAAATTTCATTGCGTGGGTATCAGAATTTAACGAAGAAACAGAAATGACGTCGATGGCGTACCTTGTTCTATACTATTTTCGGGTTAGGTTGGGTTCTATTCCCCGCGGTCCTTCTGCGAAACAATCGTCTTGAAAAAGTAGGCTGCGTAGGAGATTTCATCCGACGACCCGACAACGCCGTTCTTCCGGCCCCCCTAAATGGGTCCAGGGGTGACGGTCTCGGGGACTTCCGTCGCCCCCCACACATCAGGACCCGAGGTGACGGCGTTTTCGAGTGTTCCACTCGCGCCCCTCTTAGACGTCGCGGGGGATTCCAACACCTCATTTCTCCCCAACCCAAGGGCCCGCAGACGCGTGCCGACACTAGCTTGGGGTTGCGGAAGTATCTTATGTTCCCGCAACCAACGGCGCAGGTGCGAGATGGAACACCGGGGTGGTTTTTGATCAGTAGGACTCTTTCAGACCCCTTTGCTTCCCCAGGGCAGATGACATCCAATGAGGATTTACAAACCAGGAAAAAAAGGGTTCTATTACCATCATGGCCATGCAAAGTATTACAGGGTTTTTTTTTATCTGAAATTTCTCAGTAGCAGGGTGGACTTTGGATTTGCGCCTGGATGATGGCAATAAGTTCGCCTCCTAAAAGGTGCATGGGACTTAAACATAACTAGCAAAATGTGGGTACACCAATACCCAACCCTTCTCGGCATACAAGCGTGGTGTTATGTACTCAATCGTGTTATAAGTCATGTTCATCTTACTGCCCTTGTTCCATGGTACTTGGGATCATCAGCACGTTGTTATCTTCTATTCTGTTCACAATCCGAATATTTTTTATGTTTTTGACCGGTATGTGGGTACCATTTTTTTTTTTTTTTTTTTTATAAACTTTAGGCTAGCGTTTGACCACCATCTCGCCTGATGTTAAGAGATGATGTGGTCTACGGTGAAACACGCTTGCCTAGAAGAAACCTATTCACTCTTGACTTAAAGACCCCAAGGTTTATTAATTTATTTATTTATTATTTATTTATTATTAACACATACATTTATTTTTACAGGTAAGACCCAAGCTAACAAATGTAGTCATACATTGCCAGTTTGCCAGTCCGAGTAACGGGTCTGGGTAGAGGCACATGTTACACAGTGGACATAAGTATCACCCTCTGGAATTCCGCCAAAGAGCAAGAAAATATGTCCAAACGCAGAGAGACGCTATTCAGTATCCTAACTGCTCGAGTTACTGGTGCAAACTTTAACACGTTAGTTTGTAGCTATCAGGGAACAAAGACCCCGGAAGGGAATACTCGTATGTATATAATATATGTATGTACATCTGTTCCCTCATAACTTCTAAACTACTTATCATAATTTGACAAATGAGGTGTTGTTGGAAATGTCTTGTTTGTCCGGTGGTTATAGGCTAGTTACATTTAATTGAATATGGCGCCCTCTAGGGGGCACGAAGTCATGACGAAAAAACAATTTTTCGCCCCACCCCTTTATGTGTGGTATCATTGAACAGGTATTTTAAAATAGAGGCATGGTTTCATACATCACATTTTTGTCAAGCGTACCGTTTGCGAGACATATCCGGTCAAAGTCATGAAATTAATTTTTCCATTGAAATTAGTATTGGGGATACGGCGCGGCGTCGCAGTGTTTGATGATGGGTATCATCATCATCATCATATCAGCCGAAAGACGTTTATCGATACGAATACTAATGACGTAGTTCATCGGTATGTATTTATGCACGTATGCATTAATGTGTATTTTGTCTGGTATGGTCATGTGATGAGGAGGGATGAAGCGCATGTTACTAAAAGAGTTATGAATATAAATGTGGATGGATGGAGAGGAAGAGGAAGGCCAAAGAAAAGATGGATGGACTGTGTGAGGAGTGATATGAAGGAAAAGGGAGTCAGTGATAGCGTGACAGGGGACAGAACGGTATGGAAGAAGAAAACGTGTTGCGCCGACCACAAGTAACATGGGACAAGGGCAGGAAGATGATGATGCATTAATGTATATTTGTTCCCTCAGGCTCTGCAAAAACCCTAAAATATTTTAAATAAAAAAATAAGTTCAAAAACTATAATCCGACATCTGAAAAATCAATTGCTTTTTTCACAACAATGCAACCATTTGCACTCAAATGATTGCATTGTTGATGAAAATACCAAAATCTCTATATGCATACTTTTAATATTTAAGTACCCTGTAGTAGTCCTGACCAGATGACCACAGGACCACCTGGGAAATACTCGTATACCCTTTCAAACAAAAGAAGAATTTTCCAAAACGATCGAGGCGTCTTTGATTAATCGGGTTACATATATTAAAAAAAAACCGACGAATTGAGAATCTCCTTTTTTTTTTAACTAGTTTAAAGAGATTTTTCCTTTTTATTAATTCATCCAGCCGTTTAAGAGCCACATAAATGTCTGAAATACTACAGATCTACAAACTGTTAGTAGATAATTCAGACTCATGTACCCAATATAATGATATCACTATCCTAACTGATAACGGCGCCAACAAGACATTTAATAACGTTTATTGGCACACAGATTATTATAATTAAATATACCACATTGTTATCTTAATACATTCATTCAGTTTAATAATAATGTTATATCATGGTAGAGTTTCTTTTAGGTTCATCCACAAGGTTTAATGTACTTAGAGCAGTGGTGGTTCGAACCCAGTCAGGCACATTGCTTTGTGTAAATTATTTAATCACTGCCCGCTGCTCAAAAAACGGTGAAGGAAAACGTCCTAGAACCAAAAATTAGAAAACATTTGTTACATCCACCAACGAGCATTGGGCCCTCATGGTGGATTAATATTTTTAACCGACTTACCAAAAAGGAGGAGGTTCTATGTTCGACTTCATGTATGTTTTTTTTTTTTTTTTAACCGATACCTCCGTCAATTGTGGACCGATTTTGAAAAATTTTTGTTTGATAGAGTATGTTCCGAAATTAGTCCCATTTTAATTTGGTGAAGATCTGATGAAGAACTTCGGAGATATACACCAGAACTCTTCAATAAATAACGGCAAATCTCTCGGGATTGCTGCAATCGCATGTCTGTTTATTGTTTATACCATTTCATAACATAAAATCACGCCAGTACGCTCCAACGGGGTACGCAGATGTGTACTGTTCACCTTGGTACACTCTCATTTCACCGGTTCTATTCAAGTTTTATGGTATTCAGGTAATCTGGCATTATAAGTACATAACTAAACTCCGTTTGCGATAACATTAGACGTTTAAATTAGCCCATTTTACAGCCCGTTCAACCGATTTTGACTTCTATTGCGTTGGTAATACGACAAATGGTAGCTGTAGTAAACAGTTGGTTTTGGTAACAGGTTTATGCTTTTTATGTCATCCTTATGTTTACGGGATAGAACTCAAAATCGGTTGAACGGACTGTAAAAAGATTTGGAAACATGTCTAATGTTATATCAAATGGAGTATAGAGGCAAGTTGCATATTAGGTACAAAGAAAAGTGAAAAATAAAAACATTTTTACAAAAAAATACTACCGACTTCCAACTAAAAACACAAAAAAGTGAACATGTGATTGAAATTTTAGTGTTTTTAGTTGGAAGTCGGTAGTATTTTTTTGTAAAAATGTTTTTTTTAGACGGTAAAATTGATGGCTAGAATTTCTTCATAACCGAAATAAATATGTATAATGTATGTATGTATACATACATTTATGCTATTTCGGAGCTCGCGGCTAAATAATAACAGCTGCACTGGTCGATCATCAAGGTTAAGCAACGCTTGATGTGGTCGGTCCGTGGATGGGTGTCCATTTCAACATACCAAGTTTCCTCCGTGCCTCGGAAATCACGTTAAGCCGTTGGTCTTGGCTGTCATTTGAAGATCTTTGACAGTCGTTACGAGTAGCCAGAAGCTTGAGATCTGACACCATTCTAGCCAAGGGGTACCGTGTTACCCAATTACTAGGTTGTGGAGGTCAGATAGGCAGTCGCTCCATGTAAAACACTGGTAGGTATTCAGCTGAATGCGGTTAGACTGGAAGCCGACCCCAATATAGTTGGGAAAGGCTAGGCAGACTGATTGTATGGATCAATTCTTGTGTAATGCTTATGAATGTAATATTATGAACTAAGGTGTCTGAAAATAAAAGTATTTTTTTTTTTTAAACAGACCAAATGGAGGTTCAATATTGATATTCTGTCTCCCAGCGGGCGCACGGCCAGTACTGCGTTAACATTGGGGAATATATACGCCTTAATGAGAGAAGGCCTATTTCCCAGCAGTGGGAACGTAAAAAAGGTTGATGATTATGAATGTTCATTCATACACACATATATGTCGCGTCCAGTTGCTGATCAGACGCGACGAAAATAGATCTGCCTGGCATTTTCCTAACTATATTGGACTTGGCTTCCAGTGTTTTACATGGAGCGACTGGTTATCTGACCTCCACAACCCAGTAACTGGGTAACACCCGACATGACATTATAGGAAGGTAATCTGTGCTCCTAACGCACCTATGGCACACTATGGTGTCAGATTTTACATGCAGCGACCACCTATCTGACCTCCACAACCCAGTAACTGGGTAACATGATACCCCTTGGCTAGACTGGTGTCAGATCTCAGGCTTACTACCCAGAACGACTGTCAAAGATTTTCAAATGACAGCCGGGACTAACGGCTTGAGACACGGAGGAAACTCACTTTGTACTTTGGTCACCCATCCACGGACCAACCTCGGTAAGCGTTGCTTAACCATCGACCCGTGTGGCTGTTAGATTTGGCCATGAGCTCTTTTTAACCGACTTTCAAAAAAGGAGGAGGTTCTATGTTCGACTTCTTGTATGTATTTCTTTTTTGTGTATGTTCACCGATATCTCCGTCAATTGTGGACTGATTTTGAAAATCCTTTTTTTGTTTGATAGAGTATATTCCGAAATTGGTCCCATTTTAATTTGATGAAGATCTGATGAAGAACATTGGAGATATACAACAGAACTCTTCAATAAATAACGGCAAATCTCTCGGGATTGCTGCACTCGCATGTCTGTTTATTGTTTACACCATTTCATAACATAACATCACGGCAGTACACTATAAGAGGTACGCAGATGTGTATAGTTCACCTTGGTACACTCTCATTTCGCCGGCTATGTTCATGGTATTCGGGTAGTCTATTCTGGCATTATAAGTACTTACCTTACTAAAGGCAAGTTGCTTAATAGGTACAACTAAAAAGTGTAAAATAAAAAAAACTTTTTACAAAAAAATTCAACCGACTTCCAACTAAAAACACTACAAAGTGAAAAATAACTTTCTTTTTCGAAGTCGGTGTCCATAATGAAAATAATTGGTACCTACTTTTAAAAATAAAACAATAAGACTGTGCCAACAATATTAGAGATTAATTTATTGCTTTAGTTTTACAAAAAATCGAGTCAACCGCTCCTTTCGTCACCACCGCCAAAATCCTCCGTGACATTACCTTTTATTTTTTTCTATTGACTACCCGACACATTATTACCACAGATCATAAATAAGATCGAATCGATTATAATTTAAAATATGGTATTTCTATTAGATACAATTCGCAAATGTTAACAGTCGGCCATCCTGTAACAGTGTCTGTCCCAGACACGATGACGACAGATTTGATGTGCCTACAATAGCAGTTTTATATAATTACATAAGATTCAAAGTTTAATTATACGAATAACAATACTTAATGACTCATATTGATAACTATTAGAAACAATATAGAGAAAAACAATACCATTAGGTACTAATATTAAGGTATAATTAAAAATAAACTATTTATAAGTTTATACATAATAAAAGCAGCACATATCATAGGTAAACAAAATAATATAATTTTAAGTTCTATTTATTCAATTCTTATTACCAGATTAGAGAAAAATAATACAAACTTTAAACTTCTATCTCTCGGCCATCCTATTTTAAAGGAATGACCTCATTCCGAGTTATGATTACTTACATAAATATTGTACAATCTTAACAATAAAGCAATTCAATACTTTCCTTTAAATAATTTCAATTAATCAACGTGTCAAAAAAAAGAAAATAGGTATCCTAATTAATAATGTACCCATCTACATAATAATAAAAGTATGGTAATAATCTCGAGTAAATTACATTTCTGCCGTAAGAGTCTAAGAAAACATGAATGAAACCAAACCGCATAATTCTTGCTTTCGTATTGACGTCATAATCTTCATTAGAGCTGAGCGTGTGTGGCTATGATTTCGTCATGATGCACAAGGAGGCATACCGTCTTCAACTTATGATGTCCAATGCCCATAGTGTAATTGCCGCATTACGCACACACAGGGTCGTTGTCTGACGTCAGTTAGCACCAGGAACCAAAAGTTTATTTAACCAGACCACTGCACGTGAAGATCCTCGGCCTTCATAGATGGATAGGTATCCAAACAGCTTATTGCATTTCCACACAAGGAGAACAGGCAACAATCATCTGGCCATCGATTGCCCACACAAGGAGCTTCTGTCTTAATAATCTGCTTACCGCTTGCCCACCCAAGGAGCTACGGCCTACAGACAGTACACCGCTTGCCCACATAAGGAGCTTCGGCCTTAATAATCTGCTTACCGCTTGCCCACACAAGGAGCTACGGCCTACAGACAGTACACCGCTTGCCCATATAAGGAGCTTCGGCCTTAAGAATCTGCTTACCGCTTGCCCACACAAGGAGCTACGGCCTACAGACAGTACACCGCTTGCCCATATAAGGAGCTTCGGTCTTAAGAATCTGCTTACCGCTTGCCCACACAAAGAGCTACGGCCTACAGACAGTACACCGCTTGCCCACACAAGGAGCTTCGGCCTTAACAATCTGCTTACCGCTTGCCCACACAAGGAGCTTCGGCTTTAAGAATCTGCTTACCGCTTGCCCTCACAAGGAGCTACGGCCTACAGACAGTACATAGCTTGCCCACACAAGGAGCTTCGGCCTTAAGAATCTGCTTACCGCTTGCCCACACAAGGAGCTTCGGCCTTAAGAATCTGCTTACCGCTTGCCCACACAAGGAGCTACGGCCTACAGACAGAACACCGCTTGCCCACACAAGGAGCTACGGCCTACAGACAGTACACCGCTTGCCCACACAAGGAACTTCGGCCTTAATGACCTGCTTACCGCTTGCCCACACAAGGAGCTACGGCCTACAGACAGTACACCGCTTGCCCACACCAGGGGCTTCGGGCGCTTCAGGCTGCTCACCGCTTGCCCACACAAGGAGCTTCAGCTGCTTCAGACGCCAGTTGAGGATTGCTAGCACACACCAGGTGCTCAGACGTCCTCCAGGTTGTTCATTGTCTCAAAAGGTTGAAAGGAATGTAGGAAATTAAAAATGACAGAAAAGGAAGGGTACTGATTACTATATATGTGTACTTTAGTTGTCACTATCATCGTACTCGGACGATTCAGATTCTGTGAATCTGATCCATGGTTTAATCTTGTCAACCGAAAAAACATTGCAATACTTTTTTTTTGAATAACCATCAACACTACTTACTTCATAACGGTCATGATCCAAAACTGCAGTTATTCTATACGGACCGCTAAACGCGGGTGCCAGTTTATTACTCTCACCGGGTGTCTTAATGATTTTCTGGACCATCACCAAATCTCCTATCCTATATAACCTAGCTCTACACCTCTTCTTATCATATCTTTGTTTCATATCGTCTTGCTGTTGCCTAATAATAGCACTAGCATCGTCCCGAATTTTTTGTAGAGTATCGCTCGGTATACCTTCATTAGGACTTATCTCATGTAGATGGCCTTCAGTTACGTTAACGCTGGGTTTTCCAAAAATGATTTCAGTGGGTGATTTTCCAGTACCTTGATTAACCGTGTTGTTGAAACTCCATTGAACTTTCATTATATGAATGTCCCAGTTTTTATCATCATTTCCGTGACACAACGCAATCAATGATGACAAAATTGAACGATTGTATCTTTCAATTTGTCCATTTGCCCTGGGCGTAGCGACCGCATTAAGTGTATGTTTTATTCCGTTAGTCTGGACAAATGTTTGAAACTCTTTGGAGGTGAAACTTGTACCTCTGTCAGAAATTAAATTTTTAGGCGTACCAAAAAGAGAAAATACATCATTAAGCACGTTTATCGATGTTTTGCTTTTCGTATTTTTAACGGCACGAAGAACTATAAACTTTGTGAAACTATCTATAATTCCTAAAATGTATGTGTTTCCTTTCTTGCTTTTTATAAAAGGTCCTAAGTGGTCTATGTGAAGACTATGGAAAGGGACATCGGGTTTTGGAATCGGATGGAGAAGACCTTGTTTCTTCCCACCAGATTGCTTTGAGTAGGCACATGGGATACACGCTCTTACATATTTTTTAATAAATTGCGTCATTCTTGGAAACCAGTAATCCCTTTTAACCTTTTCCATAGTCTTTTCATAAGAGAAATGACCAGCATCATCATGACACAATTGGCAAATTTTCCACCGGGCATCTTTAGGTACAGCCCAACGTAATTCTTCCCCTATTTTCCTAAATATTTTACCATCCTTTAATTCATATTTGCTGCGAACATCTTTAGCTTCAATCGAATTTGTATTTAAAATGGCTTTTACGTGACACAACCGCGGATCGCTCATCTGTACGGACTGCAGCCAGTGAACATCACTGATATGCATCACTGATAATAGTTCGCATTCAGATTCCTCCAATGAGTTACGACTCAGTGCGTCAGCGTGAGCTAATTGAGTTCCTGCTCTATATTCGATGGTGAACGAATATTCTTGAACAGTTAGCCACCATCGGGCTATTCTTGGAATTAAGTCTCGTTTTGTTAATGTCGTCCGAAGCGCATTACAATCGGTAACGACCTTAAAGTCAATTCCGATAAGATAAACCCTGAAACGATTAAGTGATGCTACCACGGCAAGGGTCTCTAGCTCATAAGAGTGGAAGTGGTGTTCGTCAGCAGTCGTCTGCCGACTAAAATAGGCCACAGCTTGTAATGGTTTCGAATCTCCCACCCGTTGAAGCAAAATCCCACCTAAACCAGAGGAGCTTGCATCGGTGTGAAGCTCCGTCTGATATTCAGGATTATAAATAGCAAGAATGGGTCTATGAGACAACATCTTTTTTAATTTCGTAAACGAAATCTCTTGCTCAGTGTTCCATCTCCAAACGGTATTGGCTTTCGTGAGTGAGGTTAACGGTCTTGCAATAGTAGCAAATCCGGCAACAAATCGGCGAAAGAAACTCGCGAGACCTATAAATTGCCGTACTTCATGGACGTTCTGAGGTGTCTTAAACGCACTAACCGCCTCAATCTTCTTAAGCCCGGGCCGAACACCCTCTGAAGAGATCTCAAAGCCCAAATAATCTATTTTTCTTTTAAAGAAATGGCATTTAGTCAAATTCAGAGTAAGATTCGCTTCCCGAACAAGTTCAAGAACCGCTGTTAGTTTTGCCAGCCCCTCATTAATGGTTTTTGACGCTAAAATAATGTCATCCATATATGCTAGTACGCCAGGTATATTGCGCCGTTTCAGAAGGTTCAAAACAAGTCTTTGAAAAACGGCTGGTGCGTTGGTCAATCCAAAGGGCATACGGTTGTATTCGTAATGCCCATCGGGTGTTACAAACGCCGTAAGATGCTTTGAAAGCTCTGAAACTGGTACCTGATGGTAACCGGATTTCAGATCAAGTGTGGTAAAGAAAACCTGACCCGAAAGGCTATCGATTTGATCATCTATTAAGGGCATTGGAAATTTCTCTCTTAATGTCTTTCGATTAAGCGCCCTATAATCTACGCATAATCTAGTCTCACCATTCTTCTTAGCAACAAGAATAATGGGGCTAGCATATTCCGATGTGGATTCACGAATTATACCCGTGTCGAGTAGTTGATTCACGATAGTCTTAACTTGTCCACGTTCGGACAACGAAAGACGATAGGGTCTATAAGTAACTGGATTATGGTCTTTTAACTGAATATGCATCTCAGCTAGTGACGTTTTACCCAATTCTTCCAAAGAGAAAGCAAAACAGTCACGTTTAGCATTTAGCAGTACACGTAGTCTATCGCGGGTTTCATTGTCTAATTCATCGTCAACTATAATTTGATCATAAGTGATCGGTTGATCCACACTATTAATGTGTAATATATTATTCGTATTTGAATGAATGTCTCTATTAGTAACTTGAGCCGTCGGCGGTATATTACCAGTCAAATAAATTGCCCTTGCTAATAATGTACCTAAAGTTATTATAAAGGGCTCCAAACTCAGTCCGATTACAATAATAGACCCTACCCCTTTATCCATAGTGTAAAGACCAGGCAGGATTAAATACTCTTTTCCACTTTTCATACAAGAGTCGGTATTGATATAAATTAGGCCGGTTACGTTTGAATCTGTGCATACCTGAATAGTAGCCATTCCATGTATTAAACTATTTTTATAACACGTTACCGCAACTTTTCCATTACTAGATGGTGGTTCCTTGTAAAGGAAAAGAGATGTATCCGACTTGTAAACCCTAACACCTGGTAACTCAGTTAATGAATGTCCTATAAGAGCATCTGTTGTAAGTAAGTGAGCCTCAACTAGATACACTACAACATTCTCATCGAGACCATCAAGTCTAATTCTGACCGTAATACGACCACTTGGCAGGACGGTTCCTTTACCAAATCCATTCAGTGTCGGTAAATTAATGTAATCAATGGGTATTCCGAGTTGTTCTCCGATATCCTTTCTTAATAATGTACAGTGACTACCGAAATCGACAAATGCTCTAATAGACCTATCGTTTATAGTTATTTGTTTAAAATATTTATCGCCCTTATTACTACCCTGGGATATACTAAGTATATTTTTTGATACGTTATTGGTTGTATTCGTGGTCTGTCGTGTGTCAATCGCGGTGCCCGAAACAATAGTACAATTCTGCTCTAAATGACCGTATTGACGACACCTCTTACATCTAATAACGGGTTTTGTGCAGTTGGTTACTACATGCCCTTGTTCCTTACAATTATAACAAGTTACTGCCGATTTAAACTGGCGCTTCGATTGTGAAGTTACTGTTTTACCGAGATTAAAGTTAGACTGGTTTACATCACGCGTGTTGGACACAATTTTATTGGATGGTTCGTTCAATTTAGAATAAATATTCCGAAAATATTTTAATATTTCTTCGGGCTCCTGGAAATTCGCTCCCTGAACATTCATTCGAATATTATTATCATAAATGCCATGACTAAGACAATCTACTGCTTGCTTGCCTTTCAGTTCACATCTATTTATAAACATGACTTTATCATAATAATATTCTTCCAGGGATTCATTCCTCCTGGAACGTCTATTAAGCATTTCGAGAAGAAGTTCCCCGTAATTTTGCTCACACGGAAAAGCAGCTATCAGCTTTTCTTCCCACTCAGCCCATGTGTACTTTATGCTAGTCAGACCGTCATACCATCTTTTGGCAAGTCCTGAAAGTCTGGGTAATGCATAAAAAATAGTTTGCCTCTCCGACCAGCCATACACATGAGCTGATTCGTTGACTTTAGCTAACCAATTTTTCATGGTCTGTGTTTTGGTCTGAGGGTCAAAGTTTGGTATTACGTTTTGAGATCCGTGAAGGCCAGATTCACCAGGACACCCGGCGCTATTGCGATCATTTAGAGCAACCACTAATTTTTCCAAAACAGATGTTTCTGAACGACTGGTTGCAGATTCACAGCGTTTCCGTTCTAACTTTCGATGTTTATGTCTTATCGGTGATGAATCACTCGAGCTTGATGAAGAGTCGCTCGAATAGTATTTTGATCTCTTATGACGTTTTCTTGACTTGCCCGATTGTTTACGAGATTTATGCTTACTATCACGTGAGCGAGACCGCGTACTCTTGTGAGATAAGTTTTTACGGGTACTACGGCTCCGTGATCGAGACCTAACAGGAGAAGTTGTACCCATTTTGGATTGGTAAGGTGAGGATAGCAAAGGAAAAGGAACGACAATGATAGATTACTGTAAATGTTATTTGGCATTAGTGCATCATTCACTCATTTCATATCGAATTAAATCTAATATAATATCGAAATTAAAGATTATCAATTGGTCCCATAACTATGAACTATTATTTAACTTTGTGGTTATTTGAATATAAATATTGTAACATAATAGTTTTGAGATAACAGATAACAGTTACCAGATATGTACGTATAGAAATATTTATGAAGTTAAATGGATAATTAAAAATAACTCTGGCGGTAGGTGAAAATATGCTCAATATATTTACACGAAATTCCGCTTTTGTTTGTAGTACCTACCAATGTAGGCTCATAAAAGTTCCACCAATTCAATTTGATTCATAACAACAATCCGTGTTAAAACTATCGTGGATGCATTTAATTAAGTAACCAAAACAATGTATCATAAGTACTTACTTGGTAAACAATGTTTGCTGAAATAATTTTGACATAAGCACTAATAAATTCAAACGAACGATTTCAATTTTGTAATAAAATTGAAGGTAGGTATAGAAATGCTCGAAACAAAAGAACTCCCCATAATGCATTATAATATACTTAATAATGACTCTTCGTTCGGTTGTTATTAATAAATATTAGACACATAATGAGGCAACATCAATACTTTTATAACAGTAATCAGTTTTGAATGTTAGTCGAGCAAAAAAAAAAAACTCACACAAAAAAAATATCATTAAAGACTCACCCAATTTTCAGCAACCTTTACCTTAGACCGCTCGGTTGACGCGGTTTATCACACTTCTGAACTTTTAAAAATAAAACAATAAGACTGTGCCAACAATATTAGAGATTAATTTATTGCTTTAGTTTTACAAAAAATCGAGTCAACCGCTCCTTTCGTCACCACCGCCAAAATCCTCCGTGACATTACCTTTTATTTTTTTCTATTGACTACCCGACACATTATTACCACAGATCATAAATAAGATCGAATCGATTATAATTTAAAATATGGTATTTCTATTAGATACAATTCGCAAATGTTAACACTACCAAAGACACCGAATTCGAAAAAGAAAGTTATTTTTCACTTTGTAGTGTTTTTAGTTGGAAGTCGGTAGAATTTTTTTGTAAAATGTTTTTTTATATACAATACCCTCAGATAACTTTGTTAAATGACTGTAATTTCTTAAGTGTCCTATTTTCCTGAGGAAGTAACCTTTTCTAAACGAAGTAATTATGCCAGGAATATATAAACAAACTCAATTTTTCGTACTATTTTGAGAACAAAAGAGCGCTTAGGTAAATTAATTTTCGGGGCTAAGTGAAGAAAAGAGTCCTGTGAATTGTTCAGGGAACATTCTAATGATATAAATTGTACGGCTAAGTGGAAAATGGGTACTAGGAAGTATTATTTTTAGCTTTCTGAAGGCATCTAATTACGGTAAAGTATTTTAGGGAGATTTTTTTTATTCATTGCCCCACACTAGAAATTTCTTCGTGTATCGTGGGTGCGTTTACAAACATATAAACTCACATACACAACACCCAGAGCCGGAACAACTATCTGTAGGTTGTTACGCTATTGTAAGGCTTTTGGTTATTTCCTAGTAGCTGCCCGAAGTTGGAAGTTGGCAGAGCGACAACTAGGGTTGCCAGATCGGAAGAACAAAATATCTGGAGAAAATTTAAAAATATTGGGCTTTTGAGGTTGTTGTTGTCGGAAGAGTTCGGTTGTATGTTCCATATCTTAAAAACTGCTGAATCGATTTGGATGAAACTTGCACTGTTCCTTAAGTTGAGAGATACCTAATACAATAAAAGGGAATGGAAGAATGGTCACGATCCGTTAAGTAGTTCCGGAGAAATGCGTGGACAAACACATACATACAAACAAACATACACTTATGAAATTTTGCACGTATGTTTAGAAGCTATATATATATGTGAAAATTGGGCATTTCCAACAATATTACATACATACGTGTCGAATTAAATACCTCATTTTTTATGAAGTCGGTAATAAATATTGCTATATTATTAGCTAGATATCTCCGTTAGAAATGTCTGCCACACCAGTCTAGCTGCAACACGAAACGCTGATCCATGCGCTCTTTCTATTGCATCAGCTATCAATGGAGAATGTTACGACAGACGGACAAGGAATGTGTTTACGTATGTATGGAGAGTCACTTGTACGATGTCGTGTGACTTTCTTACGGATAGAGAAGCGGTAGTATCTTAGGATGAGTGTTCTACATCAATGGAACGTCGTGTGATTTTCAACCACAGACAAAAATCTAACTAGATAACGCTAATCCCTCCATCTGTATGAAAACCAAGCGTGCCACATTTACACAAACAATTTGTAAACAAATTTACTTACTAAAGAAAGAAAACATTTCAAATGCCTCGGCTAACTTTTTCTATACATTCTTTAAAGCTCAATATGGCATAAAAAGGCATTTTTCTAGATTTCTGGTGGCGATAATGCTAAATGAAATTTTTTCGTAACTTTAGTCCGTTTTTTGGCACGCGAAGTACATACTATCGCTTCATCTAGTTAGATTGGTACACAGTCTAGACAGACATATCTGTGTTTTCAACCCACTTCAAAAATGAGGAGGTTTTTCGAATTCGTTTTTGTATGTTTGTTACGCGATTACGCCGCCAATTATACACCCAATTTTATGTTTTCTTTAATTTATTTGTAAACTGATGCTTCTCGTGTAGTCCCATTTAAATTTGATCAAGATTATGACGCGAAGTTTTTGTTTTATCTATACTAATATGAGGAAAGTTTTGTATTTTTGTATGTAACGAATAAACTTAAAAACTACTGGACCGATTTCAAAAATTCTTTCAACGTTGGGAAGCTACACTATCCCCGGGTGACATAGGCTACTTTTTATCCCTGTATTCCCACGGGAACGGGAACTACCGGGTGAAAACGCGAGACGTCCGCTATTCCTTACTGATTCGTATTTACAAGGAACCAAGAAAAAAAGCATTTAACAAAAATAAAAATGGCTTTCATTATTTAGGCACAAAAGACACCGACTTCGGAAAAGAAATTTATTTTTTGCTTTGTAGTTTTTTGTTCTGGAAGTCGGTTTGATTTTTTGTTAAAAAGTTTTTATTTTTCTGTTTTTAGTTTTGGTAGGTACCTCCAATTAACATGATTATCATTTATAGCCAAAGTACATTTCATGGCGATTCCAATAAGCCCAAACACGACTACTTTCTTTTATATAAGATTTCCAGTGCCTACCTTCCGGCTTCATCATCAGATTAGTTTGATGGTGCCATTTTCATCAGTACCATTTATTTATAAGTATTTGCTTGATTATAGTCGGTTAACTATTCGAGATATCTTATGCCCGTGACATATTTAGCATTTAGGAGTTCCAGTGGCCATCTGTGGTCTTCTTCATCAGTTCCACTTCACCAAATGATACTTTCTGAGTGCAAATGATTGCATTGTTGATGAAAATACCAAAATCGCTAAATGTTTTCCTATAATATTTGAGGAGTTCCCTCGATTTCTCTAGGATTCCATCATCAGATCCTGACCTGATGAGTATGGGACCAACTAGGAAGTATACCCTTTCAAACAAAAGAAAAATTTTTGAAATCGGTCCAGGCGTCTTTGAGTAATCGGGGAAAATACATAAAAAAAAAAAAAAAAAATGATTCCGACGAATTGAGAACCTCCTCCTTTTTTTGAAGTCGGTTAAAAAGGGCTATCAAAACAAAACAATACAAAGCAAAAAGTACCTTATTTTTGGAAGTCGGTGTCAGTCAAAAACTGAAAAAATACCTACCTACCAAAATATTAGACCAATTTAAAAGATATTCCATAAACTGAAAAAAAACATATGTACTGTGGCCCTATGTTTTCTTTTTTGATGAAAATTTATCTTTAGAAGCACTAGAACCCTCAAAAGATGCTCAAAACTGCGCTTTCTATAGAGGCCTAGTGTGTAAATTTGACAACTATAAATGAAAAAATAAAAACATAGAAGCACAACATACATCTTTTTTATTCAAATAATGGAATATCTTTTAAATTTGTCCAATATTGGAGGAGGAAATAGGCGAGAGCCAAACCTCGAATTCTGATTTTTACTAAGGAAATTCAGTTGGATTTCTCTGCCCGCATTGTTACACGACATTAAAAAAAATCCTATCCTTAAACTTTTATTTTAGACTCGATCCAAATGTCCCCAATTATCGGGTCACATAAAAGTGGATAAATATTGGTAATGTCAGTTTAACGTTATTTTTATAACAATAACGTAATATTGTTGTTATATTTTTTGCCATGCTTTATAATAGTTAAAATGCTGATACATGCGCCTTGTGTATTGCATCAGCCGTGAATAGGGGCCATTACGACACACCGCTGATGCGACGTTTGTGTATGGGGAGAACCTCGTACGATATCGTAAGACTGAACCTTAGAAGGGCTGTGATTGGCGGCCAATTTGGCCTACTTAAGACGACGATAATCGCCAACGTACTTGAGGGAATAAACGCCTTAGATCAAAATGTAGATGATTAAATTGTCTTTGAGATGGTGACAATTGGATACACACTTTACACAGACACACACACGCACACACACACACATATACTCGTTCCTTGGAATACGCTGAACCATATTATTAAATTATATTTTTTTATTAGTTTATTAATTATAAAAATATTATGACTGACTATATTAATTATGATTGTAATTATGTTTTAAATTCTCTGATGTTATCATTATATTCTCTCTTTTTGTATTATTTATTTTAAATTGATAAAATGTCTGTTTTTTAAATGTTTTATGGCTCTGTTGCTATCCACTGACTCCTAAGTCACAGGAATATACACCTAGTTTAGGAGTCAGAGTATCTAATAATGACCTAATGTTTAAAGCTTTGTATATTTTTAACTAATATGAATGATTGTAAGAGAGGCTTTTTGGTGAAAAAAATAAATTATTATTATTAATTTCATTGAAATACGCGATACGGAATACGAAATACGGTGGTATTGGTGCGACAGTCGTTTTTTTTTTCCGGGTTAGACATAATTTTAGAAATTAATTACTATGTTATACGAATAAAACTCAAAATTTTCATAGATCAAATTATTAAGAATGGTCAAACGTAACAATATTTAAAAAAAAATCGACTAGCCGTTTAGACGTGACTCTCATTTTAAAATCAGCTAATCGGGGGTATCTGCCCCTTAAATGAAAATTGTAGTATGATAAAATCGAGGGTTTTTGATAAGAGGTGAGAATGCTATAAGCGAACAATGTGCCTAGAATTATCCAACTATGTTGGGGTCGGCTTCTAGTGTAACCGGATTCAGTTGAGTACCAGTATTGTGCATAGATCGACCCCCACAACCCAGTAACTGGGTAAAAGGTGGGGATCCTTGCGAATGTGAGACGGTACTTCACGCCAGAACATCTGCTTAACTTGTATCAAGCTCAAGTTCGATCATGCATGGAGTACTGCTCTCACCTCTGGGACGGTTCGGCCATTATACCAGCTTGATTTCGCTCCGTCACTTGCCACTAAGGTTTCATTGATTCGGAGTCACCCAGTCGACACCGGCTATCGCTGAATACCAGCGCAGTGGCTCTGTCTCGCACACGAGTCCCAGCATTATGCTGAGCGATGACCGTTTTGCGTAGTTGTGACGCATACTTTGTAATTATTGTATTTAAGATTTTTTGTTATTTTTATGGTATGCGTCGTGCCTGGCGCAAATAAAGATTTTTTCTTACTTTCTTTCTGAGCCGATAGAACGGGCCAAAAGGCTCATCGGCAATGGTAAACTAGTCGAGTCAAGAGAATAGGATATTTCTAAGCAAGCGTGCTTCATCGTCGACCACATCATCGCTTACCATCAGGTGAGATAGTGGTCAAACGCGAGCTTATCAATTTAAAATAAAAAATAAACTTGTGTTGTATGTACCTGTGTTGAATAAATCTAATTCTATTTCTTTCTTTCTATAAATATCACGATGGTTTCGTAGATAAAATAACACTTTGCTTCGTCTAGAGGCCTCTGGAGTGTAAGCCATTGGACTAATTACCAATTGTGAGCCGCGAGAAGTAAATAAATATGAAACGTACCGAAAAATTGAAGATTGAAAAGTAAAGCTGGTACATACCTGAAACAATAATAAAAATAAATTAAGTTATGTATAGAACAATTATACGTAACACGATATATTATCTCGATATATTTCGCGCCAAACTTCTGGGCCGCCCTGAAGTTGGCTTACCGATGCGCAATAAGGCACGGAACGGTGGTGTTTTTGTTTGAGATTTACTACTGCGCAGCCATTATAGCCAACTTCAAGGCGGCCTAGAAGTTTAGCGAGAACTACACCTGGCTTAAAATAGGTATCTATACTCTATATATACTATACTTACTAATATTATAAAGAGGAAAGATTTGTATTTTTGTATGTATCGAATAAACTTAAAAACTACTCGACCGATTTCAAAAATTCTTTCACCGTTGTGAATCTGCACTATCCCCGGGTGACATAGGCTACTTTTTAACCGACTTCCCAAAAAGGAGGAGGTTCTATGTTCGATATTAAGTTTTTTTTTTTTTGTATGTTCACCGATATCTCCGTCAATTGTAGACCGATTTCAAAAATTCTTTTTTTGTTTGAAAAAGTATATTTCGAAATTGGTCCCATTTTAATTTGGTGGAGATCTGATGAAGAACTTCGGAGATATACAACAGAACTCTTTAATAAATAACGGCAAATGTCTTGGGATTGCTGCAATCGCATGTCTGTTTATACCATTTCATAACATAACATCACGCCAGTACGCTCTTAAGGGGAACGCAGATCTCTCATTTCAACGGTTATGTTCAAGTTTCATGAAATCTATTCTGGCGTTATAGTTACCTTACTAACTTGCCTATTAAGTAGGTACAACTAAAAAGTGTAAAATAAAAAAACTTTTTTTCAAAAAAATACTACCGACTTCCAAATACAAAACTACAAAGTGAAAAATAACTTTATTTTTTGAAGTCGGTGTCCATAACGCAAAAAAATAGTACCTAGGAAAGACACCGACTTCAAAAAATAAAGTTACAATATCTTGGCCTTATCCTCATTTATTCGCGGTCGGCACAATATGGTGCTCTTCTTTCATATTGGGGCGCTATTAAGATGCTATTAGGCTACCCTTTCTAGACATATCATAATTCACACAGTCTGCGGATTGTTTTTTTCCCTTCACCTAATGGAAGTGACATTTACACCTACTGCTAGCCCTATTGCTGTCACTCACGTGTCTGTCTGTCTGACCGTCGTCTGTCACATTGTTTTTACAGCCATACGGTTGGAAACTATAGTCTTCAAACTTTCACAGTATAAGCATCTTGTTGGCCCGAAGCCATACAAATTCTCAAAAAATACTTTTAAATGTTTTTAAGGGGGTTCCCATACATAACATGAAAAAATAACGTTGATCTACCCCTTCGAATGGGGTATTATTTAGAACTCGTTCAGTAGATAAATACTGTATTTTTTATATGAAATAACATTTGTAAACAAAGGAATAGCAAAATCAGCTTTTTGGCCGGGGTTATTTATTTTTAACCCCCGCCGGAAAAAGAGTGTGTTGCTGTGTATCTGTGTATCTATGTGTCTGTCTGTGGCATCATAGCGTCCAAAAGGGTGAACCGATTTTGATTTAGTTTTTTTTTAAAGGTGACTTAATCGAGAGTGTAATGTTCATGTTTAGCAATGTTTGAATAAAATCGGTTCAGGCGTTCAAAATTTATGGACGTTTTACTGTTTGAATCGGGGTGTTTTCGCTTGATATCGTGTCATAATTACGTGTTCAATAGATTGCCGATCGAAGCGTATCTACTATGTACTAGATAAATTATGTAGCATGAAATAAAAATGTGTCGGAGGTTTTTGAAATTTTACTTGTTATATTTTATTATTGTTTTGCTTATCTAATGTCTCCTATGCGGATCACAAATTAATATACTTTCTTTCTTTCTTTTTATACAAAATGTTGTACCGAAGAATTTTTCACTTCCCATTGACCAAAATCACATTTTATCTTTGAAATTCACTCATTTTTCTATTAGGACCAATTTGATTTTGCGGTTTGGTACGGAACTCGAAATGTGCGATGTCCGACACGTACTTGGTTGGTTTTTTTGTTATTATAGATAGGCTTGCGTTGGACCACTATCTCAACTGGTGGTAAGCGAGGATGTGGTCGACGATGAAGCACGCTTGCCTAGAAGTAACCTATTTACTCTTGAATTAAAGACTCCTAGATTGTAGCTTTTGGGAAACACAGACTCCGGCAGGGAATTCCACTATTAAAAGTGTCCCCAAAACGTTTTGTGCATATGGGTGGGATGTCCACCATGTACCCATGACACAACGCCGTACGTCTGGTAGTCAGATTGTGGAACGGGCTAGGCGGAATTAAATCATGCAATTCCATCGCACACTCCCCGAAATGTAACCGATAAAATACCGACAAGCTGGCAAGTTGGCGACGATATTCAAAGCTCTGGAGCTTTGACTTGACCAGTGCCTCATTGCCGATGAGTTTCTTGGCTCGCTTTTCGATGGACTCTAGTGCATCAAGCTGATATTTTAATCTTTCTAAATGTCTTTTAAAAATAAACCTATTGTTAGTGGGTTTTGGCAGTTTTGCAAGCTGCCACAAAAATAATGACCTACATTTTCGGGCCAAATATACTTAATTATAAATATTTTTGCGTGGGTCATGATATTTTTTCCACAATATTTCCTAGTAGGTCGCTGATCCATGCATCTGTTCTATTGCATCAGCCATGAATGAAGGACGTTACGACATACAGACGAACTATTTTTAATTATGTATGGAAAGATTGTCGTTCACATGAAATCATCTAGCTACATTCCAGTATAACCTGACCTCACATTATACGGTAAGTGTGCAACACCCGAGGTCAGCTTATACTGAACGAGTAAGTGCGGTGTGACATCAGAACATGCCAGCGTATCATGACCCGTCATTAAAGTGCAAGTCTGCTAAATGCGAGGTCAGCTTATACTGGACACTGTAAGTCTCGTGCGAAGTCGGAATATTAATTGGAAAAAAAATTGTAAAAAAATGATTCATGCGCCTTGTTGTATTGCATCAGACTATGAATGGAGGATAATATTGCAGAGATTACTATACTTGATAATTATGTCTGTATGGGAAGGATGACTGTAATATCACACGAGTGACGGGAAGCCCACAGAAGTGACGAAAACAAGGGCGACCTATTTTTAGGGTTCCATACCTAAAGGGTAAAAACGTATTACTAACACTCCACTGTCCGTCTGTCTGTCTATCACCAGGCTGTATCTCATGAACCGTGATAGCTAGGCAGTTGAAATTTTCACAGATGTATTTCTGATGCCGCTATAACAACAAACACTAAAAACAGAATAAAATAAATATTTAAGTGGACTCCCATACAACAAACGTGATATTTTTGCCGTTTTTTGCGATAATGGTACGGAACCATACGTGCGCGAGTCCGACTCGCACTTGGCCGGTTTTTGCGTAATTAAGTGAAACAACTGTGTACCTTACTGTGTTCAAATTATTATATTTAAGAATTTTTGTTATTTTTATGGTATGCATCGTGCCTGGCGCAAATAAACAATTTTTCTTTCTTTTTTTCTTTCATTGATAATTGACCAGAGACAAAGTATTGTATCAATCTGTCAACGATGGCGATTGTCGAAATGCCATAATGTTATTACGGCGATAGGATCGATCACGGGACCTTTTGATGGGTTTCGGCAATCCCAAACATTTTACCAAATGCTATTGTGAAGCTTTCGTTATTAGAATATCAATTGTCTAAGGTTTCTGGTGACCATAGTGGAAACCCCCTTTTTGTATGCAAACTGATAGGCGAACGTCTACGTAAGTTCCACTTGCTCTGGGTCTTCCGTGGGCTTAGTATGAATTTTAACACTTGCTGTAAACTTCAATTGGTTTAGAAACTAGATAAGCGTCGTCTAGTAATACACTTTTTATTGCTGCTTTTTATTTTTTTCGTGCACAGGGGGGTAGAAGTTTGTATGGTGAACTAATAATTTCTTAAGTATAGCGGCCCACACCACACACTTATAATATGGCGCGATATAAAAAAAAAAACCGGCCAAGTGCGAGTCGGACTCGCGCACGAAGGGTTCCGTACTTGGTAAATTGCGGTTTACGATTTATGACGAATTAAAAAAAACTACTTACTAGATCTCGTTCAGACCAATTTTCGGTGAAAGTTTACATGGTATTGTACATAACATATTTTTTTTAGTTTTATCATTCTCTTATTTTAGAAGTTACAGGGGGGTAATACATTTTACCACTTTGGAAGGGTCTCTCGCGCAAACTATTCAGTTTAAAAAAAAAAAAATATTAGAAACCTCGATATCATTTATGAAAACCTATCCATAAAAACCCCACACGAATAGTATTAATTAAAAAAAAAATGAGTTTCAGTTCTAAGTATGGGGAACCCTCAAAGCTTATTGTTTTTTTTCTATTTTTGTGTGAAAGAATACATCTACTTACCAAGTTTCAACAGCATAGTTCTTATAGTTTTGGAAAAAAGTGGCTGTGACATACGGACGGACAGACAGACAGACATGACGAATCCATAAGGGTTCCGTTTTTTGCCATTTGGCTAAGGAACCCTAAAAATAGGCTGTTCAAAGTACTAATGCTACGCAGACGAAGTCGCGGCCACTAGCTACTAACTAATAAAGCAAATAGTTCGCATATTAATTAGTGTAAAATCCCTATTTAGAAGCGGGGAAGTCCACAGGCTAGGTATAACAAATTTATAGCAGTTTTGGTGAGTTCAGACAACTTTTTGTTCCGTTCTGTGACGGTTTTGATTGCGATCAACTCGCTAAAGACAGGAAGTCTAAATTGCGACATATTTTGTCATCAAAATGATTATTACGATCATCATTATTTTCCTGCCCTTAGGCTCTAGATAAGTGTCATTTAATGTTAGCGATGGCATAGATATAATAATTATAATACTAGGATAGCAATGGCGTCGGTCGAAATGCCAAAATGTTCTTTTTTTTATCCTCTGGCTCGCGTTTGAACACTATCTCGCCTGATGGTAAGCGATGATGTGGTCTACGGTGAAGCACGCTTGCCTAGAAGTAACCTATTCAATGTTGACTTTAAGACCCGAATGTTATAGCTATAGCTAGCAGTAGACTCTGGCAAGGAATTCCCCTTCTTTGTACGTATGGGTGGGATGTCCACCATGTACCGATGACGCATTGCCATACGTCTTATTTTCCGGTAGTGGAAAGGGCTAGGCGGAATCAAATTGTGCAGTTCCATCGCATACTCCCCGAAATGTAACCGATAAAAAACCGACAGACTGCCACTCGCCGTCGATGTTCAAGGCTCTGGAGCTTTGAGGTGACCGGAACATCGTCGCCGATAAGCCTCTTGCCCCGTTTGTCAATCGACTCAAGTGGATTAAGTTGATATTTAGCAGATCCGTCCCAGAGGTGAGAACAGTACTAAATTTACCACGTGGCATTTCGATAGCGTTTGAAATTCATACATTCCATACATTTTTGTCATTTTACAAGCTTTTCTTTAAATCACAATGAACATACACCGTAAAAAATATATAACACACAAAGTAAGATTGTAGTTCCAACCTTTTGGTTGTAGAACCTGTGTGACAGACGACGGACAGACGGACCGAAGACGGACGTGACTGACAGCAATATGGCTCCGTTTGGACCTTTCGCGTACGGAATCCTAAAAAGCGTGACTTTATGTATGTCCAATTTATGATTATTCTAATTACTTACATAAATATATTAACATATAAAAAAAAATATGCTGCCTACCCTACCTATCTACCATATCCTACCTACCCTACCAGTATTATGAGAATATTTTGTAAGACGCATAGAAATAGCACGCACAAAACTGCAATGACAAAAGGTGCACTGGGGTACTACGTAAGAAAAACAGATTGTCTGTGTGGTGAAAAGCACTGTTGTGCTTCTTATACCTAAATTGTAAGGTATTGTTTATATTTCTTTGATTTCCATGTCATAAATAGCTCTTTCGTATTCTGACTGTGATAAACAGCACTTCTTGCACATTTTAGCGATAAACCGCATATTTTGTATATTTTTGCATTTATTGTATTATTTTAACCTAATTTTTTTTAATCACTATATAAAGATGCCCGTAAATAATTGAGTTTGCACAGAATAGGCACCAGCTTTGTTGGCGGGATTATATACCTAAGGCAGGAGGGGTTTTAGTCAGTTGGAGCCTGACACTATCCAGACTGGCTCATTTTTTGAGGCAGCTTGGGTGTAAGTCTGACCGGATTTCCCCTCCTGCCACTTATATTTAAAAAAAACCCTTACCCTACCTACCTACCCTACCCTAGCTACCGACCTATCCAGCTTACATAATTTAATTCACGCCCTTTCCCATGGGTACAGAAACTACAGAACGCCACCTACTACCATCCTTACATACTCCTTTTGCTTCACTTACCAACTAACTAGCTAGATCATACACACACGCCGCCGCCGGTGGTGAATACAGCGCACAAGGCAACTAACACAAGTAAAATGTCAAAATTAAAAAAACCCCCGACACATTTATATTTCATGCTACATAATTTATCTATTACATAATAGATACGCTTCAGCAATCTATTGAACACGTAATTATGACACGATATCTTGCGAAAACACCCCGATTCAAAAGTAAAACGCCCATAACTTTTGAACGGCTGAACCGATTTTATTCAAACATAGCTAAGAACACTCCCGACAAAATCACCTTTCAAACAAAAGAAACTAAATCAAAATCGGTTCATCCGTTTAGGCGCTGTGATGCCACAGACAGATACACAGATACACAGCAACACACGTCAAACTTATAACACCCCTCTTTTTCCGTCGGGGGTTAAAAAGGCATACGTCTGTGGAAACGCCGAGTGGGCACGCCCTAGAAGGATATATATACACGGGAACTTATTCTAATTACACTTACCAAAAAATCCAAAGAAAAGCATACAACGTATAAATTCACTCACAGACGATTTCTTCACAATGATTATTTTATCACTAACGCTAAAACTTCTAAAGCCACGACCACACTGCGAGATAAGGCTGCGTACACACTCATAGCAATCGTGTAAATGCGACTGGAATCGTGATAAGTACAAATCATTTCTTTTATATGATTGAGCGGAACGTATGAGTCATTGGACAGTGGCTGTCAAAGATTTGTTGTATAATTTTAAAGGAATTTTGTTTTCTTTTAAATTTGTGATAAATATTAGCATAAACATATTCAGCCTATAATTTTCCTATTGCTGGAACACAGGCCTGCTTTCACGCCCCCTGTTAGATGGAATATATATATCTAGTTTTTAAATTGTTTAGTTCGATAGTACACCAAATTCTCTGAGAATTATAAGGCAAAGATTGAATATGGTCAAACTATTTATTTACGATAAGTATTTGTTTAATAAGAAAGAGTGATTACCCTGTTAAGCAAGAATTGCTGTTACCAATTTGATTTACATTCGATAAACTGTAAAAACAAAGAGTGACGAACTTACTTTATAACTACCTAAAATGTTAGTCAAGGACATGAAATGTGAAGACCCTTTTATCAATAATATTCTAGATAAAGGATATAAAGATAATATTATTATGATTACTGAAAATTATTATAAACTAGCGGACCCGACAGACGTTGTCCTGCCCGGCCCGGACTCGATTGCAGCGCCCCCTACCCGGTCCAATTGTTAATCTAAACCATCCGAGGACATACTCAAACATACATCGGTTCCATCTTTTTCGAGTTTTGCGCAAATTTTGCCAATCATTTATAAATAATTATTCATTAGAAGGCTATGTCTAGTGGTGGCCTAGTGGCTAAGACCTCGCTACTTGTGCTCGAGCTTGGGTTCAAATCCGGGTAAGTACTAATGTGACTTTTTCAAATTCCTTAGCACTTTCTAAGTTTATCTTGGACATCGCAAGCAGCGGTGAAGGAAAACATCGTGAGGAAACCTGGACTTACATAATTAATTTAAGTCTGAAATAGCCAAGTCAGATGCCTGTGACAGTGGCAGCTTAATTAATTCTGACACCAGAGATGGCACATCCTCACACGAAAAGAAAGAAGATTAGAACACTTGACGAACTAAACGTTTTGGGAATTTTTTTATTGTGCGTATAGATAAGGTGTCAAATTGCCTGCCCTGCCAATCTCTGTGCTTGAGATGCATTCGACATGTATATATCTGTCCCATATTTCCTAGAGGTCTTTAAGTCAAGAGTGAGGTTATTTTAAGGCAAGTAGTTCACCGTCGTCGACCACTTCATCGCTTACTATCAGCCGGTCAATTCTGTAGACATCTGATCATGATGACTAAGTTGAAGAGAGAGAGAGGTCGAAGTGAACCGTCATTCCAACCAATGATAGGGATTAAGGTTCCCCTAGTCAACGGCACGAACTATTTTGTGCGCGGGGTTGAAATGCATGCTGTCTCATCCGACAACACGTGCGAAAGAGATTGATGCTGTGATGAGCAGTATCAAGCTATAGTTCTCGTACGAATTAGCACTTTTGCAAATTTGTACCGAAATGAATGATGATTTAGGACGAAAATAAGCGCGCGAAATTTTATGAACAGACCTTGGGGAGTCTAGATATCATAAAAAAACTACTAAATGTATATTTTCATAATAAAATTATTTGCATAGTTTAATTATTATTCTATCCCTATAAGGAGGCCGTTTTGAAATCTTTCTTCTCCTTATGGTATTTATTTCCGCCCAAAGATGCGTTAAAATTTACTACGTGAACTTTCGACGCTCACTCATAACTTTCAAATATTGTTTTTTTTTACTTTTCTGTTTCCATACAGGGCTAGATAATGATGAGAAATTTGATATCGCATTTTATTTTGAACGTACACCGTCAAACAGTGGAGTAATCGCCAGACTACGTTTGTATGGAAGAATATTCGACTATGTAATCTTAAGAGCTCATTTCAAATCATCACGGTGAGTTTTTGTACAGAATAGCAGTACTGGTGAGATAGATCACTCTCGAGACTATAAATGATTTTGTAAAAGTTTAAGAACTAGGGGTTGCATGCAACCCCGTTGTCTCCAGCTGGAATATATACGATTTAATGATACTGTTTCACAGTGTAAAAGGGCGTGTGCAAAGCAAATACAAATTATGACGTTTAACATGTCATAATGTGTCTTCCTAAGTGTAACCTCCTAATATCCAGAAGGTGTTAATTCGTAGTCAGTTTAGGTCAACACCAATGATATTAAAATAAACAGATATGTTATGAGCGCGCGCATTGTGAAGACTCGAATAGGTCACAATTGTGACCGTCTTTAGTTTATGTCACGCATGGCGAAGAGCGATAGGCTTTGTTGAAACAAAAACAAAATAAAAAAATGCCATCGTGTGTATTTAGAAATTGTACCAATTATGATACCAAAGTACATAAAACAGAAGGGATCTCATACCATATGTAAGTACGCAATACACCTCAATATTTTTTTTATTTTTTTTTTTCCTAATATTCTGATATTTGGAGGTTAGAAAAAGATAACAACATTGGTGGTCAGAATAATGTTTGTTTACATTCACACGCAAGTGACAAATACTAGCTGTCTTTTTTTTTCTCGTTGGTTTTATCAAACCATCCTTTTCGACTTGTAGTGAAATGTCAGATGAATGAAAAGTGTATGTACGGAACACTTTTTTCAATTGTTTTGTGAGTGTATAACGTGTCTGTTTATTTGAATATCATTGGTCAACACAAATAAAAGATGCTAGTTTTAAAGGTTATGTTTTGTAACCGCCATAATCGTTTATTGTTTTGTGTTTAGATCTTTTACTAATTTAACATAACCAAATGGTTATTATTTTTCCTAGAATTTGAGATGAAATAAAAGAATACATATTTTTAGAATCTTTGGTTGGTAAATATGCGAATAGGCAATTTCGAACTTATATTAGCTATAAGTTCAGGTTTCCTCACGATGTTTTCCTTAATCGCTGTCCAAAATAAAGTTCTTAGAGGCGAGGTCTTAGCCACCATCACGACCTCTTACGTTATATAATTTTTATTAATCACAAAAAGAAGAACCGGCCAAGAGCGAGTCGGACTCGCGCACGAAGGGTTCCGTACCATTATCGCAATAAACGGCAAAACAACACGCTTGTTGTATGGGAGCCGCACTTAAATATTTATTTTATTCTGTTTTTAGTATTTGATGTTATGGCGGCAACAGAAATGCATCATCTGTAAATTTCAACTGTCTAGCTATCACGGTTCATGAGATACAGCCTGGTGACAGACGGACAGACAGACAGACCGCGGAGTCTTAGTAATAGGGTCGCCTTTTTACCCTAAAAACTAACTATATCGTCTTATAATTTTCATCACAAAAAGTACCTTTTCTCAATACCCTACTTAAAAATATAAAGACCCAGACACATCCTTCAAGCAAACCAAATCATAAAAGGAACATTAAAATTAGCACCATTACGCAATACAGGATATTGCCCATATCCCTTAGCCGCCATCTTGGATTGACCCAATGAGTGATGGCGCGAACTGTCATAATATGCAACCTTGACCCGTACCGGGTTCAAGATCAACGGTGATTGGTTGATTGTCTATGACAGGGATGGCTAACTCACGACAGAATAATTCGGGCACCCAGTTCGGCTTGCATCTTACTAAATCTTACTTAGCTTACTAATATTATAAATGCAAAAGTATGGATGGATGTATGTTTTTTACTCAATCACGCCAGAATGGCTGGACGGATATAGATATAATTTGGCACAAAGATAGATTATATTAGTCGGGGTTTGTATATAGGCTTTTAATCCCGGCATAATGTTCCTTTGGGATGATAAAACACTGTTTACGCGGGCGAAGCCTAGAAGTTAGTATCATACTAATATAATAAGGGCGAAAGTTTGTGAGTGTGTGTGTTTGTATGTTTGTTACTTATTCACACTCAAACGGCTGGATGGATCTGGATGAAATTTGGCACAGATATAGATTATAGTCTAGAATAGCACATAGGATACTTTTTATACCGGGAATATTTTCCCTTGGGACAATTTTTAATATACACGCGGGCGAAGCCGCTAGCAGAAGCATTAGCACTGAATTTGCAGATGCAGAACTCACATATTAATTTATTAATATTATATTTTTGTCTATTAAAAAGCGTAGCCAACATTCTTTGTTATCACGCCATGGCCACAGAAATATTCTTCTTTATTTTTAAATGGTACGATCACCAATAAAGGTTCACCATCCCTGGTCTATGGAATGCAGGACTTGGGGTTAGTGAAACTTGGTTTCCTCTTGTCTTTGGTTAATTAGGTAATAAGGATGTGATGTTGTTTTTCTTTGTCAGATGGGGAGCGCATTAGATGGAATTAAGAAGTGCATTTGATTGGTTTTATTTGTTTATTGTTGGATGAATATCAGTGCATTGCAGCATTTGCTGATTGTCAATTGAAATATTAAAAAAATAAGTTATTGAATATGTTAAGATCAAAACTTAGAGTTAGCAGAACTATAAAAAAACGTTTACTTATTTAACTTACACACACTATACACACTTACAGGTACCCAATACAATAGAGAGGTTAAAAACTTAATCTAAAATCAGACTTTACATAAATGTATAATAATTATATAAACCTAAACTTCTAACACCATTAAAATCTTCTAAACTAATATAGAATAATGCATACAATTAAATCAGAAAAACAAAAAATAGGTGCAATTTCGATCAAGGTTTAACTATTTACCCGACTGCCGAAAGAGGGTAATGTGTTTATCAGTCTATGTATGTTTGTATGTATGTTTGTTCCTATGTGGCGTACTAGAGAACGCGTTGGAAGATTTTGATGATTCTTACATCAATCGATTTGTCTTAACCCTGCGAGTGTCATAGAGTACATAACAATTGGAAAATTAAAAAATGGCGGGTTTTGGGCGCCATTTTGTGGGGAAACAATTTTTTTTTTCTTCCAAACCCATCGTGTGGGGTATCAAAATAAAGGGTTTTAAGAGGTGATTTCAAAAATATATAACACATATATGTTTAAATGTACCTAATTAAAAAAAAATACTCAAGAGTTGTAAATAAAAAAAGTTAATTAAAAAAATCAAAAAACCCGACTGCTTAAAAAGCGAACTAAAAAGCGTACTAAAAGTAAACATATTCGCGAGCTGGCTGACAAAAACCAGATGTATCCTACACCTGCACACCATGATTTTCTTCTTGTTTACGTCTTTTTAGTTCGCTTTTTAAGCAGTCTGGTTTTTTGATCTTTTTAATTAACTTTTTCTTCATGTATCTGGCACGACAGTAATTAATTTTTTTCCGACCAAATCATATCATATGTTTAACTTAAAATTAACTAGACAGAAACTGGGTGCAATCATTCGAAGCTGTACAGTAAAAATGTGATATTTGACCCACAGAAGCAAGTATCGCCTTTTAAAAATTATCCATGCAAAATTTACGATCAGCAATCGAAAGAAGAAATTTAAAATTCTGTCGTGCTGGAGACACGAAGAATAAGTCATTATAATTTTATTTAATTATAATTTAACAAAACTAATCCGTAAACTTTGACATTCACCGTCCGAAAATTAACTTCAAAAGCACGTGTTCCGATCACCTTCGAACAGATTCGGCACAAAAACCAATGTATAAATCACTCAAAAACTGAGGACCCGTCATTAAAGTAATAAAATTATCTTATACACATTGATAAGGTGATTTACGACCTTCTCTCATAAAAGATCTTGAACCTTGTCTCTTAAAACAGAAGGTTTAGTTCACAGTTAACAGTTTTGAGTCAATAATTCATAACTTAAAATAATGGCGATTAGAATTATGTATTAAAACTGAAGTATAATGTTCTTGTATTGTAATTACGTTTTAAATTTTGGTTTAGCGTTTTCGATGTAACGGTTTTTAGTGAAGTAACGTTTACGTAGCAACAACCAGTAGAGTGCTGGAATGTGGGACCTACTTTGGTTTTGGTACAGACATATAGAACAAATCCAGTCTAGATCATTGAGTCTCAAATCTATCACCCATACACACACACAGATATAGTCACGCCTTACCATTGGCTAGGCATAAACAACAGAACATCATCTACTACGAGCCCTAAATATTCCTTTTGCTACGTTTACGTTCATGTAGGACTCCAGCCCACTTAAACTCCACGGTGTCCTCCTGAGCCGCTTACGGCTTGAAATTGGGCACGCGTTAGCACTCCTCCGTGAACCCGCCGCGGCTGTCCGTCACTGGACCCTCCTCTGGGGAGTACCCCCTATCACCGGCGCACCAGAACGCATTGCACACCGTGACTAACCCAGGGACCAAACCAGCATATGGGTGCCAGACGACCCCGTGTATCCTACTGTGACGGGTCAGGTCAGAGGCCACCTACCACTTTTCGGGAAAGGGACCTCTCCTGCAGCCCCACCTCGTCCGCCATTAGACGGTAGGGAGAGTGGCACGTCGCAATACCGGCACTCCTCTCTAGCCGCGACCTCCAACCCTCAGCCGCAATGCATCCCATTATGTTCCATATTATCTTTCGGGCATGGCATAATATTATGTGTGTGTTAATAGCTATTTATGCAACCGTTACGTTATGGACGGTCTTTTAATACGAGTGCCATTTTTCGGTACAAGCGTAGCGCGTACCGAAACAGTTGGGCACGAGTTATTAAAAACAACTGCTCTATTTGTGGTGGTGTATTTTCAATATCACTTGATGTTGAAGACATTTTTAATGAAATTTGGAATACAATTTCACTCAGAATTTTTTTCCCGCGTCCACTTTTTATTTTATTTTTTATTTAGTCTTTATTAGGTATAAGGCAAAGATCTTGTAGCCGAAACAGCCAAATAGTATACGATACTTTTATTCTAAACTTGTTCCATTTTTAAAAGCATCATTTACATTGTCTCGATTTCGAAGTAATATTATAGGGACCTGGCTGTATGTTCAGAATGTCTTTGCTTGTGTTTTAGAATTTATGACGATTCGCATAATGCAATCCGATGTCGTTATGGGTATCATAATGAAACCGCTGTCAATTTTATAATTCGAATATAACGAAACCGAAGTAGATAAAAATATTATTCAACATTTACTGTTCAATCTACTCTTTTTTCTTAGCCTTAAATTCGTCTAATTGAATATATTGCCACAAAAAACTTCAGTTTGATTAACTTCAGTACAATTAAAAATAATTAATAAATGAAGTTAATACAAGTTTACTATTATATTTGTTATTAATTTATTTGAACTGCATGCAACATACAAGTGCATAAAAAAATACTATGTACACAAATATCTATATATTGATAAAATAGATATATATGTGTTATACTCACCATAATAAATACACAAATAACTATAAATATATATATTAAGTAATATAAAGGAGATTTATAAGGACGGAGAATTTTATTTTTAGGTTTTTTAAATTTATCCAGGTAGAATGAAGATATAAATAAAATAAAAATGCCTTTATTTAAACGTCTTACAATTCAAAACTTAACTATGGAACACACTATTTTTCACATCAAAAGTAAGAAAGGATGTTAAATAATGTTGTGTGGCAAGTTTGTCAAACAACGTGGATAAGTCAAAGGACTCTATTTTAACCCGCTCCATTTAAAAAAACCTAAACTAAAATGAAAAGCAAAGACACATTAAGTCATCACATCAACTAAAAAACATAGCATAAAAAGGTTAGGATACCGCAAACACTTACAAATATAAAAAAAAGAATACTCACCGTAAAAAAAAGAAACTAAACAAAAACTCCTCACTTGTCAATTACAATTACGAAATAAAAACTTTTTGATTACGTAACATCACTGTCAAGAAAGCTTGGCATTATACGAATGAGTCAGTGCGGCGACGTTTAAAAAAGGAAAAAGAAACATGGCCGACAAAAAAGAGCGCGAAAAAACTTGTAACCGGCAGGTGTGAAGGAAGCATCGAAGGACGTGAAAGTACACGTTTAAAGTGTATTAGCGATCATAAATTGTGTATTTTTTTAATATATTAATATTTTTTGGAGTGAACTTCCTTGTTGGGTTTATATTGTGAGGTTACATGGCACGTAATATACTTTAGACGATAATAGAGTAAAATGTTGTAATAGTCCATCATTGAGACCACCAAGGAAACAATGAAGATTTTTTTGTTGGAACATTGCAAAAAATTTGGTAGGTCTAACAAGAAAATTGATGAATGCAGCGTAAAAGAATACATTGTAGGTATATTTTACAAGCGTATGTACTCGTATGTATGGGTCTAATATTTCAACTGAATTTAAAAACAGTAAACATTACTGATTGGGCTGAAATTTTCCGTACGTACACGTTTATTTTGGATGATAATGCATAACAAATAAAAAAAAACAAAAAAAAAAAGTTTTCAATGAAATCTTGTCCTAACTTCTTGGAACTCAACAAATATTGGGGAAAACCTTTTCTATAACCGGGCAGAAAGCCGGCCTTAGGGGTTGCTATTGTTTTTTTTTTATTGGATAATACCATGACCACTGAACCTGGCCTGAAGCCCTAGACAAAACTGTCATCTTATCAGCGATGGCGATTGTCGAAATGCCAACATCGGATTGATCACGAGACATTTCAATAATGCTTAACATTCCCATACATTTTTGACATTTTACAAATCGCTATCGCGTCGCTTTTGTTGATAGAAAGACAATTGTCTAGAGCTTCTTGAGATTCCACGTTCAGCAGTCGCGTTTATTACTACTAAACAAACGAGGTTCACTACCTTGTTGGTCACCATCGTCAGATGCCTCATCCCATACAAAGAAGCTGTGCTGACGTAATTAGCGTTTTTCGACGGACTAAAAGGACTATTTACTAAAAGTACATCGATCGTGTTCGGTTCCGTTCCTCAGCTATAGATGATGTTAGTAGCGACTTGTAAGTCAGGATTTAGGTACTCGGTACGTATAGATTTATTGGAATAAATTTCAAATGATCCGTTTAAATAATCTTTGAAGTGTGAATTAAGAGCCCCTATTATATATAGGAATATTCCATTATTTTGTGCTTAGGAGAGTTGATTAAAAAAGAACATATAATTTTTATGATAAATAAAAAAATAAAAAATTACACACAATAAAATAACAAATCGATGCATATCGCGCCATCTAGTGATATTAATTTGAACCAAGTTTTCTTTCTTAGCGCTGGGGCCCCGTGTCATCATTCTCTTGGTCTTTTTACAATTTATTTGAAGTCGACGTTACATGTCTTCTCGCTCCATTATGCGACATCTAAAGAGCTAATCCCTTTCTAGCCATGCCTTCTTTAAAATAGACCATCTCTTGTGTATTTTGTCTTCTCCATATTTATGCTCAACAATTATTTTCTCACGACCTTTTCCTCACTTTTCTGCATCGCAAATATACCATACAATGACAAAATATTTCCAAACAACTTTTCAGTCGCCAACGGATCAATATTATCAATAAATCTGCATTCTCATCGGCTTCCGATTTTCCGATTCGACTGTCAAAGATCTTCAAATAGCAGCCCTTGCCGGGGCACAGCAGAATCGCTTGATATAAAGATCGTCACCCATTCAAGTACCGACTTACCGATCTCGGCATGCTTTGCTTAACCTTGACCTTAGAGCCTAGTGACTGTTATTATTTAGTCACATATTTTTCCACGACAATCCCCAACGCAGTCAATTATATGAACAAATTAGGGGTATTTAAATCAAGAATGAATAGGTTAATTCTAGGCCAGCGTGTTTCACCGTCCAACACATCATCGCTTACCATCATTTGCGATAGTGGTCAAGCGCGAGACTAACAAAATCCTCCCAGCTCTCTCTTGCCTTAATTGGCTGGCTTGAGTGGAGATTCGCAAGAGCAAACGTGTTCGGAGGAAGGAAGTAAACCCAGTAAGTTGCTGGATCATGACCGTACTGCCGGGATTTTCTTGATAGCTATGGTAAACTTCTCCACACCTCAAGAACCTCCGGATATGTTGCCCCCTCTATGGGCTAAAGCTCTAAAGTGCAAGCGACCCCTATGGGGACCCATTAATTGAGTGTGCCAGTCACCCGCTGCCATTTTATAGCCGTGTAGTTCAACAGTGGTCAGGCAGGGGCAAACCCATAACCCAATGCATTTTTACTCCATATTTTGCAATAGTCCTGCACCAACCGGGGATTGCCCTTGGGTGCACTTGCGCAGTGCATACAGAGATAATCGTCGGTTGGTGTCACATTTCCTGATACATGCCTAACAAGGCCTCTGCGAGTTGGCTTCGGCCTCTCGCACGCCTTTCAAAGGACCGGGACCCAAGGGTCACGAGAATATCAAAATCAAAAAAAAAAATTGAGAAATCTATTTACGGAACCAAAACCAACTTTATTCTTAACGTTACTAAATAAAGCATTTCTCCGATGCGCAGTAAAGTTTTTTCTACAAAAAAGCTTTAGAGGAGTAATATGACGTAAGCTCCAACAACTGGTTTCTTGCTGACCTTACTATACGCAAGCCTGTATGACTGTCCGTTTATTCGTCATTTTTATTAAGTACTAACTGTGCCTGAGGCCTTGCTCCCGTCAACTGCCTACCCTACCCTACCTATCCTAACCTACTTACCCTACCCTATCCTACCTACCCTACCCTACCTACCTACCGACCCTATCTACCTACCCTACCTACATACCTACCCTTCCTACTTACTACAATACAACGACAAAAAGAATTAGCGATATCGGTAAAGCTGTTCTCAAATTACAGCGTGACCAGGAGAAATAGGGGTTCATTATACAATAGATTAAGTAAAAAAATATTTATTAAAAATAAAGTTTTTTTAACTTGAAAGGTACAAACTTGTCAATACAGACCCAATGATCCCAAACACGATGGTGCTATCTTGTGTAATTGAGAATTTGCTATGGCCACCTTCTGGCTCCATCATGGAACCAGCTCCAACGCACCATATTATTTTGTTGCCAGGAAGTCTTTGAAAAATAGATTACTAGATTGATTATGAGACTCTTTCGGATGTGAGAGCAAGATCATCTAAAGTTTGTAAAAATCATCATAAAAGTAGGTATTTATTCACTATTTATGCTGTACAGACTGAGATGAGGAATTCCGCGAAACATAATTTCTAAGAAACACTCATCAGAGAGCATTTTTATGGTACGTGAAATTTTTTCAAAGAATTTGCTGTCAGAACTTCCATCAATTCTTCAAAAAGTCGTGGGTTTCAGAACTAATTAAGCCAACCATTCATGAATAAATATTTTTTTTATTATTTGAAGACTTAATTTTGTGTGTGTAGCGTCTCTCCAAGGACCATGGCCAACTTTTATCTTCCGCATGTCCTATTGCCTGTTTACGTGAGGGCCTACGTCAGCAGAAGGCGTTGCCGTGGTTGAATACTTGGCTAAGCAAGGCTTTTGCATGAGAATAGTTTCTCATCATCATCCTACCCTATGATATACAACGATGTAGTTGACGATATAGGCTATTTGCTTTTCGACTTAAAGACCCTCAGCATAACAACCAGTAAACACATTCCATCAGGAAATTTAGATCCTTAGAACGCACGATGAAAATATTCCCATAATTTTTTGAGCGTCAAGCTAGGATGTTCACCATGTAAATCTTGCAACTGAATTTTAAAACAGTTATCCTCAACCGATTGAGCTGGAATTTCAAACACGTCTGGTTTAGATGACAATGCACGATACAATTGAAACAATGAATGAAAGTTTATTTAAAATAATTTACTCCTGTGGCAAAACTAACTTTTCAACACACTTGCTCATAAAGTGGCTCTAATTTCACCGCAATTAGGCACATAATGACACCTGTTATCAAACTGTGACTTTTTCATTACTATTATTCACAAGTGAGATAAAGAGTTTTTTTTTTATAATATTGGTTGAGTTGCTTTGTTCTTAAAAAAGTTTTGATACAAAAAAGATCGTGCTCAATAGTACAAATGCAACACATTTCATGGAACTTCGTATTTAAATAGATAATTTCAACTTGTACGTGTTTAATAAATAAAACTTTCACTCAAATATAATTTTTGTTTTATAAAGAAAACTTGAAATTCCCCATTTTGTACGTGGCTAAAACGCTATCCGCGAAAAGCCAAAAAAATAATTCATACTTTCTAGTCTATGGGCGGTCGCCATTGTTAGATGCGCGCGCATAGGAAAACTGATTAATATTGCCCGCCATTGCGAAAAAATTTTCACAATCCGTTTTCACTGTTGGAAATGATTTTTTTGTATTATTTTCTTCACAAGTGTGTTGAAAAACGTCGTATGATACACGTGTGTATTGATGATTACCGTCCTCGGCTCTCTTAAGACCCTCACCTAACGGCTCGGGTCTCAATGGCGCCTCAGCGGTAATCACCAACGTTACACACTTGTACCATAATGTACTATTATCTACTCCGGTTTCGTTATATTCGAATTATAAAATTGACAGCGGTTTCATTATGATACCCATAACGACATCGGGTTGCATTATGTGAATCGTCATAAATTCTTAAACACAAGCAAAGACATACTGAACATACAGCCAGGTACCTATAATATTACTTCGAAATCGAGACAATGTAAATGATGTTTTTAAAAATGGAACAAGTTTAGATAAAAATTATCGTATACTATTTGGCTGTTGCGGCTACATGATCTTTGCCTTATACCTAATAATGACTAAATAAAAAATAAAATAAAAAATGGACGCGGGAAAATAATTCTGAGTGAAATTTTGTTCCAAATTTTATTAAAAATGTCTTCAACATCAAGTGATATTGAAAATACACCACCAGATATAACAAATAGAGCAGTTGCGGCTACAAATAATTTACTACCAGAAAAATCAAGACATGTATATGAGAAACGAAATACTTAAACACACTTCCTGAAATACTTATTTGTCTATATCTGTGTTTTATTCCTTCCTTCGTAGATACAATCTTGTATGCAACTGTACGTTTTTGGTCTTTTAATAACTCGTGCCCACCTATTTCGGTACACGCTACGCTTGTACCGAAAAATGGCACTCGTATTAAAAGACCGTCCATAACGTAACAGTTGCATAAATAGCTATTAGCTTAACATTTCCAAGCAAACCCAGACACATAAGCTAGTGTCATTGCCTTGATCTTGACCTCTTTTATTTTTTGTCAGCAACTTGAAACGCGTCAAAGAAAAAAGTTAAGCTTAAGAAAGCCAGACATGCCTCAAGTTATTATGCAAAAACTTTCTTAAAGATTTTTTGTGTATATGTATATTCAAGTATATATGTATCGTTTTTTAAACGATAACCTTGGAGGATAAGGTTTCGGACGAATACTGGTTAGTTTTGTATTGGTAAGTTCCATTCATGAGATCTGAATTTATATTCGCCGATAATTTAGGGGGATTCCCTAGAAGGACATAGACGGATATTATAGGTGACTAGCTTTACCCGTGGCTTCGTTCACGACTACTGCGTAACCCCTACTCAATTTACTTTCCTGCCTACCCTACCTACCTACCATTTTTTTTCTAGGGTCATTCTTTCACGGAGAATCTTAACACCGCTATTCAGAAATAACTTCAAATGCACAACGCCATCTATCGAATATGGACTTCAACTTTCCTAGTATCTGAATTGCGTGGGTTGTGACAATTTTACTTCTTGAACACTTTAAATTCATCTAACTTTTAAAAGATTGTACCAATTGCGATGAAACAAAAACTAAGTAATACTTCAAGTTACGCACAATTTTATATATAAAATTAATATTACATTGGTTTTGTACATTTTACGTGATGCGTACACAACTAAACAGACAAACGGACAAAATATCCAAAAACGCTGGAAATGGGGTATTATATATACCCTGGCATTTTTTTACCCGACTGCCGAAGGAGGTTAATGTGTTTATCAGTCTATGTATGTATGTTTGTTCCTATGTGGCGTTCGAGAAACCCAACGCGTTGGCCGATTTTGATGATTCTTACGTCAGTCGATTCGTCTTAACCCTGCGAGTGTCACTGGCTACATTAAAATTGGGCGCCATTTTGTGGAGGCAGGTTTTTTTTTTCACTTCCAAACCCATCGTGTGGGGTATCAAAAGGGTTTTAAGAGGTGATTTCAAAAATATATAACACTTATATGTTTAAATGTACCTAATTGTAAAAAAAAATACTAAAAAGTTGTAAATAAAAAAGTTAATTAAAAAAATCAAAAAACCTGACTGCTTAAAAAGCGAACTAAAAAGACGTAAACAAGAAAAAAATCATGCTGTGCACTCGGAGGATACGACTGCACGGCATGATTTTCTGTCTGTGGATACAGGTTCGCGTGCTGGCTGACCAAAACCAGATGTATCCTTCGACTGCACAGCATGAATTTTTCTTGTTTACGTCTTTTTAGTTCGCTTTTGAAGCAGTCGGGTTTTTTGATTATTTTAATTAACTTTTTGTGGCAATATTTTCGATGTACAAAAACAATTTTTCTTCAGATTTATTATACATATTGATGTTCTTCAGAAAGGCCAGGTGCGCAGTACTCATAATCAGCGTGCGTGTCTGACTACATGTTTGAACGTATTTGAAACAAAAGGATTATGTAGGGGTTCGCAACTGATTGTGTTCTGTAGTTTCTGCTGGATGGCCATGGGAGCATTGGTGGCCCAGTGGCAACGGCTGTGGCTTACAATTTGTAGGACGTGGCTTTGGACCCAGACAGACTACTTTGTGTTAATTATTGCATCAACACTGCTCTCAAAACGGTGAAGGAAAACATCGTGAGGAAACCGGCATGTCCTAGAACCAATATTTCGAAGACATGTGACATTTACCAACCCGCACTGGACCCGCGTGGTGGATTACGGCCCATTCCCTCTTACACAGAGGTGGCCTGTATCCCAGCAGTGGGAACACTAAAAAGGCTGATGATGATTATGATGGCCATTGGAAAAAGCGTGAGTTTGTATCTCAGATCATGTAAAAAAAGGTAGATTCCGCACGGCCTATAGTTTAGGTGAAGCCACAAAACTCAGCCGATTCTTGTAAACACACGCGCTCACGCACACACAAGCAACAAAACTACGCTGATTTTTGTTAGTATCTCACGGACCGTCGTGCAATAACTTTGCCTTAAAAATGCCGTCCTGTGTTGTCAAGTGGTGCAAAAACAACACCATAGTGAACAAGAAGTCTTTAGGAGTATCGTTTCACACGTAAGTATACGCAGAACTATTTGTATTTTTGGTTTTCCAACATAATTTTGAGGTTATTCGGAACAGTTAATGTTTTTTCCCGAAAATGACATATTGGGAGAGTGTTGCCAGTAATTCTTATTTCTAATTGCCCAAAATGTGGGTAAGTAGGCAAAGTCAAACAAAAATAATTAAGTAGAGAGTTGACCTAATTAATGTTTATTTTCTATTTAAATCACATGAATACATAAATATTACATACATTATTATGTAAAAATACACAAAAATTACCTACAACCTATTTCTGATTTTCTATTTCTGGCATTTTTCTTAAATTCAACAAAAACGACCTTGAAGTAGATGCCTCCGATTGCACGACAGAAATAGGTCACCTTGTTTCAATCTTTTTTAAAGTTCACTAAGTTTGTTAGTATTCTGTTATAAGTTAATTCTCTATTTCGTACTTACTTACATACAAATATTTTTCATTCCATCTGAAAAAGTATATTTTTAATTCCATGGAATGGTTGTTTTTGTAATAAAAATTTATATTTTTGTAATAAACATGTTTCACATAACCTTTGTTGTATTTTAGTAAAAAAAACTTGTTCTGAGCTGCTCGGTGTTCTTACACATGAGCGACTGCACGCGTTTTTTTAAAACAAACAGACAGATTTCCTTTCACATTTGCATATAAAGTACTTACTTTAAATTATGAAATTAATATTTTGTAGCGGCACCAACGCCGCCACTTACGAACTAACGACATGACGTCACACAAATCCTGCATCGCGCAAGTAAAGTTTTCGGCGCGATTTGAACGTATACAACAGTCCGACATCAACCGTCGGGCAGTTGCCCGGACCAGACACAACACCCGTCTGGTCGGAGGATCCTTCCTTTTCTATGGAGGTTTGTGGGACTTTACACCCTGTTCCACATACCCCCAAACTGGTGACCCCGAGTATGAATGTCAGCGCAGCCTTCGTGCAGAACTACTTCGTCGTGACGTCATCATCACTTTCTCAAGCTTTCGAGCAGCGAGTCACACAGCCAGCCACTACCCACGGCATCTACGGGGTATCCTGACCACCAGCATGCAGCGGACGCGCATTCCTGGTCATCACCCCCAGCTTCTTTCATCACCGCTCCGACCCACTGGAGCCAGCAGCTCTGTCCCGACTCACTGGGACATCATCACCGCTCCGAACTACTGGAGCCAGCAACACTATCCCGACTCACTGGGATTTCATCACCCCGACTCACTGGGGCACAACCGCATACAGTTCCGACTCACCGCGAACTCTGCGACTTCCGGTTCCGACTCACGGGAACCAACCTTCCACTGGCCTGGCACACATCACGAGATGTACGGACGACTCAACCTGCTATCGACCTCCGGTCTCCGGAGGGGAGTGATGTAGCGGCACCAACGCCGCCACTTACGAACTAACGACATGACGTCACACAAATCCTGCATCGCGCAAGTAAAGTTTTCGGCGCGATTTGAACGTATACAACAGTCCGACATCAACCGTCGGGCAGTTGCCCGGACCAGACACAACACCCGTCTGGTCGGAGGATCCTTCCTTTTCTATGGAGGTTTGTGGGACTTTACACCCTGTTCCACATACCCCCAAAATTTAATCCCATTTAAATAATTTGAGGGACTTTTTTTTAAAATGGCAACACTCCAGTGACTCACACATAGTTTAAAAAGTGGCTTCACCTAAACTATAGGCCGTGCGGAATCTACCTTTTTTTACTTGATCTGAGGTTTGTATATGTATCTTTCTCAGAAAGTAACTCGAGTCGTACTCGTACTATGAAATATACTGAAGGGTAACTACAAAAGTAATTGCCGTACCAAGATACAATTTTTCTCTAAAATACAGTGTCACAGAGTAATAGAATGTTCTCAATTTTCAAAAGAAAGGAGTATACTAAATGTATGTAGATGAAATACCGACGTACATCAAAAATGGGTCAGATAGTTGCATCTTACGTACTGCGCTTTGCATTTACGTCAATGAAGGAATATGCTTAAGGATTGTTTAGTACTTTAAGAGTACGGACTTGATGCTTTTTGTTGAATTAAAAGTAGATTCTTGCATTCTGCTCAGCTTTTTCCCAATTATATTAGGATTTGATTCCAGTCTAGTATATTATAGTCATCCAGTTGGATGCAGTTGAATAACAGTTTTTTTAACCCCCGACGGAAAAAGAGGGGTATTATAAGTTTGAAGTGTGTATCTGTCTGTGGCATCATAGTTTCTAAACGGGTGTACCGAAATTGATTTCGTTTTTATAAAGACTGAACCGATTTTAATCAAACATAGCTACGAACACTCTCGAAAAAGTCACCTTTAAAACAATTAAATCAAAAACGGTTCATCCGTTGAGGAGCTATAACGCCACAAAGAGACACAGAGCAACACACGTCAAACTTATAGCACCCCTCTTTTTCCGTCGGGAATTGAAAACACAGATAAATCATATCTGGAAAATATAAACAAAATTTCAACGGGACTACCTAATTACAATTTCGGGGACTACTCACATGTAACATGTCCAAAACTCGAAGTCTAAATTAAATTAAAATAAAATCCTCTATTTGAAAAACAAAGGTTTGTTAGATGCTGCTAATTCCATAAACAAACATCCTTTTGAAATACCATCAAATTTAAAAGGCTCGAATTTTCTTGGAATGAGGCTGAAGTCCTCCAAGTACAGTCGAATTGAGAACTATGATTATTCTTAACTTATTCGTTAAACTGCAGGTCCACACTACATTAGACTCGTGTTGACTGTTATAATTACAAATATTAAAAAAAAATCGGAAGCCGGTATCTTTAGTAGGTTTAAATTACTTTTTGGATTTACACCGACTTACTAAAATAAAGTTATTTTTACCCGACTGCCGAAGGAGGATAATGTGTTTATCAGTCTATGTATGTATGTCCCTATGTGGCGTTCTAGAGACCAAACGCGTTGGCCGATTTTGATGATACGTACGACACAATCGATTCATCTTAACGTTTACATTTGCGGATTTTTGCTTCCAATCCCATCGTGTGGGAATCGAAATAAATGGCTTTAAGAGGTGATTTCAAAAATTTATTTACAACACTTATATGATTTTATTATAACACTTAGGTACAAAAGTAAAAAAAAAATATTAACTAAAAAGTTATAAATAAAAAAAGCAGTCGGTTTTTTGAATCTTTGAATTAACTTTTTCTATTTTTAGTGTTTTGTTATAGGCATTTTTGTAAAGATTTTTGTTTTTATCTGTTTAGATTTGGTACCTTTTTATTACCACTAAAATACGCATTATAAATAAGGATAACTTAAAAACTACTCGACAGATCTTCATTAAATTAAAATATATATTTAAATAAATATAGTATTAAAAAAAAAAAAACATCAAATTCGGTTCATAATTGGCGGAGTAATCGCGTAACAAACATACAGTCGAATTGAGAACTCATTTTTAATATCGTGTCATTTATGTGTTCAATAGATTGTCGGTCGAAGCGTGTCTATTATTAGATAAATTATATAGCATGAAATAAAAATGAGTTAGGGGTTTTTTAAATATTTAAATGTTACTTGTTGAAATTTCACCATTGATATCGTCGCTTCCATTGATAGAATGTCACATGTCTAGAGCCTCTGCGTTCGATTCCCGAGTCGAGTCAAAATGTTATTGGGTTTTTCCATCTGGAATTCTGCTGAGAGCATCCCGGAGTCTGGATTTATGCCCGGTTGATTATGGAATCTTACTAATATTATAAAAAAATTGGATGGATGTTTGTTACTCAATCACGCCATATCGGTTGAACAGAACTTTATCAAATTAGGCACAGAGATAGATTATAGTCAGGAATAGCACTTATGATACTTTTGAATCCCGTGAATATGTTCCCTCAGGATAATTTTCGACATTCACGCGGGCGAAGCGGCTGGCAGAAGCTAATTAAACATAACTTGCGAAATTTGGATGTTCTATAGGTTCTTTTAAAGTTCCCACTGCTGGAATACAGGCCTTCTCTCTGTGATAGGGAATGGGGCGTAATCCACCAAGCGAACTGAGTGCGGATAGGTGGATGTTACATAATTTAGAATTTTTGGTTCTAGGACATGCAATTTCCTCACGATGTTTTCCTTCGCCGTTTTGTGAGCATTCGTGATAAAATAATCCTCATAAAGTAAAGCGCCTGTTTGGGTTCGAACCCACGACTTACGGCACGTAAGCCTGGCAGATGGGCAACATCGAAAATATTTTGTTTAGAAAATACAAGCTTCTGCCAGCAGCAGCTTCGCCCGCGTGTAAAGTGTATTTAATTCCCAAGGGAACATTATACTGGTAAGATCCTATGTGCTATTCCAGACTATAATCTATCTCTGTGTCAAATTTCATTCAGATCTGTTCAACTGTTTTGGCGTTATTGAGTAACAAACATACATCCACGCACACATCCATCCAAACTTTCACTTTTATAATATTGCTAGCTTCTGCCAGCGGCTTCGCGCGGGTAAATGTCAAAAAATATCCCAAGGGAACATATTCCCGTGATAAAAAATATCCTATGTACTATTTCAGACTATATTCTATCTCTGTGCCTAATTTCATCCAGATCCGTCCAGCCGTTTGAGTGTGAAGAATTAACAAATATACAAATACACACACTCACAAACTTTCGCCTTTATAATATTAGTTTGATTTAGTAAGATGCATGATTGTAGGAATACAGATTTTTTCATAAAAACAACAAAGGTTTGAAATTCATTATAGTATTACCAAATTTAAACATTTTGAGTAGGAAGAGTTTCACAGAGTTACAATCGCATGGTGACGCGTCGCCACGCCAACAGACGTTCTGGCCACTCGCATTAGATATTTCACATAAAAAAATACACTTGTCCAATACTTCAAGCGTTACTAGGTACATGCATGCCTATTTATTTTACCACCCACAACTCCAACATTTCCCAAAACGATATATCTAAGCATGCCATCTCCAACCACTTAATGTGATCCCCCGCGGCATACACGTGGCATACCATGTACCCATTATAGACCAATTGATACACGAGTGAAGTATTAATGAAAGACAATTATAAGCCACGTAATACTGACATATATCTGTATCTGACTTCGAGTAACCACGTGTAGTGTCAGCACCGTCAGCATCTTTATATAATTATTGATATAGACGTATAAAAATTGTGCCGTCATGTGAATAAGTACTATTGGCACGAGCATGTCCGTAGACACATTCATAAACTCGTGTTATTTTTTCCATGGAAGTAAGCATAAAATACAGAAAGCCATCTGCTAAAGTCCTTACATACTGCTTCTGCTTCATTTGCATTCTACATCTAGTCATAAACTGTACTAGTCACTTCATAATGATAATTTTTCATCTTTTTAGGGTTCCGTACCCAAAGGGTAAATACGGGACCCTATTACTAAGACTCCGCGGTCCGTCTGTCTGTCTGTCACCAGGCTGTATCTCACAGATGATGTATTTTTATTGCCGCTATAACAACAAATACAAACGTGATTTTTTTGCCATTTTTTGCGATAATGGTACGGAACCCTTCGTGCGCGAGTCCGACTCGCACTTGGCGGGTTTTTTTTTTAAGTCCTTACATTTAGCTGCGGATGTATTTTTTTAAACCACTATCATGGAAGTCGGGTCTTTGAGGCCCCTGTACTTCATGGTTCAAAATTACATGTTATTTCGAGAAAAATGAAAAACAAATGTTTTTTTTATAAAGTATGTTTTAATGAAACGACAAAAATACGAATCAATTAATCTTTTAAAGTAATATTACGAGTTAAGGAATTGTATGGCAAGTTGAAGTCTTTGGAGGCACAAGAAGATAGGCACAAAATATTTGAAATGCATCTTACGAAAGATAAAAAAAATTAAAAACCAATAAAATGTCAATAAAATTATATTAACTTCTTATAATTATAGTAAAAAAAAAAAAAAAAAATTACAAAGGCTAAAGACGATGATAAAACACAGTAAAAATACTATCCCCCATTATTTCGTAATTTTGTGAATTGATAGATAGGCCTCATACATTACAGGAACAATAAAACAATGTCCCTAACTGGCACAGTTTTTGAGTAATTAGCAAAAAACCTTTACAACTAATTTATTTTTGCAGTCGCGTAAAATTAAAATTTAGCATAGGAAATTGAACAATATTTTTCGTACTAACGTACGGAACCCAAAGTCGATTCCGACTCCGTTTGCCCAATTTTTATAGAAAAATCAAAAATAAAACAAGTAACCTTTGGGATGCTCTGTATGGGAAATAACGACGTGGGTCTCACAGGACCCTGCCCAATTATAAAAGCTAAACCACTTCTTCTATAATTTTTCGCCACTAACCCGAAAGGTACTGAGCAGCTCCTGTGTTGCGGCACGGGAAAGTGACCTTTTAGCGAAAATATTAAACTAGGTGGAGCCACTGAGACCCCACGTCCACAGTTAAAGGTTAATAAATAAATACAGAGATCAGTGGTCCCCTTTCTAGCCATAACGTAGCTTTACCTTTAAGGTACCTTCACAAAAAGATCTATAGGAGGTTTTTAGTTCAAATACATTTAGGTATACAAACTGACCGATGACTTGATGAAGGTTGTGGGGATCCGCTGGATGCGGAACGCACGGGACTGGTCAATGTGGCGACGCTTGGGGGAGGCCCTTGTCCAGCATTGGACGTCTATCGGCTGATATGACGATGATAATAATGATACAAACTGTCGCCTTTTGGCATTGCAGGCAGACCCTAAAAAAAGCTACTTTATCTTTTATTACCCGACTGCCAAAGGAGGGTAATGTGTTTATCAGTCTATGTATGTATATATGTTTTTTTCTATGTGGCATTCTAGAGACCAAAAGCGTTGGCCAATTTTGATGACTCTTACATCAATGGATTTGTCTTAATCTTACGAGTGTCAGTGTCAGCGGATTTCGGGCGCCATATTGTGTGGGCCCAATATTTTTTTTCTTTTAAACCCATCATATGGAGTATCAAAATAAATAATAATATATTTTATCTACTTCGGTTTCGTTATATTCGAATTATAAAATTGACAGCGGTTGCATTATGATACCCATAACGACACCGGGTTGCATTATGCGAATCGTCATAAATTCTAAAACACAAGCAAAGACATTCTGAACATACAGCCAGGTACCTATAATATTACTTCGAAATCGAGACAATGTAAATGATGTTTTTAAAAATGGAACAAGTTTAGAACAAAAGTATCGTATACTATTTGGCTGTTGCGGCTACAAGATCTTTGCCTTATACCTAATAATGACTAAATAAAAAAATATGAGTTAGTTATGTGTCAATGCAATTGTCAGATAGTCTCAAACCTGAAGGCTGTCCAGCCTGAGGTAACGGAGAGCCCGGCCCAGGTTGAGAGGGTGCCTCAGGACGGTATCTTTGTCCAAGACCAAGACACATCTGATATTGCACAGGAAGTGTCTCAAGTAGACCAGCCTGAGACTGCTACCTTTGCATCTAGTAATAGTAATCATGGGTCTCATTCGGTTATGTTTGCAGATGGTGTTGGAAGAGGTTTAGGTAAATTATTAAATAGCAATCAGAGTTATTCGACTATTAATTATTGTATGCCTGGGTCATCTTACAAGCATATCATGGAATCTGTAACAAAAAATGTATATAAATCAGACACCAATGTAACTGTCTTTATAGGTAACAGTTTGGATGTAAAAAAAGACGACATCACTGAGTGTGTAACAAAGTTACTAAAATTAAATTGTAATAAAATAATATTGTGTGCTTTTCCTTATTTGGAAAAATTGTCTAGTAGACAAAATAATTATATTCACATGCTGAATAAACATATTCATTTCCTTGTCAGCCATTACAGTGACAAATTAGTTTTTTTTGACATCAACATTTGTGTTGATAAATTAAAGTCGACAGGCAATACAGTGTATCTGCCTATTAGGGTAAGACGTCAAATAGCGAGGCTATTATCTTTTACTTTAAACTCAGACATAAATAGTATGTCGAAGTCATGTACTGTAGTTGATATTAGTAGTAATACTAATTTACAGGTATCCAATAACATTAATAACGTTAGCAATTCTGCTATTAATATTTATAGTTTAAACTAGTTTGTAGGACAAGGGAGGGTACCAATAACCAAATAGTTAGGAGTACATCCACCAACAAGAAGGTACCTTCTTGCTCTCACATAGTTAATTTAAAAAAAGGGGCTAAGCAGAATTCTATAAAATTATTCCATCAAAACATTCAAGGTTTTTCTGCAAAGCAATTGTAAATAGAACTGTTTTTAGAAAAGACAATGTTTGAAATAATTTGTTTTACTGAGCATTGGCTGAAAGAACATTCAATGCTTATTAATTATGAAAATTATACTGTGGGCAGCTGTTTTAACAGAAATGTTATGTTACGTGGAGGTTCACTTATTTTAATCAAAAATGGTATTAAATCAAAATCTCGTAAAGATATTGTAGATCTATCAGTTGAACATAGTGTTGAACTGTCCTGTGTTGAGCTGGATAAGCATATTATAGTGTGCGTTTACAGACCCCCCAATTATAAAAACTACTGTATATTTGAGTCAGTGATGGAAGATGTTTTGGCAAAACTTACAACTGGTAATAAACTAGTCATAATCTGTGGTGACTTTAATATAAATATTTTAGAAAATAATTCAGATAGCAGTAGACTATTGAATCTCTTCAAATCATTTAATTTGTCGCATGTGTTTGAGGAACCAACCCGAACAACTGTGACTACTGCTACATGTATTGATAATGTTTTTTTGTTGCTGCGACTACTTAAACAAAGCCATTATGAATTGTCTGCCTTCAGATCATAGTGGGCTACTGGTAACATTTGAGTCCAGCATACCAATACAGCAAGTGCAGATTCAATCCAGACCAATAACATCCGGCAAATTAAATAAATTTAACAGCGCTTTAATTGGTAAGTTAAGTTGTCAGGACCTCACGGTGAACGATGGTAATATTTTATACAAAAAAGTTTTCTCAGTTGTTCAAACAGAATTCAATAACACTTTTAAGAAGAAAACTAAAACTATATGCCCTAAGTTTTTATTCAGTGACTGGGCGACTAAAGGAATCAGGAAAAGTAGGGAAAGACTTTACGAGCTGTATGGCCTTAAGCCTTATATAAACACTGAAACTTTTAATAAGTATGTTGCTACTTACTCAAGAATTTTTAAAAATTCATGTAAACTAGCTAAGGCTTTATACATTAGCAATAAGGTTAAATTCGCAGAAAATAAAATAAGGACGGTTTGGAAAATTATTAACAATGAAACAAACAGGAACAAAAGAAATAATACTGATTACACGCTTGAGACTACACATGGACTTATTAGAGATAACAAAGAAGTTGCTCAAGAATTTGTAAATTTCTTTACCAGCATCCCAATTAAAACTACTGAAACCTTAAATTCTTCGCCGTCGCTCGCTTATGGTTTATTACACGCTAACGTTTCAGCATGCCCGACTGAATTTAACTTTTCACATATAAACCCAATAACAGTGATAAAAGCTTTTAAGCAAATAAAGATAAAACTGACAGAAGATCTATGGGGAATGTCCATCAAAGTTTGTACCTCCATTATTCAGACTATAGCGCCGTACTTAGCTTTAATTTTTAATTTGTGTATAGATCAAGGAGTCTTTCCGGATCTAATGAAATATAGTAAGGTTATACCACTTTTTAAATCCGGGGACAGTAAAGACACAAATAATTATAGACCAGTATCCGTGTTGCCGGTTTTCAGCAAGATATTTGAAAAGATAATGCTAAATCAAATGCTAATTTATTTTAATACGAAAAACATCCTGCACGAGAAAAAATATGGTTTCACCAAAGGACGTTGTACAACCGACGCTGGTGTCACCTTAATAAAACACATCTTTGATGCGTGGGAGGAGGGACAAGATGCCATAGGTATCTTCTGCGACCTATCGAAGGCGTTTGATTGCGTTGATCATGAAACATTGCTTTTGAAACTTGAGCATTACGGGCTAGGCCAATCAGCATTAAATTTAGTAAAATCCTATTTGAATGATAGACAGCAATTAGTTCAAATAAACGGTGTCAATTCGTCGGGGTTGAACGTGAAAATGGGGGTACCCCAGGGCTCAATTTTAGGTCCTTTCTTATTTTTAGTATACATTAACGATTTACCCCATCTATTGAAAAACAAACTGAACATGGTGTTATTTGCTGATGACACTTCTTTGATTTTTAACATAAATAGACGTACGAGTAACGTTGCCGACGTAAATAATGCATTGCGGCAAGTTCTAATTTGGTTCACTGCTAATAATTTAGTTTTGAATGCTAAAAAAACTAAGTGTGTAAAATTTGCCTTGCCGAATGTCAAAAGTTATGATTGTGACATTATATTAAACAACGAGAAGCTAGAATTCGTCGACAAAACCGTTTTCCTGGGTATCACGCTAGACTCAAGGTTACAATGGGGTCCTCATTTAATATCACTTGCGGGGCGGTTAAGTTCGGCGGCTTATGCTGTTAGAAAAATTCGTCAATTTACTGATGTAGATACCGCGAGGCTGGTCTATTTTGGTTACTTTCATAGTATAATGTCTTACGGCATATTACTATGGGGAAGGGCTGCAGACATTCAGTCAATTATTGTTCTACAAAAACGAGCCATCAGAGCGATATACAATCTTCGCCGGCGCGATTCTCTAAGGGAACTGTTTAAGGACATTAACATCATGACGGTACCTTGTCAATATATTTACGAAAACATCATGTACGTTAGAAAGAATTTACATCTTTTTAGTAAAAACAGCGATAGACATAGTTATGTTACTAGAAATAGGGACCAATTAATTCAACCAGGTTTCAGGCTGGCTAAAGTAGCGTCATCTTTTAGGGGGTACTGTATAAAATGTTACAATAAAATACCGCCACACATTCTAGAATTGAATGAGACGAAATTTAAAACTTGTATAAAACGCACACTATGCAGGCAGGCATATTATAGGTTGGGGGATTACATCGCTGATAAAAATGCTTGGCCCAACGCTATTCCAGCTCCACAGCCACTAGGGCACAAAAACAAGTGATAAGCAGAAAAGTTCTGAAGTATTGTTGGACCTGCTGAAGACTGTACGAATAATTATAATGTATATTTGTGTTGTATAAACTCAATTTATTTTTTGGATTATATAACTGCACAGCACATATGTGAGTACTATGTACCAACTGTAAATCTACCATTTACTGTACCTATGTGTCGTTCGTTGACTTCAGTGTGCCCCGGCAGTTGAGTGTGTCATGCTCTCTCTAATGTCTCTCTGATGGTGGCACATGTGTTGGATCATTCGGTTCCCTTCATGATGGTTGAGCTGAGTGGTGCCGATCCATGTGTCATGTTCGTGAACGGGCGCCGTCAGTTGGGATTGGTCATATCTTAGCTGCCTCCGCATGTTTTTAATTATCTATTTATTGTATTTTTAATTGTTTGTTTTACTCTAGACGCTTTTAAGTGCGTTTTTTTTTTTTTTACATCGTTCTCACATATATGTTTTTTTTCCTACAAGATTATTGTAACCAAATACTTGTAAAACACATTTTTGTTTTTTTAAAAGAGTAAGTTTGGAGTTTCTTGTCCGTTCTTCTCCATAACAAGCTACATTTCCGAATGGACGGTAGAATCAATTATTATTACATTTAATTTTTATTTTTGACGTTCGAAAGTGCCGCTTAATGGCCTAATTGAATAAAGAAATTTTGATTTGATTTTGATTTGAATAAAAAAATAAAATAAAAAGTGGACGCGGGCAAAAATTTCTGAGTGAAATTTTATTAAAAATGTTTTCAACATCAAGTGATATTGAAAATACACCACCAGATATAACAAATAGAGCAGTTGCGGCTACAAATAATTTACTACCAGAAAAATCAAGACATGTATATGAGGAATGAAATACTTAAACACACTTCCTAAAATACTTATTTGTCTATATCTGTGTTTTATTCCTTCCTTCGTAGATAAAATCTTGTATGCAACTGTACGTTATTGGTCTTTTAATACTCGTGCCCACCTATTTCGGTACGCGCTACGCTTGTACCGAAAAATGGCACTCGTATTAAAAGACCGTCCATAACGTAACAGTTGCATAAATAGGTATTTGAAATCACCTCTTAAAACCCTTTAGTTTGATACCCCACACGATGGGTTTGGAAGAAAAAAATAATTTAGTGCCCCACAATATGGCGCCCAAAATCAGCTATTTCTTATTTTCTAATTTTAATGTAGCCAGTGACACTCGCAGGGTTAAGACGAATTGATTGACGTAAGAATCATCATATTCGGCCAACGCGTTTGGTCTTTAGAACGCCACATAGGAACAAACATACATAGACTGAAAAACACATTACCCTGCTTCGGCAGTCGGGTAAAAAGAGCGCTATATGAGGAAGGTTTTTGTAGGTACATAATTTGTCTCGTGCGCAGCCTGGGCTAGTGATTAAATATTTGAACATACGTCCCAATATTTTATTGACAATAAAATGATTAACTTGACAATAACTGTTTAAAAATCATGACGAACTTGATCTATTGTTCTAATATAATGAGGATCTGTTCAAACATTAATTTTCGGTCTTTCGTCATGATCTACGTCACAACGCCTTATGATATGTGTTACTAATTGATAAACAAATAAAATGTAATAAAGGTGGTAATAAAGTTTGCCCTATAGCGTCCTCTAGTGACTTGAGTATGATACTTTTTGTTTTTTAGTTATATACCTATTCATAGTTATTGTATTCCCTTTTTTGTTTTAAGGAATTGAGTTACACACTGTTCCGTTCTTGTTGAATTAGGTATTTTATCTATACTTGCAATATTTGTAAGTATGTGAGTACCATGTTCCTATTTATCAAATTAATGAATTTATCTGTTAATACTTTATACGTAATATATAGTGATATTCTGGATGCATCGTTCTCACGTATATGCATTAATGTATGTAAATATTGTAAAAAACTTTTTTTTAAAGAGTATTTCTGGAGTTTCTTGTCCGTTCTTCCATAACAAGCTACTTTTCCGAATGGACGGTAAAATCTATTATTATTACTTGTAATTGTTAATGTTCAAAAGTGCCGCTTAATGGCCTAATTGAAATAGATAATTTTGACTTTGACTTTGGTACATCATATACCTAAAGTACTATTAACCAATCTATCTTGCATTCTCCACAACTATGCTGGAGTCAGCTTCCAATGTATCTAGATGCAACTGAGTATCAGTGTTTTACCTCAACAACGCAGTAACTGGGCAACATATATTATTGTCATTGTTTTTTTTTATATAATATATTGGTTGTCTGGAGTGGTTTAGAAAGGAATTTGGATTATTATCATTATTATTTTGTTGTTATTATTATATCGGACATTATTATTCTGTACTTTTCTCAATTATTGAATTTTATTTTTGACGTTGCGTTTATAATTTTTGTTAATTCGACTGGAATGAATTTAAAATGGCATGTAAAATATTATTATTTTTAAATTTTCTATAAGATTTTTTATAATTATTATTGAATTTTATATTTGATTCTATTTTTATATCAAATTATTTATAAATGAGTATTAAGATACCTACTGTTATTTACTGTTTTTTAATGTTTTCTATCATTTTAATCGATTTTTTTTTGTATCTATGAAAGCGTTTTGCTAATACTTTCATTGTGCGCACAGCTATGGAGTAGAATTCCCTGCCGAAGTCTTTGTTCCCCTGATAGCTACAACCTTAGGGTATTTAAGGCGCTACCGCGAGCAAAACGCCGCGCTAGCCGTTTTTCGTGCAGTTTTTAGGAGCTATCTACTCGTTATTTAAAATGAAATATCAACTAATAAAAATACAGTAAATTTCTACATATTATTGATTCCAAAATTGTAGATTTCTTTTTTTTTTAAATGTAGTATATGGTTCACTAATCTCCTTCCAACAAAACCATAAAAATGAGAAATAATGATTGATAGCATGCATCTCATGTGTTCATTAATATTTTTTTGTACTAATACTAATGGAGAGACAATTTCATAACGAACATTTTGGTAGATTTATTTTTTTCAAAAGACCAATATTCGATTTTATACAGATTTTATTCTAAAATCTGGGCGTATTCACTACTGTAATTCATGCGCCACCAGTGCCGCTAGGCCAATAGGAATGCTCATATCTCATGCAGATTTTTTGGTCAGGGTACGGCCTTAAGTCAAGAGTGAATAGGTTACTTCTAGGCAAGCGTGCTTCACCGTCCAAATCATCGCTTACCATCAGGCGAGGTAGTGGTCAAACGCGAGACAATCGATATTAAAAAAAAAAAAAAAACTTATGACTAATTGAATAAAGAAATTTTGATTCAAATGGTCACCCATCCACGCCATCCACTGACATCCTTACATCATTCACAAATTGAGTAACTACTTTAACCTTCACTCCAACCTCGTATATTGAAGTGTTAACCAAGTAACGGTAAGCCGAAACCCAGGTGTCTGACAGCGTGACTCGAGACAACGTGAGACATGTCCCTACTAGCTCCAAGGTCTTTTTCATGAATAGAAAAGTTATGAATTAAAGATTTTTGTGACTGACCATGGATGTTTTTTGAATACCGATCTAAAAAGAGGATTTATGACGAATGTAAGATTGAAATATCCATTAATAAAATATAACCTCGTATTAGCAATTGTGAGTTAAGTTTTTGAAGCAAGTGGGCCTTAATGAATCACCAGGCGGACGGTTTTTTTTTTAAATTCACGGGTAGACCAAGACCGTCGCCATAGCGATTGGAAATAAGTCGAAAATGTCTGCGAATGCCAAATGCCAAGCCCTATCGAAATGTCAAGTGATCAATCCTTTACATTTTCGAACCTCGCTGATAGAATGACCTTTGTCTGGGCTAGGACGATAATTATGATGCTTAAATATTTATGATACTTAATTATAATACTTATTTAATTAATTATGATGCTTAATTACTCAATTATGATGCTTAATTACTTAATTATGATACGTAATTAATTCGTTATTGTACTTAATTAATTAATTATGATTTATATCCTAAAGGTGAGTATAAACTCAGCATTTACTTGTAACAGAACATCGAGAATCCGCTATTTTTAAATTTACTCGAACCACACTTCATGATGTTCGATGTTCTTTTGTTAAAACTTGATTTTAAAATCCAATGAGCCTTTTGGTGTAACATTGTATCGAGCAAAGGCCCGAGCGCCGGTGACGTGGAGTGAGGTCAATAATGAACGCAAGGTATGAAGAAGTGTTACAGGTAAATACTTACTCGCCGTGAGTATTACGTCGAACACAGCGTCGAACATTCGCAAGAACGTTACATTACATGTAAATGCTTTAGGAAACTGAGCATTTGTCTCTATTGTACCCTTCGTAAGAACGTTACATAACATTGTAAAGCTCGCGAAAATGGTCTAGTTTATACTCAACTTAAGATAAATAGATAAGATACACGTACCGAGAATTTGAAGTTTAGAAAGTAAAGCTGTTACATACCTGCAACAAAAATGAAAAATTAGGTTATGCAAAAGAAAATTAAGGAAATAAATAGGACGCCATGGATTCTGGGTAGGTAGAAACTAAGCATTATAAAAAGTTAATATAAAAAATAAAAATAACTCGACTGCTGAAAAAGCGAACTAAAAAGACGTAAACAAGAAGAAAATCATGCTGTGCAGTCGGAGGATACATAATCATGATTTTTTACAAATACTTTTTTATTTAAATGTTTTTAGTATTTTTTTTTTCGAATTACTTTTAAACATAGTGGTATATATTTTGGTAATCACCATTTATGACCATTCATTTTGATACTCTAATGTTTGTAAGAAAATAAAAAAACCACCATTTTCCTTTTTCAATTTTAATGTAGCCTGTGACACTCGTAAGGTCACGCAATCGGTCCACGCGTTTTCTAATTGCCAAATGAAAGGGTCACGGACGCCCCTTACCGCAATATGTTTGTTTTAATTAACTTTTTTGTCGTTTCTTGTTTATATATTGGAATGTGGATGATTCTTAAATCGATTCGTCTTAACACTGCGAGTGTCACTGGCTACATAAAAATTGGAAAAGAGAAAAATGCCGGCTTTTGGACGTCATATTGTGTGCCCCAAATTTTTACCCGGCCTATGGGGTATATAATTTCTTTGCTATATAATGTGCTCTTTAATCCTTCTAGTCCTTTTTATCTTAAAGAACGTTTTCAGTTCCTCTGTGACACACATTCTCGGTCCTTGAGATCATCGGAAAACCTGAAATTAAGCATTCGTATGCATTCCACATCCTTCTTCGACAAATCTTTCACGGTTCAAGCAGCTCGTTTGTGGAATGCATTACCTATTGAGGTAAGGCGTGCGCAAACATTGCCGACATTTAAGAAAATGGTGAAGGATCATTTCCTTTCTCTGTAACTATTCTTCTTCTTTCTCTGTTCTGTATTTGATATTTATTAGTATATTATTTTATTTGTATGTATGTATTTTATGTAATGTCTAAGTTATATTATTTCATGATAGTTTTTGTACACTGACAACCCTATGTCTATCTCCTCTCGTTCGGTCCATCCAAAGGTTGTCTGTAAGAGATTGCCCTGTGCGATAAGACCGCCCATTGTACACTTATCTTTATAAATGTTTTGTTCTGTAATTATTTAAGTGGTGTACAATAAAGTATATAATAAATAAATAAATAAATAAATAAATAAATAAAGGGTTTTAAGAGTTGATTGAAAAATATAATAATTACATGATAAATGAAAAAAAAAAGTTGTAGGTAAAAATGTTACTTCAAAAATTCATGAAACCCGACTGCTTAAGAAGCGAACTAAAACACATAAACAAGAAGAAAATCATGCTGTGCAGTCGGAGGATAGTACGTCTTTTTAGTTCGCTTCTTAAGTGGAAGGGTTTCTTTGATTTTTTTAATTTATTTATATCTTTGTTAATTAGTTATTCTGATGTATAAGCTATATTTCTGTAAATTTTCATCTAAATCCGTGTAGCAGGCACAACAAAAAATTCATCGATTCATCCATGCTCACAAACTTTCACTGTAATAGGATGTTTATCTATATAAGAACCTCAGAAACAGTGCAACAATGTTTGGTCTCACTCTAGACGCTTTTGCACTACGTCTTTTTTCGAACAAGAATGGTGTAGGTAACCAAATACATGAAAAATAGTGTCCGTGGAGATTCTTGCACGTTCTTCTCGTACGCGACCTACTGACGCTTGCCAATGTGCAATTTGCTTCTTCTTTTGCTTGACCATTCAAATGATTTGATTGAAATAAATGATTTGATATTACCTAAATTCCTTTTCTTTCCCCTGTAACCAAGTCCAACGCAACATACGTGTTTAAGTTTCGTTAGATGACATCGTATCACGCGACTGACGAACTAATGAACTCTGGGATGTCAGATGTCAATTGTGGCTGCATTGGAGACAGCATGGCGACTGCAACCGAGTCGTGTGTGCAATCAATTTGTGGACTTTGTATTGTTTCGTAGGCTGGCTTTGGGCGTGCGTTTTGACTTGCGATTTTTTACCCGACTACGGCCAAGCCAAACGGAAGGGTTATGATTTTAGCAGTCTATACGTATGTTTATATTTACGTATATTCCTCCGTAGCGCCTAAACTATTCATCTGATTTTCATGAATAAGGTATCAATCGATTCGTTATTATTGGCCGGGTAACATAGGCTACAAAAATGGTCCGTTTACAGTTTTGGAACTTTTGATTGTTTTCGTACGATCTCGCGTTTGCCGAAATTGACACTTGGGCGATTCGCACACTGCACCGCATCACGCAGAAGGGTTCGTCGCGACGACATCACGTGTTGCACTACGCGTGTTTTCAATGCAAAGAGGGACACTTTCAAGCAACGTTAGAACACGCACCCCTGCGCTACTCTGCGTGATGCGGTGCAGTTTGCGAATCGCCTTATTTCGTTAGGGCCGATGCATGTCTGGGTCGCGGATAATTTTGAAAGAGAGTTACCGCGGCACTGGCTCAAGCAACTGAAGGAACACGGGTGGGTTTTAGCCAGTAAAAGTCTGACACGCTCTGCCGCTTCACCCAGAGCGGGACAAGTCATTGGATAATTTACAACCGCAAAAAAATATCCATCCACGGACCGACCTCGGCAAGCGTTGCTTAACCTTGAACATCAACCCCAATTGCTGTTATTATTAGGCCACGAGCTAATCTACCATAAAGTGGAGTATAGACTAGAGCTTTTACTTGTAACACAACATAAAGCATTCACCGTTTTTAACCGCACATAAGTCCGAAAGTGGTGAACGCCGTGCGTTAGAAGTGCATTTAAAAGTAAATGGTCTAGTCTATACTCAACTTAACATTAGTATATATCAAATATCGAATTAATGCGGACGAGATAATATTTTCACGCCTGTGCATTTGAAACACGTAATTAAATAATTAGCACCGTCACTATCCTACGTACAAAATATCTACATACAAATGTGACTGATAACAGAAATGATAACTTTCTGAATGATAATGTCTGTCAATGTTTGCTAGGCCTATTAATTAAACAAGATGTACTCTAGATTAGCGATGAGAGTGAGATTGCAATAAAATTTACTGTGTATCATTGATAAGGTAACTTGTAGATTTTCATTGTTGAAAACGATAGGTAATATCGTACAAGTAACTATTATTATTATTTATTATATTCTTTATTGTACACCACACAAATATATGTACAGGACAAAAAAAAACATAAAAGCAAGTGTACAATGGGCGGTTAGACCGTCCATTGTACACTTGCTTTTATGATTTTTACTTCTTGTTTCTATGTCCTAAGAAAATCCTAAGAAAATAGTTGAAAATACGTACGAGTGGAATTACTTGCATTTTAACTTAGTAAAAACATTTTGCTAAGTTTCTAAATCCTATTCTATATATAATGGTCCTATATATCCTATATTATGGTCTCGACTCCAAAGAAAAGAAGAAGAAATTGACAAATCGGCGCGTCCCAAATTATGTAGGTGACAGTCAGAACCTACTTCATGCGAATTGCCACAGGAAAAATATTATTATTAAAAAATTACAATTCGCACATTTCGTTTGAGATAAATTCGTGCGAATCATCCAATAACCCGAATCACGTCGAGCCACACATTGGTACTTGCACAGATCCTACGACCTCAAGCACGAGAGGCGAGGATTTACTTAGGCACTGGGCCACCACGACCGAAGAATCTCTGGGTAATTGCTGAAGTACGACGAAATCTCGCTATGTAAAGATGGTCATCCATCCAAGGATCGACCTCAGCATGTGTTGCTGAACCTTAAAGATCGGCCCGTGCGGCTGTTATTAATTAGCTTACTTTAATTACACCACTTAAGCCCACTTACACGAGAAACTTAACTCAAAGTTACTTGCTAACGCGAGGTTAAATTAACAATATTGTATGACAAAATTTAAATTTAACTAAAATACGCGCTTAGACGTGGAGTTGCGGACACCAGCCCGTCTTAATCTAATCTAATCTAACCTCGAGTTACCAACTAACTCTGATTTTAAGTATTTCGTGAAAGTGGGGCCTTTGAATATACTCGTTTTTTCCTAAAATCGCTAGAGTGTAGCCAACCTAACAAGCTTGCCTGGTAACAGAGAGGACGCCAGGCAATGTTCTCGAGACAAATGAGAGGACAGGGGTTATATAACTTGTCTGTTTTATATACTACAGTTATGTGATGCATATCAGTTACAAAATGTAACAAGTCTGAAGAATAGTTACAGTACTGATAAAAACATTTGTGCCACATGTTAAATTTAGTCTTGTTATACTTATTTTTTTTACCTTTGTATAGATTCTTTTACCGATTGTTTTGTGAATGTGTGAACATTGTAGGCCTTCTAGATGTGATGACATTTGTTAACTTTTTTTATAATATATAATCTTTTTTTTTTTTAGTTACTTACGTTGTCCCCCCATATCTAAGTACTAATGCTGTAACATGGAAATATTGTAAAACCAAACCATTTTTAAAAGAGTAACCATGGAGTTTCTTGCCGGTTCTTCTCCATAGGAAACGACCAACCCGAACCGTGCACCTTTTGTTGATTTTGATTTTGAAAATCAGTGAGTTTGAGATAAGTATGACAAATTCTTCCTTAAACAATTACCCACCATTTCCAAATAGAAACAAGTTAATAAAAAAAATGCAGAAACCGTTCAGGGATAAACCTGCGAAACTCGAATGAACGAACGGAGAGATTCATAGTTTAGTTGATACACCCAATATTTTTTCATAAGTCTACAACATTTTCGTTACAAACAGAACTGAGGCTGTTTCCTTTTAGAACTGAGAATATTTTCAACTGCCTAGTATCAAAAGACCGCTCATAATAGTATGACATTCCAGATTAACATAAGAATGTTAAAAAAAATACAGTCGTAAAAGTATCACTATTTTAGTCGTATAATTTTTTAATTATATGACTAAAATATAACAATAATGCCTATTCTTATAATCGCTTAATGGTATAAACGCATAATGATATTTACACATAATGTTCTTTGGAATAAAACCAACATGTTCGCGTCTCAAGGTTGGCCCAAGGGCCACCCCGCCGTACGCTGGCAGAATGTGCCGCTTGGGAGGAGCCACGCCGTGCCCTCATCTCAGAAGTAGGCAGTGACCTGTCACTGCAGGCCGTAGTCGAGTCTATGGTCGGCAGTGAAGAGTCCTGGGACGCAGTGGTATCCTTCTGCGAAACAGTGGTCTCGCAGAAGGAGGCTGCGGGGAGAGAGAGGGAGATTTCATCCGCTAACCCGATCCGCAGCAGACGCGCCGGGCGTCGCCGGAGGATGGATACCGCCCTCTTCCGGCCCCCATAATTGGGTCCAGGTGCGACGGATTCGGGGACGTCCGTCGCCCCCCAAATATCTGGACCCGAGGTCGCGGCGCGTAGTGTTCCACGCGTGCAACTCTTAGACGTTGCGGGGGAGTCAAACACCTCACTTCCCCCAACCCGAGGCCGGCACTAGCCGGGGGTTGCGGAAGTATCGTTGTTCCAGCGACTCCCGGTTTAGGTGTCAGATGGAACACCGGGGTGGTTTTTAGTCAGTACGAGTCTGACAGATACAACACATCCAATGAGGATTTTCAATCCAGGAAAAAAAAAAATGGTCCACCCCGCCGGACCTTAACCTAATTAATTTGAGTCCTTTTATCAAATATATTTAATTAGACATTTTAAGCTTAGGTAAAAAAAAATCTATTGATTCAAAACGATATTAAAATTTTCGATATTTAGAAAATTTACATTTTACCCGTAGGTATTTTAAATTTTAACGTTCATATATGTACCCACAAAATTATCATGACGAATAAATATTAGGCCAAATGACAGTTATGCTAACCTTAGCATTATGCCAAAATATCATTATGCCGCAGTATCATTATGCTGATAAATGTTATGCAAAAACGTTATGCCAAACAACATTATGCCAAGAGGGGATTCTCCTGACCCTGATGTTCGAATCAAAGGTCGGGTAAAGTGTAATTTTTCCATTGCAAATTTCTAAGAGGCAGCCAAGAGTCTGGATTTGTGCCGGTTGATGGCAATAGGCTCCCTCCTATTGCATGGGATTTGAACATAACTGGAGTGTACTTCAGGTGCACCTTTGCTTAACCTATAGAGAAATGATTATGATTGCTATGCCTATGATGCTATGATTTAGTCCTTGTTTTTGCATATTACGACCACGATTACGAGAATACTAGTATTTTCACTCATACTAAGAATTTTACCTGCATCTCGAATAAAGTTTTCATCTGTAATAAGTATTTTCTTCACAGTACACAAAAATTTCAGGGCCGAACTCATATTTGGAATCTGGATTCCACAGATCACAGAGACACCAGCTGCCTCGGCAGTTTGCTAGAGGAGCCATTGTCAACCCTTTTCAACAAAGCCATCATTTCAGCCGAACGAGCTGTCCACTACTGAACATAGGCCTCCCCCGTGTCGCGACATAGACCGATCCCGTGCGTTTCGCATTCATTCCCCCAACCTTAACCAGGTCATCATTCACCTAGTGGGAGGCCTTCCAACGAAACGTCTTTTCAAATTTTCGGCTCCATCTGTTCTGCTCCATTCTGGGTTTCAAGATTTGCAGTGGTTTGGCCACTACAACTCCTGAAAGCCAGAATTAACAGAGACGACCAATAGAAAAGCGTCGAGGCAATAAAGCTCGATGAAGTCTCGGAGAATGAATTTAACTGTCTCGGAACCCGCAATGAAATTAATCAGAAAAGAATAAAAGAGGAGTAGGAAAAAAAACATTATTTCCACTTCCCTCCATAAGCAGGAGACAGAACAAGCAAGGCCAAATATGCACAAAGGGTCGTTTACAACTGGGATAAGCCCAATTGCCTAGGACCACGGATAAATATATCAGATGTGAGCTCTTACATTTGATTCCAATAATAGGTATGGCAAAAGCGCTCGAACGCACGGCAATTTGTTCTAGTTTCTACAAGGTCCGTATAATAAATAACTCCAGATGCAGCCTGTACATTATCCAACTTATTTTTGCGTTCATTCTGCCAAGGACCTACCCGTAAATACTGTCAAAGGTCTTCAAATGACAGCCGGGTCCAACAGTTTATCGCATTTTCTGACGCACGGAAGAGTTTCGGTAGATAATGCATGATCACCCCATGCACAATGGACCAAATAAAAAACAAAGGTTTTTAAAGAAACAAAACCCCGACTGCTTAAAAAGCGAACTAAAAAGACGTAAACAAGAAGAAAATTATACTGTGCAGTCGGAGGATACGTATTTGCGAGCTTGCTGACCAAAACCAGATGTAGGATGTAGGTTTTGTTGACTTTTTATTTCGAATTAGGTACATTTAAAAATATAAGTGTGATTTATTTTTGAAGTCACCCCTTTAAACCCTTTATTTTTATACCCGAAACGATGGGGTTGGAAGACAAAAAGCCGTATTTTTCTATTTTCAAATTTTAATGTAGCCAGTGACACTTGCAAGGTTACCTAAGGTAATTCGATCGATCGATCGTCTAATGGAAGTAAGAATCATCAACATCTGCAAACGCGTTTGGTATCTAGAACGCCACATAGGAACAAACATACATACATAGACTGATAAACACATTACCCTCCTTCGGCAGTCGGGAAAAAAAGGAGTCCCGCTACTGCTAATGGATGGTCCTATCCACGGACCAACCTCAGTAAACGTTGATTAACCTCCAACAGTAACTTGTACGGGAGCTCCTCTGACGCAAACGAGAGTTAAACAAATTGAAATCTGAAGTCGATAAACTCTAGGACATCGATTGAATCGAATCTCGCATAGATTCGTTTACGATTACACGCGAATGCGTCACAGTGACGTATGTAGCGTCCTCGACACACATTAAAACGTGAGTCTGATCAAATTCTGTTCCGATACCTACTCGTTGTTATGACTTAGTGTTACTTACTCTTGTTAAAGAAAAAAAGAAAGAAAGAAAACACATTTATTTGACACAAGCCAGAGCACACAACACACCCAAAAAAAAAAAAAAAAAAGATAACTTAGACTAAACAACAATAATATAAAAAACGAAAACAAAATTGTTGGTCTAGTTGTTGCAAGGGTGACTACTGAGCGAGAGTTCCCGGGTTCGATCACCAGGTTGGGCAAAGTTTTAGCCCTGTGAAGCCGTTGGTCTTGTGACTGACTTGTCTCCGGATGCCGTTCTATCGGACTATGAGTGTGACGCAACAGAGAGTGAATCTGTGTTTGCACAAACACTTGTGCACTATAATATCTGCCGCACCGATGCCTAGTGTAAATAAGGATTGGGCGCCGTGGCCGGAATTCGGTCTGTAGGACGATTATTATGACGTATTATTAATTAGAAGAGGGTGGGCAGAGATTCAAGTTGATAAGAGAATTATAAAGTCAAAACATTTTCTGAATGATTAAACAATCCTGAGATACCATAGGATGTGGCCTGCAGGTAACTATCTTGGTCAGTCAAAGGCTCTTGATGGCGGTGCGTCGTGTTCCGCGCGCGTGTCTCTAGCAGATTTGCTGAGGTTAAACCCCGGCAAACATGAATGCACGCTGGCAAATACCTGGCCGGGGCGTGACGATATGCGCAAGCACTCCAGCACCCCGGCCAAAGGTAGCTGCAGAACAACGTGTGATTTTAGTCAGTTAAGAGTCTGAGAGACCCCTTCGTCCACCCCGGAGCAGAGCTGAGGATTTCCACACGTAAAAAAAATGGTAGAAACTACAAAAATCAACCTTATGCCGCGTATAATTGTACTAAAAGTGACTGGTAAGTATATGAAGCATTCCAGCTATGTCGTTGAAAAAGAAGGTAGGCTGCTTTTCCTTTGGTATTTTAGTTATTTATCTGCTTTGTTAATATAGAAGGACCAGAAATAAATAAATAATAATAGCCGTTACTGCTGTTAGGGGTTCAGCAACTCTAGTTGAGGTCGGGCCGTTGATGGGTGACTATGACGATCCATTAAACATCGAAAATCTTCCGTGCCTCAGAAAGCACTTTAAGCCGTTGGTCCCATCTTTCATTAACCGACTTCAAAAAAAGGAGGAGGTTCTCAATTCGTCGGAATCTTTTTTTTTTTATGTATGTTCCCCGATTACTCAAAGACGCCTGGACCATTTAAAAAATTCTACTTTTGTTTGAAAGGGTATACTGCCAGGTTGGTCCCATAGTCATCAGGTCAGGATCTGATGATGGGATCTTGGGGAAATCGAGGGAACGCCTCAAATATTATAGGCATACATAAAGCAATTTTGGTATTTTCATCAAGAATGCAATCATTTGCACTCAGAAAGTATCATTTGGTGAAGTGAAACTGGTGAAGAAGACCAGAGATGGCCACTGGAACTTCTTAATGCTAAGTATGTCATGGGTATAAGATATCTCGAATAGTTAAACGACTATGATGAAGCAAATACTTATAAATATCGTGACCCTTAACCATCTTGAGATTCGTGGCATCACGTTGACAGCGACGCTCAATTTTGGTCCATTCATTGAGGCAAAAGCTCAGCTGGCTGCCAAAAAATTGGGGATCCTCGCGAAGGTGAGACGGTACTTCACGCCAGAACAGCTGCTCAACTTATATCAAGCGCAAGTTCGATCATGCATGGAATACTGCTCTCATCTCTGGGACGGATCTGCCAAGTACCAGCTGGATGCACTTGATGCGATCGAAAGACGGGCTAAGAGGCTCATCGACTATGAAGTATTGGCCGAATCTAGGCTCCTGAACCTCGAACATCGGCGCCGAGTTGCCAGTCTGTCGGTTTTTTATCGGTTGCATTTCGGGGAGTGTGCGATGGAATTGCATGAACTAATTCCTCCTAGCCCGTTCCATCATCGGACTACAAGACGTACGGCGTTGCGTCATCGGTACATGGTGGACATCCCACCCATACGCACCAAACGTTTTGGGAATTCTTTTATTATGCGTACAGCAAAGGAGTGGAATTACCTGCCGGAGTCTGTATTTCCTGATAGCTACAATCTGGGAGTCTTTAAGTCAATAGTGAATAGGTTTCTTCTAGGCAAGCGTGCTTCATCGTCGACCACATCATCGCTTACCATCAGGTGAGATAGTGGTCAAACGCAAGCCTATCAATAATAATAATAAAAAAAAAAATGGTAGTGATGTAAATGGTACCATCGAACTGATCTGATGATGAAGCCGGGTAGGTACTGGAACTACGAAATAAAACACTATATCCTAGTCGTGTTTGGGCTTATTGCAATCGTCATGAGATGAACTTTGGCTATATATGATTTTTATGGATATTGGAGGTACCTATCAAAACTAAAAAGAGATGAATAAAAAACTTTTTAACAAAAAAACAAACCGACTTCCAAAAAAACACTGCAAAGCGAAAAATGACTTTCTTTTCCGAAGTCGGTGTCGAAACACGGAAAACAATAGGTAAAAAGTTTTTTTGTAGTAGATCTTTTACGCGCGACGTTCTACGCATTAGAACAATCGTTATTCCTCCGTATAAACTTTGTCGCATCGTTGTTGCGTTGGTGACAACGTTATGATGAATATTAGAAATTCTGCGAACTAGACATTCTGCGAACTAAACATACCGCGAAATGGACACTTTGCGACCGCTGGACATTTTGCGAATTGGACATTCTGCGCCTAAACTCATTTTTATCCCTTATCTACATAAAATTGAAAAGATTAAGCCAAGTACAAGATATTGGAGGTATTAACACGATTGATCTAAAGATAAGACTCTTTGTCTGCCGCCGTGGGTCTTATATAGATAACTTGATAGGTATTGTAGTGTGATTTCCACGGGGAGGCCACGCCTTCATAGTGACAAGGTATGTGATAGCCACACGTAAGTAACGAATTATTATCATCAACATTTAAGCGAAAGACGTTCACTGTTGAACATAGGCCTCCCCCAAGTGTCTTTCATTACTATCATAATCAGCCTATTAATGTTCCCACTGCTGGGACATAGGTTTCCTCTCTGTGAGAGGGGATGGGCCGTAATCCACCACGCTGGCCCAGTGCGGGTTAGTAGATGTCACGTGTCTTCGTGGTTCTAGGACAAGCCGTTTTCCTCACGATGTTTTTCTTAACCGTTTTTGATAGCAGTGGTGATGAAATAATTTATACAAGGAAATCATCTGCCTGGGTTCGAACCCACGACTTACAACTTGTAAGTTGCGACCAATACCACTAGGCCACTACTGCTCTCCAAGGGTTTTAGTTTTTTTTATTTTCTTTTTATCCTCGTACGTGCCTTGCAGAAATTATACCAATGGGGCAAAAACTTATAGTAAACCAACCATAAGTTCGGGTTGTCTCACGATGTTTTCCTTCACCGTTGTAAGTGATGTTCAAGACAAATTTTGAAAGTATAAATAAATTGAAAAAGTCACATTGGTACTTGTCCGGCTTTGAACCCACGATCACAATGACACATTGACCGGTCCGGCTCGGATCCACTGGATTCCCGCAACCTTAAGTCAAGAGTGAATAGGTTACTTCTAGGCAAGCGTGTACACCGTCGACCACATCATCACTTACCATCAGGTTAGTTAGTTAGATCTATAAGTTATAAATAAATAAAAGCCTTCACTAGGTTTCCATGCATCAGTCTAATAGGAAGTCTTCCAGTTCCAACATAGTGTCTTCCGTTCCGGTGTACCGTAACAACTTACAGTCCTTAAAATATTAACTCGTTTCACTTAGATAGTACCTGGGCGACCTAGCTCTGCTCGGGTAAAAATAGAGAAAACGACGATTTCTAAAAATTAAACCTAGCTAGATCGATTTATCGCACCCAAAACTCCGTGCATACTAAATTTCATACAAATCGTTGGAGCCGTTTCCGAGATTCAGATGCTCGTTTAAAGGTATTAGATAAATATAAAACTTCCTCTTGAATCACTCTGTCTATTGATGGAAACCGCATGCAAAACCGATGTGAATTTTAAAAGATCTAAGCGTACACACGGCGTGAAGCCTCTTTGTTTTTAACCGACTTTCCAAAAAGGAGGAGGTTCTATGTTCGACTTCATGATAGTTTTTTTTTTTTTTTGTGTATTTTCACCGATTACTCCGTCAATTGTGGACCGATTTTAAAAATTCTTTTTTTGTTTGAAAAAGTATGTTCCGAAATTGGTCCCATATTAATTTGGTGAAGATCTGATGAAGACCTTCGGAGATATACAACAGAACTCTTCAATAAATAACGGCAAATCTCTCGGGATTGCTGCAATCGCATGTCTGTTTGTTGTTTATAACATTTCATAACATAACATCACGCCAGTTCGCTCTTAAGGGGTAAGCAGATCTCTCATTTCACCGGTCATGTTCAAGTTTCATGAAATCTATTCTGGCGAAATAGTTCCCTTACTAACTTGCCTATTAGGTACGTACAACTAAAAAGTGAAAAATAAAAAAACTTTTTGCAAAAAAATACTACCGACTTCCAAATACAAAACTACAAAGTGAAAAATAACTTAATTTTTTGAAGTCGGTGTCCATAACGCAAAAAAATGGTACCTACGAAAGACACCGACTTCAAAAAATTAAGTTATTTTTCACTTTGTAGTTTTGTATTTGGAAGTCGGTAGTATTTTTTTGCAAAAAGTTTTTTTTTTATACTATGTAGAGATTTTGTAGAGAAGTTACATGAAGAATTTCCAGGACCACCACAAAAGTAACCAAAAAGGTCTCAGAAATGTTACTTTTACCCAAGAAACAAAGATAAAGGAAGACTTCGAACGTTTATTTCAAATGTAATGGCGCGTTATGTAAGGAACATGCGAATTTGGTGCATAAAAAAATGTACTGATTAGACACTAGATTTAGATTACGAATAAAATCAATCAAATAACTCTCTAAACAGCTAAGGATTTTTTTATAAAGCTTACCTATATGCAAAATTTTAACAGACTGACTTTGATATAACTAGATAATAAAATGATTTAACGTCTTAATGACGCGGTTAACGTTACTGTCGGTAATATCCGATGCGTTCTAGTTCTTATCATAGTGGGTCAAGACACGCGGTCGTTGCCAATTGTGTGGAGTTCTGGGGTCTAGTGACCAGTGAGTTCAAGATTTGTGAGGTGTATGTAAGTTTGTCAAGTTCGGCTTTTGGCGGTTTTTGAAGGCCCCTTATTTGAGCAACGGAAGATCAGATAAGTGTGTTTTATTAAGAATTTTTTTTCTTCCTACAAATGTAGTCCTAATCAAATAATGAATGTATTGATTTGATTTGAATGTCCTAATGGATTACAAAAGGAATTGAATTGGAATGCTATGATAGATTTTTTTACATAATTGCTTTTTAATTGTATAACGCCGTATGCCATTCAAAAATATTTGGTTACAAGGAATACCAAAAAAACGCAGAATGAACCGTGCGAAGTAAGACTAATATAGACGACTGAAATGATGACTAAGGAGGGTATTTACAACTATCATATATCTAGGATCATAGATCATTGAGTCATATTTAACCCCCGACGGAAAAAGAGGCACCCCTCTTTTTAAGTTCACCCCCCGTTATAAGTTTGACGTGTGTTGCTGTGTATCTGTGTGTCTGTGTATCTGTGTGTCTGTCTGTGGCATGATAGCGCCTCAACGGATGAACCGATTTTGATTTAGTTTTTTTTTGTTTGAAAGATGATTGTGTCGAGAGTGTTCTTAGCTATGTTTGAATAAAATCAGTTCAGCCGTTCAAAAGTTATGGGCGTTTTACTGTATGAATCGGGATGTTTTCGCAAGATAAAATGTCGGGGGGTTTATTAAATTTTGAAATTTTACTTGTTATATGATAGTTTAATATAAACATATGAATCATATCGTCTTTGGAAAAATATTTTAACATTTGATATTTTGGATAGGATACTATATATAATTCTAGATAATTATAATGATAGTGCTATACCGCCTAATTATACAGAAGCATTTAAAAAGAAGAATTATGAATGAAGACATTTGTGACACACATGCGGTTGTGATCAGCAAGTCGATGTCACTCGACTCGCCGTTCACAACAGCATGCTGGTGTCTACACTTATGTATGAAAGTGAAGGTTGGGTATGGCAAAAAAGACATAAAAGAAGGATTAATGCAGTAGAAATGCGCTCCTTGCGAAGTATGTGTGGTGTAACTTTAAATTATAGATTGAGTAATGAGGTAATAAGACAACGTTGTAGTATATTAAGATGGTTTGGCCATGTTGAGAGGATGAATGAAATGAAAGGAGACTAAGGAAAGGTATTTACAAGGCAGACGTGAATGGAAACGCTGGGAGGTGACGCCCTAGAATGACATACATAGACCTTATAGGTGATGATCTTCAGAAAGGCAAGGTGAGCAGTACTTATAACCAGCGTGTGTGTATGACTAGATGTATGAATGTGAGTGAAGCAAAAGAAGTATGTAAGGATCGTAGCAGGTGGCGTTCTGTAGTTTCTGCCTACCCCCATGGGAAAAAGGCGTAAGTTTATGTATGTATGTATGTACATTTGTGTTAATAGTTTATTATCTGTGGTAAAGGTTTTGCCGATCATTTTTGGTAAAACTACCACTCTTAACTTTTCGAATATCATAATTAAAGTTGTTTTAGACACAGATAAAGGAAAATCATTATACAATATAGAAATTTTTATATTTTGGAGTTTTTGCAAAGTCACTTATTTTTTTTTTCTGTTTATTGTTTGTTGTTTTACATTTATCTAAATAATCCAAAAGTTAAAAGAGTGGAATCTACATAACGTATAACGATAAAGTATAACCCGGTTTATTATCGAAACGAATCTATAGCTCTATCTATATGTGGAAATTAAGCTTATCATGTTCTCTCGCTTGCACACTTGGGTTATACCTAGTTGATTTAGGAAGTTTACTATTCACTAGTTTTTATAAATTTGTTAGGATAATATATATCTCGCAAAGGGTATTCTTGACAAAAATATAGTGTACCGAACCCTACCTTCATTGTAAAATCCCTGTTCAATGATACCGCTCATAAAGGGGTGGGGCGAACTAAATATTTTGACGTGCCCTTTAGAGGGTGCCATATTCAATTAATTGTGACGCCACATAGCTTATAACCAGCGTACAAACAATACGCTTCCAACGAGCGTAACCTCCTGTGTTAAATTGTGAAAAGTAGTTTAGAAGTTACGAGGGAAAAGATTTTTTAGAAGTTATGATAGTACTTACATATATACATACCGGTCAAAAACACAACTCTCCCGTTTGCTACGCAGTAGTCAGGTAGAAACACAGACATACATCTAACTAGATGACGCGATAGTATCATGTAATTTGCGTGCCAAAAACCGGAGTAAAGTTACGAGGGTGAACACGGATTGAGCTGATCCCATGTAACAAGGATCAAGAACGATTATGATGATGAGGAGATAATGAGTTTTAGAAACCTAGTCTTTTCAGACTAGGTTTCTAAAACTCATTATCTGGTAGTGGAAAGTACATTAAGAATTAAAAAAAAATCTTTTTGCAAAAAAATACTACCGACTTCCAAATACTAAACTACAAAGTGAAAAATAACTTAATTTTTTGAAGTCGGTGTCTTTCGTAAGTACCATTTTTTTGCGTTACGGACACCGACTTCAAAAAATTAAGTTATTTTTCACTTTGTAGTTTAGTATTTGGAAGTCGGTAGTATTTTTTTGCAAAAAGATTTTTTATTTTTCACTTTTTAGTTGTACGTACCTAATAGGCAAGTTAGTATGGTAACTTTAACGCCAAAATAGATTTCATGAAACTTGAACATATCCGATGAAATGAGAGATCTGCGTACCCCTTAAGAGCGTACTGGCGTGATGTTATGTTATGAAATGGTATAAACAATAAACAGAAAAGCGATTGCAGCAATCCCGAGAGATTTGCCGTTATTTATTGAAGAGTTCTGTTGTATATCTCCGAAGTTATTCATCAGATCTTCACTAAATTAAAATGGGACCAATTTCGGAACATACTTTTTCAAACAAAAAAAGAATTTTCAAAATCGGTCCACAATTGACGGAGTAATCGGTGAACATACACAAAAAAAAAAAAAACAAACTTGAAGTCGAACATAGAACCTTCTCCTTTTTGGGAAGTCGGTTAAAAAGTCACATTGGTTCTTGCCCGGATTTGGACCCACGAACTCAAGCACGTATTCTTATTCTTATTCTTTATTGTACACAAAACATAGAAACATACAAATACAATAGGACAGTTTATGTACAAAGGCGAGCTTAACCCATAGTTGGGTTCTCTAACAGCAAACCTCAGTTGCGTAGAGAAATATGCAATTGAGGATAGTACATCCATGTGCACAACAAAAGCTTATTAAAAACTCGTAACAATTTTAAATACTTACTCACTAAATAAACTAAACAAATACGTGTGCAACACACAATACATAAACATAATATATACCTATTTATTGCAAAACTAAAATATTACAATTGTAAATACATAAATTAATGAGTCATGTTGATAGGAAATATTCCTTAATTCTTCTCTTGAAAACCTCCAATGAAGGGCTATCCCGTATAGAGTGTGGCAGAGTATTCCAGAGGCGCACAGCGTACGTAAGGCGGGGTCTTGCCCACTTGAGCACACATCTATACTAATATTATAAAGAGGTAAAGTTTGTGGGTTTGTGACGTTGTAAGGGGTAATCTCTGGATCTACTGAATCGATTTTGAAAATTCTTTCACCAGTAGAAAGCTACATTATTCTTGAGTGGCGTAGGCTATAATATTTTTTTTTTTTAAATAGATATCCTTATGAAAATTGCAATAAGGTAACCCAAGGTGGCAAAATATTGCCTGTAAAATACAGTATTTGGCGTGCGTTGAGAAAACTATTGATGATAGATAAAATTAGTCGGCAGGGTAGCCACGGTAGGCAGGGTAGCTGGGGTAGGCAGGGAAGCCAGGGTAGGCAGGGAAGGGGCAGGGTAGCCAGGGTAGGCAGGGTAGCCTGAGTAGCCAGGGTAGCTAGGGTAGGCAGGGTAGCCAGGGTAGGCAGGGTAGCCAGGGTAGGGGCAGGGTAGCCATGGAAGCAAAGCCCCGAGGGTCAGCTAGTACAACATAAGTTAACAAAACCATAATTTTCTTTAAGAATTTAGCTATCTTCCGTCATATAAGGTATCAATAATTGTAATCAAATTGACTAATAATCCCAGTTCTGTTGGGGGGCGTGGTAATCTGTGTGGCAGGATTTCCTAGTGCAGATACCAGTCTCCCACAAAGGATTTACCAAGTAATATTGCACCATTATGTAATAGTTTATAAGAAACCTTTGTGGAAGAGAAATAAATATTTTTTTATATATTTTTTTAGTTTTTTGACACCGACTTCGGAAAAGAAAGTTATTTTTTGCATTTTATGGCCAAAGTACATCTCATGAAGATTCCAATAAGCCCAAGCGCGACTAGGATACATTATTTTATTTCAGAGTTCCAGTACCTACCTTCTAGCTTCATCATCAGAACAGTTCAATGGTACCATTTTCATCAGTACCATTCATTTACAAGTATTTGCTTCATCATAGTCGGTTAACTATTCGAGATATATTATACCGGTGACATACTTAGCATTTAGAAGTTCCAGTGGCCATCTGTGGTCTTCTTCATCAGTTCCACTTCACCAAATTATACTTTCTGAGTGCAAGTGATTGCATTGTTGATGAAAATATCAAAATCACTATATGTATGCCTATAATATTTGAGGAGTTCCCTCGATTGCTATAGGATTCCATCATCAGATCCTGACCTGATGACTATGGGACCAACTAGGAAGTCTATCCTTCAAAACAAAAGAAGGTTTTTTTGAAATCGGTCCAGGCGTCTTTGAGTGATCGGGGAAAATAGGTAAAAAAAAAAAAAAATGTTTTCGACGAATTGAGAACCTCCTTCTTTTTTTGAAGTCGGTTAAAAAGGGCAATAATGCGAAGATGGTTTTAGAAACAACAAAAAGTATGTAGTAGGTTGATAGGTAGGTAGACCGTAGGGTAGGGTAGGTAGGTCAGGGTATGTAGGTAGGGTAGGTAGGTACTTTTTAATTTCACATAATGGGCAAGTTCTATAGTAAGGTACTAATAATGCCCAAAGTGATGCCAAAATACATTAACCGAATAATATGAAACTTAAATATAACCGATGGAATGAGAGTGTACCAGGGTGAACTATACATATCTGCGTTTCCCTTTAGAGCGTACCGGCGCGGCGTGATATTATGAAATGGTATAAACAATAAAAAGACATGCAATTGCAATCCCGAAAGATTTGCCGTCGTTAATTGAAGAGTTCTTTTGTATATCTCTGAAGATCTTCTTCAGATCTTCACTTTTAAATGGGACCATTTCGGAATAAAATTCTTTTGCACAAACATTTTGCAAATCAGTCTTTATAAATGGAGTTTTGCACGTAAGAAAAAAAAAAAGAAACTGCCTGCCCTGTCAAAAAGTGAATTAAAACATAAAAAACAAGGTAAATGACTGAAAACCAATCTTTTCAACGAAGTCGGGTACATGTAAAGAAAGGAACTTCCCTGTTCCAAGGAACCGTACCCCGTAAGCAACGAAAAGATTGGTTTTCAATCAATTAGCTTGTTTTAATTTTTATAGAGGTTCACGTTTTGACAAAGCAGCGTTGTTTTCCATTTTTAATTATTTGTTTTTTTTAACCGACTTTCCAAAAAGGAGGAGGTTCTATGTTCGACTTCGAGTTTGTTTTTTTTTTTGTTTTTTTTTTTTTTTTTGTGTATGTTCACCGATTACTCCGTCAATTGTGGACCGATTTTGAAAATTCTTTTTTTGTTTGAAAAAGTATGTTTCGAAATTGGTCCCATTTTAATTTGGTGAAGATCTGATCAAGAACTTCGGAGATATACAACAGAACTCTTCAATAAATAACGGCAAATCTCTCGGGATTGCTGCAATCGCATGTCTGTTTGTTGTTTATAACATTTCATAACATAACATCACGCCAGTTCGCTCTTAAGGGGTAAGCAGATCTCTCATTTCACCGATTATGTTCAAGTTTCATGAAATCTATTCTGGCGAAATAGTTCCCTTACTAGCTTGCCTATTATATATACGTACAACTAAAAAGTGAAAAATAAAAAAACTTTTTGCAAAAAAATACTACCGACTTCCAAATACAAAACTACAAAGTGAAAAATAACTTAATTTTTTGAAGTCGGTGTCCATAACGCAAAAAAATGGTACCTACGAAAGACACCGACTTCAAAAAATTAAGTTATTTTTCACTTTGTAGTTTTGTATTTGGAAGTCGGTAGTATTTTTTTGCAAAAAGTTTTTTTATTTTTGATACCTTTTATTGATAGCACGATATTTTTGCAAACGCACACTATTTTCTATAAGTTTTTCTATGGGGTCTATTGTTATATTTATTTAATTTCTTTTGTTATGTTATGCATTTTGAATACTGTTATATATTTTTGTTTTGTACTAAGCAAGCGTTAGACGATGAAACTATACGTAGTCAAATTATGATGTTTTTTTTTTAAATTAACCATAGGCATTAAATTTTTTTAAATTTTCACTAGCCTATGATAATCGAGTTAACGCAAAGCTTCTAACGATACTACTTACATAGATATCGGTTAAGCCGTTTAGAAGTTAGGGTCGAATAACGAAACTTACAAACCTAAAAACAACACTTCTGGACAGTCGTGTGAAAAATATAAACATCTGAATTGACATTCTCCTCCTTTTTTGAAGTCAGTTAAAAACTAGCATGAACAGCTGAATCTAACAGTACCTACTTACAAAAAACTTCAATAAAATATCTATCAGCAATACTAGTATACTACCACAGTCAATATATCAAACATAATGGCGACAATTGTATAGGTATGCAGACATTGAAATTTCTTCCCCATCCGGTGGCCAGCCGAGGGTGTGGCCACAAAGAGAGCGGTTGCTAAAGTAACGGTACTGCGGAGGTGTGGCAAGACATTTTTGTAAGATGACTTAGCGGCCTCTTGTAAAGCCAAACCTAAGAAATTCTTGTAATACTACGAGTATGCTTATCAAAACTACCAAACGAATACTAATAATATTTGTAGGGAGATAAAATTGTTTGTTTACGTTTGTAAACGGTAATCTAGAAAAAAAATTACACGATTTTTTTTTTTACTGTAAGAGACCTTACTAATGGCACGACGCAATTAAAATTGCAAAGGTAGGCGATATCCTGCACACATTTTCTAAGAACATTTCAAGTGCAAATCGGTTGAATTGTGGCTGAATGTACATGGTTTTCGAGAAAGAGGTCAACCGTCGAATCCGACTCGGCTGGGCGGCGTTCGGGAAGTTGCGCGGTATCTTCTCGTCCGATTTACCGCAGTGTCTCAAGACAAATTCTATGACCAGTGTGAATTGCCAGTAAATTACCTATAGGACCGAGACGTGGTCGTCCACAATTGGGCCTATGCTCGGCGTTTCCATGCATGATCGCATCAGAAATGAGGACATCCGCAGGCGAACCAAAGTTACCAACATAGCCCGAAGAACTGCAAAACTTAAGTGGTAGTTGGCAGGGCACATTGCTCGCAGAGTGGATGGCCGATGGGTCCGATAAGTTCTGGAACGGCGACCGCAAACCGGATGACGATGCGTTGGAAGACCTTCCACTAGGTGGACCGAGGACCCGGTTAAGGTTGCGGGAATGCGCTGGATGCGAGATGCACGGGATCGATCAATGTGGCGACGCCTGGGGAGGCTTATGTCCAGCAGTGGACGTCTTTCGGCTGAAATGATGTACTGACAATGCATAGTAAAAATTGCTTATCGGTGTGATATACATCGAATCGCGTCGACCCATTAAGAAGATTGCTTAGACAGCCACAATAACACTGGGTTACCTAAGCTAGGTACTTTTTATCTCGAAAAATGAATAATTCCTGTAAAATAGGCCAGGCATATAAATATAAAGGCCAGTGAAATAAATTACTTTACCTGATAATTCGAGTAGTATAAAATTTTCGCAGTGTATTTTTTGTAAAGGAAAGCCAGTGAACGCCTAATACAGACCAGAGAATTTCATAGTTCTACCTCAATCAATTGATCAAGTAATTTGAATTGCCTCCAATTGGGCAGTGACGAAATAATTCTAGATTTAACTACATTATTTCAAACGAAATCGACCTTCATTGGTTGGGCTTACATGCAACTGGTGGTCAGTCAAAATAAAAGAACATATGGAGTGAAAAGTTGGTTAAGGGAAATTGCATTAAAATTAAATGCAAGCTTTTTTTATATTAACTTGTAATGTATGTATGCATGTATGTAAGTGTGTTCGGGTTAAATCTTGCAACTGAATTTTAAAGCAGTTATCCTCCACCGATTAAGATGAATTTTTGCATGCACGTTTAGTTTAGATGACAATGCATGGGTACCTAAGTGACGTCATTCTAAATCCAATATGGCGGACGGCCCAAGATGGCGGACAAGTTATTTTTTATGCACTGCCATGATATGGGTATCAAATAAAAGGGTTTGCTGAAAAGAATACGAATAAAGCTTGTTTTCAAAAAAATGGGATTCAACTTTCATTAGAATGTGATAGATTTTTATTTCACAAAGTATTTTTTTAATATTAATACACTTTACCTAGGAAAGTTGTATTTGCTTAACAAACCTCTTCACCTGAATTAAAACATTAATATTCTAAATAATTAGAATTGACGAATCAATTATAATGGTACTTAAGAATAAAAAAGGCCGTAAAACTTTACCTTAAGCTAAACTAATATTAATGTTTTTTTTATAGTTCCGTACCCAAAGGGTAAAAACGGGACCCTATTACTAAGACTCCTCTGTCCGTCTGTCTGTCTATCACCAGGCTGTATCTCATGAAATATGATAGCTATACAGTTTGAAATTTTTACAGAACAGATATTCCTGTCGCCGGTAGAACAACAAATACTTAAAACAGAATAAAATTAATATTTAAGTGGGGCTCCCATTCAACAAACGTGATTTTTTGCTGTTTTGAGTCCGGTTCGCAATTGGCTGGTTTTATTAACTTCATTGTGGCAAATGCTGCGCTTGACTGATTGATTGACAAAAACCGCCGCAAACTCGCTGACTCCGTGGCCCCACTAAATAGCGGCTATATGACATTTTTATTGCAGACTCAATTGTGTATATAGCCACAAGTATATGTGTCAAGTGTTGCGATATTTTATAGCATACCACGTGCTTTTGAAATTGTTCTCATAGAATATAGCCACAGATTTGTGTCTCGTTATCTTAGACAGTCGACTAGGTTGTCCTTAATTGGTTATCTGTAATTTGTATGGAATTTATTACTGCTACATTCACCTATTATAAAGGTAGGTCCTACAGTTTTGTAAAGCTTTTAGAATCAGAATCTTTTATTTGTTAATTTTCAAAATTATTACTATATGGAGCTTATGAAAACATTGACCTCCAAAAGCCTTCTAAGCATCTCCAGAATTTTTCCCCAATATCCACAGATTAGTATCTCGATCACCTCTTGGATGAATAAGTCGACTGTGAAGGGCCACCACGTCTACCGTAAAATGGGCGCAATGCGCGCAACGTTTGCACTAACGAACACTCATTAACCGACTTCCCAAAAAGGAGGAGGTTCTATGTTCGGCATTACGTTTCTTTTTTTTTTTGTATATGTTCACCGATATCTCCGTCAATTGTGGACCGATTTTGAAAATTCTTTTTTTGTTTGAAAAAGTATGTTTCGAAATTGGTCCCATTTTAATTTAGTGAAGATCTGATATAGAACTTCGGAGATATACAACAGAACTCTTCAATTAATAACGGCAAATCTCTCGGGATTGCTGCAATCGCATGTCTGTTTATTGCTTATACCATTTCATAACATAACATCACGCCAGTACGCTCTTAAGGGGTAGGCAGATCTCTCATTTCAACGTTTATGTTCGAGTTTCATGAAATCTATTCTGGCGTTATAGTTACCTTACTAACTTGCCTATTACGTAGTTACAACTAAAAAGTGAAAAATAAAAACTTTTTTGCAAAAAATACTACCGACTTTCAAATACAAAACTACAAAGTGAAAAATAACTTTATTTTTTGAAGTCGGTGTCCATAACGCACAAAAAATGGTACCTACGAAAGACAATAAAGTTTTTGATAATAAAGTTTTATCATTTGAACGTGCTGTTCCATGGTGATTTTGGCAAAAGTCATAGGTATATATATGGTGAGTGAGATGATACAATATTACGTAGATTCTCTATCTTTTGCCGTGAAGCGTACAAATATCATTAGCAAATTTTCAATCTTACTAATATTATAAATGCGAATGTTTGGATGGATGTGTGTTTGTTACTCAATCATAAGACATAGACGACACGGTTGGCTTAGTGCTGCGCTGAGTGTCGCGGATTCGATTCCCGCACGGAACAAATATTTCTATGACAGATAGTTGTTCCGGCTCTGGGTGTCTTGTGTATGTGAGTTTATATGTTTGTAAACGCACCCACGATACAGAAAGAAATTTCTTGTGTGGAGCAAAGTTAAAAAAAAAACACGCCACAACGGCTGAACGGAGCTAGATTAAATTTGGCACAGAGATAGATTATAGTCTAGAATAGCACATAGGTTACTTTTCATCCCAGTATAATGTTTCCTTGGGATAAGAAAACACTTTTCACGTGGGCAAAGCTGCTGGCAGGAGCTAGTTTGTATATTGTTGGAGATTGGCACTTAGAAAAAGACCAATACTCGTAGCACCAAGAGGATACAGGGTTCGTCCTCATCGGAATAACAAAGCTGCCGTCGAAGGTCGGGCAAAACGTGTTATTGGGTTTTTCCATTATGAATTTCTCTGAGACAGCCTGCAGTTTTGAAGTCTGCGATGTGATACTCCCGGCCAACTACGTTTACCACAGCCGAGGGATTGGAAAGAAATCGAAATGATTCTTATAACTTTTAATTGATATAACTAATTACAATGAATTATCCTAAAGATGTCCATTCCAAGCCGATGTTAGGAGGGTATGGCATTCTTATAACAAACTAGTTAACCTACGGATATCCATTCCAACTCAAGATTGGAAAATGGGATGGTTACAAATACAAATTAATAAAACTAACTACAACTAACTAACCTACGAGTGACCATTCCAAGCAGATGTTAGGAGGGCATGGAATTCTTATAACTAACTAGTTAACCTACGGATCTCCATTCCAACTCAAGATTGGAAAATGGTATGGTTACAAATACTAATTAATAAAAGTAACTAACCTACGAATTACCATTCCAAACCGATGTTAGGAGGACATGGAATTCTTATAACTAACTAGTTAAACTACGGATGTCCATTCCAAGTCAAGATTGGAAAATGGGATGGTTACAAATACTAATTAATAAAACTAACTACAACTAACTAACCTACGAATTTCCATTCCAAGCCGATGTTAGGACATTGAGTGGTTACAACTATTAATAAGACTAACTATAACTAACTAGTCTACGAATATCCCGGTAAGTAAGTTAAGTCGTTGGGCATTCCTTGATCCTGCACCTGACCTCTGTCCAGTATAGATGCATTATCGTTCCATCGGACTATGAGTATGTTGGAAGAAGGAGTGCACCTGTTTTTGCGCATGCACTTGTGCACTGTAACATCTCCAGCGCCGATGTTTAGTCTGTTGAGATTGGCTGGTATGCCCGAAGTAGGTCAGGAAGACTATAATTATGATCACCAACATCATCAGCCTTCAGCAGTGCACTACTGGCCATAGGCCTCTCCAATTTCACGCCATTTTCCTCAATTTTCGGCAACTCACATTTAGCTGCCCTGTGAAAATCATCGGTCCTAGGTGGACCTAAGGTCGTAACTTACGTTTACCAGTTCGAGGTCTCCACTCAAGAAGTCGTTTACCCTAACGGCTATCAGTTCTACGGCTTATGTGACCAGCCCATTGCCACTTCAGCTTTCTTATTGAACTGACAAGAAGAAGAAGGAATAGAAAATAGGTGCAAAATTATACTTATTTCTTAAAGAAATCTCTTCCAGCATACCTGCGAGAGAATAGTAAAAAAAAAATATGTAGACACTTGTTCTGTGAGCTATATAAACAACTTTGTAATTACCGCCCTTTACCATCAATTTGGAAATATAGGTCAAACGCAAGCCCATTAATTAATAAAAAACAAGCAAAGGCCATCAGCGTTAAGAAAAATGGACGGAAATTTTTCTACAGCGTTTCTCGATACGGTAAATCGTCACTATTTCAACCCATATGTTTACACAAAAGATAGATGCGTACCATGCCAAATAACCCTGCTCTTCCCACGGCCATTCTGACCCAAACGGTCCATTGTCCAGCTTCCGTATGACACATCACTGTCCATCGGAATGCTAGAGCGTAGTAGTCTGAACTAAATTATTTAACCCGTTCACTGCTTTGAATCGGATGCGGGTTTACAAGCCTATTATTATTTTTATAGTTTTTTTTATTTTTATTATTGTTTATGATGGCTTGCATTTGACCACTATCTCGCCTGATTGATGATGTGGACGAAGGTGAAGCACGCTTGCCTAGAAGTAACCTATTGACTCTTAACTTAAAGACCCCTAGATTGTAGCTATCAGGAAACAAAGACGCCGGCAGGGAATTCCACTCCTTAGCTGTACGCACTATGAAAGTATTTGCAAAATGCTTTGTGCGTATATGGGTGGGATATCCACCATGTACCGATGGCGCATTGCCGTACGTCTTGTAGTCCGATAATGGAAAGTACTACGCGAAATCAAATTATGCAGTTCCATCGCACATTTCCAGAAATGTAACCGATAGAAAACCCTTTTTACCCGACTGCCGTAGGAGGGTAATGTGTTTATCAGTCTACGTATGTATGTTCCTATGTGGCGTTCTAGAGACCAAACGCATTAGCCGATTTTGATGATTCTTACGTCAATCGATTCGTCTTAACCCTGCGAGTGTCACTGGCTACATTAAAATTAGTAAAGAAAAAAAATGGCGGATTTTGGGCGCGTTAGTCAGTCTTACACGCGTTGGTTAGTTGGTCTCTTGGCGTGAGCTCTAACCGTCAAGCGAGCATCGCCGAGCGAGAATTATCTTTGATAGCTCTTGTCGCTGGGCCAACTTGTGGTGAGAGAGTACTCGCCGGCAGTGTGAACAGTGCAACTATTAATATATGTGTCTTTTTTATGGACACAGGATCTGTATATTTTTCGTTTCTTCAGCGAGAAAATAGTCGATAGCCAATGGCGTCGTCACCGGCTGTAGGACGCCTTAGAGATGCATGACACATTATAGACAAGAACTAGACCAAACTATCTAAATAGTTATTTAGACAGAATTCCTGCCATGGCGTCCAGTCCAGCGGAACCTAGCCATCGTCGTGGGAGATATTATAGTGCGCTAGTGTGCAACACAGGTGCAGGCTCTGTTCCCTCACTCACATAACGCGCTAAGCCAAACTATATTCACCGAGTTACACCTGAGGTTTTAGACACGTAACATTTTATCGACGACGAAAGCCTATGACCAGTATGTGTTGCCAATGATAACCTATGGCTCTGAGACGTTGTCGCTCACAATGGGCCTTATCACAAAGCTTACATTCACCCAAAGGGCAATATGCTTAGAGTTTCCTTGCATGATCGAATCAGAAATGTAGAGGTCCGCAAGAGAACCAGGGTTGCTGACATAGCCCGAAGAATTGCCAAACTCAAGTGGCAGTGGGCAGGGCACATTGCTCGCATAACGGATGGCCGATGGGGCAGAAATGTACTGGATTGGTAACCGCGAACCTGAATTCGTTGCGTTGAAAGGCCACCCAACAGGTGGACCGATGACCTGGTGAAGGTTGTGGGGACCCGCTGGATGCGGGACGCACGGGATCGGTCAATGTGGCGACGCTTGGGGGAGGCCTATGTCCTGCAATGGATATCTTTCAACTGATATGATGATGATGATGAACATTAAAACATCGTGAGGAAACCTGGACTTGTGCTCTATTGGTATAATTGTAGTACAAAAAAGAAGTGCAACGGCCAATTGCACTAAACGTGTCCATACAGAAAGGACCTTAACTTCTGTAAGCAATTTTTTTTTGTTGTATTTATATTCTGTTTTATTATTTATTCTATGTTTTGTTATCTCGTGTGTTTTAATTTTAATCAGTTTTTTTTTTTTATTGATATATATTTTATTCTGCCTTATTCTTGTCAGTTTCGTTTTGAGATTTTTTTCTTGTGTTATTTGTTCTGTATAACGCCTTATTAGTGACCTGTAAAGTTATTCATGTATACTTAAATAAATAAATAAATTGCTACAAGGCGTCCCAGTGCGAGATTAAACCAATAAATAAAAAATTAATTTATATCGCCACGCTTTTGTTGATAGAATGTTCACTTGTCTAGGGCCTCAAGCAACCGGTCGAAAAGGCCTTGTACTAGACTTTCAAAGTGTTAAGAACTAAGATTGGGGTTTCCTTCCGCGGCTGCGCAATATGTATCGGCTATTTCATCACGATAACAGGATGTTGATTAGCTCGATGTGAAAAAAAATTGCGTCGCAGTATCGTGCGTTTTACATGTATTTTGCGAAGTGCGTATATTGCTTTCATAGACCTATCTACATCGGAGGAGCTTGTGGCTAAATCATGACAGCCGCACGGGTCGATCCTCAATATTCAGCAACGCTTGCCGAGTTTAATCCGTGGATGGGTGACCATCTTTACATAGCGGGTTTCCCCCGTGCCTCGCCAAGGACGCTAAGCCGTTGGTCCCGGCTGTCATTTGAAAATCTTTGACAGTCGTTACGGATAGTCAGAAGCCTGAGATCTGACACCAGTCTGGCCAAGGGGTATAGTGTTACCCAGTTACTGGGTTATGGGATGTAAGGGATTGATTACGTGATTTTTCAATAGCGCTTGACAATCCCATACACTTTTTCCAGTCGCTATCGCAACGCTTTCATTGATATAGAATGTAACTTGTTAAAGCCTATGTTTGGGATTGACTCGCACCACCGAATTCGGTATGTAAAGTGAAAATTAACCCATGCCGATTTCAAAACCATTGCAAGATTTTAGGTTTGTAAGCCTTATTTTTCTATTTTTATGTCTAAAATATTAAGATCGTATTTATTTTCACAAAAATACTTTAAATCACTTGACCTCTAAATGACGTCATAAAGTATCCTATAAAGGAAAACTTTCAGTGCCTCTTGTAATTAAATAATTAAGCCCCACTTGCACGAAAACCTAACCCAGAGGTTAAATTGACAGTTCGTCGTATAATATTGTGAATTAAACCTCGCGCTAGCAACCAACTCCGAGTTAAGTCTTTCGTGTAAGTGTGCCGTTGTTTTGTACGTGTCAAACATCAATGTCAAAATCAAGTCTTATGCCATTCAGACTACTTTTTAACTTCAGCACGAACAAAACTTTAAAAATATAAAAAATAACTACAACTTTGAAAAACTAAATAGTTGCTTATAATAACTAAATCTATGAATTAAAAATATAAACAAAATATCTGTAACATACTTTACATACCGAATTGTTACGTGATCATACAAACATAATATCAGGCCTGGATTTCCGGAAATGTCAGGCAGACGTACACTCAATCAATCAATCAATCAATCCCTTATATTTTGACTTGCCGACAATAGGGATGTTCCGTAGGTAGAAAATAATATGTTAATTTTATTTAGTCCGTCAGTAAGATTCTCAAATAATATTGGACCCGTATTATTTGCTTTAACAAATAAATAAAAATTGACAAAGATAAAGCGCATCAAAGTTCAGAAGTGGAGGCTTATGACGTCACTTTGTTAGCAACCCCGGATCTAAGGGGGGGCAAACCGGGGCACTTGCCCCGGGTGGCAGTTTCATGGGGGCGCCAAATCCTTAAGACAAGAATTCGAAATATGAATGAAGCATCTTTTCCTACAATCTCAAAGGTTTTTATCAAGTAATCGAATCTTAATATAATATGTTTGAAAAACAAACTTTTCTATCTTAAATCTAACTTTTTTAACCATTGAAAACAAAACTGCCTTTGCGACGGACTTTGAGGAGCTAATAGATTCTTTCGCAGAAAAGAAAGCACGCCGTTGTAAAGTTGTATTCTTTTCTGGCTATATATGTTTTATGTGTGTCTGTTTTATGTTACAAATGAAAGTTATTAGATAATAAAAAGTTATATTTATTAAAGGATTATTATTTTAACAAATGGTCACAAAAATGCTACTCATTGGCAGTTTTAGCAGTTTTTCTCAAACACTGAAGGGAGGGGGCGCCACTATCAAGGTTTTGCCCCGGTTCGAAAAAATCGTAGATCCGGGGCTGTTTGTTAGTATAAAGTGTAGAACATCGTGACGTCACACGATATTTCAACGCACTGTATCGTCGTATTTTTTTGTTTACGTGGCAAAAGAAAAATTACGCAACCAATATTTTTAGAATATCTAACGGACTAATATATATTTTTTGTCAACATCCCTATTCTAATATATTAGATAGATAGAATTTTACTTTGTATAGTGCCTTAGGCTGTCTGCTTATAGCACTGTGTTATACATTCTTAAACAACGTTAAATACCTTTAGTGGAGAGGTATTATTAAAAGGAGACTGGGTAAAGTAATTTATCTTATTCCAGACTTGATTTCGTCGTGTGATGCTAAAATGCATAAGAACCAAATAATATTACAACTTATTCACAACAGCCACAACACCAGCATGACCTTGGCGACTTCAACAGCTGTCATAACGAGCCATCGACTGTCAACCTTCAGGGGCAGAGTCCCGCGGGGAGGAAAACTGATGACGCAAATCAGCAATCACTACCGTCTGCAGACGCAGCTATTGCGTCTGATCCAGTTTCAAGGAATCCAGACAGACTTTTGAGAAACATTCCCAGGATAGATTACAGACCTTTCCGGTAACTATAGTCTGTACTTATTTACTTATTAATCTTGTATTTGTGACAAGTTTGGTACATTTTTGGTCAAATAAGGGCGAAAATGTTATATATGTGTATGTGAACATTGTGTATGTGTGCGTGGGTTGCTTCTCTGCACTGCTCTAAGTTGACAATAAACCAGTGTGCGTACAGCCATAGACTATTATTATATATAGCTGACCGTTGTTTCACTTGTCCCTACGCACCTACTTAATACACTGGTTCGCTTTCCATCGGTTAGAAACATAGAACAAACCAAACACTCCGAACTTTCACGCTTACTCAGCTTCCATTTGTCCGCATTCCAATTTTACATAAATCGATTAAAAACCGATTACAATTCTTGGTATATCGATATAATTGCCGTCCACGATTTAAAATAGCCGTTTCATCATCTTTACCACAGAGCATGGCGATGTCTCAGTGGCCACTGTTAGAACGGCATTGTCATTTTTTGTATTTTTTTTTTGGATCTTTATTTATTTAGGGAACTAATTATGTACTTAGTATAAAATCTATAGTAATCTATATCTATCCTAATATTATAAAGAGGAAAGATTTGTAATTTTGTATTTTTGTATTTAACGAATAAACTTAAAAATACTGGACCGATTTCAAAAAAATTCAAAAATATATGCGCTCCTAGTCTTTCTGAAGAACATCACTATTTTGATCCGTCCGGTGCCTTCTTCCTACTTAATATTAGAAATATAAAATTTTGCGAGTATAGATGAGAATGTGTGTTACTCTTTCACGCAAAAACAACTAAACGGATTTTGAGGAAACTGTACAGTATTATAGTTTATACATCCGAACAATACATCCATACTATTTATACTATATAATTATTATAAATGCGAAAGTAGCTCTGTCTGTCTGTTACCTTTTCACGCTTAAACCGCTGAACCGATTTCGATGATTTTAGTATGGAGATAGTTTGAAACTCTGGGAAGGACGCTAAGGAGTGGAATTCCCTGCTGGAGTCTGTATTTCCTGATAGCTACAACCTGGGAGTTTTTAAGTCAAGAGTGAATAGGTTACTTCTAGGCAAGCGTGCCTCATCGTCGAGATGTGAGATCAGGTGAGATAGTGGCCAAACACGAGCCTATAAATAATAATAAAAAAATGGTTTTATCCCGGCAATCATCCGATAAGGGAAAAGAAAGGGGGGTGGAAGTTATTATGGTGTAATAATTTCTCAAGTCAGTCAGCCCACACACCTACAATATTTTTGCGTGATATAAAAATAGGCCATTCGAAGTAATAGCACGGGTGGAGCTACAGTTAGTCTTTCAATACAAAACGTGTCAGTACAAAGTGAAAAAACAGTACAAAACACTGCAAAGTGAAAAATAACTTCAATTTCGGAAGTTGGTGGTCCTGTTTTCGTTGCTTCGTTTTTTGACACCGACTGCCAAAATTAAAGATATTTTTCACTTCGAAGTGTTTCTATTTTGAAGTCGGTTGTATTTTTTTGTAAAAAGGTTTTTATTTATCACTTTTTAGTTGTGGTACATAATGGACCAGTTCTATAGTTAGGTGTAAACAGTAAACGGACATGCATTTTCGGCAATCCCGAGAGATTTGTCGACATTTATTCAAGAGTTCTGTTGTTGTGTATCTCCGAAGTTCTTCATCAGATCTTGATCAAATTTAAATGGGACCACGAATGAAAGCACAAAATCATCAAAATCGGTTCACCTAGTAAAAAGGTTTGAGGTAAAAACCTAAAAAAATAAAATACATTCGAATTGAGAACCTCCTCATTTTTGAAGTCATTTAAAAATTTATTTATAATCATGAGTACTTTCACCTCATACAAGGTGGGTCTTACAAATAACCCATTATAGTATTTAGATCTAATGACCTCTCTAGTCGTTGCCGGTGTGACAATTCCCTACTCTGTGATCTCACCACTAACGGTTTTTACTTTTTTCCTATTTTAATTTTAAACATCGATTATAAAATTCCATTGCTTGGTTTATGGAAAAAAATGGTTAAGTTTTTTTATATCACATCCGTAAGCTTGATGATTATTTAATTATTAGGTAGGTACATTATGGATCTTCGGTGTTTTTTTTTTTCTTTACGGATATTGGTACTTTGTGAAGGTATTTGGTATCTTTGAAATGAGCAGTAGCAATGGCAGTTATTTACCTGTGTAAGCCCTGCGTGGTAGATAATAATAATATGGTTATTGAGTCAAATTTGTAACAACTTATACTGACAAGAAAGAAAAATATGAAGAAAGACAAAGTCCTAACAACAGGATCTGCAGTGAGTCTGGAAGGTTTCCTAAATTCTTCAAGGTAGGAGCCGAAACGCCGGGGCGAAACTCCGTTGCCGTGACAAATCGCATGGAGATATCATGGCGACATGGAGAGATTTTGTCGCAACGCTGGGCACGCGACAATTGCGGCAATAAGGAGTGGCTTGAGAAGCGCTACGGCGGCGTCCTCTCTTTCCTCCTGACGCAGGTCCTCACCGGACATGGCTATTTCGGGAGGTTCCTGTTCGAAGGCGGGAGGAATCAACCGGGTGTCACTATTGTGTGGATCGCCCGGAGGACACGGTGGAGGTCTGCGGTGCTGGTTCCGTCATGGTATGGGGCATGGAAGTTGTCCTCCTTCTGCAAAGCAGTAATGATCGCCAAGAAGGAGGCAGAACGCGTGAGGGAGAGGCAACGGAGACGGTTAGATTCGGAGGCGATGATGAGAGCTGAAGAGAGCGAACTCAGCTCCCGTCATCTCCTTCATGTTAGTTTAATTTAGATCCTGTAGACAGAAATAGGAATTTGTTGCATAAATAGTAATCCTACTTACCTACCATCCTGATTATATGTTAAAATTAATGTCAACATTATAATAATTTAATATAACACATCTTTTTATTATATTGCCCAATAAGTGATGGGCGTTATTCAGAAAGCCCAGACAATTAAATTATTTCAATAGTTTTTAGAAAATTGCCTACTCATATTGGGCATTTTTCAAATTGTCTGGGTATTACGTATAATATCGTATTAAGCATTTCGTCCATAACAGGTATAAATCTAGATTTAACAAATCCAATATTAAGTAGAGTTCAGAGTCAGCAATCAAGTACTTAGCATTAATGAATGAAAATACATAATAATTTTAATGAATCAACAAATGCGTTGATCGTATTTCGTAATGTAATATAGTATTGTGCGTATGTAGTACTATTTCTAGTAAAAAATCGGGGCCATTGTAGATCACGCGATGTTTGATTTTATTAATAAAAGCGTATTGAAGACAAATGTTGACTAAAGGTTTTGGCTAAGTTCTATCTAGGTCGACATCAGCATTCCTTTTTGGGTATATCAGTAGTTTTTGAGTTTATCCATTATTACAAACAATCAAATGTTTCCTCTTTATAATATTAGTGAAGATAAAATGTTCATAGGAAGTTCGATGATATGTGACATCCACCAACCCGCACTGAGCCCTTGTGGTGTATTGAGGTCTATTCCCTCCCTCACAGAGAGGCAGCCTGTGTTCCAGCAGTGGGAACATTAATAGGTTGATGATGATAATGTTTATAGTGTCTTGACAGTCGACTTATTACATTATTAGGCTGTTAGTTATTCGCCAAGTATTTAGAGTGTAATGTACGATAAGAAACGTCATTGCAGTAACCTTACCTTTTTGAAGGACGATTGAAGTATCAGCAATGGAAGTTAGAGGTCCATTAAATGCTGAGTTGGTAACCCTGTCGGTATGGGCACGCTCAGCGTAATTTTTTATCGTGGTACTTTGCTTATTATTCGTCTCTGTTACTTTGTGATTGTTTAGTTGTATATGTGTCGAATAAATTTTATTCCATTGCTAGGAGATACCTACTCAGATGACGACTAATGAGGGCTTCCATTTTAGTGCCCACCTTTTGGAGCCACTGGCGAGTAAGGTCCTTAAATATAGTTGTTAAGACGACGACAGTCGCCAACGACCTTGAGGGAACAAAACGCACACCCGTTTCCAACCCGCGCGACCCAAATTTCAGTAGTAGCTTTTTTGTACTCTCCTTATTATTCTAGGAATTAAAAATAAAGTCTTGGATTAAGATTATCGGGAGTGTTTCTAGCTTTTGATGAAAATCGGTTCAGCCGTTCTAAAGATATGGCCGTTTTACTGTTTGAATCGCGGTATTTGCGTAAAATATCGTGTCGGGGGTTATTATAAATTTTACTTGTTCAATTTAGACGTTTGGTGCGGGACTGCTGCGGCGCCGCAGCGGTGCGGATGTCGTACTGCGCACGTCCAGTTATTTTTTTTTTCCATAGAATTTATGCAAAAAGCGCGCTGTGCGGCGCCGGTACCGCGCACGCATGACAGCAGGACGAGTATGTGTGTCCGACACTATTATTTATTCTGTGACGAAACTTCTAAATTGAAAGAGCCCTATCATTTTCTCTACAGCCTTATATCATACACGCACGCCGGTTATGAGTACTACGCACCTGGCCTTTTTGATGAACATCACTATACAGAGTTGAACACACTTTTTAGCAAGTTCTAGTGAACAGTTAACACAGCAAAAAAGGTGTAAAATACAAATTAAAATAACTTCGCGCTCCAACTGTATGCAACCTTGAAATAATCAGACTTCATCAAATGGTTTCCTATAAGACGTTTTGGTAATTAAACAAACTAGACCATGCTGATTATTTGGTTTGATGTTTAATTTTTTAAACTAATTTAGCTTAGCGTGAAGAGCGTCGGTAATTGTAGACGATAAAGAAGAAGGTTGAATGTATGGTTTGTGTGACAATTCGTTTAGTTTATTAAATAAATAAATAATCAGACAAAGTCAATATTTGCCATCATTGACAACCCAGGATAGACCATCCTTCGCGGTGAGTGCTAACGCGTACCCGTATTCCCATCATAAGCGGCACAGGAGGACACTGTGGAGTTTTAGTGGGTTGGAGTCCCACATAACTGTACTATCTCCCCGTGGTAGTATAGAATGCATGAGCATTACTCAAGGCAAAACAAACCGCGAAGGGGCAGGAATAAGAAGATGTTGTTAGCAAAATATTTGAGAAATTAATTTGAGAGCAATTGCAAAGATTTTTTAATAAACATAAATTATTACATACCAAGCAGTTCGGTTTTACAAGGGGTCGTTCAACTACTGATGCCGGTGTTGTTGACTTTTGCCGGTGTTGAACTTTTAGGACATATTTATAATGCATGGGAAGATAAGTGCGATGCCTTGGGAATCTTTTGTGATTTGTCCAAAGCATTTGATTGTGTTTTTCATGAAACGCTAATCAGGAAACTCCGCCACTACGGGATCCGGAACAGCGCTCTGGATCTTCTTACTTCATATTTGAGTAATAGGATTCAGACCGTTGACGTTAATGGAAAAAGGTCTCCTGGATCTATGGTAACAATGGGAGTCCCACAGGGCTCGATTCTTGGACCTTTCTTGTTTCTTATTTATATTAATGACTTGCCTTACCTCATAAAGGATAACCATGATATAGTGTTGTTTGCGGATGATACTTCACTTTTGTTTAAACTTTAACGTCAGCAGCTGGTTACTGACGATGTAAATAGCGCGATCTCAAAAGTAGTTCACTGGTTCAATGTTAATAATTTACTTCTTAATGAAAAAAAAACCAAATGCATTAAGTTTACCCTACCTCACGTTAGGCAGGTGAAAACCGATGTGTTGATAAAGGGCGAAGAATTTAATCCTGAAAATAGCACAGTATTCTTAGGCTTAACTTTGGATGCTAAGCTTCAGTGGGGCCCACATATAGATAAATTGTCAAAGAAGCTAAGCTCTGCAGCATATGCTGTTAGAAAAATTCGTAATTTAACTGACATAGAGACAGCCCGTTTAGTATACTTTAGCTATTTTCATAGTGTAATGTCGTACGGTATTCTGTTGTGGGGAAATGCCGCCGACATCCAGACTATCTTTGTTTTGCAGAAAAGAGCTGTTCGGTCAATTTATAAATTAAGCCCAAGACACTCTCTCAGAGAGAAATTTAAGGAGATTAATGTAATGACTGTGCCTTCTCAGTATATTTATGAAAATCTTTTATATGCCCATAAAAATATATTGGGGGCTGAGTCACCCACGTCCGTAGGAACGTACCCTTTTTCTGATTCCCTACACGTGGTCCCCGGGTGGTGCAAATCAGGTGACACTAACTGGTGGGAGGCTTCGGCCGAAGGCTTGTGACCACCCACCGGGCAAAGACGTACCGCCAAACAGCCTAGCCGTGTTCCGGTTCGATGCTCGGTGTAGCCAACTAGAGGAGTTGGGTCGAGATAGCTGTTCCACTGCAGGTTGACCAGCCTGCCGCACGCTGTTAGGGATGTATCGGGAGACTAGTCGCGGAGGGTAGCGGGATCTGAGGCACGGTGCGCCGCTGGCCGACCGCAGGTAGTTGGGGGCCCAAGTAGTGTGCCAGCCACACACGAAAGGCTGCCCCGCCAACTGTTGAAAAATCCCGAAATGCGCCATCGTGCTGGTTGGCGACCAGATGGGGAGGGCCCGATGGACATTCCGGGGGGGCTCGGGCGTCCCCGCAGTCTCCGGACTAGTACCCCAATGATGCTGTCCTTTCAGTGCGTGTCTGAAGGTTAGCAGCGTGGAACCTCGTCTCACTTCCAACTCCTCTCCTCCGTTCACTCTTATAAAAATATGAATCATGTCAAGGAAAAGGAAGATTAGTTTTAAACAGCGGCTGCACCCCCTCCCCCACAAAGTGCATCTCACCAACATTAGGGGTCTGCACTCAAATCTCTCTGCAGTCCACTACCACCTGGAGACTGAGAAACCAGCGCTGTTTTTCCTTACGGAGACGCAGATAGCGAGTCCGTCAGACGTGTCGTACCTGTCTTACCCAGGGTTCACTCTGGAGCACAATTTTAGACCACGGGCGGGCGTATGTATGTACGCCCGTGACGATCTTTGCTGTCGGCGTCTCCGTAACCTTGAGGACTCAAGATTCACAACGCTCTGGGTTCTGGTGGACACAGGTCTGGATAAAATTATCTACGCCTGTGTTTACCGTTCGCACAGTGGAGATCAGGAGGCAACCAGGCTCACAGAGTACCTCAGTGAGGCGGCTGATGCAGCACAGCAGCGGTACCCTTCTGCCCAATTAGTGTTACTGGGGGACTTTAATGCCCACCACCAGGAGTGGCTCTTCCCATACCAGTGCACTGATCGTGCTGGACGGGAGATGCGTAAGCTTGCGCTAGCGCTAAACCTCACCCAGCTGGTCCAGGGGGCAACGAGGGTACCGGATGTTGATTCGCACACGGCGAATTGCTTGGACCTTCTGCTGACAACAGATCCAGACAGATACTCTGTGTCGATAGCATCAATATTGGGTAGTTCCGACCACTGTCTGGTGAAGTCTGTGTCCGTCTATTCCTCACCCGATCCCAGCCCAAGGGGCACCCGGCGGGTTTGGCGGTACAGGTCGGCAGATTGGGATGGCATGCGATCTTTCTTCGCATGCTATCCTTGGCAGCCTACTTGCTTTTCTTCGACTGATCCTTCGTCGTGTGTGGATGCCGTGACGGATGTGTTGCGTCGGGGAATGGAGTACTACATTCCGTTCACTGACGTAACAATGTCTAGCGAAGACCGGCCATGGTTTGGCGCCGAATGTAAGCACGCCGACGCGCTTAAACATGGGGCGTACCTGGCTTGGGTCGACGCTCGATCGCGTAAGGCGAGTGACGTGGGTCAGAAGAAGAAGGCCTTCAACAGGGCTGCCAAGTCCTGCAAGATGGTGTTGCGAAGGGCTCGGTTCGATCACATTGGCCGAATAGGGAACAAACTTGCTTCTTACCCAGCAGGTAGTAAAGCGTTTTGGTCTCTGGCTAAGTCGGTCGAGTCGAACCTCTGCCGTCCCTCACTGCCACCACTGCGGATCCCGACGGGTCACTGGCCCATTCCGCTGAGGAGAAAGCAAATTTATTTGCCTCTCTTTTTGCGGAATCTTCACGTCTGAATCCTGGTGATTCGCGGCCCCCTCCTCCTCCTGATGGATGCGAGAAGAGTATGTCGGATATTCGTATCCATCAAAAGGACGTCCGTAGGGTGCTGCGTAACCTTGACGTGAACAAGGCTAGCCCTGACGGAATACCAGCACTTGTTCTTAGAACCTGTGCGCCTGAACTGTCTCCGATCTTGACACGCCTATTCCGTCTTTCGTATGAGGCTGGAAAAGTGCCGAATGCTTGGAAGCAGGCTAACGTACAGCCCGTGCCCAAGAAGGGCAGTCGAGCTGACCCGGCCAACTACAGACCCATATCTGTAACCTCCATACTCTGTAAGAGTATGGAACGTGTACTCAATACTAAGCTCCTGGCATACCTAGAAGCAAACGATATCCTTAGTGATCGCCAATACGGCTTCCGCCGAAATCGGTCTACTGGGGATCTTCTAGCGTATGCCATTCACATCTGGAGTGAGGCCATCGAGAGGCACGGGGAAGCGCTTGCCGTCTCCCTAGACATCTCGAAGGCTTTTGATAGGGTCTGGCACGAAAGCCTTATTGCTAAGCTTTCTTCATTCGGTTTGCCCGGTGGTCTGTGTGATTGGATTGCAGACTTCCTGAGAGATCGCTTCCATTCGAGTGGTTATCGATGGCTGCTCGTCGGACTACTTGGATATTAATGCCGGGGTCCCTCAGGGGTCGGTACTCTCGGCAACTTTATTCTTGCTGCACATTAACGATCTGCTAAAACCCGACACCTTTGGGTATGCAGACGACAGCACCGTTACTGAGAGATACTTGTCCAACGCTCGTGCTACCGGGCCTCAGATCCAGTCTCTCCGGGAGGCCATGGTGGAGCGCTTAAATCTGTCCTTGCAGGCAGTCTCCGAATGGGGCGATGCCAATCTGGTCAGGTTTAATGCTGCTAAAACCCAGGCGTGTCTTTTTTCCGCAAAAAAGAGTCAATTTCACCCGGCTCCAACTTTCCAAGATGTGACCGTGCCAATAGCTGACCATCTTGAGCTTCTTGGCGTTACGTTGACATCGACTCTCAATTTTGGGCCATACATTGAGGCAAAGGCTCAGCTGGCCGCCAAAAAACTGGGGATACTTGCAAAGGTGAGAAGGTATTTCACGCCAGAACAGCTGCTCAGCTTGTATCAAGCGCAAATTCGATCATGCATGGAGTATTGTTCTCATCTCTGGGACGGATCTGCGAAATACCAGCTTGATGCACTGGAGTCGATCGAAAAGCGGGCCAAGAGACTCATCAGCGATGAGGCACTGGTTAAGTCAAAGCTCCAGAGCCTTGAACATCGTCGCCGAGTTGCCAGCTTGTCGGTTTTTTATCGGTTACATTTCGGGGAGTGTGCGATGGAATTGCATGATTTAATTCCACCCAGCCCGTTCCATCATCGGACTACCAGACGTACGGCGATGCGTCATCGATATATGGTGGACATCCCACCCATACGCACTAAACGTTTTGGGAACACTTTTATTATGCGTACAGCTAAGGAGTGGAATTCCCTGCCGGAGTCTGTGTTTCCCGATAGCTACAATCTAGGGGTCTTTAAGTCAAGAGTGAATAGGTTACTTCTAGGCAAGCGTGCTCCACCATCGACCACATCATCGCTTACTATCAGGTGAGATAGTGGTCAAGCGCGAGCCTATATTAGATTAAAAAAAAAAAAAATACAAAATTGTTTAAAAAATACAGTGATATCCATAACATAAATACTAGGAATAAACACAAATTTGTGTACCTACAACAAGGCTCAAGAAAATAGGTGGCTCGTTTAGATGTCAATGTGTACGCTTTTATAATAAGCTTCCAAGCCACGTACAACATCTAAGTCTTAATAAATTCAAATCTTTTATTAAACGTAAGTTGTGCCAGAAAGCGTTTTATACAACTAAAGATTACCTTGAAGACAAAAAGGCTTGGGATTGAGCTGCTCCAATTAATTTTGTTTTTTTTATTATATTTTGCACCGTGAATTTTGTTGTTGTTTTTTTTGGTTTTCTTGCAATGACAAGAATATTTACTTTTTAAAGTATTATATTATTTTATATTAATTATTGTGAGTGTGAAGACTATGTGGATCACTCTTTTTAATTTTAATTTAAATTTATCTTAGTTTTTAATCATGGTCTGGCAGTTTGAGTAGTTTATGCGGCCTACCCGAATGTCCTTTCTTTGGTATTGTTCGTCGAATCGTTGAGCTCCTTAAATTCTGAGTTGAGCTGCTCGGTTATTGACAAATGCGTGCACTGACTGGACAGGTCCACTCAATCTGGTTGGTTCTTTCCTCAAAAGACCATTTCAGACATCAGTCTACATGGTCTTCACATGATCTAACCAATATTTTGTCTGGACTTTAAAAGAGACTGTGACCTCTGAGTTTGTTTCGGCCTTTCTTCTCAGAGTAGTCAGATAGGAAACGCCGACCTCATCTAGTTTTAAAAAATATGTTCGACATGTAAAAGTGTTTGTATAAACCAACTTACAGAAATAAAATCATTTATCATTTATCAAACAAAGATACGTAATAATACCTATTTTACCCGAACAGGAAGGTAGAGGCATAGGCATACGCCTCCATATTATACACCAATGCCTCACAAATATGTTGTAAACATTGACTTTCGAGTAAAATGGAGTCATTTGCCTCTAACCGAACACAAATCTGATACCTATTTAGGTAGAGTGGGTCTGAGTAGGCAGGCTTAGTAGTGGTAATTGCCACCAAAAACGCAATAAGTATGTATTTTGCAGTCTTAAAAAACAATAGATGAGTTCCCCCGATACATTTTTATTTCATGTTACTTAATTTATCTAGTACATAGTAGATACGCTTCACACTTCACGTAATTATGACACGATATCTTGCGGAAATACACTGATTGAAACAGTAAAACGCCCATAACATTTGAACGGCTAAACCGATTTTATTCAAACGTAGCTACGAACACTCTCGACAAAATCACTTTTCAAGCAGAAAAAAACTAATTCAAAATCGGTTCATCCGCTTAGGAGCTATGATGCCACAGACAGACACACAGTTACACAGATACGCAGCAACACACGTCAAACTTATAACACCCCCCTTTTTCCGTCGGGGGTTAAAAAAAGGGTTCGCTCCCATGGCCCAGCGATGGCTGCTCTGGCAGCGATTTTCGTTATAGTAAAACTACATCTAGAGATTTTACAAAAAAAAAAAACAATTTTACAGTCAAAAATAAATATTTGACACTCGCAAGGGAATCAAAACCTACAGGGTACCTTTCATGATTCTAGGTCTAAGGGGAAGCCCTTAGAACTAGAATCATGAAATTTGGCAAGACACAAGGAATGTCTTATAGCACAAAAGTAGCGCAGTAAAGGAAACAATCCGAAAACCGTTAATTTGTACCTTTTGACATAAAAAAATAAAAATAGTTAATTATAGTCGCGATCAGTTGGTCTGACCGCGACTTATGTCGATGTATAGGGACTACAGTTTTTCAACGGCAAAGTTAATTTTGTCCCTCAATTCTGTTTATCTTATCGTTAGAGCAATGTTCGGTGCCTTCATAGTGTTTGAACTTCAGTAATTTTATTTTATTAATTTAGTGAATGTAGCTAGTTTGTACGGAACCCTCAGCGCGCGAGTGTGACTCGCACTTGGCCAGTTTTTTTAATGAGTTCTTCCACTTTCGCGTATCTTTTTCTGACGTACCATTATCTCGACTTATCGCATCATTGGTCTAGAAATTCTAGATCTAGGTTCTTGTGGCCTTGGTACGTAAGCTAGGTCCGGGTTTAAATTCAGACAAAAAGTGCATTTGGCTCGAAAAAATAAGTGAGCGATAGAATTGCAAATTGTTAAATCATTGAAGAGTCTGACAAAAAGATATGCATCAGTTACCAAAAACCAAAAAAAACACAATTTAATTTTGATAGAAGGGGTCAGTCAGCTTCTGGTGAAATGTGAGTGTGACGTGATAAAAAATAGAAGAGGATATGCATCAGTTCCAACAAACAAAAATTTATCAATAAAAAAAATGATATGATGGCCTAATCCGAGTGAGGAGCGACCTTCACCTATCTATTTAATGGATAAAAAGCATATTTTTATAGCAAATTTAATATGTTGAGAAATGTATCGCGAGTGGGTTGTCTCAAAGAAAAGACTATCAAGACTATAATTATTTAAACAATGAATTCGATGAGTAAAGATAAACCAAGTAACATGCAGTGATGTGGCTCATATATTCTGAAAGGCCTGTATATGTTCTTAATATTATGTAAGAAGCTGAAGTCAACTATGTCCCGTGTTGAAATATTAGGGTAAGCATACACTGGCAATATTCGATGAGTTAAGATAAACCAAATAACAAACAGCAATGGTATGAAGGAATTATTTTGTTCTTTATATACCATAGATGCTACCATTAATTGTATTCCAGTTCCGAAATATGAAAGTAAACGTACACTTATAATTTTTTATTTAATTTTAAGCTTGACCGGATTTTTTAGATAACGTACACGTGATATATTTTTAAGATATTAAATTTGGTTTAAAATGCTTTTTATTTTTCATCCATGAAACAGATGGATGAAGGTCGCTCCTTACCGGATTTTCCACCATAAGGGAGTCGGCTTCTAGCAAAATGTGAGTGTCTTATATCCCTATGTGTAATTCTAGAATATACAGGAGTGATGTTATATAATCCAAGGCGACTAGAAGCACATAATAGCCTTGATCTGGTTATTGTCTGGTCGTTGACCCGGCCACTGTATGCAACTGACCTTGTGAGCCAATCACAACGGAACACTTAACTGATTGCTCTGTGTGAATGTCCGAAAATAATAACCTACATAATATAGCTAGTGCAATTTTTGTGAATACAGTGAGAGAAGTAAAGATGGACGGATTTTTCGGGGAATGATCTGAAAGAAATTTAAAGAGATTGCATGTAGCACAGATGGTAATCTTGAGGGTATGCGGAGAAAGCGAATGGATAAAGCAAGAAATTGGTATATTAGACGAAATTTGAAGTGGCGACAGTGACAGAAAAGTTGAAAGGGAATCTTTTGTCCTGGTATGGTAATGTGATGAGGTGGAATGTAAAGCATATTAATAATATAATTGTGGGTGGATGGGGAGGGAAGAGAAGGCCAAAGAAAAGGGATGAACTGTGTGAAGAATGATATGAACGAAAAGGGAGTCAGTGATATCATGGAAGAACACTTGTTGCGCCGACCCCAAGTAATATGGGACAAGCGCAGGAAGATGATGATGATATGAAAGAAATGGGACTAAGTGATAGCGTGACAGGAGACAAGATAAAATAGAAGAAGAAAATGTGTTGCGCCGACACCAAGTAACATGAGAGAAGAGCAGGAAGATGATGAGTGAGTGGTGATGAGTTGTGGAATTGACAGACGAGGACAGGTGCCAGGAACAAAAGAATGAAATAAAATATATCTATCTGTGACCTTTACGGGAGACACGAAAGATTTAAAAAAAATAAGATCAATAATAATAAAAAAAACAATACCCCGTGCGAGACCAAAAAGGCTCTCAACAATACCTCAGCGCGCGACACAAAACTTAGTCGTCTTAGTACTTTCTAAAAATTCTGTAAATTCTTAGAATTCTATCAAAATGTAGATAAGTTAAGCTTTGAGATTTGTGACTCACATTGCATTATATTCGAAATTGTTTCATTCCTTTAGTTCTGTCAGTGAAAAGCACTGCTATGGGGTATATTTCAGTACCGTTAACTTTCTGATTTTGCGTGTTTTAAGTATCTAAAATTGATAATTTTGCTGTCAAAACATGAAAACATACCAGAAAACCTCAATTTGAATGTCAAACGGCTCTTTTGATCTTAGAAAATTTAGTACAATAAAAAACATTATTTTGGCACATATATCGAAAACTAATGAATATTAGTGAAATCTATTTTGTGCACAAATGATTAAGGAATAAATTTGGCTAGAACACAAATTGCTGTAAAATCGAAACTTTACGAGAATTAAGCAAAAAACTGTTTATGGGCCGGGCCATTTGGCCGCCCATTTTTTTTGGTGTGATGGGTTTTTTTATGTACTTTTCAGGCAACATTACTAGTTCCTTAATGAACATAATTCCGATGAAAGTATTTATCTAGGATTTTTTCGAACGTTAGCCTCTAATTACATTTATTTTCCTGGGCTATAGATAGCCATTTAGATGAGATGTACATTTTAAAGTCAGTTACAGTCTTATTAGTCTGTGGCTTGACGAGGAACTCGTTGCCAAATAATACCAGTCGCACGGTATGTGAAAAAAATGTAAGTTCTATGCTTTTTAACCGACTTCCCAAAAAGGAGGAGCTATCTCAATTCGACCGTATATAAATTTTCTTTTTTATGTGTGTTCGCGGATAACTTCGTCGTTGATGATTCTTTTTTTGTTAGAAAGGAGATATCCCAAGGGTGGTGCCATAATAAGGAAACCAGGATCTGATGATGGCATCGAATCAAGAAATCGAGGGAACTCCTCAAATATTATAGCCACACATATAGCGATTTTGGTATTTTCATCAATAATTCAATCATTTGCTCTCAGAAGATGAAGAATACCAGACAATGGCCACTGGAAATCCGAAATAAAACAATGTATTCTAGTCGTGTTTGGGCTTATTGGAATCGTCATAAGGTGGACTTTGGCTATAAATGATTTTCATTTTCATCACCAAAACTAAAAAGAGGAAAATATTTTTTTTTTTTTTACAAAAAATCAAACCGACTTCCAAAACAAAATACTTCAAAGCGAAAAATAACTTTCTTTTCCGAGGTCAGTGTCGAATAACGGAAAACAATTGGTACAAAAGACTGTTAGGTGATTTTTAGTTAAAAAGTTTTTTATATACTAAGTACCTAACTCTTTAGTTCGTATAAAAAAATGTAAGAACTTTATACGCTTGTATAAATTTATTGTATTAATTAAACATACACAATATCTTTATCAAAACTTACCGGTCTCAAAACATTAAAGACTCCGCAATAATTATTAAAAGATAAAGATTGTGTAACTACGTTATATTTGTGCGTTTATTGGTTTATTTTTAAGTTAATTGGACCATTTATATTCATTGATTAGGTTTTGTGTTAATTTTGCCACCGATAATAAAATTTAAAAATATATTGGTGTATTACACTCGTACTCGGGATCGGCGCAACATGTTCTTCTTTCAAATCATTCTGCCCATCCTTTGCCCAAATATGTTGGGGCAGCTTCCAGTCTAACCGGATTCAGTTGGGTACCAGTATTTTACCTCCACAACCCAGTTACTGGGTAACACGATAACCCTTGGCCAGACTGGTGTTTGTATCCAGGATCCAGGCTACCCGTAACGACTGTCAAAAATCTTCAAATGACAACCGGGACCAACGGCTTAAGATGGTTTCCACCGAAACACGCTATGTAAGATGATGAACACACAGTAGGTGGAGCAGTGGTTGCCCAGTGGTAATGGCCGCGACTTACAAGTTGTAGGTCGTGGGTTCGAATCCCGGCAGGCGCTTTACTTTGTGAAAATTGTTTCATCACCACTGCTCTCGAAACGGTGAAGAAAACATCTCATCGTGAGGATACAAATGTCCTAGAACCAAAAATTCGAAGACAAGTGACATCCACCAACCCGCACTGGGCTCAAATGGTGGATTACGGCCCATTTTCTCTTGGGAACAGTTAAAACGCTGATAATGTAAGATGGTCAGCCATCCATAGACCGACCCCGGCAGTTTTGCTTAACCTTGAAGATCGACCCGTGTGGCTGTTATTATTTAGCCACAATATGTATGTAGAGTATGTTCTTTTGAAATATGTTTTTATCCCCCGACTATGAGACAGTGACAAATTTTTTTATCCAGGGACTATGACCCAGTGAGATTTTTTTTATCCCGGGGGTATTTTCCCCTGAGCTAGGTATTTTTCATCCGGGGACTATGTTCCAATGAAATACTTTTTATCCCGCAAGTATCTATCTTGAGATTCTTTTTTTATGCCAGGACTGTGTTCAATGAAATATTTTTTTATCACGGGGCTATGTTCCAACGAAATATTTTTAACCCGGAACTATAACGAGTATGTCCCCATGAGATATTTTTTTCCCGAGACTATGTTTCAATGATATACATTTATCCCGAGAGTATAAATATTCTCTTTTGGCTAATTTTATATCCAGGGATGACTTTCCAATAAGACATTTTTTATACCAGGTCTTTGTTCCCCTAAGTTATTTTTTTATCCCGGGCTATGTTCCTATGAGATATATTTTTTCCCTGGATTATTTTTCCTTGGGATAATATTAACCGATATTCACACAGGTGAAACCGCTGGCATAAACTAGTTAAACTACAGGTATAAGGTATATCCTTGAATGAATCGCCTGATTTTGGACGGTCAGTTATTAGTGAAATAATGAGTCTAGATACAAAGCATGAAGGTTAGGTTGTCTTTGACGTCATAGACTTAGGAACTAGACATGAACAAAAACCTAAGTAGTTACTTATGATAAATGTGATTTGATTTCGTTACAGGGTCAAATTTGAATTATTCGTAGCTAGCAAAGATCCGTAGAGGTAATAATGATAAATGATAATGGTGAATGATTTATTTCTGTAAGTTAGTCTACACAAATATTTTTACACGTTAATCATATTGTTTTTAACTAGATGAGATCTAAGAGGTCACAGTCTCTTTTAAAGTCCAGACATAATCTTGCTCAGATCGTGTGAAGACCATGTAGATTGGTGTCTGAAATGGTCTTTTGAGGAAAGAACCAGACAGATTAAGTCGACCTGTCCAGTCAGTGCACGCATTTGTCGGTAACCGTGCGGAGCTGTACGATTCGACGAACAATACCAAAGAAAGAACATTTGGGTACGCCGCATGAATTACTCAAACTGCCAGATCATGATTAAGAAAAAATAAAATAAAATATCAAATAAAGGAATGATCCACATAGTCTTCACATTGATAATAATTAAAATAATATAATAATTTAAAAAGTAAATAATCTTAAACTAACTAAAAATATAAATTGGAGCAGGTCAATCCCAAGCCTTTTTTGTGCTCAACGTATTTTTTTTGACGGTATAAAACGCTTTCTGGCACAACTTACGTTTTATGTTTAAATAGGATTTATTCCGGTCGGATACCCCGTATTTGATACACTGGGGGGTCCGTTTTTTTGATAACAAATACTAGCATAATACGAATATAAGCATAATCAGGTTCCCACTGCTGGGACACAGCCCTCCAATTTGGGGTGAAGGAGTCTTCCAACCCGGACTGGATCATTGCCCGACCTTGTGCGGGTTGCTATCAGAAAGTTTTCGAATGCTTGGTGCCTGTTTCCTCAGGATATTTCCTTTCATCATTTTAAGAGCAAGCGAGATCAAAAACCAGAATTACTGATTTGATTTTAAAGCTGCTTAGGATATGTATTATGTTAAAACAATAAGATTCCCGCAGACGAAATCGCGGGCATAATCTAGTACATAGTAATAAACCAAAGTACTTTCTTCTAGTACAAGTAGGTCAAATTCAACCCACTACGCCAATCGGCTTCATGTATTTTAAGTTATACGAGTAATTTTCGCTATACGTGATTGTGTAAATCTTTTTAGAAAATAAATGTCCAAAACTGTAAATTATATCATATTGCGCATATGTGAACGTACTTCCAATCTCGCTTAATATATATCGCTTATCGGTGTGATATAAATCAAATCACGCCGACCCATCAAGAAGATCGCTTAGTAATCCTAGGCGAAGCAATTTTACATTTTTAATCATCATGAAAGGTCGTAAAAGAACTGTACCGCTCAATCAAACTCATTTAAATCCTTTGTATAACAAGCAGAGTCAAATTAAAAGTTATATTTTTGGAACAAGTTAAATAAATGTAGTTTATACAGCAATTAACGTCTTAACGGGTTTTTTTTTAATCTGAGCTTTATGTACTTAAGTGAAAGCCACATTTAAAGTGGGGCATGGAGTAAAAATTTATGCGAAGTGATTAAGGGAATGTAGGTATAAGTAATCTGCTCTGTTTTTGGCACAAGACTGGCTGACTTTGAGAACGCATCAAAAACATAACATGTAAATAAAACCGGCCAAGTGCGAATCAGACTCGCGCACGAAAGGTTCCGTACTTGGTAAATTGCGGTGTAGGAATTATGACGTATTAAAAAAGTCTACTTACTAGATCTCGTTCAAAACAATTTTCGGTGGAAGTATACATGGTAATGTACATCATATATTTTTTTTGGTTTTAACATTCTCTTATTTTAGAAGTTATATGGGGGGGGGGCACATTTTACCACTTTGGAAGTGTCTCTCGCGCAAACTATTCAGTTTAGAAAAAAATGATGTTAGAAACCTCAATATAATTTTTGAAGACTATACATAGATATCTCACACGTATGGATTTGATGAAAAAAATATTTGAGTTTCAGTTCTAAGTATGGGGAACCCCCAATGTGTATTGTTTTTTTTCTATGTTTGTTTTTAAATCATAATGCCGTTCACAGAATACATCTACTTAGCAAGTTTCAACAGCATAGTTCTTATAGTATCGGCAAAAAGTGGCTGCGACATACGGACAGACAGACAGACTTGACGAATCCATAAGGGTTCCGTTTTTTGCCATTTGGCTACGGAACCTTAAAAACACAAGTCTCGCAAAGCAGTTCTTCTTCTGAAAAAAGTGAATTTTAATGTAAAACCAAGTCAAATAATTCATTCAGTTTATACCTTCATAATGTAACAAACAAACAAATTAATCGAATTGGTTTTATTTATGGGGTTGATATACTTGTCGTCTAATGTAAAACATTCGATTTATTCCGTTCTAATACCAACAACTAATACCAATGGTATTTGTTTCAGCTCATATTTATTTTCTATTCTTATTTCATAAATCTATGAGAAATGGAATGCAACGTGGGGGAGAAAGAAGGAATGACAGTGAGCAAAAGGAAGGAGTAAGAAAATATCAGTGGAGTGATGGTTGGAGTTTGAGAGCTTAGACGAGAGGATGATCAAAATTAATTTATGAAGACTTTTAATGTATAGTGTTGGAAAATACTTCCATTAGTAAACTGTTACTTGCCCCACGAGTTCCACATTTCTACATTTATGTTGTCAAGGGTGTTTTCGTTGTTTTTTTTTGAGGAGCTTGTGGCTAAATAATATAGCCGCACGGGACGATCATCAAGGTTAAGCAACGCTTGACGAGGTCGGTCCGTGGATGGATGACCAATTCAACATACCGAGTTTCCTGCTTGCCTCGGAAAGCTTGTTAAGCTGTTGGTCCCGGCTGTCATTTAAAGATCTTTGACAGTCGTTACGGATAGTCAGAAGCTTGAGATCTGACACCAGTCTTGCCAAGGGGTACCGCGTTACCAGTTACTGAGTGGTGGAGGTCAGATAGGCAGTCGCTCCATGTAAAATACTGGTACTCAACTGAATCCGGTAAGACTGGAAGCCGGTGCATATAGTTGGGAAAAGGCTAGGCAGATAGATGATGATGATGGCAACTGAGTCGAATGGTGATCCCTCAAACCGTTTGAACACAGTCACAGTATAGAAAGTCACTTGTCTAGCGCTTCTTAAGTCTAAATTGAAGTGCGTCTTTACGTGAAACGTAAAAGATCGTTCACATGATTGTTTAGGAATTATTTAATAAAGTGTTCCGGATTTAACAAGTACCGGTTTAGGACAGAGTCGTTTCAAGATGACATTGCTGTAATTCGACCTCTTTGTAGGTATGACAAACCCGGATCGGAATGATACCTTATTTACGTACGATAATAAGCTAGGCACACATCCGTATTCAGTGAACTACAGCTTATTACAGCTAGTGCCTGGTTGATAGTATAGCAATGCTTTACTTTTATTATTTTCTTCTCTTTTTGTTTAAGAAATTCACTCGCACACTGTTCCGTTGTTGTTGAATTAGGTAATTTACCTATTCGCAATGTTTGTAAGTATGTGAGAACCATGTTCCTATTTATCAAATGAATGAATTTAACTGTTAGTGCTTGTAATCTGCTTGTAATACTTTATATCTATACGTAGTATTAGTCTGGGTGCATTGTCCTCACGTATATTAATTTATGTATATATGTAAATGTTGTAAAACACATTTCGTTAAAGAGCAGGTCTAGAGATTCTTGTCCGTTCTTCTCCATAACAAGCTTCTTTTCCGTATGGACGGTAGCATCAATTATTATTAACTTTAAATTTATATTTTTGAAGTTCAAAAATGGCTTAGTTGAAATAAAGAATTTTTGTATTTGTCTTGTATGGCAATAGGTTCACCCCTATTACAATAATTGACGAAATGTGGGTGTATCATACACCTCTGCTGGTTACCACGCAATCGAGGTCCTATTTATTCATTAACATAATTGTGTCAACTAAATGCAATCTTTTTGTAAAGTACTAAGTATTATAGTAAGACTGGAAAAACTTTCTGGATCGATTATTAATTCTTTAGCTATTTCGAAATTTCCAAAATTATAAGGATGTGTCCAGTACCGTGTTTTGCTCCTATTTCTTTGTTGCAATTGCCACATCAATAAGACATCTTCATCGGAAGACGACATAAGCACTAATTGCGTTATATGTGTGCCCATTTTCGCCGCAAATGCTTCAAGATGTAAATGTTGGTAAGCAAATAGTGTACAGCGTCTGCTATTTGCTTGCTGCTCTGGTGTGCGGCCTGGCTTAGTAAGATAACCCATGGTGGTTTGGCATGAGTGCTTACGCGTACCCGTGTTCCTGCCATAAGTGGCACAGGTGGACACCGTGGAGTTTAAATAGGTCAGAGTCCCACATAACTACACTATCTCCCCGTGGTAGCGCAGTATGCATGAGAAATTATACGGGCAAAAATAAAAATAAAACGGGGTGTAAGATAGGCCTTATAGGTGTAAATAACGAAGAGGTACCTGTAAATTGGCGGCGGCCCAAGCTAGCAGAAAATACATACCTACTAACATTAGTCCAAGTCTACGACCGTGATAATCATTTTGTAGTTCAGACAGGACATTGACCCCGGAAGTGACGTCACATGATGTAGGTAATTAAAAGCAGTCACATTCCTAACAACGTCTTCCTGATTAAGTACCGATTAACTCAAGGCCGGGCGTCATCGATGCCTAAGGTACAGAGGCCCTAGACTGGTGTCATTATATTTAAAACATCGACAAGACGTTTGTTAAAATGTAAAAAATACATATGATGTGATTTGGCGAGCAATCCCTTGCATTTTAGCAGTGTTTTCGCTTTTAAAACGACTTCCCAAAAAGGAATTCACAATTCGGATGTTCGGGCATAACTTCGTGATATATAAACGGACTTACATTTTTTTTTGTTCGAAAGCAGTTTATGCCGAAATGGTCCTATTTAAATTTGGTAAAGATCTGATGAAGACCTTCGGAGATATAAAACAGAACTCTTCAATAAATGTCGGCAAATCTCTCGGGATTACTGCAATCGCATGTCTGTTTATTGCTTAAACCATTTCATAACATAATATCACGCCAGTATTCTCTAAACGGGTACGCAGATGTGTACAGTAATACAGTTCACCCACTCTAATTCCACCGGTTACGTTCAAGTCACATGTTATTCAGGTAATCTATTCTGGCATCACTGTGGGCATTATAGGTACCTTACTAGATAAATCGTCCATTATGTACCATTAAAAAGTGGAAAGCAAAAACTTTTTTAACTAAAAAATACAACCGACTACAAGGCGGTGTCAAAAAACGAAGAAACGAAAACAGGAACACCGACTTCCGAAATTGAAGTTAATTTTCACTTTGTAGTGTTTTTATTTGGAAGTCGGTTGTATTTTTTTTAATTTTTTTTTTGGATGACTTTTTGTCTAGGGCCTCTAGTCGATTCTAACTTTATGGCGCCTGTAACGTGCACTTTCTCTCTGCGCATTACTCACCCTTGACCTTCGTGTCATATTTGCTACTGCGCAAACTCGTGAAGTCTTTCGAGCCGCTATTAAGTTTGAATGCAAGCGTACTCTCTCGATCTAAAGAAACTCTAAGGAGCTATAGACAAATAGAGGTCCTTTCAAAGAAAGCATGACGATATCGATTAGAAATATGTTAAAAATTATGGGAATGCCAAGCGCTATCAAAAAGTCTGGAAAGCAATCCCTTACATTTTGAAATTTCGACCATCGTCATCGCTGAAATCGAATGAAACTTGAAGCCACGTGTCATCCACCAACCTGCACTGGGCCCGCGTGTTGGATTACAGCCCACTCCCTCTCACAGAGGAGGCCTGTTTCCCAGCAGTGACGAGAAACATAACTAAGTATATAAAACTATAATTTCTAGAAACAATATCAATGATTCGACTCGCCATTCACAACAGCATTCTGTTGCCTACACTTATGTATGGAAGTGAAGGTTAGGTATGGCAAAAGAGACATGAAAGTAGGATTAATTTCTATATAGAAATGCGCTCCTTGCGAAGTATGTGTGTGTGTAAGTGTGTGTGTGTGTGTGTGTGTGTGTACTTTAAGTGATAGATTGAGGAATGAGGTAATAAGACAACGTTGTGGTTTAAAAGAAGATGTAGTGACCAAAATTTAAAAGAGTATGTTAAGATGGTTTGGCCATGTTGAGAGGATGAATAAAAAGCGACTAACGAAAGGTATTTACAAGGCCGACGTGAATGGAAACGCCGGGAGGGGACGCCCTAGAAAGACATACATAGACCTTATAGGTGATGTTCTTCAGAAAGGCCAGGTGCGCAGTACTCATAACCAGCGTGTTTGTATGACTAGATGTATAAATGTGAGTGAAGCAAAAGAAGTATTTAAGGATCGTAGCAGGTCGCGTTCGGTAGTTTCAGCCTACCCCCATGGGAAAAGTCGTGAGATTATGTATGTATGTATGTAATATCAATGATATTTTATGTAAATACACTTCCCTTGTTAGGTATTTTTCCTACCGCCGGCGACGAAGTGATTAGCTTTCGACTATTTTCTCGCTGAAGAAACGAACAAACGATACAGGATCCCGTTTCAATAAAAGAGACATATAGTAATAGGTAGTTGATCGCTGGCTGTTCACACTGCCGGCGTACTCTCTCACCATAAATTTGTCGCAGCGACAATAGCTAACAAAATTCTCGCTCAGCGATGCTCGCTTGCTCGCTGGCGGTTAAACTCAGGCCGTGAGACCAACCAGCGCTCATTTCTACCTACAGTGCGCCCGCAACGAGCAAGCGGTGCGAGTTATCACCCGTCGTACAAGAACACTCGCTTATAGTCGAGCGACAAAACTATCGGAACTACACACCTCGCTGCTCGCCAACTCGTTTTTAGTTTCTAGCTTTACTCGCTACTCGCTGATCATCGGCGGTGGTACAAGTGCCTTAAGTATTAAGTAACTATTTATTTTGAGATTATATAAAATTATTGCTAGTTTTATCGTATGTCAATATTTTAACTGAAAGTACCACAATCACAAAGTTATATATAAGTATTTTATCTGCTTTATATTTGCACTAAAGAGCTGTACCGATAATTATATATATTCTTTGCATGTTGCTCGCATATTTAACATAGTTCGGATCTTAACTTTAACATAATCGGAGTACAAGCCGTACGGCGATGCACCATGCGTACATGGTAACGTTAAATTACCTTAACGTTTTGGTAATACTTTCATCGTGTTTACAGCTAAGGAGTGTAATTCCCTACTGGAGTCTGTGTTTCCCGATAGCTACACCCTAGGGTTCTTTAAGTCGGTAGTGAGTAGGTTATAGCTCTCGCCAAACTTCTTGCCACCCTGAAGTTGGCTTTCCGATGCGCAAGGCACGGATTGGTGCCGTTTTTATATGAGTTTTACTACTGCGCAGCCATTGTAGCCAACTTCAGGGCGGCCACGATGTTTGACGAGAACTATACTTCTAGGCAAGCGTGCTTTGCCGTCGACCACATCATCACTTACCATCAGGTATGATAGTGACCAAGCGCAAGCCCTAAAAATTACTTATTGAAATTTCCCTCCTATACTGACAGTTGGGTAAAAGTGATCGAAACATTCTCTTTGAAACGTGGTTCTAAGGTGGCGTGATATTTTTTGACAGTAGTACTTAAAAATCCACCAGTACCGCCCCGACTTCGTACGGTACAAATTATACACAAAGACCTTCCTCGTTTATCGTTATTTATATTAGTGAAAACCTTATCAAAATCCGTGGCGTGGTGGAGAAGAAGTTAAAGCAGAAATAGAAATGACGTCGACAATCACGGAAAGTGAATGAGATATGTTATTTAGGTATCATTATTTCATTAAAAATCAGGTTAAACATCGAGAAATTAACACGCATTCTGGTAAAAGTACATTCTTATCCAGTTAAAAAGAATATCATGAAACGATATAGATTATTCACACATTCGCAACCATAACTAAACTAATTAAAAAATGGAGGTACTCACCCAATCCACGAATGATGAAATAACACGAAACACAGTACGATTAATGATTATTATAACACAACCACAGAACTACTTTATAGCAAAATATAAGAAATACTGTATTCTATAACCATTTAACATCTTTGAAAAGATTTAATTTAAAAAAAAGAAGAAAACGCGAATGTTCAAATCAAGAACACAGACCGAACGTGACGGAAAAAAATTAATAAAAAATATATGTGCACAGATAAAAAAAATCACATGTGACGTTTCCAATCACAAAATAGTGCTGTCCAACACCGAAAAGTTTAATCGAATATATCGATACGTGTTTTTCGTTCGAGTACAAAGTACGGAGTGAGGAACTAGTGTTGCGCCGGCGACTTATCAGTGACTTAGGCTGTAATATCAACATTGTCAGTAAAAGATTGCGCAGTTGTAAAGTTATATCGATTTTCGATGATTACGCATAACTGGAAATCGGGTGGCAACGTGGGAATCGGTTGATATGACATAGGTACTATGTATGTTTAGGTTTTATTATTATTTTATAATTATTTTTATGGGTGTGAATAATATAATCAAGATGGAAGAAGAAAGCGTGTTGCGCCAATCCCAAGTAACATGGGACAAAGGCAGGCGATGTTGATTATAATTATTACTACTATTTAATAAACATATAATTAGTTCATTTAACTGTTCTATAGCCGTACCTAAGTGTATATTCAAGGTTATATATAATAAAAAATAATTACCTACCTGCTTATCTTTTTATAAGCAGTCAGGAAATACCAGAATGTTGATATTTGAAAATGGAATGATAAACGTATCTCAGCTAATCCCTATCCTATCTAAAAAGGTTTGAAAGGGACAAAAGAAAAATGTAATTGAAAAAAAATAGTGTTTTATTATTTTGGTCAGATCTGTTTCTATATATCCCAAAAGTTGATAATACCTACACAATTACCTGACCTTTACAACCCAGTAACTGGGAAAGCCCTTGGTAATACTGGTGTCAAATTTGCCGGCTTCTGTCTACCCGTAACGACTGTCAAAGATCTTCAAATTATAGCCGGGATCATCAGGTTCACGTGCTTTCTGAGGCACGAAGGAATCCGAAAACATAAGATGTTGCTCATTCACGGACCGACCTCGAGCCGCAGATACCCCTCAGTAATTGATTTTAAAAAGAGAATCACGTCTAAACGGCTAGTCGTAATTGTTAAGAATTAAAAAAATGCCATATGAGACTATTTTCTCTATAATTTGATCTAAGAAAATTTTGAGTTTCATTTATATAACATAGTGTAATTAATTTGTAAAGTTATGCCTAAGGCCGAGTTTCTCACCTCTAAACTATCGCAGAATTAACAAAAGAAGAAGTGACAAATTTTCAAGCACGCGTTATCTGCTGTGATTGGTTTAATGAATTTTCAACAGGCAATCAAAGCAGATAACGCATGCTTGACAATTTGTCACACTAATTCTGTGATAATTTAGAGGTGAGAAGCTCGGCCTTACACGGACAAAAACACGACAATCGCACCAAAACTGCCGGGCGTATTTTAATGATACTGTCACCATCTCAAAGACAATTTAATTATCTACATTTTGATTTAAAGTTTTTTTTTAAGTCCTACAATAATAAGGTAAGTACAAAAATCTACTGAATTTTGGGTCTCGCGGGTGTTGTCTCAAGGTCGTTGGCGACTGTCGTCGCCTTTACCTCAAAAATCTAACCGTGCAGCTGTTATTATTAATTTACGATATATTTCTATAAATTCCTGTATGTTTTTCTATGTTCCTGAGAATTCGATGCCCGACCTATCCCAATCTCATTTCTATTGAACCCTTTGCTTTCATAATCAACAATATTAAATTAATTAGGTCACACGCCATTTCTAAGTAAAACACACCATACTGTTGCTTGTACGGTATTTAATTAACAACTGTAGGTATGTTTCAAATATATTGTATATCGTTGTGGCCTGATTTAAGTTCTAAGAATTTTGCAGCACGCCCTGTGTAAGCAAATTGTTTAATTCTGAAGGCTCCTTCAGAAGTTTCAATTTGAACTAGTATTCTAAAGATGTAAAGTTGTTTATATGTTTTTGTAATCTCTGGAAGTACCGAGAACCGAAGGGTCTAGACAAGTGATGTTTTATCAACGAAAACACCATAGCTTTGCTTCATCCGGTGTAATTACAGACACAATAGAAACCTTATAAGGCCTCGCGCCGGCTGAGGGGAGATACTTTGTTTATAGCCTCTAGTCAAGTGACATTATAATTATAAACGAAAGCGTCACCGCCGCGCCGTAGAGATTGGAAAAATGACAAAAATGAATGGGGATGTGAAACGCTTTCGAAACGTCACGTGATCTGTCTCTTACACTTTGAAATTTCGACTATTGCCATCGCTGATGTCAAATGTCATTTGTCTAGAGCCTCTGGTCATGTGACACTTTATCAACGAAAGCGTCGCCATACCATTTGGAAAAATGCCAGAAATGTATAGAAATGTTAAACGCTATCGAAACGTTACGTGATCACTTTGACATTTTAACAATCGCCATCGCTGACGTCAAATGTCATTTGTCTAGAGCCTCTGGTCAAGTGACACTTTATCAACGAAAGCGTCGCCATACCATTTGGAAAAATGTCAGAAATGTATAGAAATGTTAAACGCTATCGAAACGTCACGTGATCACTTTGACATTTCAACAATTGCCATCGCTGACGTCAAATGTCATTTGTCTAGAGCCTCTGGTCAAGTGACACTTTATCAACGAAAGCGTCGCCATCCCATATGGAAATATGTCAGAAATGTATAGAAATGTTAAACGCTATCGAAACGTCACGTGATCACCTTGACATTTCAACAATCGCCATCGATGACGTTAAATGTCATTTATCTAGAGCCTCTGGTCAAGTGACACTTTATCAACGAAAGCGTCGCCATACCATTTGGAAAAATATCAGAAATGTATAGAAATGTTAAACGCTATCGAAACGTCACGTGATCACTTTGACATTTCAACAATCGCCATCGCTGACGTCAAATGTCATTTGTCTAGAGCCTCTGGTCCAGTGACACTTTATCAACGAAAGCGTCGCCATACCATTTGGAAAAATGACAAAAATGTATAGAAATGTTAAACGCTATCAAAACGTCACATGATCACTTTATCATTTCGGCTATCACCATCGCTCACGTCGAATGCCACTTGTCTAGAGAGTCTGATCAAGTTACATTCTATCAACGAAAGCGTCGCCATATAGTTTGAAAAAATGTCAAAAATGTATGGGAATATTAAACGCTATCGAAACGTCAAGTGATCGCTTTGACATTTCGACTATCGCCATCATTGGCGTCGAATGTCACTTGTCTAGAGAGTCTGGTCAAGGTGCATTCTATCAACTAATTATTGTTTTTAATTCGTTGATAGAATGAAACTTATTAATTTTTAATAACACTATCCCCGGGTGACATAGGCTACTTTTTATCCCTGTATTCCCACGGGAACAGGAACTACGCGGGTGAAACCACGAGGCGTCCGCTAGTAAAAGATAACTAAAACACTATAGAATTAATATTTGTTTTTTTTTTTAATCTAATATAGGCTCGCGCTTGACCAATATCACTTACACCCACCCGCAAAGGCTTTAGTTCTCGTGATCATGGCGCTTGTAACGGTGTCGAAATATCGAGCTCTCAACCAAAATCTAAATATACATGGTAAATATCCCGAAACAAATATTAATTCTAATGATTGTGACCATGTCAGCTTAAAAACTAAAAAACTCTTCGTCAGATACATTGAGTTAAATGTACTACGTACTAGAGAAGCTATTTCATACAAAAGATTGCGCGTAGTTCGGTGACAGCGGGGGAAGGGGGGGAGGCGTGTTTATGTTCTCATAGATTAACAATCAATGCGCGCTCATCGCTTACCATCAGGTGAGATAGTGGTCAAGCGCAAGCCTATAGAAAAAAAAAGATATACATTGATAAAATATAATTAATTTAAGTGTGTTTTCAACTTACTGTTGAAAACTCGCTCCTTGACTTTTACTTATATTTCTCGAGTTGTTTGTACAGTATCTCAAAACACACGAAGGCATTTTATAAGAAACAAAACTTAGAACTCAAACGTGTCACGTTGCAGCGAGCGCTTGTCACGGACTAAGTGAGTTGGAGAGCGCGCGCTCTAACGCGTGTTACAAAGAATTGAATTGAGGAGTCTCCTCTAGTACGTAGTACATTTAACTCAATGGTCAGATATTGATTAAGAAATTCAAAAAGAACCACATGAGAAGCACGAGCTTCAAATAAAAACAAACATCAAAATCAGTTCACCTTTTAAAAAATTCTGAGGTAACATGCATAAAAAAAAATAAAGTCGAATTGAGAACCTACTAGGACTTGTAGTTTTGCCGGAAATCGATATAAACCGTTTTCTACCCTTAAAAACTCACCCCCTTGCACTGCCCGACCTCAGATCACCCGTAAATTATTTTCTTTTCATTTTTAGGGTTCCGTACCTCGAAAGGAAAAAACCGAACCCTTATAAGATCACTTTGTTGTCCGTCCGTCCGTCTGTCTGTCTGTCAAGGCCCCTTTTCTCAGAAACGCATGGAGGTATCAAGCTGAAATTTATATCAAATACTCATGTCTACTGTCCCTTAAAGCTGTGAAAAAAATGAAACTTCTAAGCCAACGAAATCAAAAGATTTTCGACACTCACAGTCGCAACTACTCGCAAGAGAATCAAAACCTACAGGGTACTTCTCGTGAACTCAGAATCTTCAAATTTGGTACGAAGCAACGTCTTATAGCACAGTTTAAAGGAAAAATTGCGAATACCGTAAATTTTTAGTTACATAATATAATAAAATTATTTTTAATAATTTTAAACTTACTACCCCTTTCCTCTCATGAACGCGTAGAGGTATTAAATTGAAATTTATATCAAATACTCAGGTCTATAATACCTTTAAGCTAAGATTTGTGCGGAACCCTCGGTGCGCGAGTCCGACTTGCGGTCCGTCTGTCTGTCTGTCTGTCTGTCTGTCAACAGGCTTTATCTCATGAACCGTGTTAGCTAGACAGTTGAAATTTTCACAGATGATGTATTTTTATTCCCGCTATAACAAAAAATACTAAAAACAGAATAAAATAAATATTGGCTCCCATACAACAAACGTGATTTTTTCCCCTTTTTGCGATAATGGTACGGAACCCTTCGTGTGCGAGTCCGACTCGCATTTGGCTGGTCTCCCATTACTCATAGACGCCTGAACCAATTTATAAAATTCTTCTTTTATTTGAAAGGGTATACTTCCCAGGTCATATGGTCATCAGGTCATGATGTCCGGCAAATCCGTCTGTCTATAATTGACGGAGATATGCCCGAACATACATAAAAACAAAATATTTTTATATACATCCAAATTAATAACCTCCTCTTTTTGGGAGGTTTATAATAAAAATGCATACAATCGAACATAGAACCTCCTCCGTTTTGGGAAGTTGGTTAAAAAAATACTTATAATAATAAAAGTTTTGCCCTGTTTTTCATCTTTCAGGGTTAAGGTTTCATAAAATATTTGTTGTCGCGGATATGTGACGTCACACTAGAACCCTTGAGCTCAGCTGGTATCGTCCCAGGTCTTCTGTGCTCCGTTTTACCCTCTTGCTTATGGATGAGAATTGCACCATTCTTGTACCAACAGAACTTATACCTGTGCTCCTTCGCGGCGAATTTGGTCCCACTAAATAACTATCGGTTTCCAGGGGTAAAGGCAGAATCATACTTACTTGTCGTGACGTGGCGTGGTGCCTTAGGTCGTTTGTTCACGAGGCACCGCACGATACGATTTGCGGTCACGATTTTGCATACGACACACTGCAGACGTCGGATTGAACAGATTCGTGTATCTCGCGCCACGCCACGACACGGCACAGTAATATGTAGGCTGCTTAAGGCTTTAATCGACGTACACGTTCCTCATCTCACCAGGTATCGTCATGTCAGTCAAGTTAATAGTTTTTCTGACTTAAGCCACCTTCAAAAAGTTGTCGCGTTTATATCGGCGTTTAAATCGGGCAGTGAGTTTACGGGGAGAAGTCTCGGGTGTATACTTGGATTACAGCCGGCGTGGCCCCGCTATAGTCACGTAGTCTAGGTCTTGATCATCAATGGTAACCCTGTATTTTTGAGCTATAACGCGGACGATGTGAAGGGGACTTTCATTTTTGGTCTCATAAATTCTACAGATCTCCAACTCGTTATTTAGTGAGGTTTGTATTTGTGCATTCATTTATTCAAGGAGCTTTAGCAATAGTGGTATTCAGTGAAATTGTTATATAAAACACTAGAGGACGCCTCGCGGTTTCACCCGCGTAGTTCCCGTTCCCGTGGGCATACAGGGATAAAAATTAGCCTATGTCACCCGGGAATAGAGCAGCTTCCCAACGGTGAAAGAATTTTTGAAATCGGTCCAGTAGTTTTGGAGCCTATTCGGTACAAACAAACAAACAAACAAAAAAATATTTCCTCTTTATAATATTGGTATAGATAATTTATTTTGACCGCTTCTCTAGCGGTTTAATGCGTACATGAGAAACATAATTAATATGTGAAATCAAGACATCCAAATCAACTCGAAGTCATTGTATTTCTGAGTAATATCGCCGAGTTAGTTGGTTGTGCAATTAACAATGAGTTGAGCCATGGTGCTAAACTGCTGAGTTAGGTGAGCCATCCGTCAATACCTCGTGTACTGGAGAACGCACTGGAGTTATGACTTCCTTGGTTGCATTGCATAAAGGACAACTCCAACTAGTTTTAATTTCGCCCGATAATTTCATCTGACTTCCAGCGTTACCACATCCGGCATGAAACAGTAGATCGCATTTTGACCATTTCATATACTTTTATGGTTTTTTGATACGACGCGCATTTATTTGTCATTATTATGTTTATAAATTGCGTACTTGTTACGTAAACGCACACCTGCGTCGGCGGCGGAGAGTACACACGCACGGCTTTTGTTTATTGAATTGTTCTCGTTATAATGCACTGAACTTTGACACGATACAGTTTGAGATACAGGTCAGTATTCCGTGTGACTATTTTGTTAGAATTTGAGGAGCGGTATTAATTATTTTAACTACACGTCCACACTTCACAGATCTTCGACACGAAACAACTCAACTCAAATCTGATGGAAAACTAACTCTTCGGGAAATATAAGCGGATGTTATCATCATCATTTCAGCCGAAAGACGTCCACTGTTGGATATATGTCTCCCCTAAGTGTCGCCACATTGACCGGCCCCCTGCGTCTCGCATCCAGCGGCGGGGATCCGCTAACCTTCCCCAGGTCATCGGTCCACCCAGTGGGAGGCCTTCCAACGCAACATCTGCCGGTTCGCGGGAGCCACTACAAAAATTTTCTGGCCCATCGGCCATCCGTTCTGTGAAGAAAGTGCCCTACGGTGCGTACCATATGGTGTCAGAGGTAAAGAATTTCGTCATCCCATATCTTCCTGTGGATGTCGTAAGAGGCGACTAAGGGACACACCAGAGAATGGGCAGCAGCGTTCTCTGTGCACTTTAACAACAAACTGCAATCGCCAACCCGCCTGCCAAGCGTGGCGATTACGGCAAATCCCCCCAAAGCAAAATGAATAGCACAGTGATAAAAACGACCCCAAATGGTCGGTGATGTTATGTATATAAATAATTATCCATTTTATATTTAGGAGAGTTGTGGAGTGATATAATTATGCCAATGTTTTTAGCAAACAATTTAAGTCATATCATCTTGTGGAAAACGTACCTAAAGCTTTTAGAATACCTACAATGACATATTTAGAGGGCGACCCTCAAAAAGTACACTGCTTTTATTAGGTATAACGATGTCAAAGGTTGTTTTTGCCTGAAGACAAAGAGTGGGTTGATTGAGGCCCAGTATTTTATGCGTAGTTAATCAATGGTTTAAAATTTCGGGTAAACGAATATATTTATCAATTGATAGCCTCACAAATGGTCAAGTATGTTGTATAGTTAATTAATTACATGACCATTTCATCATCATCATCATCATATCAGCCAAAAGACGTCTACTGCTGGACATAGGCCTCCCTCAAGCGTTGTACTGATCGGTTCTGTGCGTCTCGCATCCACCTGACTCCCGCATTTGACCATACTAGACTAAACATTTATTAATAAACGCGTTATGTCGAAATTTATAACCGTTGGTTAGGATACTTAACCACTGGTTGAGTTAATAAGGATCAAACAAACGGGCCTAATAAAAAAAACAAAAGTTAAGAAAAAAAAACAAAAAACCCGACTGCTTAAAAAGCGAAATAAAAAGACGTAAACAAGAAGAAAATCATGCTGTGCAGTCGGAGGATACATCTGGTTTTGGTCAGCCAGCTCGCGAATATGATGATGCATGATTTTCTTCTTTTTTACGTCTTTTTAGTTCGTTTTTTAAGCAGTCGGGTTTTTGTTTTTTTTTCTTAACTTTTTTTGAGAAACAATATACCACGGGTATTTAACGCGATGATTTCGATTATTTATCATCGCGTTAAATACCCGTGGTATATTGTTTCTCATTTATGAAACGCGAAAGTTTTAAAGTTAACTTTTTTTATTTACAACTGTTTAGGTACTTTTAAAGAAAAAACAAATATAAGTGTTATATATTTTTGAAATTACCTCTTAAAACCCTTTATTTTGATATCCCACACGATGGGTTTGGGAGAACATTTTTTTTCCTCACAAAATGGCGCCCAAAAGCCGCCATTTTTTCTTTTCCAAAGGACTGTGGGAATTCTCTGTTCGATGGAAGCGTAAGAATATGCGGCTAAGCATGCGATCTTGGGATAGATTCCCAGGTCGACGTAAGTGATATTGAGTTTTCACATCAAGGTGTTCTCAGTATTAACCACTTCTCGTTTTTTGCCGATAGCGATAGACTAAGCATAAGCATTAATTGCGTTTTATTATATTTGGACTAACCAATTTTGAGCTCGACTGTATCCACGGGTAGTTTTAAAAAATAGATGTTTTTTTTTAAGTTTGAATGTGTGTCCAGTTAACCAATAAAATAAAGAAAATAAATGATCCAGCTGACCAAAGACTCAACCAAGCGGTATCGTGTTACCCAGTAACTGGATTGTGGGAGTCCCACAGACAGTTGTATCATGTAAAATACTGTATTCAGCTAAGTCCAGTTAGCCTAGAAGCGAATTCCAGCATAGGTATTACCCCCATTGGGAAACGGCTAGGCCAGGGATCACCAAATGGCGGACATCGGTACGAATCCGGACCACCGACCTAAATTGTGAGGACCTTAAATAAACAGTGCAATATGTTTTACTTGTCAAACTTGAGTTCATAATTTAATCATTTATCCCGCGCTTTGTCTTTCCTGCTACGACAACGGAGAAACTATCTCCTAAAATTCTTCATTGATATTGTATCTATTAAGACATTTTTAAGTTTATTATTTCGATTTTAACAAAGTAAATACATGTGCAGATGGCTTAAAACCAAATGGACCGCGACGGTCATATTATTTTAAAACACGGAGCCTGAAAATAAATTTAGTAATTGGTGATCCCTGGGGTAGGCAGATGATGAAACAGTACTAGTCCTAGGTACCGAACATAGAAGTCATAGAACCTCTAATTTGAAACTCGCTTTGTAAACAAAAGAGTATGTATATACGTTGTTTACAATTCTGCTAGCATCGTCTCGGAATAAAACGTAGGTGCATATAACTGCCGGTCTTAAGCTAAAGTGTCACTATATGATATTTAGACGAATTAGAGTTTCAAACCTCCATAAACAGCAAAAAATTCTATGTCGACCTCCCAAGTAGAATTTTTCTATTAATAATAGATACCGGATAAAATATAAAAAAAACATCACCCTCCGGGACCAGGCATTCAGCTCCGGGACCATTCTGGAGAAATAGTAGCCAGCTTATCTGGCGTACCTAGCGGGGATTGAATCCGCTAGCACCAACAAGGTGCGCTGGTGCCGGTGCTTGCGCTAGTGCTGGCGTGCTGGGGTGCGTGTTGTGAGCGGCTTTACAGGTCCGGTACCATTCTGGATAAATGGTAGTGAGTAATCACGATGCGACTCACATTTTCTCTTGAGTACCAGGGGCGAGTACTCTGGAGGCGTGACCTACCGCAGATGGTCCCAGACGCCCTCGTAAGGGGTTGCCTGGTATAGTGTGCCGTCTTATATACCGAAAGGTGGGAGAAGGTGGCCACTATAGAAAATCTCAGTAGTTTCAAAGGGGCACCCCCCTTGAAACTTGGTGAGGATTAAAACGCCCCAAATTAAAATGTTCACAAATAACTCTCGCATATGATTTATAGTTTATAACAGCAAATAATAAGCATCGTTTTTTATTATTTTACGGTTTTTTTGTTTTTCGTCCATAACTCGAAATATGATTTTGTCAGATAGTAACACTAGATATAAGACGGCCGATAATTTAATCATCATTGTAACAAACGGATGACGTTCACGGCTGGACATAGGCCTCTCCTACGTGCCGGTACATTGACCGGTCTCGCATGCAGTGGATCTCTGTAGCCTTCACCAGGTCATCGGTCAATATGTGATTGCAACAACGTAATTTTTACTACGCAGTTACTTCTAGGCAAGTCTGCTTCACAGTTGACCACACTGAGAAAAATAATTGATTAAATTCGCTTTAAAAAAATAATACAAAACTTGTATTTTTTTTTTCAGTTATTAAAACATAAACTTTGGGAAAATAATACAATACCTACTTGTTTTTTAAAATAAAATTTTGTTAAATAATTTAAGCATTTTTTTTTCTAATAACTACATATTAGAAAAAAAATCTTTAATTAAATAAAACATCTTTTTAAACAAAAAAAAAACCGACTTCCAAAACAAAATACTACAAAGCGAAAAATAACGTTCTTTTCCGAAGTCGGTGTCTTAGTACCTATTGTTTCTCGTTTTTCGACAGGTGGTTTTTGAGGTAGGACCTCAAATTAATATGAAAATCTTTTATACCTAGCTGAAGTCATCTCAAGACGATTCCAATAAGTCCAACCACGACATGAATCAGTACATTGTTTTATTTCGGAGTTCCAGTGTCTACCTTCCGGCTTTATTATATACTAGCTGTCCCACGCGGCTTCGCTCCCGTCAACTGGCTACCTACCAAGCTAGCCCACCTACTCTAAATACGTTGCATCTCAAAAAGAATAAATTTTCCCCGTTTTTTGGAACATTTTTCATTGATGCTCCGCTCCTATTGGTCGTAGCGTGATGTTATATAGCCTATAACCTTCCTCGATAAATGGACTACCCAACACAAAAAGAATTTTTCAATTCCAACCAGTAGTTCCTGAGATTAGCGCGTTCAAACAAACAAACAAACAAACAAACAAACAAACTCTTCAGCTTTATAATATTAGTATAGATTTATTTAAACTTCATGTACAATGGTGATACATAGGCGGAATTAATGCAGCAGGGCATTCTCTACCAGTCAACCTTTGGGTTAAAAAGGACACAACAGGTGGTAGGAGTGCAAAATAAAAATAAAAAACCGGCCAAGAGCGAGGCGGACTCGCGCACTAAGGGTTCCGTACCATTATAGCAAAAAACGGCATAAAAATCACGTTTTTTGTATGGGAGTCCCCTTAATATATTAATTTTATTCTGTTTTTAGTATTTGTTGTTGTTATAGCGGCAACGGAAATACATCATCTGTGAAAATTTGAACTCTCTAGCTATCACGGTTCTTGAGATAGAGCCTGGTGACAGACAGACAGACGGACCGCGGAGTCTTAGTAATAGGGTCCCGTTTTTACCCTTTGGGTACGGAACCCTAAAAATTAACAATAATTAAAGTCGGATATAAATAAACTATCTAACTAATAAAATACATAAATAATTTCTAAAACAATAGACTAATAAATATTATAATTAATATCATATTCTAAATGAAACAGAAATTTAAACATAATAGCTAAGACGAAGACCGAGCTGTGTAAGAAAGGACAAGTAATAGTTCCGGATACTACGCTCAAATGAAAATTTACTCTCAGCTTTTTTTATGTCAAGGGGAAGAAGGACGTTCCAGAGTTTTATAGTAGAGACAGCGTAAGAATTAGATATAATCCCAGTGCGGTGAGAAGGCGTATGGAGAAGTAAGTTTTTGAAAGCCCGAAGGTTAAGATCGTAAAAACTGCCCAACTCTTTAAAATATTGTATTAAATAATCAATAAATCATCATCAGGTCTGTTCGATGATACCATTTTCATCAGTACCATTTATTTATAAGTATTTGCTTCATCATAGTTGGTTAAAAATGTGCATTAGTGTCTAACATTTTTCGAGTTAATTATTATGCGTATTTGTTATGCTTGAATAAAATATGTTTTAATATCATTATGCGTAAACAAATTTATGCTTTAGAATATTAAGCTTAAACGTTATTATGGTCAGAGTAACTATGCTAAAAAAAATATGCGTAAGGCGAAAATAATGTTATGCGTAAATATTATTAGGATAAACAAACGTATGCCATGTTATATTATGTCTAAAGCTTTTATGCAAATGGATAGGGAACCGTTTCTTCTCACAAATACTTTAAAACTTTTCGCAAAAACATTATTTATAACAGTAAATATTAACTTATTATGTTGGTTAAATATTCGAGATATCTTGTCATTCTTATCATTAAGGAGTTCCAGAGGCCATCTGTGATATTCTTCATCAGTTCCACTTCACCAAATTATACTTTCTGAGTGCAAATGCTTGCCATGTTATTGAAAATACCAAAAACGCTATAACATCTGCCTATAATATTCGAGGAGTTCTTTCGATTTCCATGGGATCCCATCGTCAGATTCTGGCTTGGTGACAATGGGACCACTCGGGAGTCATCATCATCAACCTTTTTAATGTTCCCACTGCTGGAACACAGGTCTCCTCTCTGAGAGAGTCAATGGGCCGTAATCCAACAAGTGGGCCCAATGCGGGTGGGTGGACGATCACATATTATTTGAATTGTTGGTTCTAGGGTATGCCAGTTTCCTCACGATGTTTCCCTTCACCGTTTTCAGAGCAGTGGTGATGAAATAGTTTACACAAAGTAAAGCGCCTGCCTGTGTTGTACAAGTGGCGGAGAAATCGGTGAGCTTTAAGAAAGTATATTAAACAGTCAATATGTTTTGTTGCTAAGGGTCCCCGCACACGGGCCACCGGCCACAACCACAAAATGACGCCACCGGCATATTTCCTGTGGTTTTCATACATTTTATATGGACTCGCCGCACACGGTTGACGCCGGTAGCCGCCACATGCTACAAATCGTCGCTGCTCGCTTCTCGTGGCCCGCACGCGGAGTCAATATGCAATGGCCAATGATGACAAGTGGCTGTCGCGCGCTTCAGCTACTTTTGTAGCCGCTTCTAGCTTTTCGTGGCGGCGTTTGTGGCTGTGTCCGGTGGCCCGTGTGCGGGGACCCTAATAAGAAAAATGTTCGCAAGGTCAAATTATTTTTTTCAGAGCACATCTTCGCTAACCATCATGTGACATAGTGGTCAAACGCGAGCCTATCAGAATCTTTTAATATAAAAATATATGAAGGTATTTAAATAACTCTTAAATTTGGCCAGCACTATTTGCTTATCTAGGTCTTTCATTAACCGGTTACAACTAGATACAACGCGATATGACTTAATTACAGAGATTGCTTTACAAAACGCATGACCACATTAAATTAATTAATGAACTAGCTGTGACCTGTGGCTTCATCGGAATTAAAAGATTGAGAGTGGTGACGACGCTTGAGCAGTGGCCCTGAAAAGTAACATTCCACCAACAAAAGCGTCGCGAAAGTGATAAGACAAATAACAATACAAATATTTTAACAAAAAATTAAATCCAACTCTAAAGCAAAACAATAACTTTGTTTTCCGAAGTCGGTGTCTTTTGTGTACCTTTTGTTTTTCGTTTTTTGACACCGACTTCGGAAAACAAGATTTGTTTTTGCTTTATTGTGGTTTGCTTTAGAAGTCGGTTTAATTATTAACCGACTTACCAAAAAGGAAGAGGTTCTATATTCGAAATTATGTATGTCTTTTTTTATTTTTGTTCACCGATATCTCCGTCAATTGTGGACCGATTTTGTAAATCCTTTTTTGTTTGAAAGTGTATGTTCAGTTTGAAGTCGATATGGACATCGACGCAAAAAATGATACCTATCAAAGACACAGACTTCCAAAAATAAAGTTATTTTTCACTTTGTAGTTTTGTTATTTGGAAGTCGGTAGTTTTTTTTTGTAAAATGTTTATTTTTGTAAAAGATTTTTATTTTACTCTTTTTAGTGTTGGTACCTCATATTACAATGAACATTATTTCTAGCCAGAGTACATCTCATTTCAATTCCAATAAGCCCAAACATGACTAGGATATATTGTTTTAGTAAGGAGTTCCAGTCTACCTACCTATACGGCTTCATCATCAGATCAGTTCGATGGTACCGTTTTTATCAGTATTATTTATTTATATGTATTTGCTTCATCATAGTCGCTTAACTATTCGAGATATCTTGTACCCGTGACATACTTAGCATTGTGGATTTTCAGTGGCCATCTGTGGTCTTCTTCATCAGTTCCACTTAAACAATTGAAACTTTCTGAGTGCCATATAATTAAAATACCAAAATCGCTATAGGTCTGTCTGTATATTTGAGGAGTTCCCTCGATTTTGGGATCCCATCATCAGATTCTGATTTGGAATAGGACCACTTCGAGAGTATACCATCTATCTATCTGCCTAGCCTTTTTCCCAATTTTAGTTGGGGTCGGCTTCCAGTCTTACCGGATTCAGCTGAGTACCAGAGAGTATAAAATAACAAACAAAAAAAAATCTTGTGCAAATCCCCACGAATACACTTACAACAAAAAATATAGAAACATCCGAATTGAGAATCACCACTTATAAAGGAAGTCGGTTACAAATTTTGTGGGAATGCCAAGCGCTATCAAAACGTGTATAGAGCTTAAAGGTCACAGAGAGACCCTTACATACATCTGTGGCCTGATAATCAATTATTATTATATTGCATAGGCGTGATTTGTTAGTACGGTGGCGTAGTTAAATTTGCGAATAAGCATTATTTTAACGTAATTAGAATCAGCAATTATTTAATCCATAATTCTCTGCATATTAGTTTAGAATTTGAATGCCAAACGTACGTCTTGCTGGTGAAAATCCAAATGAATAAATCTAAATAAGGACACCTTGAGTATTTTTTTCAATTGACGGGTTACAGTGCGTAGACTTGTGTGTGGTGTGCATTTTATATCAATATATCTTTGCAATTATAATTTTATTGTTTGTAAATTATTTGAGTGCCGTTTCTGTCCTCAAGATAGTTAAGGTGAGTGAAAGTTTAATAATATTATTTGTTATTCTTAAGCATATTATGAATTATTTTTGCACTATAATGAAAGTAATGATAATTTTAACAGATTAAAACTGAATAAATTAAACTTGTATTTTTCCCTGCATTGTTCTTATAGACCTTTTGATCTATACATCTTCAAAGTAAGCTTTAATGTTATTATATCTCATAGAGGGAGATAACTAAGTAGTTGGCAGAACTTCATATTACAATACCAGCTCCTGCCAGTGACTTCATATTCATATTCTTTATTGTACACTAAACAAACATATACAAATACAGAAGGACAACTTATGTACAAAGGCGAGCTTAACCCACAGTTGGGTTTTCTTACAGCAAACCTCAGTGTTATAGCGAGATTTACACTATTAGGACAGTGAACAAAAGTGCACAACAAAAAACTTTTTAACAAAAAATCAAACCGACTTCCAGAACAAAAAACTACAAAGCAAAAAATAACTTTCTTTTCCGAAGTCGGTGTCTTTTGTACCCATTTTTTTTTCAGTTTTTCGACACCGACTTCGGAAAAGAAAGTTATTTTTTGCTTTGTAGTTTTTTGTTCTGGAAGTCGGTTTGATTTTTTGTTAAAAAGTTTTTTATTTTTCTCTTTTTAATTTTGGTAGGTATCTCCAATTAACATGATAATCATTTATGGCCAAAGTACATCTCATGACGATTCCAATAAGCCGAAGCACGACTACGATACTTTGTTTTATGTCAGAGTTCCAGTGCCTAACTTCCGGCTTCATCATCAGAACAGTTCAATGGTACCATTTTCATCAGTACCATTCATTTATAAGTATTTGCTTCATCATAGTCGGTTAACTATTCGAGATATTTTATACCCGTGACATATTTAGCATTTAGAAGTTCCAGTGGCCATCTGTGGTCTTCTTCATCAGTTCCACTTCACCAAATTATACTTTCTGAGTGCAAGTGATTGCATTGTTGATGAAAATATCAAAATCACTATATGTATGCCTATAATATTTGAGCCTATAATATTTGAGGAGTTCCCTCGATTGCTCTAGGATCCCATCATCAGATCCTGACCTGATGACTATGGGACCAACTAGGAAGTATAACCTTCAAAACAAAAGAAGATTTTTTGAAATCGGTCCAGACGTCTTTGAGTAATCGGGGAACATACATAAAAAAATAAAAAATAAAGTTTCCGACGAATTGAGAACATCCTCCTTTTTTTGAAGTCGGTTAAAAAGAAACTTAAAAACAAATTTAAATTCTTACTAACTAAATACACTACACAAATACGTGTGAAGCACACAATGCATAAACATACTTTATAATATATATCTAAAATACATACATATTTATGAGTCATGTTGACAGGAAATGTACCCTACTTCACCCGCGTATCGAAAATGTTCCCTGAGCGTTCACCCGGTATAACAACTATTTCATGTCCTTCTTCAAGGTCCAAACTGTTTTTATACGAATTCATCAACATAGGTTCAGAGGTTTAGGCGTGAAAACTGAAAAATAAATAGACAAACAGTAACTTGCACATTTATAATTATGTATGGATACCTATAAAGGGCTAATAGGCAAAAGAAGGAAAGGAAGACCTCGAAATAGATGGAAGGACGAAATAAAATGCACAGCGGGTCCAAATTTGATGATTTTAGCAAAAGCCAGAGCGGAGTGGCTCACTTTGGAGGAGGCATTTACCTGAAGAGGGGTTCTTGTAGAATGAATAACATTAATCTTGTCATAAAATCAAATAAAACATACTAACACTAAATTAAGAAATAATTACACTTTTATACTTTATGCTTATTTTATGCTTAAACCTAGATTCTGTAAGAAATATAGGATTGTTTTATTTATTATGGATACCTATAGATATATTTATTTTTTCCTAGATACACTTTTAGACCAATGACCTTGTCAATCATCTTCCGAGTTTACCTTTTTGACTTATTCGAAAGATAGGCAAAAAAAATCTGTTAGAACTGTTTGCGGTTCTAGTTGTCTGTCAAAAATCGTCACGTCACGAAAAATCATTATTAAACTTTTCTAGCCTTTTGTTATAGTTTGGATAATATCTTCATCGTCAAGCGCTAGCCGCCATACTTATTTACATTGTAAAGACTTTCGCTGTTTTAATCAGACATTCTTCTGAAGGTAAGAGTTACTCCCGTCAAATAACATTGTTTTTCAATAACTAAAATTTTATTAAAATTTCTTAATAATAAAATATCAAGTGAATTATTTACATTTGTCTGATTATTGCAATTTTGTAATGAAGATTTAATAAATTGAAATTGCAGCATATATATATATATATAATACAAATATATAAGAGTAATGCAATTTTTCAATTAATGCAATTGAAGAAAAGGCATATATGTATCTTCGTTCCCGACGGCCGTTTCCCGACTACACACTTTTTAGTGTTCCGACCGAAGGGTCCAAACGTAGCCCTATTGCTGTCACTCAGGTGTCTGTCTGTCCGTCTATCTGTTTGTCTGTCTGTCCATCGTCTGTCTCACAGGTTTTCTAGCCAAACGGTTGGCCTACAGTCTTATAAATTGTATTTTTTTTTTATCTGTTTTTAAGGATCTCTACATTTCTGATTCGATCACGCAAGGAAACTTCGAGCATAGCTCTCTCCATTGCCAAACTTAAGTGGCAGTGGGCAGGGCACATTGCTCGCAGAACGGATGGCCGATGGGACAGAAAGGTTCTGGAGTGGCGACCGAGAACCGGAACACGTTGCGTTGGAAAGCCTTCCACCAGGTGGACCGATGACCTGGTGAAGGTTGCAGGGATACGCTGGTTGCGAGACGCACGGGCCCGGTCAATGTGGCGACGCTTAGGGGAGGCCTATGTCCAGCAGTGGACGTCTTTCGGCTGATATGATGATGATGATTTTTAAGGAGGGGTTGCATAGCGAAAGGGGAGTTGAGTAGATAAATTCTGTATTTTTTGTTTTAAAAGAGATTGGAAAACAAAAGCCTCCAGTCACCTTTTTTTACAAAATTTTATTCCGAAGATTTTTTTAAATTTCCGCCAAAATTGACAACTTTAATTTTGGCGTAAATTTTCCAAAAAATATACCAATATTATAAACCATTTTATTTTTTTGAAATTTTCCAATTTTTCCTATTAAAACCAACTTGTTTTTGCGGTTTGGTATGGAACCCTAAATATTTGAAGTCCGACACGTACTTGGTCGGATTTTTAGTTTGTCTGGAAGACGAATTTAGTCATCACACCTCTAAGGCCTCAGATCAAGTTCACAGTCGTCCGACAATGACTCGACAACTCATCAAAGAGTAAAAATAGCGTTAGTCCTTAGACTAATCTATCACTTACAAAGGTATCTACTCGTACCTACTAACAACTCATTTCCCTTAGTATACTCATCCTACGTCTCGTTAGCGGCTAGACATTATACCTAGGTATAATTTGTCATTGGTAGGTACCAATTTTTTTGCGTTATGGACACCGACTTCCAAAAATAAAGTTATTTTTCACTTTGTAGTTTTCTTATTTAGAAGTCGGAAATATTTTTTTGTTAAAATGTTTGGTATATTTGTCACTTTTAATTGTAACTACCTAATAGGCAAGTAGTTAAGTCAGGTACCTATAACGCCAGAATAGATTACCCGAATATCATGAAACAACATAACCGGTGAAATGAGAGTGTACCAAGGTGAACTGTACACATCTGCTTACCTCTTTAGAGCGTTTTGGCGTGATGTTATGTTATGAAATGGTATAAACAATAAACAGACATGCGTTTGCAGCAAGCGCGAGAGATTTGCCGTTATTTATTGAAGAGTTCTGTTGTATATTTCCGAAGTTCTTCATCAGATCTTCACCAAACTAAAATGGGACCAATTTTGGAACAAACTCTTTCGAACCACAAAATAATTTTCAAATTCGATCCACAATTGACGGAGATATCGGTGATATAAAAAAAAACTTACATAATGTCGAACATAGAACCTTCTCCTTTTTGGTAAGTCGGTTAAAAAAAAGATTCCGACGGATTGAGAACCTCCTCCTGTTATTGAAGTCGGTTGTGAAATGGCTAGGCAGACTGAATTGAAATAACTGACTACCTCTTAATACCTCTTAAGAGGTACCTAGTCAATCTGCCAAGGGTGGGCAAAAAAGCGTGGATCAAACGAAACAGGGCGATAGTTGGGAAAAGAAAATGCTATTTTATGTTCTACTGCAAATAGCCCCAAATATCGCCCGCCCTGTTACGTTTGATCCACGATTTTTGCCCACTCCATATATATACTCATCATTATGAACAATTTTCATTGTCACATCCCATTTGTGCAAGACTAATTTTGAGGAAATATACTAACCAGCTGTTTTTCACGCGATTGCCGGATTAATACAAAAACCATAAACAATTTATTGGACCCGGTAGTAGAGCTAACACACGTACAGCAAGATCTCTTTATTTATATTAATACTAACTTCTGTCAGCGGCTTCTCCCGCGGAAACATTATCATCATTTCATTCGATAGACTTCGAGAGAGAGGCCTTGCAGTTCCAACGCTGCGCCTTCCGGTACGCGGTCACCACTGTAGAACTTTTCAGCTTCACCAACCATCGGTTCTGCGAGCAATGTGCCCTTCCACAGCCATACTTCGGGCTATATCAGTTAGCCTATCGAAAGTTATCCCAAGAGACCACACTTCCAGGACTAAAAGTCTCCTATGTCCAAATCCAGGACATGGTCTACCCGAGTGCCAATGTTCATAGAAATACGTTCAATCGTCGCAAGACCCTTTAATAAGTTTTAACAAGTTCGATCATGCATGGAGTACTGTTCTCATCTCTGGGACGGATCTGCCAAATACCAGCTTGATGCACTGGAGTCGATCGAAAAGCGGGCCAAGAGGCTCATCAGCGATGAAGCACTGGTCAAGACAAAGCTCCAGAGCCTTGAACATCGTCGCTGAGTTGCCAGCTTGTCGGTTTTTTATCGGTTACACTTTTTTTTTTACTATTTTTAATTCCACCTAGCCCGTTTCATCATCGGACTACCAGACGTACGGCGATGCGCCATCGGTATATGGTGGACATCCCACCCGTACGCACAAAACGTTTTGGGAACACTTTTATTGTAACTACTAAGAAGTGGAATTCCCTGCCGGAGTCTGTTTCCCGACAGCTACAATCTAGAGGTCTTTAAGTCAAGAGTGAATAGGTTTTTTCTAGGCAAGCGTGATTCACCGTTGACCACATCATCACTTACCAACAGGTGAGATAGTGGTCAAGCGCGAGACTATACTGAATTAAAAAAAAACGGCGTACCGGGGGCCCAAATCAACTGGCAGAAGGCAGTTAGACTTGTAGCTTGAAATGTGACACCAGCCGGTGATTATCCCTGGATGCACTAGTCACTAAGCAAGAGCGCCCAAGGACAATCTCCGGCTGGTGCAGGACTATTGCAGGATATGGAGACAACATTATTATTATTTTACTCGTGACATTGCAATAAAAAAAAGATATAAGCTGGTTTTATTAATGAACACACAAAAAGATCTCTTTATTATAATACTACGTGGTGACGAAGGTACCTACGAAGTGGGAAAAGCCCCGGATGACGCAACGATTATAAGCAGCTTACATCCATCATTAAGGAATGAAGCTTCTTATATTGTATACTTAAAACATTGAAATAAAAAATACCTACTGCGAGATTTTGTTTGTGAAAAAACTGTCGTGTGGTTTAAGTTGGGTTCCGTAGCTGAAAATATATAAAGTAAAAATAATTGGGGATTTTTTTCTTACTAGCATAAAAACTGGTTTTGCATCTTTTATTAAGTTAGTATTTTCTTATATCTAAGGTTCGCTACAGTCGTGTTGAATTGCTCTCCTATCGCACTATGAGAGTGAGGAACAGAGAGTCGGCCTGGGTTTGCGTTATAATTTCTCCTGCGGCGATGGCTATTCTCCGCTAAGATTGGGCGCCGCGGAATTTAGTCAGCAGGACTATTATTATGAGTGTAAATAAAAAGGGCCTTTGATCAAATTATTAAGGAACCCCTTCTTAGTTGACGTATTTTATGACGCAAATGGAGTTGGCTAGATACCTACTTGGAAAACTACAATCTTCTGAAGCTTGACCCATGCTAAAACAAACAAATGCAGCACTATATGCTAAAAATTCGGTTAAAAATAAAATGACTTTCATAACAAAACATTACAAAGCGAAAAATAACTTTCTTTTCGGAAGTCGGTGTCTTTGGTACCTATTTTTTTCGTTATTGACACCGACTGCCGAAAAAGGAGTTATTTTTCAAAAAATAATATATTTAATAATTAATTAATACACCTTATAATTATTACCGCGAAAATAAAAATTATTAAGGATAACTTAAAAATTGCTCGGAACTCTAAATAGAACCACGAAAGAAGCATGAACTTTAAAAAAAAAGAATCATCAAAATCAGTTCATATTTGGCGGAAACATACAAAATAAAACACAGTTGAATTGAGAACCTCCTCCTTTGAAGTCGGTTGATAGAGCAATAAGAATAATGTACGATTTTGTATTGGGATATATTTCTAGTCTCTAAATAGTATTAAAAAAGTCGCTGTCGCCCCTGTTTGTTTTGCCGCGAATTTCTTCTAAAGCACGCAATGGATTTTGATACGGTTTTCACTAAAGAAAGAACTATAAATGAAGAAGGTTTTTGTATAATAATCTCCTTATCGCAAAGTATTTGTAGTCAGTGCAGCATGTCTTACTTCAAACATCTCTATCAGCAGTTATCCCTATAGTCACCTCCTGTCTAGCCAAAGCAACACACAATTTTGTAATCTTCTTTCTTTCAATCCATCTATTGTTTATTTCGGGCCGATTTCACCGATGAAACTAAATACAGCTTTCTGTGACAGCTGAGAAACTACCAATCACAACGCTTGCAAAAACTAAGTTTAGTTGAACTAATCGCGATTCATTTCATTGGTGAAATCGGTCCTTAGTCTTCCTAAGAAAGAATTTAGACAATAAGATTAGGTACGAGATATAAAAAAACTGATTGCGAAAAGGAATGTCTTTTTTATCACGGACTTTCCCAAGTACCTCTGTATTATTTATTTGTTTAGAACTGGAATTGGAAATTTTCTATGATTCTATTTTTGTACTTTATCTTGGACATCGCCAACAACGGTGAAGGAAAACCAGGACTTATTACCTAATATACCATTTTGAGCAAGCGTGGTAATTGTCCAAAGAAGAGCTCGTGGCTAAATAATAACAGCCGCACTGGTCAATCATCAAGGTTAAGCAACGCTTGACGAGGTCACTCCGTGGATGGGTGACCATTTCAACATACCGAGTTTCCTCCGTGCCTCGGAAAGCACGTAAAGCCGTTGGTCCCGGCTGTCATTTGAAGATCTTTGACAGTCGTTACGGGTAGTCAGAAGCTTGAGATCTGACACCAGTCTTGCCAAGGGGTATCGTGTTACCCAGTTATTGGGTTGTGGAGGTCAGATAGGCAGTCGCTCCATGTAAAACACTACTAGTATTCAGCTGAATCCGAAAATACTGGAGGTAGACCCCAATATAGTTGGAAAAAAGGCTAGGCAGATTGATTAACAGTGGGCCCTATCAGAATATCAGCGCAGCGTTATTTTCTTTTTAATATCATTGCACATGCTGAGATAGGAGCCTTTTTGGTCTCGCACGGGGTTATTTATTTTTTATTATTGTTTGTGTTTTGCTTATCTCGTGTCTCCTGTGCGGGTCACAAATAAAAAAAAAATCTTTCTTTCTTTTTTCTTTCTAATTAATTCTCGTGCCTTGATTGTAAGTGAAGAGGCCTATGCTCTGCAATGGGACAGCAACATGCTGGTGTTATTATTACCTGACTTCTGAAGGAAGGTAATAATAACACCAGTTGATGTTTATCAGTCTATGCATGTATGTGCCTACGTGGCGTTCTAGAAACCAAATTCGTTGCCCGATTTTTATGATTCTTACGTCAATCGAGTTGTCTTAACCTCGCGTCTCTTGCGAGTAAAATACAAAACAAAAGACATAAAGACATGACAGTCCTAAAAAGTTCACCACTGCGACCACCAGACGCCATATTGACAAATAAAAAAGTCGGCGATCTATGTCAAGTGGTGTATCGTTGAATAGGTATTTAATTGTGCTATGCAGTCTGAGGATTCGCGAGCTTTCTAACCAAAACCTTATGTATCCTCCGACTGCATCGCAAAATTGTCTTCTTGTTTACATCTTTTTAGTTCGTTTCATAACCATGATTTTTTAAATCTGCATTTTTTATTTTATTGTTAGGATTAGATTGTTAAATAATGATTTCTCATACCTTCACTAACTGGATGAACCCGCCACCTCCATGTTAGTTATTTTGGTAGTTAACTTGGGATAAAAACACTGGGCTTGGCCATTTGTTAGGTTAACAATTTTATTGATGAAAAAACGCATTTAACCGATATTTGAAACCGTTGGTTAGTATATTTAACCATTGGTTGACTTAACTACGGATCAAAAAAACTGGATCTTAATCGGAAATATAAACTGTAGGTACATAGGCTCTAGATAGGTGACATTAAATCAACGAAAGCGATTGGGTAAATGTCAAAAATGTATAGGAATGTCAAACGCCATCGAAATGCCACGTGATCAATCCCTTACACCTTCGAATTTTGACCATCGACATCGCTCACACGGCTCACACCGAATGACACTTATCTAGAGCCTCTGTAACATTTTTTTTTTTTGGTTTTGCTCGTTTTGTGTATTTAGCCAGTGTCACGTTTAATTCGTTTAGTTCCAAAGGTTTAGTTTGGTTCCAAACCTTTGCACAAAATCTTTGTTTTGCATAAGAAAGCGGATTTAACTCATTTAAATGTTTTTTGGAATACTTGGCTAACGAGTCGGTCTTATGGCCAAGCTTAGCTGAGCTATCATTACTAGTACCTGGGCGAGCGAGCTCTGCTGGGGTAAAAATAGAGAAAACGACATTTTCTAAAAATTAAACCTAGCTAGATCGATTTATCGTCCCCGAAACCCCCTGCATACTAAATTTCGTGAAAATTTTAGGAGCCGTGTCTGAGATTCAGATTATATATATATATACAAGAATTGCTCGTTTAAAGGTATTAGAGATATACAATAACATTGTCAGCTCCAATTTACCAAGGTAACACATGTTTCAATGATACCGAATTTTCTCCAGTTGCATAAACACTTGAGACACAAAACTACACCAATTTTACATCACAATGTTCACTAGAAATCAATATGCGAATAATTAAAACAGCCACTGAACTTTACTCGAAAAAATCCCGCCAAAAACGCCTGTTACATCTTGTAAAGTGATAATATGTATCCATGGACACAAATACGATCACTACTATTAAAGTCAGCTTACATTCAACTAGGAAAAAGCATACACCTTGCATAGTTCTACTTTCTTTCTCCTAAATGTACACTTTCATTATTTCAAACACAGCAATTACAGCTCACGAAATTAAGCCCTTCATAGTAATAGAGAAAGTCCCATTAAAAACTTTTCAATGATTTCGGAGGAATGCGTATAGACGAAATGCCGAAAGGTTCATAGACTTGTTGTGCCCGCGGCTCCGTCGAATTTGCAGTTTTTAAATTCCATTGATGAAAAGCACAGACATAAATCTAACTAGATGACGCGATTGTATGTACTTCGCGCGCCAAAAATCGCTTATATATAGCATTATCGGCACCGGAACTCCACCGAAATCTAGAAAAAATACTGTTCATGCCATATTGAGCTGTAAAGAATGTATAGAGGCATTGTAAATGTTTTCTTTCATTGGTAAGTAAATTTGTTTTTAAATTGTTTGTGGAAAGTGGCATGCTTGGTTTTTCATACATATGGAGGGGCTTGCGTTACATATTTAGATTTATGTCTCTGTGATGAAAAGTATGTAAGTTCTGTGGTATACCAAGGCATGAGAGATGCACCTTGTTTCAAATTTGGCTGAACTGGACTTTTAAAGTGTCACAAGTATTTGGAATCATTTAAAAAATGGATTGCCAACAATAGGAATGATGACGTAATGTTTTATAATCAGTCAGGTAGATTAATAAAAAATATTGGACACGTATTTTTTATTTTGACGCATAAACAAAATATAACGACGATGCAGTGTGTTGAAATTTCGAGAGACATCACTTTTTAGTGTTCCGTACCTAAAGGGTAAAAACGGGACCCTATTACTAAGACTCCGCGGTCCGTCCGCCTGTCTGTCTGTCTGTCCGTCTGACACCAGGATGTATCTCATGAACCGTGATAGCTAGGCAGTTGAAATTTAATCACGGATGATGTATTTCTGTTGCCACTATAACAACAAATACTAAAAACAGAATGAAATAAATATTTAAATGGGGCTCCCATACAAGAAACGTGACTTTTTTTGCAGTTTTTTGTGATAATGGTACGGAATCCTTCGTGCGCGAGCCCGACTCGCATTTGGCCGGTGTTTTAGCATAATTTTTACTCAAATCACAAGTGACGTTATAGGGCCCCCACTTCTGAATTTTAAGTCGCTTTATCTTTGTCAATTTTTATTAATTTGTTAGAACAAAAAATACACGTCCAATATTTTTTGATAATCTAACTGATGGACTAAATAGAATTATTATTTTTTATAACAAGGCTGTTGCCTTCCTGCTACTCCATGCTTGTCATGCCATGACAAAAAAATAAGGATTTTATTTTTTCACTGGGAGCCCTCATTCATTTTTCAAAATAAAAGTTTAAGTTACTCCTTATAACATCAGCTGTCTGCTATTGAAAGTCCCATCAAAATGGGTCCAACCGTTTCAGAGATTACAAACAGACAGACAGTCGGGAAAAATAAAAAAACCGGCCAAGTGCGAGTCGGACTCGCGCACCGAGGGTTCCGTACAAACCTCAGCTTAAAGGTATTTGATATGAATTTCAAAGTAATACCTCTACGCGTTCATGAGAAAAGGGGTAGTAGGTAGTTTAAAATTATTAAAAATATTTTTATTCTATGATATAACTAAAAATTTACGGTTTTCGCAATTATTGCTTTATCTGTGCTATAAGACGTTGCTTCGTACCAAATTTCGAGATTCCGAGTTTACGGTAAGTACCCTGTAGGTTTTGATTCCCTTGTGAGTGTCAAAAATTTGCGTAAATTGGCGGCATAACCGGCTGTATCTTTTGATTGCGTTGGCTTAGAAGTTTGATTTTTTCACAGCTTTAAGGGACAGTAGATTTGATATAAATTTCAGCTCACCTTAGATACCTCCACGCGTTCCTAAGAAAATGGTCTTGACAGACAGACAGACAGACGGACGGACGACAACAAAGTGATTTAACAAAGTGGTTCTGTTTTTTCCTGTCGAGGTACGGAACCCTAAAAATGAGTTATTAAGTACCGTATATTGTATGTTTTATATGCATTTAGTAAAATACTGTTATTATGACATCACAAACATACACTTTAATTTTATTTACTTGTATGTATTTGCTTAAAGTATAAATAAATAACTCGTTTTGAGTCACAACAAGTGCAATATCTTTTTACACGGCTGCCGAAGGAGGGTAATGTGTTTATCAGTCTATGTATGTATGTTTGTTCCTATGTGGCGTTCTAGAGACCAAACGCATTAGCCGATTTTCATGCTTCTTACGTCAATCGATTCATCTTAACCCTGCGAGTGTCACTGGCTACATTAAAATTGGTAAATAGAAAAATAGCAGATTATGGTCACCATATTGTGAAGGCCTAATTTTTTTTTCTACCTGTCCCATCGTGTTGGGTATCAAAATAAAGGGTTTTAAGAGATGATTTCAAAAATATATAATACTTATATGTTTAAATGTACTTAATCATAAAAAAAAAAACTAAAAAGTTATAAATAAAAAAGTTAATTACTAAAATCAAGAAATCCCGACTGCTTAAAACACGAACTAAAAAGACGTTAACAAGAAGAAAACCATGCTGTGCAGTCGGAGGATACATCTGGTTTTGGTCAGCCAGCTCGCCAATATGTATCCTCCCCTCCGACTGCACAGCATGATTTTCTTCTTGTTTACGTTTTTTTAATTCGCTTTTCATGCAGTCGGAATATTTTCAACAAAAAAATTTAACCGACTTCCAAAGCAAAACACTAGAAATAACTTTGTTTTCCGAAGTCGGTGTCGAAAACGAAATAATAGGTACCAAATACAACGACTTTAGCAGTAGTTTTTTTATTTATGTACTCGATAGACAACGTAAACGTTCTCTTATGTCAACTTGTATGAAAAACAAAATGTTTTCCCTTACTGTCACCAGACGGCGCTGCACGAGTTCCAATACAAATTCACGTTTACGTTAACGCGATCGAGCACGTGTAGAAACTCGCACTATGCATTAGCTGCATTATGACCACCTGTGACCCATCAGCCTTCGAACCAATTAGCCTTCAAATCAATTGACTGGCATAATCTAGGCTCGCTCACTCCATCGTACGTAGACCTCATCCATCGTTTGACGAGACGAGATCGAGTTCAAGGAAGGTTATTAGGATTGCAAAGGCAAGTGCAGTGGTCCTTTTTACCCGACTGCCGAAGGGGGGAAATGTGTTTATCAGTCTATTGTTCCTATGTGGCGTTCTAGAGACCAAACGCGTTGGCCGATTTTGATGGTTCTTACGTCAATCGATACGTCTTAAGTGTGAGTGTCACTGGCTACATTAAAATTGGAAAAGATATAAATGGCGGATTTTGGGCGCCATTTTGTGGGTTTTTTTTTCCTTCCAAACCCATCTTGTGGGGTTAATAAAGGGTTATAAGAGGTGATTTCAAAAATATATGACACTTATGTGTTTAAATGTACCTAATTCAGAAAAAAGTTAACTAAAAAGTTGTAAATAAAAAAAGTTAATTTAAAAATCAAAAATCCGACTGCTTAAAAAGCGAACTAAAAACACTTAAACAAGAAGAAATTCATGCTGTGCGGAGGATACGTCTGGTTTTGGTCAGCCAGCTCGCGAAAATGTATCCTCCGACTGCACAGCATGAATTTCTTCTTGTTTAAGTGTTTTTAGTTCGCTTTTTAAGCAGTCGGGTTTTTGATTTTTAAATTAACTTTTTTTTCTTATTATTGATAGTCTCGCGTTTGACTACTATCTCACCTGATGGCAAGGAATATAGGTTGACAGTGGAGCACGCTTGCCTTGAAGTAACCTTGACTTTAAGACTCCTAGGTTTTAGCTATCGGAGAACACAGACTCCGGCAGGGAAGTCTGTACGCACAATGCTACAGACTATGTCCTATTTGCTGGAGTACCTCAGATGTCCGTTTACCTGCACCCTTGATGACTTAAACAACGCCTCCGATGCTGCAATTAACGTGACCACCTACTGATGCCAAACAGAATGATTAAATATGTATCGCGACACGAAAGAAAGAAATAATAAAAAAGCAAAAGTTTGAAATAGGTTTACCTATACATTTATTAATTTAAAGAAATAATACGGAGAAATAAAGAAAGAAAATACATTTGTTTGGCAAAAACATAAAAGCACACAAGTTTTCAAGACCAAAGAGAGAAAAATTAAGTTTTTTTTTGTGGTTTAAAAAGCCCAATTTGCCAACAATCCATCCTTACATCCGTCTGAGTGTATTCTTTTTTTTTACTGAGTTTTTATATTATGCTAGCTTCTGCCCGCGGCTTTGCCCGTTAAAAAAGATTTTTATCATCAAAAGGGTACACACTATCGGGATAAAAACTATCCTGTCCTTCCCAAGGTTTCAAACTGCCTCCAAATGTACCAAATTTCATCAAAATCGGTTCAGTGGTTTAAGAGTGAAAAGTTAACAGATAGATATAATTTTAGTATGGACTAGTAAAGACTAGTCTATACTGATACCCTGGGCAGGACAGAATAGTTTTTATCCTGATAGTACCTATTCTATATATTTTTATATAAAAAGTCAGTAAAAAGAATAAACTTAGTGGCTTTTGATGAAGCCTCGTGTCTGGAACTAAGTTAGATTGAGGGTACTCCAATGACCCACAATACGATTGAGGAGCCACTTCCTAAACAATGCCTTACCTCTTATCTCTGTGCAACAACATCTGCACTTTGAATGACCTTTACTAGGCCAATTGTTGGGCAATAAATCGAACACTTCGGGCAGCCGGAGCGCGCCATCTACGCTGCACACACATCTGCATGACCCACCCGGCATTGGTGTGTGAATGCGGAGCGCAGCGCCGGCGCAGCGTAGCGGCGGTGACGCGGCGTGGTTCGGCGAACCACTCGCTTCCACGGGTTCCACCAAGACAGTCGACACCTTTCAACTTAAACCCATATTATTTGTCCGGTACAGTTGTATTCAAATATAATGGAATAAAACCAACGCTTATAAAATACAGTCCGCATAATTTCATCCACGAGTTCACATATTTCTTCAAGGACCTCGCAGTTTTATTTTAAAAAGTAACTGTCTCCGAAGAGAAGGAACATCTACTTCTATCTCGAATCTCTTCAGAGCAGTCATCAGCAGTGGCAGTTCCTGCAGGAGTCATCATCCTGGTCAGGAGACTTTTCCTAGCAGCCGCACACGCCCAGAGGAAGAAGCTGCCCACTGGTGTCGGACGTCGGACCCGTCCAACGTTAGAGTCATCGTCACGGAAAAAAAAGAACAAAAAATAGCCGATCATCATTAACCCAGTGGACAGTTTAAATATTCTGTGAGTTCGTTCCAATTTGTCCCTTATTTATTATCTTTTTCCGTCATATTTAACTATGTTTAAATAGCGATATTTAAGTGAGTGCTATCATAAAAACTTCATTTAAGTCTCATTGTTACAATCACCTTATTTCACAGCCTGACATTTCTTCAATATCATATTTCCTGCTTAAAATCTGTAATCAGTCATTTCCATACCACATTTAAACCCTAGTTTACCTGGTGTGCCCAAAATTACACAATTTACCCAATTGGGTCCACGGGACTCCTTTCTTATAAATCATTGATTTTGTTTAAAATAAAAACAAAAATTTATAAAATCTAACGGACATTATACTAATAGGCTTACATATTAAATTTTATTTTATTTACGTAACCGCAAGACGGTTACAATAGAAAAAAATAAATGTCGACTTCTGGGTGCTAACTAAAATACAATTATAAATTATATTCAACTTTTTTTTGAATATACACTCTATCATATAAATATATTTTTTAAACTGAATTAGATATTTTAAATAATAAAAAAACGTGCAGCGATTATACTCCTTATCTTCATACACCATTTTGCATTCACATCTGAACTGCTTGCATCTCTGACGAAGTCCTATGTTTCCACGTGGCTTGAGTCAGGTGAGCACTCTGAACACAATTCATAATCACAAGGAATGCTCCCACCTTCAGAATTCGTTTGACACTATTACCTATTGTAGTCCACCATGTTGCTCTCGCACTTCATGTTTGGTTTTCTTATCATCACATAATACGAGCCAGTTTTGCAAAAAAAAAAAATGTCACAGAAATACCCCCTATGAGTCCGGTGGACTCCTTAGACATAATTACTCACCTATACGTAAGACGCAGGCACCCGTCCTCTTCACCCCGTGCCTAGTACGGTACTTCAAGAAGGTACTAGGATGCACGAAAACAAAACTGCGATATTTAAGTTTTTAGACCAATATCATACTTTGAGCGGAGTCCCTGGGACCTAACAGATAAATTAAGGATTAATTTGTTTACGCTATTCTTCACCACTTATCTGTAACAGCTGATCGCTTGAAGACAAACAAGGTACCTTTGCGCAGTTGACCCTTTGTTTGCATCGGTCTGAGTCATTCATACCACATTAGCAAGTTAGTTATGCGATTACTATACATTTGTAAGTTTGCTCATTTACGAGTATATCGATTGCTGACGAAAAAGTTAAAACTCGTTATAAAATGCACCGTTTGAAATCAAAACTCAACGACTACCCGCGGCTATTTTATAAATTTCCTTAGCAACAGAGCTGACTTAATAGGAACTTACAAGAACATAATACACTAAGTAATACTAATGTTGTATTCTAATTAAGACTAAAACCTTGTATGGGGGTAGTTTAGCGGGTATGGCGATGTAAATGAAAATGCTTACAACAAGGGGTTACAGTATAAACAGTTTCTAGAACACAGTTTATAGAATACTAATTAAAGAGCAGCAGCACTTACCCTTATAGTTATTTATTGAGCCTCGATCAATGATGGACTGACTTTGATGGCATAAGCCACTATTTATAACCTTGGAATGGACGGGAAACGAGAAGTGCGAGATTTATACCGACTATAGTAAGTGTTTCGACCGTATTGATCATTGTATGCTGCTGAAGAAGCTGCTTCTCGCCGGAATACACGGTGACCTGTACCGGTGGTTCTCCTCCTATATAGAGAACAGAACACAGGCTGTCGTGCTTCAGGGCTACACCTCTGGTTGGAATTCTGTCCCTTCAGGCGTACCTCAAGGGTCCATTTTGGGTCCTCTGTTATTTATATTGTTCATTGCAGATATCAAACAATGCTTTCGTCATTCGTATATTTTACTTTATGCTGATGACATGAAGAATCATAAAATTGTGCGAGATATGTCTGATGCATGTCAATTGCAAGACGACCTGCATCGGTTTGAAACATATTGCATCCGTAACAAACTCCAATTAAATGTCTCTAAATGCTTCCTCCTTGCATTCTCACGTTGTATTTATTTGATATATTTTAATTACACCTTGAACGGTCAGCTCATTGGCAGGTTAAATAGCTTAAGAGATTTAGGAGTAATCATAGACAGCAAGCTTCTGTTTGATCAACATGTAAATAGCATAGTTGCAAAGGCTTCCAAAGCTCTGGGATTTATATTACGCACCACGGCCTGTTTCCGATCTCTCAAACCTGTTAAGATCTTGTATTGTTCTTTCGTGCGCAGCCCTTTAGAATACTCGTCTCAGGTTTGGAACCCGCAGTATGAGACCTATAAGTCCCGTATTGAAGGCGTCCAAAGAAAATTCCTACGTTATCTGGATTATAGGGCTAAGCAATACTCAGTTGACTACGAGCACCGCTGCAAACGGTACCACTTCCTTCCTCTGGAGATGAGACGTTATATTGGGGACATGAGTCTACTTTTGGGTATAGCAAATGGCCACATTGACTGTCCTGCACTCGTTGCTAATCTGTCATTACGCACGAACCTGATGGGATTACGACAGCGGGCATTACTGAGTTTGCCTATCGCAATGACTAAATGTAGACGGAATGTTTTTTCGATAAGAAGTGCACTTTGTTTCAATAAGCTACCTGTGGACCTTAATGTCGACTTGTTTTGTACCAGTGTGGCGACATTGAGTCGGCTATTGGCACAGTAATTTTTCAAGGATGGTTAACTTGTCTACTGCACTAATTATATCAACTTGTATGTACTTTCTTTTTATCGACTTTTTTTTTTACTAACTATATGTGGAGGCTTGTTATTAGCTATTTTTTGTAATATTACATTCTTTATGTCACTGGTTTGTTAGTCTGTAAGCCTTCTTTAAAATAAAATAAATAAATAAATAAAATAAACAAATAAACACTAAAAAAATATTTTGATTTTGAAGCGACCATAAATACTCTTCTCCAGTTTGACTTTTTTTTAATGTCCACTCTTAACAGGTTTACTGTCCAATTAGTAAAACAATATAATGAATCATATATGATTCATTGGACGAGGAAACTGTTAATGTCTTATTCCTCGGATTCAGATACCATCGCAGGTCACAAACCAAGCGCTCTCTGTCTCCAGAGAAATGAACCAACAAGCAGAGATTTAGAAAACGCTGCATTCACGACGACTGTCACTTTGTGGTTACCATGCCACTGAAGGAACAACGAATGTTAGCTTCAGTCAAGGGTGATAAACTTAATGCAAGTTGTCAGTTCATGTCTTGTGAGCGTTGTCTTAAAGCTTGTCTTAAAATACAGGTATAGATAGGGAGTTTCACCAAGCGGTCTTCATTCAAATTCGTATTTTTTTATAAAGTACACCACTTCGTTCTCCAAGTGTGTCCTTTACAACATATATTTAACCTCATTTATTTATACCCATTTTTTTGGGATTCCTCGATATCAGATACTGTCGCAGCCCAGCACTCTCAGAATTAGGAAACGCTGCATTAAGGACGACTAATACTTTATGCCAGTCGCCGCTGAAGGAACAACCAAACAAATCAAATCAGATCTATCAGAATTATCTAGATCCACGATCAACACAATAATTCATAATACGCTTCTTCTTATTATACCATTTTAATCGTCTATTCTCGTATCAGTTTTTCATTATGAGAAATGGCTAGCTGCCTCACTCCAGTAAACTCCCATCCTCGTATTCCTTGTCCTCTACTCCCCTCTGTTCCCCTCTTACTCCTTCTGCTTCCATTGGATAACCACTTAATTCTACTCTCATCTTCAGGTATCTGCTGGCAACGCGAAATAGAGCCTAATTTCGAAAAATCTTCACCAAAGAGGTGCATAATTTTGAGGGCATATCTGTCTTATCATATCTGCCTCCTTCCAGATTTCTTGAAGCCATCGCTTTAACCCGGGCAGCTTGTTGGGAAATGAACCCAACACTTCGGCCGGCAGGAGCGCGCAGTCTACGCTGCACACACATCTGCGTAGCCCACACGGCATTGGTGTGTGAGAGCGCAGCGCGGTGACAACGGCGACGCGGTGCGGCTCGGCGAAGGGAACCACTCGCTTCCACGGGCTCCACCAAACCTTTCAAATTAAACCAATACTGCTTGTTCGGGACAGTTGTGTTCAAATATAACGGCATGGAACCAAAGCTTATAAAAATACAGTCCACTTCAATTCATCCACGAGTTATCACAGATGATAACACTGTCGGCGTGACTGATGATTCACATTTAATTTGGAATCATCGTTACGACGATGAAAAAGAACTGGCTTTTTCAGTATCGCAAAGAATTCAATTATGTATACCTATAACACCTTTTTTGTATGAGAAGCCTACTGTAGAACACAGACTGATATTTTACGAAAACATTATTTTTACACTATTAACTCTTTCTTAGAACCGGAATTCATCTTAGACTACACACATGCCCAATATGTCAAAACACTTAAATTATTATTTTCTTAACTATATTTTACAACAATATCAATATGTTATACAAATTTTTTTTTTTTTTTTAACTAGTACCAATAGACGAAATTAAAATCTCGAAAGCCTGGAGAACTTCGGAACTATTATGATAGTAAATTAAAGAGTGCTACAAAAGTAACCATTTTGCTTAGTAAGATTGTATTTTGTTTGACGTTTGTTTGTTTACCTTTTATTTGTTGCTCCAGCGAATAGAGTATAGAGCCTCTTAAGCTTTACTTTTTAACAGGTGACAATCTGACAAGACGACAATTTTTTTTTTCAAACTTTCGCTTTATCTTAAAATTAAACTGAACCTGTGGTTGATTTATGCCGTTCTAATACCTACAACTAGCCTAAAATAAATTTAAACAAATACCACTGGTATTTGTTTCAATTCATATTTATTTTCTATTCCTAACGAATACCACTCTTTATATAATTAAATGTAATGTGCGAACGAATACTAACAACTTGAATTTGGTACAGTCAGCTCAGTCAAACATAATCAAAAATGTTTCTGTATGGAATTCAGCATAGTTATCGAATTTAATTTACACCAATGCTTGTTGCTGTTTTATATTCGTGAATATTAGCACATTCAATAGGTATAAATAAAAACTCTCACCACGATCTCGTCACGTCACGACAACAGACAAGGCGAAAAATTAATAAAAATGTAAAAAAAGAGTAAATAGATGATGAATGACTGATTTGATTATACAAAGAGTGTATTTTCTAAGATATTTTACAATTGTTAGATTAAATGTGATTAGTTTTTGGAAAAAAAATACCTGACGTAGATATTATTAGATAGGTAGACGTAAATTACTACGTAACTGTCGATAATAACTATGTCAGATAAATTTTAATATAAATGAAGAATTTATTTTCTGAGATATTTTGTAATTATTAGATTGTAAGTAAATTGTTCTTGTTTTGTTTTTTTTTGCAAAAAAATGTATTATACAGGTACAAGGAGGAACTAAAATTATAATAAAGTTGATAATTCATCATATTTTATTAATTAACTAGACGTTTGCTTGCCATTTTTTTTGTTTTTAGATTTAACTGATTCTTTTTTAAATTAAAGGTCTTATGACTACATACAAAGCATTTTTACTGACTGTACCTTATATCTATGAACTTCTTTTGGTATTAGTTTAATTAAACAATGGTATCCGTTCGGAATCGAAAAAAAAAATAGATGAAACAAATACGGAATAAAACGTAACAATTAACTATGTCTCTTGTGTTCTCGTGTTTTCATCGACCTGACAATTAAGAATGTTTTTTTTTAACTATGTTTGACGCGTGGGCCGTGATTGTGATCCTAATTTCATCTAAACCCTTTCAGCTGTTGAGAAGCGATTCGTCAACAAACACTAAACATACAGAATGCCCCAGTAATAGTAGTTTATGTAACAGTCATATAAATAAACAGGTTATTAAAACTCGGCTTCGCCTCGTGTGATAATAGTATCACACGAGTGTTTTAATACCTAATTATATGCCGTTGCATACACTATTTTATCTTCACTCATACAGTTGAAATAAAATCAAAAGTGGAAACGGAAAAATATATGATATTATGGGCAATTTAGATTCTCATTACGCATGACTGCGCAACGCGCGCATCCATAGACAATGACACTATTTTTCTACATTATTTCAATCAGCCTATAAGCGCCAATAAATTAGAAAGTAAAATTGTGCTATAAAAAATAAAAAGTAATTTTATGATGCAGTTGTTTGAAAATCGAAGGAAAATGTTGCACCGTAATGTTTTTTTACAATCTTTTAATTAACTTGCAATGTATGTATTTATGTTTGTATGTATGTAAGTAAGTTTGGGTCAAATCTTGCAACTGAATTTTAAAACATTTATCCTCTACCGATTAAGGTGAAATTTTGCATACACGTTTAGTTTGGATGACAATGCATGGTTAGATAAATGACGTCATTCTAAGCCCAAGATGGTGGACTAGTTATTTTTGTGCACTGTCATGATACGGGTATCAAATGAAAGGGTTTGCTAAAAAGAATACGAAAGAAGCTTGTTTTAAAAAAAAAATACTAAATAAATTTAACTTTACCTATCCACGAAAAAGTACGGTTTCTTACAATATTTTTTAAATTAATATTTGGAACATAAGGTTGTGAGTGTAGATAATAGTATATTATGACATAAGTGCGGTAAGTTGAAAATTACAGCCGAGGCGATTGCTACAAGAAAGCAGAGGCTGTAATTATCAAAGCGCACGTATGTCATACGACGTTTTATAACATATTTGCGAGGCAATAAATAAAACTCGGATTTTCTTAAACGAATAAATCTAACTTACTTACGTACTTCAAGAATTTTTACTTGTTCACAAATTAGCGATACGCGCGCACCAGCGCTTTTTTTTTAAGGCATGGACACAAAAGCAGCCAGTATTACTAATAAAGTAAATTAATATTTTTGTGTTTTGTTACAGATGTAATTAATTTATGGTCAAAATTAATTAAATTAAAGAATTAAATGTTTATTTATTATATTTTATCTCCCAAAGTTAATTTTATTCATAAAACGTTGACCATTTTTCTGACATAATAAGTCTTTGCTAAGATTTATAAAAGTACCATTCGTTTTCGACGGTGCATCTTCATAAACCGTGCGTTTTACATTACAATAACGCACAAGTACGTAATGAGATACATTACGATATTGAAATTGTTGAAATAAGAGACCCTTTACGAGCAAATGTGTTATAAAATAACATTAAGACACTTTTAATTTTCTTGGAACAATAAATCGCGTACTTATTTTCACTTAGTAACGCAATCTATTTTATATAACATTGAGAAGAGTTCGGTTAAATCTAATACGATATGATATCTCAGTCCAATGAGCATTCCTTTTAGTCTAGTGCCTCCATTTTATTAAAAATATTTCTAAGATATTATATTATTCACGCACGGTTTAACCGACCGTTTTATCTTCTTTACAAACAAAGGCCTATAGTTTTAAAAACTACACCAAACCCAAACGCACAAAACATTTTGGGAATCCATTCATTATGCGTACAGCTAAAGAGTGGAATTCCCTGCCGGAGTCTGTACCTATTTCCTGATAGCTACAACCTGGGAGTCTCAACCGGAGGAGCTCGTGGCTAAATAATAACAGCCGCACGGGTCGATCTTCAATGTTAAGCAACGCTTGACGAGGTTGATCCGTGGATGGGTGACCATTTCAACATACCGAGTTGCCTCCGTGCGTCGGAAAGCACGTTAAGCCATTGGTCCCGGCTGTCATTTGAAGATCTTTGACAGTCGTTACGAGTAGTCAGAAGCTTGAGATCTGACACCAGTCTAGCCAAGTGGTACCTTGTTACCCAGTTACTGGGTTGTGGAGGTCAGATAGGCAGTCGCTCCATGTAAAACACTGGTACGCTGAATCCGGTTAGACTGGAAGCCGACCCCAACATAGTTGGGAAAAGGCTAGGCAGGTTTTTTACAACCTGGGAGTCTAGTGAACAGGTTACTTCTAGGCTAGCGTGCTTCACCGTCAACCACATCATCGCTTAACATCAGGCGAGATAGTGGTCAAGCGCCAGAATAATATAGAAATAGTAGTTAGTAATAGTAATATTTATTTATCACCCACAAAGTACAATTTGGTTTCTATATTGTGTTACAAATATTGGAGGTACAAAAAGTTTATGAGAGTCTGGAATCCAAACTAGGATACCCTGTGCTATGGACTCCTGGCCACCCTCACCAAGATTGGAAATTACACAAATGTAGAACATCACATGTAGGACTATTGTACAACAAAAAAAAGGGAACAAAAAAAAATATAAACAATATAATAAACAAATAAGATCAAAAACACGCTTATTTCGCATTCTAACAAACATATTTGTTAGAATGCGAAATGAGAGTGTGAAGTGGAAGGTGTCGTGTGGTGTTGTATGTGTAATATAAAATAAATAAATAATAAAAATGTTTATTTATCTCCACAAATTACATACATAGCTTAGCTGTTATATTGACAGACTAGCTGTCCCACGCGGCTTCGCTCCCGTCAACTGGCTACCTACCTACCCATCAACCCTACCTACTCTACATACATGATTGTTGTGTAATTAAACCGTTTACGCAGCGCACGCAACGGAAGCTCTCAAAAAGGAATAATTTTGCCCGTTTTTGCAACATTTTTCATTTATGCTCTGCTCCTGTTGGTCATAGCGTGATGTTATATAGCCTATAACCTTCCTCAATAAATGGACTATCCAACACAAAAAGAATTTTTCAATTCCAACCAGTAGTTTCTGAGATTAGCGCGTTCAAACAAACAAACAAACAAACAAACAAACAAACTCTTCAGCTTTATAATATTATTATATTATATATTATATATACTAGCTGAACCTCGCGGTTTCACTCGCATCTTTGATTACTACTCCGCTCCTATTAGTCATAGCGTGATGTTTTATAGCCTATAACCTTCCTCAATAATCGGGCTATCGAATAGTGAAATAATTTTTAAAATCGGACCAGTAGATCCTGAGATTAGCGCGTTCAAACAAACAAACAAACAAACAAACAAACAAACAAACTCTTCAGCTTTATAATATTAGTATAGATATTTAGACAATAATAAAATAGTAATTTCTGAGAGATCTGGAGTCTAAACTAAGCCTAGGCCTGTATTTCAGAACTCCAGGTCCCCCATTACATCGTTAAACATAAAGATTGTGTTGATTGTAGATTGTGATTGATATAAAAAATATCAAGGCTTTATGTCAATTAGATTAAGTTGGAGACTTAGTTGAGAGGAGTGGAGGACTTTACTTAGAACATGGATGTAAATCTTATAAAAAAAAGTTTCATATCTCGCTTCATTTAATCATGGTTATGGTTTCTACAATTCTTATTCTTAGCGTGTCGATTAATTTTATTAACTAAATTCCTTGTCGAGCCCACGGCAACGCCATCCGCTGACGCAGTCATAAGATCCTTACGTGTACAGGCTATACGCCGCCGCACGAACACCAAAAATCGTAACCATCAGAGAATCCCACCTGTGGAGATTGCTTAAGCCGAGAACAAATTATCGAACGCGGCTGACGGACGCGACTTATAGCCGCGACTGATATGTGTGCACAGTCGTTTGGGACGCGACTTGCGGACGCGTCCGGGCGTTTATTCCATAGATAATATAGCCTATTCAACGAAGATTATGTTTGCGTAGAAACATGTCGAGTAGTAAAAGTGAGGACGAAATTCTCTGCTGCAAACACACGAGTGTGTTTCAATATATAAGTTTTCTTCCATCCACATTCACACGCACGTGCGAGATTTCACCTGAGTTGTTCTGACGCCTGGTGCGCCCCGCACTCCGTGCACACCGTCCGCGGACGTTTTCGGCTGACACAAACATCCAGCGAGCCAGATCTCTATAGGACGTCCGAACGCCCAAGGTCACGTCCGCGACTTACTTGCGTTTGCATAACTGAATGTACATTCATTACACAGATACTCTATAAGTCGTGGCTGTCAGTCACGTCCGTCAGCCGCGTCCGATAATTTGTTCCCAGCTTTATGCTGCGGCCGACCTAAGTGCGGAGTCTGTTTAAAGTTTTCCATGCCGGCCAGGGCAACGCGGACCAGGCGGAAGGCTCTGTAAAGGCACTCTGAAATGATCACTAGGCTTAAACTTCTCTCCCCAAAGATATCAGCTCTCCCAGGGTATGTTTCCACAATAACCCCCGATTTCTGAATCATCATGGTCCTGTTTCATTAAAAAGTATAAATTTCTAACTACCAGCTACCCATTAAAAGTAAAAAAAACCACTGCATCTAAAATTATGTTACTGTAAAAGAAAAGAATCGGACATTTCTAAATAATGACAGGTCGGATCAGCACTTCCGTGGCATTCTATCTTTTTTGCTCACAGATTGCTAATGATCGCAGGAAGTAGACAATCTTATATGTATTATTTGTACACTAGTGCATCACCTGGTTTTGCTCAACTTGAGATGATATACTATAAGAATTTCTGTAAGAATTTTAATGTTGTTAAGAATAGAATACAATTATTTATTGTACACCAAAATCTTAATTTTGGTTCTAAAGTATGGTGACAAAAATCTTAATTCTATGGGTAAAATGGCGGTCTTATCGCCGACTGCAAAACAGACGTCCAGTTTTAGAAAAAAAACCAGCTACTGCCAGCGGCTTCCCGCGTGAATGTCAAAAAATATCCCAAAGAAGCATTTTCCCGTGATAAAAAGCTCCTATGTGCTATTCCTGACTATAATCTATCTCAGTGCCAAATTTCATCCAGATCCGTCCAACCATTTGAGCGTGAAGAAGTAACAAAAACACACACTCACAAACTTTCGCCTTTATAATATTAATTGTGATGTGTTGTGATAACTTGGTTTAGATATAACAAAAGAGTATTACTATGGTTTACAATTCTGCTAGCATCTCCTCGGAATTAAACGTAGGTACATATCATTCCATCATCAGTATTCCGAACGGAAGACGTTCACGGCTGGACATAGGCCTCCCCCACGTACCGGCGCATTGACCGGTCTCGCATGCAGTGGACTCCTGTAGCCTTCACCAGGTCATCGGTTCATATAAACAACGTTACATTACGTCTGTAGGACAGTGAACTTATAGCATATCTACATAAGTCCAGTGTAATATCGGACGAGTGGCTTTAGCCATCAACTGAACAAAAATCCAGACTCCAGGCTGATGTAGAGAAATTCGAAATGGAAAATCCCAAAAACTGTCCCCGACCCGAGCATTGTGCCCAGGACCTCCTGTTCAGAAGTTGCGCTTGCAAGCACTAGACCATCGAAGCAATTTTAAGAAAGAAAATTTTCTTCTTCTTCGGTACACTCGGCAGAGTGGTCGTGGTCAGCATGACGCAGTGAGACACTGGGCCACCATGATTCGCCTCACGGTGCAACCCCATCCCTCCCTTTCGGCTGTGATTCGTGTGCACTCATGCAGTGGACTGCCCACTGCAGACTTGATCTGGTCGCTCCATCGCATGGGTGAGCTGCGGCACGCTCTTGTTCCTTTCACTCTCCCCTGGACCATAAGCCACTCAATAGAGTCGTTGGGCTTATTGGATTAGTATTGGCAAGTGATATTACATTTAGTTCTTTTAAGTTCAAAAAACTTGTTTAAAAAAAAAACTTAATACTTATTATCCCTGACAAACAATCAATCATCCGGTTCAATCAAACTGACTGGCGGTTTTGCCGCTTTGTATGACACTGCCTATACTCCAACCAAGATAAAATTCAGGCCCTGGTTCACGCCAACTGTCAACTAAAAATGCATTACACCACTTTGATACTTACAAGAATCAAACACACAAACAAATTTATTATTGTTAAGACATGAAAGTGACTGACTTCTTCTTTTCGTGTGAGGTGTGGCCTCCTCTGGTGTCAGAGTTAATTAAGCCGCCTCTGGGAATCCCCACAGCCTCTGACTTGGCTATTTCAGACTTACATTATAACTATATAAGTCCAGGTTTCCTCACGATGTTTTCCTTCACCGTTGCCTGTGATGTCCAAGATAAACTAAGAAAGTACATATGAATTTGAAAAATCACATTGGTACTTGCCCGGATTCGAACCTACGACCTCAAGCACGACAGGCGAGGTCTTAGCCACTGGGCCACCACGAAACTAGTGACTGACTGACGCTGTGGGTTGAAACAGCAGTTAGACCTTATTATATGGTTCCAAATGCTGGACAGGAAAGAAGACGCATGAACAAAGTTCCATACCAGCGAAATTAAGATGCTTACATGGGCAGGATGTGTGATTCGGTTTGATATAGTGCGCAATGAACACATTCGAGAACCGCTTTCTTTGGTATGGGCACGTCAAGAGACTTAGTGAGGACCATGTGGTACCAATTGCTCTGTGCCTTCCAGAACGGTGGAAAACGCCCGCAATTGACCTGGTGGTTCAATATAAAAGAGACCTTAAGCGCAGATCAACCTGGCGCAGGCAAATGAGGTTACCCGACACCAAAAAATAGGACCGGGGAAGGAAGAAGAAGATAAAGAAGATTACCGAGACATAAAAATTTATAAATTGACAGACAGACAGACATGCATTATTCTTTAAGTGAATCATTTAAATCTAAAGCTAAGATACATTATGATTACTACATCCACACATGTTTATTGTTTTTTATAAGAGTAATTATGGTAATTTTCAAGATGTTTTCCGTCTGATATAATACGTACTCACATGCAAGTACCTACCTATGTAATTCAAGACAAAAATAGGTTGGTGGATGTCACATGTCTAAGACCTATATTTTTAACTGACTTCTAAAAAGTAGGACGATATCGATTCGGTTGTAATTTTTAATTTTTCAATACTACTCCTAAAAGAAGATTTTTATTAATTTTAATTGTTAAGGATTTTTGAAGAATTTTACTGTACAGGGCCTTTATGATGTAGGGGAGCAATAAGAAGGGATTTTTGGGCATTCAAACTTTAAGGGTGTGAAACTAAAAAGTCATCTATAGGATACAATACGGATCACGCGAGCGAAGTCGCGGGCGAAGTGCGGGCAATATAAGTAAGATTTTCTGCAATACAATCAACAAATTCAGTGTTTTAGTTTGTAATTTATAGACATAAATCGAGGATATTTTGTTGCCATGGCGACAGAGACGTGGAAGTCCTTCTAACTAACTTGGAATATAGACATTCTATAAAAGGATAAGTCTAAAAATATGCCAACCGACCGTATGATACGGATATTTGTTCTAAGCACACACGTGTTAATTTGAAGGTAATAAAGTCAATTTAGGTAAAGTGGTAAAAATCGTTAGTAGATATGTGTGAATTGGTATTGTAAATATGTCTATTTTATCAGTTATTGAGATTGTAGCGGCACATATGGCCGAATCCTGTGATAGATTCTTTGTTAGCTTGGCAAATAAGAACTGGTACCTACTAATGGTTTAAACCAATGGACACCATACACCAAGGCAATTGAAACCCTAGGGTTCGACAAATATCGGTGTAAGGAGATCTTTACAGGCAGATGCAATAAGAGATCAGGGACTCTTGAAAAGTGTCATGTTTTATATTTTTATCATTTTAGGTTCCGAAGTTAAAAAGGAACCCTTATAGTTTCGCAATGTCCGTCTGTCCGTCCGACAGTCTGCAGCTTAGCTCAGAAACTGTTAGTACTAGAAAACTATAATTTGGCATGAATATGCATATTGATCAAGCCCAGATAGGGGTAAAAAAAAAAATATGGTACCTTTATTGATTTTATGGGGACAACAGTTTCCGAACGGTAATAGTACATTATGTTACAAGTGTGTAATGTTGGTGATTACCGCTGAGGCGCCATTGAGACAAGAGCCGTAAGGTGAGGGTCTTAAGAGAGCCGAGGACGGTAATCATCAATACGCACGTGTATCATACGACGTTTTTCAAACACACTTGTGAAGAAAATAATACTAAAAATCATTTCCAACAGTGAAAACGAGTTGTGATTTTTTTCGCAATGGCGGGCAAAATTAATCAGTTTTCCTAAGCGCGCGCATCTAACAATGTCGATCGGCCATAGACTTAAAATAATGAGTTTTCTTTTTTTTTGGCTGTTCGCGGATAGCGTTATAGCCACGTACAAAATGGGGAATTTCAAGTTTTCTTTAATACAGACCAAAACAAAAGTTATATTTGAGTGAAAGTTGTATTTATTAAACACGTACAAGTTGAAATTATCTATTTAAATACGAAGTTGCATGAAATGTGTTGCATTTGTACTATTGAGCACGATTTTTTTTGTATCGAAACTTTTTTGAGAACAAAGCAACTCAACCAATAAATTAAAAAAAAACTCTATAACTCACTTGTGAATAATAGCAATGAAAAAGTCACAGTTTGATAACAGGTGACATTATGTGTCTAATTGCGGTGAAATAAGAGCCACTTTATGAGCAAGTGTGTTGAAAAGTTAATTTTGTCCCTTCATTAGAGCAATGTTCGGTGTTATAATTGTTTATGAACGTTAGTAATGTTATCTATTTATTTTGGTGAATGTTACGACACTCTTTTTCTTATTCAGTCTTCATTTTTGAAGGCCGTGCCCTTCATGGAACGCTTTGACGGAGTCACTGACGAGCTGCTTCCAAGCCACTCTTTCATCTGCTTTTCTCAGGGTAGTGGTCACCGTGAGTCCTGTAATCGCTCTTATCTATTCTGAACTTCTGACCAGCGTGTAGTTGAACGTCCGCGCGGTCTTTTACCATCCACTTTTCCATTACAACCAGTTTATCGAGGTTGTCTGGCTGTCTTCGAGCGATATGATCAATTTAATTCAGGACTCTCTGGTAGCATAACGTGGAGAGTCTGGAAGCAACGAATTTGTATGTAATTTCTTCTTCTTATTTGATGTTCAGCTAGTGGAGAGTAGACTTATTAGTGCGCTTTGATGTCCATGGTATGTGCAATATTCTTCTCCAGCACCACATCTGAAAGGCTAAATTTTTCTTCGATCCACAGTGCAAATTGTCCAGGATTCGGTGCCAAACAGAAATGTCGAGAATACCAAAGTTCTCACAAGTATCTTAATTGCCATTGGCATTACGATACATTAATTCAATATAAATATCATTTCCTTTCCAATGATATTCTAGTAAACAGATACGTTATACACTCACAAAAAAAACCGAAAAAAGTGTTCCGCACAGCAGCGGCAGCACACATACACACTTTTCATTCATCTGACATTTCACTACAAATCGAAAGGGATGGCTTGATAAAACCAACAAGAAAAAAAGAGGCAGCTAGTGTTTGTTACTTGCGTGTGAATGTAAACAAACATTATTCTGACCATCAATGTTATTTCTTTTTCTAACCTCCAAATATCAGAATATTAGAAAAATATTAAACTGTGGTGTATCGCGTGCTTACATATGGTATAAGATCCTTTCTGTTTTATGTACTTTGGTATCATAATTGGTACACTTTCTAAATACACACGACGGAAATTTTAATTTAGTTTTTGTTTCAACAAAGCGTATCGCTCTCCGCCATGCATGACATAGACTAAAGACTACGTCCCAATTAGGACGTATTCGAATCTTCACAATGCGCGCGCTCATAACATATCTGTTTACTAGAATATCATTGTTCTTTTCACTATTATTTGTCTTCTTCTTTATATGTGATATTTATTAGTAATTTATATAGTATTGTATGTATGTATTTTATTTTATTATGTTTAAGTATTATTTTTTAAGATATACTAATATAATTAATGCGTATGTTTGGATGGATGGATGTTTGCTACCAATAACCCCAGAACGGCTGAACGGATCTTGATGAAATTTGACGCATAGATGGATTATAGTCTGGATTAGCACATAAGCTTTTTATTCCGGAAAGATGACCGGTTCCCATGGGACAACTTACGACTTTCACGCAGGCCAAGCCGCTGGCGGATACTAGTTTAAGATATTTTGTACACTGACCCTCAGCCCTAAATTCATCTCCTTTCGTTGAGTCCATCCAAAGGTTATCTGTAAGAGATTGACATGTTCGAGAAGACCGCCTTAGCTCAATAAAACGCTTTAGCTCAAAACCTCCTTGGGTAGACTCCTGCGCAGCAAAACAATCTGGAATAAATCTCTCCAAAGTTTTTTTTTTATAATAATGATGGGCTTACGTTCTTCTTCTTTTCGTGTGAGGCTGGGGCCACCTCTGGCATCAGAGTTAATTAAGCTGCCTCTAGGAACCCCACAGAAATCTTACTTGGCTATTTCAGATTTACGGAAACTATATAAGTCCAGGTTTCCTGACGATGTTTTCCTTCACCGTTGCCTGTGATGTCCAAGATAAACTAAGAAAGTACATAATTCATTTGAAAAAGTCACATTGGCCTAGATCTGAACCCACAATCCACGATTCAGGAAAAAAAATGCACGGAGAAAATATCCAAGGCTTCGAATACTTTACAAGAATACAACTGCAACTTTCTCGTTGAAATAGATTTAAACAAGGCAGGCAGTTGGAAGAAATACGCAGTTTTTATGATGATGGTGTTCTTCAGAGGCCAGGTACGGCAAACATGACCGGCGTGCTGCTATGACTAGATGTATGAATGTTAATGACGCAAAATGATTGAAATTCCTTGCCGTAGTCTGTGTTTCCTGATAGCTACAATCCCCTAGATTTTTAAGTCAAGAATGAATAGGTTACTTGTAGCCAAGCGTGCTTTACGGTCGACCACATTATCGTTTACCATCAGGCGAGATAGTGGTCAAACGCAAGCCTACCGTTATTATAAAAAAAACAAGAAATATGATCTTGGCAGGATTGTTTCTGCTAACCCAACACAAGTTCGTTCAAGTTCCAGTAAGATATGATGTGAATACTCGACATGCAAAAACAAAATCTTTTCAAGTGCCACGCAAATATAATTTTTATGGTAGACGCACCGCATCTGTCATAATACCTAATCTACTAAACCAAATACCCTTAGACATCAGAGACTCAATGAGCAGTAAAAATGTGAAGCGCAAGCTGAAACAACACTACATCGATCTGATTAAACCTTCATTTATTAATACTGATTAATATGCGTTAATCAAATGCCAGACCATGGCATGCTAAGACAGACCCCAGGGGTCTAATGGTGTGCTTTGTGTAATCCTAAGGACATCTAGTTTGTATAATAAAAAGTAAAAACCACCATGGGATTAAGGCGAGAATTTATATAGGTATCTCAATTTACACAAACATCTTATCAATGTGATATCCTCGAGAGACTCAAGAATCGATCCATATTCTTACTATATATAGCTGTAACTAAGTAGAGCTATTAAGTATTGTCCATATAAAGAAAATTATTGTGCAGAAGGTCTGATTTGCACGACAAATCAGAACTATCAATATTTCTTAACTTTCTTCGGGATACAGCCTGTAACTGTCCCACTGCAGGGCGGAGGGCTCTTCTAATACAGAGAATGCACAAGCAACGCTCGCACGCTTGCTCAGTGCGAGTTTGCGATTTCGAACTTATGACTATAAATCCAGGTTTCCTCGCGATATTTTCCTTCATCGCTGTCAGTGATGTCCAAGATAAACTTAAAAAGTACATATGAATCTGAAAAAGTCACATTGGTACTTGCGCGGATACACCAACCCATCAAAAAATATTAAATAAAGTAATGTGTATCCTGGCCTCCCTAACTTTATTGAACAGTCTCGATTTGGGGTTTGCCAGCTATAGAGCGCAAAACAAGCATGAAAGACGTAGGCAAAAAGGCTGCCAGGCTCAAATGGGATTGGGCCGTTCACTCTAATCACATGCAATTTGACCGCTGGGCAGGCGTCACCACACAGTGGGTTCCTGAAGATAGAAGGTGCCGTCGAAGCCGGCCCAGAAAGACGTGACAAGATGATTTGGACGCGAAAGTACCATAAGGGCGGGATAGTTCGAGACGGCGCGGGCAAAGAATGTCTGGCAAGAATTGGGGCAGGTCGTTGCCCAGGAGTTGGTCAGCAATGGCTAGGGAAATGCGCCTGGCTGGGTTCGAACCAACAACGTCGTTATTTGGAGCCATTACCAATGCGCCACCACTGCTCTGATACCTGACCTATCACCACCCACCACCTACTCACCTATCTCATATATCACGTGTATGCCAATACTTCTGTATCTTTTCTGTCCGGTGACATAATAATCTATTATATTATCGTTAATTAAACCTCAGAGGCGCCATTAAGAAAATAGACCAACACAATACTGAATAGGATTATCAATAGTGTAATAATATCAAGGGACTATTCTTGTCAATCTCTTCTGTTTGATGATCTTAGGAGTAAGTAAACCTATTATGGTTTGGAGACTATAGACAAGTATCAATTTATCAATGAAAGCGTCGCTATTGGAAATATGTTAAGCAATATTATTCATTAAACAATATTTTTTATACAAGCTTTTTTCGTATTCTTCTCAGCAAACCCTTTCTTTTGATACTCATATCATGGCAGTGCACAAAAAATATCTAGTCCGCCATCTTGGGCCGTCCGCCATATTGACTTTTGAATGACCATGCATTGTCATCAAAACTAAACGTGTATGCAAAATTTCATCTTAATCGGTTGAAAATAACTCCTTCACAATTCAGTTGCAAGATCTGACCCAAATATACTTACAAACATACATACATTGCAAGTTAAATAAAAGCTTGTATTATGTATATGCTTGGATTGTCAAGCTCTATCAAAATGTCATGTGATCAATCCATTTTGGTATTTCGAACATGACCATCGCTTATATCAAATAAGTTTTGTCTAGCTTCTAAGGTAAATCCAATAATACGGTTACATTGTCAAGTCAACTAAAACTCGAGTGACTGAAAATTCATACAAAATAATTATTAAGTAAAAATAAACCTTTTTGAACTAAAATATACTATACTAGCGGGTGCCTCGCGGTTTCACCCGAGTATTTCCCGTTCCCGTAGGAATACAAGGATAAACAGTATCCTATGATAGTGTAGCTTCCCAACGGTGAAAGATTTTTGAAATCAGTCCAGTAGTTTTTAAGATTATTCGTTACATACAAACAAACAATAATATTAGTAAATATGTAATATCACTTGCTAAACACTACTAATGAGCCCAAACGCGATGTTAGTATCTGTTCTGGTTGAGGAGTTGCTATGGCCACCTTTCGGCTCCACCATGAAACAAGATCTATAGTACCATATTATTTCAATGTTTCCAAAGTTACATAAGCACGCCAAATCGAATTACTAGTTGCCGGACATACGTACTAAAGCAAGGTGATTTAAAGATTGTAATACATAAAATTATTCATATTTTTTTTTATTGTTTTATACAATCTTTTTTCGTATTCTACTCAGCAAACTCTTTCATTTGATACTCATATCATGGAAATGCACAAAAAATAACTAGTCCACCACCTCGGGCCGTCCGCCATATTGGATTTAGAATGACGTCACTTAGCTAACCATGCATTGTTATCCAAACTAAACGTGTATGCAAAATTTCATCTTGTAGGAAAACTGCTTTAAAATTCAGTTGTAAGATTTGACCCGAATACACTTACATACATATATTGCAAGTTAAATAAAATCTTGTAAAAACATCAAAAATGACATCACGCCGCTTCCAGTTGAAACGGATACAACTGAGTGCCTTGTTATAAATGGAGTAGCTGATTATCAGTCCTCATTAATCCAGTATCTTGGCAACACGATAAGCAAGACTGGTGTCAGTTTTCAGGCTTCTGACTAGCCGTAACGACTGTCAAAGATCTTCAAATGACAGCCGTGACCCTTGCTTAAAGTGCTTACCGAGATATGAAGAAATGTCGGTATGTCATGGATAGTAACCCTTCTATGGACTGACCTCGGCAAGTGTTGCTTAACCTTAAAGATCGAACCGTGCGACGATCGAAATCATCGCGTTAAATTGCCGTGATATATTGTTTTTCAATTATGAAACACGAAAGTTTTAAAGTTAATAGAACAAAATCTAGTTTATCCATATATTGGTATTTTTTGGTAAAAAATACATAATAATAAATATTATCACCAAATTTCAAGTTCATAGGTCAATAATAAAACGTTTAAAAATATTTCTTGTCAATTGAATGGCATCTGTATTCCTAGACATCCAACAGGCATTTGACAGGGTTTGGCACGATGGTCTCCTGTACAAAATAAAGAGCAGCTTACCACATAGCTTTCACATGTTGATGAAATTATATCTCTCAGACAGAATATTCCAAGTGAAGGAGGCGGGTGCGACTTCTGGTTTTTACAACATAAAAGCGGGCGTTCCACAAGGATCCGTCTTGGGACCCATACTGAATACCCTATATACGGCAGATCTTCCAACATTATCAGGCTTAACCACAGCTACATACGCTGACGACACCGCCATCCTGGCCTGTAACAATGATCCAGCTGCCGCATCAAATACCTTACAGCAGGGACTTCACAAGATCAATGAGTGGCTTCAAACTTGGAAAATCAAAGCCAGTACATCTAAGTCTGTGCAAGTCACCTTTACACTGAGAAGAGGTAACTGCCCACCTGTAAAACTAGGCGGCACCACTCTACCGCACGAGGACAGTGTCAGGTACCTGGGTATGCATTTGGACCGCCGCTTGACGTGGAAAAATCATATCAAGTGTAAACGAGAGGAACTCAACATTCGGTATAGACAACCTACACTGGCTGCTTGGTCAAACAGTAAATTGTTTACAGATAATAAACTGCTTATCTATAAAACTGTCCTTAAGCCTGTCTGGATGTATGGCATACAACTGTGGGGTAGTGCCAGTGATACAAACATCTCGATGCTTCAGCGTCTGCAGAACATCATACTGAGAACGATTAGCATCGCTCACTGGTTCATCACAAACAATGAAATACACCAACAGTTACAAATGAACACAGTTAAAGAAGAAATTCGATTAACAGCGGCGACAAACAAGCAGCGACTGTCTCTTCACCCAAATGAACTAGCAGTCCAATTAATGTGCCAAAATTATTCCAACCGCCTCAAAAGGCATGATATAATGAAGCTGCACAACAGATGGTTGCTATGTTGTACTGAAGAAGAGTAGCTGCAGAAGAAGAAGAGTAGCTGTCCTCACTGGAGGAAGCACTCTACAAGTCATTGACCCGTGAACACATCTGATTATAGTCTATGAAGACTGATGGCAGATAACAACAAACATCAAAAAAAAAAATGTATGGCTTTGGGTCAATAAGTTGCACTGTGAAAATTTGAAGACTGTAGCCTCAAACGGGTGACAGATGACGGCAGACAGACAGACACGTGAGTGACAGCAATAGGATTCGATTTAGACCCTTCTGGTACGGAACCCTAAAAACAGAAATACCCTATAATTCTAGTAAGTTCACAGGATATATAATTAGTTTTGCTAACAGCTCGGGACACTTCGTCACCGAGTAACTAAAGATAATTGTAATTATTTACCGAAGATATTGAGAAAATGGAATCGTCATAATACAAATAGGACGTGCCCTATTGTGACGTGCTATCTCTTTATGGCATTGGATCCAAAACGAAGTGATCCGGCTGAGAACCAAAGTTCAAGACATAGCACACAGAATAATCAAGCTGAAATAAAGCTGAAGTGGCAATGGAGAAGACGTGTTCTTGAGTGGAGACCGCGAACTGGTTAAATAAGATAGGACACCCTCAGAGTAGCTGGAGCGATGATCTTCGCAAGGTAGCAGCTGGATGAGAGTTGCCGAAAATCTAAGCAAATGGCGTGCAGTAGGAGAGGCCTATGTCCAGCAGAGGACTAGGCTGCTATAGACTGATGATGATGACGATGATGACGTGCTAACGCCACGATGATTCCGATGGGAGAGAGAGAGATAGAATCGGGCACAAAAATCAGACTCCAATCTGTTTTTACCCGACTGCCGAAGGAGGGTAATGTGTTTATCAGTCTATGTATGTATGTATGTTTGTTCCTATGTGGCGTTCCAGAGAACAAACGTGTTGGCTGATTTTGATGATTCGTACGTCAATCGATGCGTCTTAACCATGCGAGTGTCACTCGCTACATTTAAATTTAAAAATAGAAAAATGGCGGCTTTTGGGCGCCATATTGTGGGGGCCCAATTTTTTTTCCGTCCAATCCCATCGTGTGGGGTATCAAATTAAAGGGTTTTGAGGCAATTTCAAAAATATATAACACTTATATGTTTAAATGTACCGTATTCGAATAAAATGGTAACTAAAAAGTGTTAAATAAAAAAAAATATTCAAAAAATCAAAACACCCGACTGCTTAAAAAGCGAACTAAAAAGGCGTAAACAAGAAAAAGATTATGCTGTGGTGTCGGAGGATACATCTGGTTTTGGTCAGCCAGTGCCGCGAATATGTATGCTCCGACTGCGCAGCATGATCTTTTTCTTGTTTACTTCTTTTTAGTCAGTTTTGATATTTTGAATTAATTTTTTGAGAAATTCTAGACGAAAAACCCAACAGCACTTTTCTCGAACCGGCCTTGAACCCAGGACTTCAATGCTTAGCACTTGCGAAGTTGCGTCGACTAAACCAAAGAGGAATTCGAGCAGATGAAAATATAATTATACAATGTACAAAATGCTTAATTAACTACAACTATATATACTCTTAAGGCCATATATACGACCCAATGTAACGCAGTACTGGCCGTGCGCCCGCTCGATGCCAAAAATTCAAAATTGAACCTCTTTTTGAACAGCTTTGTTTGCAAAATATTATTTGTTTTACATATGCTATGTTAGGTATGAAGAAATTCCAGCCATCAATATTTCTGTATAAAAATATTTTTAAACATCCAAGTCGTTTTGGAGGAGTTTCCAAAAGTTGCGAAAAGATATCGTGTTGTTAATTATTTTTTTAAAGCAAAACTATTAGTTATACGAAAAAACCTTGTGTTCAAAATTATGTACATGAATCAATAATAAATATATATTTTTATCAAACCTTTTATCATAGCTGTTACTGAGGAGTATGCTTTAGAAAGTTACCGTTTTACGGCACTAAAGCGTATGTAGGCCCTTAAACAAAAAATAAATCATCAAAATCGGTTTACCTAGTAAAAAGATCTGAGGTAACACAAATGAAAAGAAATTATTCATTAAAAATCTTTTTTAAGACAAGCTTTTTCCGTATTCTTTTCAAAAATACCCTTTCAAACCCCTATCATGGCAGTGCACAAAAAAGAAATAGTCCGCCAGCATGGATTTAGAATGAAGTCACTTAGCTAACCATGCATTGTCATCCAAACTAAACGTGTATGCAAAATTTCATCTTGTAGGAAAACTGCTTTAAAATTCAGTTGTAAGATTTGACCCGAACACACTTACATACATATAGTGCAAGTTCAATAAAAACTTGTAAAATACAGTCAAATTGATAACTTCCTTCTTTTCGGGCAGTTGGTTAAAAATTTATTCATTAATAAAATACTTTCGATAAGTACTACGTAATACGAAAAATAGCACCATCCAGTATCTCTACAGCCACTTGTTTCCACCCCAAATATGGGTTGTTGTTTCTAAGTCAACGATCACAGTGTTATCACTAATTCCGTATAATTACAGGCCTTCCGAGAAAGCCTCCCCTTGTGTATAGACACAAAATAACAACTTCGTTATAATTACTTACTTTATTCGGAGGTTTAATGGAGTTTAATTTAGTTGGAAGTGTTAATAAAAATAGCTTCTAATCTAAATTAATCAAAATTTTTAAGTACTCTAGAAAGTTCTCCTCGAACAAAATCTATTAGGATTCTCATTTTTAGAACCTGTTGTATAGTATATTTATTGTTATAATCTCACCGCACTATTCTCAATCCACTGCAACTCCTGAAAGCCAGAATCAACAATAGCCTCAAGAAAAGCGCTGTTGGGGATTCTTCGAGGTGGTAGAAATAAAATAGCGGTCTGTAATAAAAGGAATAGTTCTGTATATTGGAAGTAAGAACGCGCGCTATCTGGATCGTGTTTTTTGAGTAAGTGCGGTGCAGGTCAGTGGCGCGCGGCGGTCGCCGCCAAGGCAATGAAGCTCGATGAAGTCCCGTAGAATGAATTTATCTATCTTGGATCCCGCAACGAAATTAATCATAAAACAATGACGTAGGAGTAGGTTAAATAAACATAATTTTCACTGCCCTTCAAATCGAGCTGCATCTCCGGCACTTTCCTGGATAGAAAGTAGAGGACTACCCGTTGGATTAGTTTTCCGGCAACCCAGCTGTAGGCATTGGGTAGATGCGATGATTTGTATTCGAGAGGTGAGCGTGCTTACAGCTCCGGGACCATACTGGAGAAATGGGAGCCAGCTTCTCTGGCGTCCTTAACGGGGATTGAATCCGCTAGCACCAACTGCGCTGGTGCCGGTGCTTGCACTAGTGCTGGCGTGCTGGGGTGCGTGTGGTGATTGGCTTTACAGCTCCGGTACCATTCTGGACAAATGGTAGTGAGTAATCACGATGCGACTCACATTTTCTCTTGAGTACCAGGGGTGAGTGCTCTCGGCGGCGTGACCTACCGAAGATGGTCCCAGACACCTCGTAAGGGGTTGCCTGGTATAGTGTGCCGTCTTATATACCGAAAGGTGGGTGAAGGTGGCCACTATAGAAAATCTCAGTAGTCTTAAGGGTCATGCCCTTCAAATCAAGCAGAAGACAGAACAAACAAGGCCAATAGGTACAAAGACATACAACTGGGATAAGCCCAGTTGCCTAGCACTACGGATAAAAATTATCATTAATATTAATGGGTCCTAACATTGCGAGCTGTTATATTTGATTCCAATAATACAAATGGCAAAAACATTTAAACGCACGGAAATTTGTTCTAGTTTCCACAAGGTCCGTATAGTAAATAACTCTGGATGCAGCTTGTACATTATCCAACATAATATAGCGTTCATTCTGTCAAAGAATACAGATGTTGTGTATAAGATATGATGTACAGATTGTACATATTCGAAGTCAAATGTAGAGGATTAACATAAAGGCGAGGCAGCAAGCTTGAACGAAAGTAACTTACTTTTAAAGTTACCATGTCCTGTCAGAAATCGGGCAACACAGTGATCACCTCCAGCCACGTCCTGGCCAGCCATTCACGATCGGATGCAAAAAATTGGTAGAGGTGTCGGACCTTGATGGAATTATCCCACCTACAATTTCCATTCGGATAGAAGTTCCTCCCAGACGTCAGTCTATGGCGCGAGGAGGCGAAACGCCGGGGCATAACTCTGTTGCCACGACAAATCGCGGATTTGTGGCGACATAGAGATAGCGACTGTCGCATCCCAATGCCGGGCACGCCACAATTGCGGCGATAAGGCCCCTCTTTGAGGAGTGACTTGAGAGGCGCCACGGCGTCCTCACCTTCCGCCTGACGCAAATCCTCACCGGACATGGCTGTTTCGGGAGGTTCCTGTGCCGGATAAGGCGGGAGGAAACGACCGGGTGTCACCATTGTGTGGATCGCCCGGAGGACACGGTGGAGCATACGGTGGTCTGCCCCGGACCTTGGACGGAGCACTGCCGTGCCCTCGTGGAGGCGATCAGCGGTGGCGAACTCTCGCGTCCGGCTCTGGTTCAGGCCATGATACGGAGCGAGAGGCCATGGGAAGCTGTCACCTCCTTCTGCGAAGCAGTAATGCTCGCAAAGGAGGAGGCGGAACGCGTGAGGGAGACGCAACGGAGACTCTTCGCGCCCCTAGCCACCGAAGGAGACGCCCTGGGCGTCGGGAGTCGCATTCCGACGCCCAGGCCGAGTAATGGGAAGCTCGCCGTCCGCAAGCCCGCGTGTTCCACGCGCACCTCAAAGACGGCCTGACGGGGCCCGCCAGGGCCGATGTCTGTCTGGGTCGCGAATAAATTTTAAAGAGATTTACCGCGGCCCTGGCACAAGCAACTGAAGGAACACAGGTGGGTTTTAGTCAGTAAAAGTCTGACACGCCCTCCCGCTTCGCCCAGAGCGGGAGAAGTCATTGGATGATTCCGCACCCAAAAAAAAAGTCGTCGGTCTGTGGTTAAAATAATCTTAAAGTGCGTCCGAACATTGAGCGGCAAGTGTGCGCGGCAGCCGCGCGCGGCGTGCCGCGCTTTTTTTGGACAACAGCCGCGCGCGATCGTTGCGATCTAGCTGCCGCGCGCAATCATTGCTCAGTAACGTTCGTCGGTAATCGTGTCTGGACGTGTTTGCGCTTCACAAAAATGGACAATGAAAAATCAATTAGACTGATTGAAATATATGGCTCTTTAACGAGTTGTGGAATCCTCAATATAAAGAATATTTTAATAAAAATACGTATGCGCCAATGCGTATTATTTTTCTTAATAAACGTTCCAACAAAGCTATGTAAATGTTCAAATTCCTCCAAGGACACTCTTAAAAACTGTGGTCTTTTATAATGAATTTCGTAATTAATTAATTCCAAATTCCTCCACTGGTAAAGTGGTTTCATCCAGCATATTCTTGTTTTGATATATTTTTTTTTATTTCTTCTTCGCAATTTTCGAATAATAAGAGGAGCTAAAACACTGATAACCGCCTTCATTGTAGTTTAGGTTCAGATTGAATTCAAATGCGCGGCGTGTCTCGCATATTGCCGCGCAAACATTCGTCGGATTGTCCTAACTAGAGCGCGGCAGAATTGCCTGGACATGCCGCGTGTTGCTGCTCCGCACTTGCCGCTCAATGTTTGAACGCGCCTTAAAGATTTTAACACGGTCACTCCGCGTTAAAAAGTCTGCGTCCATGGTCTTTCGTGCGGAATAGTACTTTGCAGCACGTCACTGCACTTCAAGATTGACCACAATACGCCATAAAGTCTCGGTAAGGCCTCAGTACTAAGCGTACTGTACGCTTTGCACAAGAATATTAAAGCTAAACGCTGATTTTGAATCAATTTACGTTGTACCGCCGTTGTACGGTGACCAATATGGTTCTTTAGTATATTTTAATATGTAGTCGTTTATTTTACAACATAAAATCACGCCCGTATTCCTCGAAGGGCTAGGCAGATATGCACTTAGTACATACACATTTCACCAGTTATGTTGAAGTCCCATGTGATAGAGGTCGAGCCTATGGCCATCAACCGGGAACAAACCCAAACTCCAGGCTACTGTTGATATATTACTGTTGGGAAAACCCAACAACACTTTCCCTGACTTGGGAATTCAACTCAGGACCTCATGCTCAGCAGTAGCACTTGCAAACACCAGCCCAACAAGACAACAAAAATAAAAAACCGGCCAATTGCGAGTCGGACTCGAGCACGAAGGGTTCCGTACTCGGTAAATTGCGGTTAACGATTTATGACGTATTAAAAAAAAACTACTTCCTAGATCTCGTTCAAACCAATTTTCTGTGGAAGTTTACATGGTAATGTACATCATGTTTTTTTTTTAGTTTTATCATTCTCTTACTTTAGAAGTTACAGGGGGGGGCGGGGGGCTTATTTTACCACTTTGCAAGTGTCTCTCGCGCAAACTATTCAATTTAGAAAAAAATAATAGTAACCATTAATAACTAAATAAATAACCAACCAATATCATTTATGAAGACCTATCCATAGATACCCCACACGTATGGGATTGATGAAAAAAAAATTTGAGTTTCAGTTCTAAGTATGGGGAACCCCCAAAATCCATTGTATAATTAAATTTTTGTGTGAAAACCTTAATGCGGTTCACAGAATACATCTACTTACCAAGTTTCAACAGCATAGTTATCATAGTTTCGGATAAAGTGGCTGTGACATACGGACGGACAGACAGACATGACGAAACCATAAGGTTTCCGTTTTTGCCATTTGGCTACGGAACCCTAAAAAAGCCTACTACTAAATAATCTTGTCTTACTAATATTAAAGATGTGTAAGTTTGGATGGATGTATGTTTGTTACTCAATCACGCCATAATGGCTGAACGGATCTGGATGAAATTTGGCACAGAAACAGTTTTTTTTGACAGGCTCGCGCTTGACCACTATCTCACATGAATGATGGCAAGTGATGATTTGTTCGACGGGAAAGCACTCTTACCTTGTAGATTAAGGCTATTTCTAACCCTGTATAATGTTATTACACTTTACAATTTAAAAAAATCTAGACAATCTTTTTTTTATCCTTTTATTTTGTATGTTGTGTGCTCTTGTGGCTTGTGACAAATAAATGTGTTTTCTTTCTTTCTTACTGTTTTCAAACGTGTGAAGCCGCGGACAGAAGCAAGTACTTGGATAAAAGGAAGGTTTCACGTCATAAGTTCTATCCTAATAGTGATGTTTGGTCAAGATAATATTATCTCACGCTGGGATACAATTCTCGCTGTCAATATAATTAATCTGCGGGTAGTTGATTATTATTGATAGCTTTTTATTTTGGGTCAGACGCCATGTTCGAATAAAAGGCGGTAAACAAGTAGTTAGGGATTAATTGCCCCCCTGTGTCTTTGTAAGCTTCTCTTTGAATAAGCTATTTCTTTCATGGAAAATCCTTATTAATTAGTATGGGTATGTTGTTGACTGGAGCTCATGGCTAAGTCATTATAGCCTCACGGGTCGATTTTCAAGGTTAAGGTTGCCCTAATCGATCATTCTTATCGTTAGTCAATCGTAGTCTGGCGATTACTCCACTGTTTGACTGTATACATTCACAAGTAAAATTTCAAAATTTCAAAAACCCCCGACACATTTTTTATTTCAAGCTACATAGTTTATCTAGTACTAGCTGACCGTCAACTGGCTACCTATCTACCTAGCCTACCTACCCTACCTACCCTGCCCCTACCCTGCCTTCCCTGCTTACCCTGCCTAACTTTGCTACCCTGCCTACCTTGCCTACCCTGGCTACCTTGACTGCCCTGACTACCCTGGCTACCCTGCCTACCCTGGCTACCCTGCCTACACATTCTTCCGTGGCTACCATGGTAAACCCTGGGTCCCCTGCCCCTAACCTGGCTACCCTGGCTACCCTGGCTACCCTGGCTACCCTGCCTACCCTGCCTACCCTGCCTACCCTGCCTATCCTGCCTACCCTGGCTACCCTGGCTACCCTGGCTACCCTGACTACCCTGCCTACCCTGCCTACCCTGCCTATCCTGCCTACCCTGGCTACCCTGCCTACCCTGCCTACCCTGCCTACCCTGCCTACCCTGCCTACCCTGCCTACCTACTTACTCTACCTACAATTTTTATCTATCATCAATAGTTTTCTCAGCGCACGCCAAATAATGTATTTTACAGGCAACATTTTGCTACCTCGGGTTACCTTATTGCAATTTTCATAAGGATCTCTATTTTTTTTTAAATTATGTTATACCGTTTAAAATTATGTAGCCTATGACACTCAGGAATAATGTAACTTTCTACTACTGAAAGAATTTTCTAAATCGGTTCAGTAGATCCAGAGATTACCCCTTACAACGTCACAAACTCACAAACTTTACCTCTTTATAATATTAGTATAGATATAGATATAGTAGACACGCTCCGATCGGCAATCCATTGAATACGTAATTATGACACGAAATCTTGCGAAAACACCCCGATTAAAACAGTAAAATGCCCATAACTTTTGAACGGCTGAACCGATTTTATTCAATCATAACACTCTCGATTAAGTCACTTTTTAAACAAAAAGAAACTAAATCAAAATCGGTTCACCCGTTTGGACGCTATGAAGCCACAGACAGACACACAGATGCACAGATACACAGACACACAAATACACAGCAACACACGTCAAACTTATAACACCCCTCTTTTTGTGTCGGGGGTTAAAAATGATATCAATTTGTCTCATCATTATCTAGCCCTGTATGGTAACAAAAAAGTAAAAAAATATATATTTGAAAGTTAAGAGCGTCGATAGTTCCATATTTCAACACTAATTTTAACGCATCTTTGGACGTAAATAAATACCATAAGAAGAAGGAAAATTGCAAAAACAGTCACCATACAGAGATAGATAAATAGTTCAACAATGCAAATAATTGTATATTTAACATTTAGCCATTTTTTTCATGATATCCATACTCCCAAAGGTTTGTTTATAAAATTTCGCGTGCTCGTTTTCGTCCTAAATCATCATACATTTCTCTGCAACTTGCAAAAGTATGTATGATGGATACGACGCGAACTAGCTTCTTACTGCTCATCACAGCATCTATCTCTTTCGCAAATTGTCGGATGAGATAGCATGCATTTTAACCCCGCGCACAAAATAGTTCGTCCCGTCGACTAGTGCAACCTTAAGCAACGCTTGCGGAGGTTTGCCTGATTTTATTTTTTATTCACGATAGGCTCGGGTTTGACCACTATCTTACCTGATGAAAAGCGATGATGTGGTCGACGATGAGGCACGCTTTCCTAGAAGTAACCTATTTACTCTTGACTTAAAGATCCCTAGGTTGTAGCAATTGCTGTCCCATCGCACTATGAGAGTAAAGGAACAAAGAGTACAACTGTCTTTGCGGACATACTAATATAATATCGCCTGCATACTTGTCTAACACAAAACCGCGATGCAATGCGATACGACGCGATTTCTATATATTGAATACGTGCGATGCGTTGCGAATTCGCAGTTATGTGTGGGAACCCTTCACTCGGCTCAAACGTCATCATCATCATTTCAGCCGAAAGACAATAAACAATATTTATTTGTTCAAGACTTAAATCTATTTTTAACCTACTTCCCAAAAAGGAGGAGGTTCTAAGTTCGACTTCATGTTTATTTTTTTTATTTTTTTTTGTATGTTCACCGATTACTCCGTCAATTGTGGACCGATTTTGAAAATTCTTTTTTTGTTTGAAAAAGTATGTTCCGAAATTGGTCCCATTTTAATTTGGTGAAGATCTGATGAAGAACTTCGGCGATATACAACAGAACTGTTCAATAAATAACGGCAAATCTCTCGGGATTGCTGCAATCGCATGTCTGTTTGTTGTTTATAACATTTCATAACATATAATCACGCCAGTTCGCTCTTAAGGGGTAAGCAGATCTCTCATTTCACCGGTTATGTTCAAGTTTCATGAAATCTATTCTGGCGAAATAGCTCCCTTACTAACTTGCCTATTAGGTACGTACAACTAAAAAGTGAAAAATAAAAAATCTATTTGCAAAAAAATACTACCGACTTCCAAATACAAAACTACAAAGTGAAAAATAACTTAATTTTTTGAAGTCGGTGTCCATAACGAAAAAATGGTACCTACGAAAGACACCGACTTCAAAAAATTAAGTTATTTTTTCGCAAAAAGCTTTTTTCAATAATTGTAACTCAAATTAGACTCATTAATTAGACGTCCACTGATGGACATAGGCCTCCCCCAAACGTCGCACATTGACCGGTCCCGTGCGCCTCGCATCCAGCAGTTCCCCGCAACCTTTACCAGATCATCGGTCCACCTGGTGGGAGGCCTTCCAACGCAACGTCACATCTTAGAAGGATTAAAGAAAAAAAACTGTCGCGTCGATACTAACCTAGAGATTTGAAAGTTAAATCAGTTCTGATAAATACGAACCATTTGATATACTGCGACAGATTTTACATTATCATCCTCCTATATTATAATTTTAAATTGGCAGTTCTTTTGGTGATCCTTTTGTCTAAAGTTATCCTAATCAATTATCGGAGGTCGTGGTTAAATCATAACAGCCCTACGGGTCGATCTTCAACACTAAGAAACGCTTCACGAGGTAAGTCCGTAGATGGGCGATCTTTCAATATATTATTATACCGGTGCAGTACCTATTTGGAGTCCCATTTTTGGTGTGAAGAAAAGAATGGAAATGGTTAAAAAAAAAATTACATGGTATGCACTACAGATAGGGTTGCCAACTCTTATTAGAACAAAAAGAGTATATCTGATTTCAAAGGTGGTAAATAAAGAGTACGGACTTCCAAACAAGAGTATGATCTATTTTATATTTTCAATGGTTTTACTACTAACATTCTTACTCTAAATTTATAAAGATCAAGAGCTCATTTTTAATCAATTTCAATGAAGCTCTGTTTCTCTCTTCCCGCCACTTCACATTCATGACCGAAAATACTCTCTCAGTAAATACTGATGAAGTGCCTACTAGTATAGTAAACATTGTGTAAAAAAGAGTATTTCAGCATACTCTATTAGTGTTATAGATTATAGAGTACGTCTGCATGACATAGAGTACAATAATCTATTTTAGAGTACGGTTGGCAACCCTAACTACAGATGAACCAAGTCTAAATTAACATATACTCAATTATTGACGCGTTATAAACTTCAAAGCTTGGAGTCAAGACGTAGCCTACTGATGGCCATGATGCTTCATGGTCTGTGTAATAACAGGTTCGATTGTCCAGATTGCTTTCCCATACCGCAAGATGCAGACCTCACGCTGGTGCACGGGCGCCGCTAAGAAGCATTGTTGAAACGTATAACACCCACTTCATTGATTTGGATATTTTCGCGCTTACACACTTTAAGTTCAAAATGATGGCTATTGAATCTGTAGAATAGAATCATTTTATACCCATATATAAAAATACTACTAACGAGTACTTCTTAATTTCCTTGAATATCAATTCACGCATAAAATTTATCTGTAAACCATTTTTTCGCGGACATTGATGTGAGTTACTCGTTTACCTAAGCTTTAATTTTATTACGTCGTACTTATATTGTAATCTTTAACTGTTTTATGTCCCAATAAAGTAAAATAAAAAGTATATAAAAATACCTATACTCCTCCGTGCTTCAGAAAGCACGTTAAACCGTTGGTCTCCGCAGCCATTTATATATCTGTGGAACTCGTGACAGGTATTCAGATGCCAGAAAATCTGACACGATTCATGCCAAGAGCTATGGTGTTACCAAGTTACTGGTTAAAAGAGTTCAGATAAATACTCACTCCGTATTAAATACTGGTACCCAGCTGCATTCGGTTGAACTGGAATCTGACCCGAATATAGGAGTTAAAAGGAATAGCAAAATAGGTAGATCTGAGAAATAGTTTCAGATTTTTCCCTGAAACAGATTTTTCCCAAGATCTTTAGTAGTACCACTATCATTTAAAAGAAACCTTTCTAACAGGCAGGCGCTGTACTTCGTGTTAATTATTTTATCGCCAAAATTCTCAAAACGGTGAAGGAAAAAAAAGTTAAAAGTTAAATACATATTCGCGAGCTGACTGAACACCTGATCCTCCGACTGCACAGCATTATTTTCAAATTGTTCACATCTTTTTAGTTCGCTTATCAAGCAGTCGGGTTTTTGATTTTGAAATTAACTTTTTTTATTTACAACTTTTTAGTTATAATTTTTTTTCGAATCACATTTAAACATATAATTAATATACATGTTTGTAATCACCTTTAAAAATCCTTCATTTTGATACCCCACTCGATGGGTTTCGAAGAAAAATAAAATTGAGTCGCCCCGAATATGGCGCACAAAAGCCGCCATTTTTGTTTTTTTTAACTTCACTTGTCTAAGAACACTTGGGTGGCCAAGCCCTATCTAACGATGTATTAATTATAAAAATCCATCTAGCGGTTGCAAGATATGAGGTAATAGAGAATATTACATACATACAAACATACAAGATACGCGCGAAAAACATAACCCTTGCCTTGCAGCCGGGTAAAAACATCGTGAGGAATCCGGCATGTCCTAGAACCAAAAATTCAAAGACAAGTGACATCAACCAACTGGACTCACGTGGTGGATTACGGTCGGACGCAGAGGGATCATTAAAAGGCTGATGATGGTGATTCTACCCATACGCAAGACCTCTATTATACCTTTATCATTTTAAAGAACCCTTTCTATCCATACGCTAAAAACACAAACATTTGAATTTAAACAAGAGCTATTCCGGTCCTCATTTTATCTTAGTTTACATATACAAGGACTTCAGGACAGCGAACCGACACAGGTTCAAAGCACTGGCAGAGCTTTGAACTGAAGTTTATTTGAAAACTGAATATATTTAGGTCAGGAGATAGTTGAACTGTATTATTTAAGTATATTGACTTTTTAGCAGTTTTATGAAACTATTTATATCTACGTTTGGGTAGGATATTTTTCAATATTTTATGCAACACTTGCTTTTGCTCACCACTTCGTCTGCGTAGCGTTCTTGGAATACCCTATTTTATATATCGCCCAATCATATTATAGGTGTGTGGGCCATCTTACTTTGGTTCACCATACAAACCTGCACCCAAAGGGGATGCAACTTTGTTCCCCCTTAAGGATGATTATCGGGATAAAAACTATCCCACGTCCTAACCAGGGTTTAAAACTATGTATATATATTCAAAGCGCAGTACTCATAACCGGCGTGCGTGTATGTCTAGATGTATGAACATAAATGCAGCAAATGGATTATGTAAGGATAGTAGCATGTGGCGTTCTGTAGTTTCTGCTCACCCCCATAGGAAAAAGGCGTGTGTTTAAATATTGATTCATTCCTGAGTTGCTAACCGTAAACGTTAGAACAAAAATATGTCAAGATTAATACTCATAAACATACGGAACCAATATAATACTCCAGTCAGATTCTTCATCGATTACAGTATATCTTCCTTACAACATAAATAACTTATCATTACCAGAGACAACCAATGAATGACAAACGCACTATGACCATTTAAGACACATACATTCATATTTCGAAATTCGATAGACGAATGAAAAAACATCCGAACATCTGCGAGGGGAATTTACGTAAATAGTAAGCAAATAATTCACTGTTAGGCATTTGTACCACCGCCGAGTAAAGCTAGAAACTAAAATGAGTTGGCGAGCAGCGAGTAGCGAGTGTGTAGTTCTGTTAGTTTTACCGCTTGGCTACGAGCATGTGTTTTTGTGCGATGGGCGATTACTCGCACAACTCGCTCGGGGCGGCCGCACTATAGGTAGAAATGACTGCTGGTTTGTCTCGCGGCGTAAGTTCTGACAGCCAAGCGAGCAAGCGAGCATCGGTGAGCGAGTATAACTTTGATAGCTCTTTTCGTTGCGACAAACTTGGTAAGAGATTACTATATGTGTATATTTTATAGACACGATATCTTATATCTTTTGTACGTTTCTCCAGCGAAAAAATAGTCTATAGCTAATCGATTCTTCGCCGGCGGTGGGACATGTGCCTTATGGGAGTTCAAATCTGTCACCATGTTTTGGCGAACATCTGTTTGGATATTTTTTTTGGATTTCAACACGGTCGCGTTAAAATATACTTATTAAAAATGATAAGCTTGAGATTTTTTTGCTACTTTTAAATTTTTATTGGATATATTGCATATCTGAGCCAGAGATAGAAACAGATGCAGAAAGATCGTACGAGAGAAAGTGATGCAGAAGGGAGGCCACGACCCACAATACTGAGGAATACCACGCAAGGATATTTAAGGTAAGAGGTTTTAAGATTATTATTCCGTTTCTTCGTTGATTATTATTTTGAGGCTGTTGATTCTCTATTTTTTCTATTTTTAACCGACTTCGAAAAAAGGAGGAGGTTCTCTATTCGTCGGAATCTTTTTTTTTTTATGTATGTTCCCCGATTACTCAAAGACGCCTGGACCGATTTCAAAAATTCTTCTTTTGTTTTGAAGGGTATACTTCCTAGTTGGTCCCATAGTCATCAGGTCAGGATCTGATGATGGGATCCTAGAGCAATCGAGGGAACTCCTCAAATATTATAGGCATTCATATAGTGATTTTGGTATTTTTGTCAACAATGCAATCACTTGCACTCAAAAAGTATAATTTGGTGAAGTGGAACTGATGAAGAAGACCACAGATGGCCACTGGAACTCCTAAATGCTAAGTATGTCACGGGTATAAAATATCTCGAATAGTTAACCGACTATGATGAAGCAAATACTTATAAATGAATGGTACTGATGAAAATGGTACCATTGAACTGTTCTGATGATGAAGCTGGAAGGTAGGCACTGGAACTCTAAAATAAAACAATGTATCCTAGTCGTGCTTGGGCTTATTGGAATCGTCATGAGATGTACTTTGGCCATAAATGATTATCATGTTAATTGGCGATACCAACTAAAAAGAGAAAAATAAAAATCTTTTTAACAAAAAATCAAACCGACTTCCAGAACAAAAAACTACAAAGCAAAAAATAACTTTCTTTTCCGAAGTCGGTGTCGAAAAACTGAAAAAAATGGGTACAAAAGACACCGACTTCGGAAAAGAAAGTTATTTTTTGCTTTGTAGTTTTTTGTTCTGGAAGTCGGTTTGATTTTTAGCCTATATTCTTGTTCGGAATCCAATAAGTAACTATCCCTTGCCCAATTCTGTTGAGACCTGCCCGGCTCCATGTCTAAACCTTTGCAATAAATTTTGCCCATGAATTAACAATTTGATTTTGAAATTATGATATAATTTTTTTTCAAAATTCATAACAAAAATCTATCAATCAATAATATTTTTATATTGATTACTACCTTCTGCCAGCGGCTTCGACCGCGTGAATGTCGAAAATTATCCCAAGAGAGCATATTTCCGCGGAAAAAAGTATCCTATGTGCTATTCTAGACTATAATCTATATCTGTGCCAAATTTAGCCACTTAAGCGTGAAGAAGTAACAAACATACAAACACACACACACACAAACTTTCGCCTTTATAATATTAGTGTGATTATATCAGAGAAAGAAGAAACTATACGTACTATTACTACTATAAAATAGAAAAAACTATACGTACTATTTTCGTATTGGGGTCGATTCTGTTTCACTCAACTGACATTCCGTCACTCTGTAGAATTGTATCGGATCTTCTCGAATATTCCCAACTATGGCTTAAGCTCGCCTTTAAACATAAACTGTGCTATTTTATTTGTATGTTTTGTGTACATTATAAAAAATCTTTTTTACAAAAAAAAATCTACCGACTTCCAACTAAAAACTCTACAAAGTGAAAAATAACTTTATTTTTCGAAGTCGGTGTCTTTGGTAGGTACCAATTTTTTTCGTTATGGAAGTTATTTTTCACTTTGTAGTGTTTTACAATTTTTAGTTGTACCTATTAAGCAACTTGCCTTTAGTAAAGTAGGTACTTATAATGCCAGAATAGATTACCCGAATACCATGAACATAGCCGGCGAAATGAGAGTGTACCAAGGTGAACTGTACACATCTGCGTACTTCTTATATTGTACTGCCGTGATGTTATGTTATTAAATGGTGTAAACAATAAACAGACATACGATTGCAGCAATCCCGAGAAATTTGCCGTTATTTATTGAAGAGTTCTGTTGTATATCTCCGAAGTTCTTCATCAGATCTTCACCAAATTAAAATGGGATTTTGGAACATACTCTATCAAACAAAAAAAGAATTTTCAAAATCGGTCACAAACAAAAAATAGGAAAACAAAAAAAAAAAATACACACAAGAAGTCGAACATAGAACCTCCTCCTTTTTTGAAAGTCGGTTAAAAAGAATAAGAATTCCTCTTGTTTTCAATAAATCAATCTGCCTAGTCTTTTACCAACCATGTTGGGGTCAGCTTCCAGACTGGAACTGGATGCAGCTGAGTACCAGTGTTTTACATGGAGCGACTGCCTATCTGACCTCCACAACCTAGACAGGCTAGACTGGTGACAGATTTCAGGCTTCTGACTACTCGTAACGACTGTCAAAGATCTTCAAATGACAGCCGGGACCAACGGCTTCACGCGCTTTCCGATGCACGGAGGAAACTCGCTATGTAATGATGATCATCCATCCACGAACCAACCTTCGCAAGTGTTGCTTAACCTTCAAGATTGACTCGTGTGGCTATTATCATTTAGCCACGAGCTCCTCGATTATGCTTAAGGGATAAGAATGATACTGATGATGAAATCACGGCCAATTTAATTGTAAGTATGACGTGAAATATTAATATCGTAATACAAATTAAGGAAAATAAAATTAACAGAATACTTAACTACTAGTTTTCCTGTTATAATAACATTCCTCTGTAGGATAAGATTTTTATCAGCATAATATTCGTCAGGTGAAAAACCTTTCGTATTCCCGTCAGCTACTTTATCTCTTTAGTGGTCATTTAATTGGCGTAGATTCCATAAAAGAATAGTACATTATGGTACAAGTGTGTAATGTTGGTGATTACCGCTGAGGCGCCATTGAGACCCGAGCCGTTAGGTGAGGGTCTTAAGAGAGCCGAGGACGGTAATCGTCAATACACACGTGTATCATACGACGTTTTTCAACACACTTGTGAAGAAAATAATACTAAAAAATAATTTCGAACAGTGAAAACGAGTTGTGAATTTTTTTTCGCAATGGCGGGCAAAATTAATCAGTTTTCCTATGCGCGCGCATCTAACAATGGCGATTGGCCATAGACTAAAAAGAATTAATATATTTTTTTGGCTTTTCGCGGATAGCGTTTTAGCCACGTACAAAATGGGGAATTTAAAGTTTTCTTTATTACAGACAAAAACAAAAATTATATTTGAGTGAAAGTTTAGCAAACAGTTATAACACGTACATGTTGAAATTATCTATTTAAATACGAAGTTGCATGAAATGTGTTGCATTTGTACTAGTGAGCACGATCTTTTTGTATCGAAACTTTTTTAAGAACAAAGCAACTCAACCAATAAATTAAAAAAAACTCTTTAACTCACTTGTGAATAATAGTAATGAAAAAGTCACAGTTTGATAACAGGTGTTATTATGTACCTAATTGCGGTGAAATTAGAGCCACTTTATGAGCAAGAGTGTTGAACAAATATTTTCTTTTCTATTATTAAAAAAACTTTTTATAGAAGCTCTTTGGCTAACCGTGCATTTTCATTCAAACCAAAATGGAATGCAAATTTCAGCTCGATTGGTTGGGGTTAACTGTTATAAAATTCAGTTGAAAGATTTAACCTACACATACTAACTAATCAGGGAAGTTAAATAAAAGCTTCTAATTTGATAATTTATATCTCTTACTGAGACTACTCTCAACTTGAGAAAAGGACAGTGATATATGGTGACAGTTGAGAACAAAGTGACCGATGTCCAAATTGTTTATACCCTAGGAAGAATTCTCCTATTATATATCTAGGATCATATATATGATCCTAGATATATATTATGACCTCTAGAATCATATATGTGTACTACATTATCATAGTTCTTTGATCCTATTTTTTGTCATATTTGGTTACAATGGTGGACAAGTCGGTTGTGTGTACTACTATTGCTTCAGCAGTGTTCCCAACAATAATTTTAGAATTCCACATCCACTTAGCGTATTGTTAACTTACGCCAACATTTCGTTGTTCTTGCTTTATTCCGTCAATAAAATCGTCACTAAAGTCGTCAATTAATTGCCTTGGAATTTAGAATATGGCAGTAACAAAACTGAAAAGGGCAAAATAACATAGTAGGGATGATGACGGGGTACGAAACAGCAAATTCTATTTAGTTAGCCGGTTAAATTATCAAAAAATATCGGACACGTATTTTTTGCTTATTCAAATCAATAAAAAATCACCGAAATAAAGCGCATCAAAGTTGAAAAAAAATATAGGTACCAAGGCATGACGTCATGCGATGTTTTAACGCACTGTATCGTCATCATTTTTTTTTAACGTGACAAACGAAAAAAAAATTGGGAAATCTAACTGACAGACTAAAAATATTTTTTTAGTCATCTTCCCTATTTTATGGACGGATTTTGTATCAGGCAATTATGAAAATAAATTTCATAAGTCATTATAGCAAGATAAATATGGCAAGACCTTGGCCTTATACCATGACGCGTTAAAACTATCTATGTGCGACGGTGAAAAAGAGACAGATCTATTTGTCTTGTATTGCTGCATCCTATGTTTCTGTAATCCTATCTAACAAAAAATTACGAAAATCTTTATTTTATAAAAGATATTTGACATTTTTGATGTCTATATTACACTATCATATGTATATATGACTAATAGATCTATGATTGTAAATATATGATACCGTAGAACGAGGTTACATTGAGATCTGGGGAACTTTAATGACAACTTTTTTCTAGGTTTTTAAAGCTAACTCCGTGAAAACGGAACGCACCTCAATTTTCTTTTTAAATTTTGCAACTCTCAGACATGTCAGCCATGTTTTGCATCAACCTCAGCGCAAGAATAAGTTTACTTGTTGCAGAAAAAATATATTAAATTGTACAGTGTAAATGCATTAAAAATAAATTGTAAATTGGGGTTACTTTATATTGCTATGTAAAACAATGGGGTATCAAAGTAATCCCATTTTTATTTTAACGTTCATAGGCTCGCTTTTTTATTTTCTCCCAAACTATGGAAAAATTTATTTTTTATTTCAGTGTATAAAAAATTTTGTAAAGTCGCCAACACTGCATTTATTTCAAATTTTTCTAAATATAATTGAAGTAGTTATGTCAATTTCAATTTCAAAATTAATCAATTTAGCCTCGTTTTACCGGTACTGTAATACTCTTCTTAAGCCTATATTCGAAGTCCATTTGAAGGCTATTAACTTCACTCCAAAAGATACAGTCGCCATGGTAACAAAAAAAACCCTTTTATACGGATTAATGTCAAATACACCCTTTTATAAATCTTGACATTATTTAATGGATCTTTAGAATATATACGTATTCTAATTCTAGATTATTTAAATTCAGAATCCGGTAAACCCTTATTGACAGCAGCTCTCATACAAAGACTGTCTTTTCTTATTTTTTAAAGCGAGAATAACAAATAGCCTGAATGAAGTTTATATGGAAAAATACGCCACCATTTGAAATAACTATATTTATTATTCTCCGAGGTAATATTCCTTCATAATATTATAATCTATTTGAATTGCAAGTATCTAGTGCATGTAAATATAGACCAGTACTAGTGCATATAAACTGGGGAAAGTTGATCGTTTGCGTCATCTCTGGCCTAGCCCTCTTGCTTTGTTATTGACGACTTAAACGTCAGAATAGCTGTATTTTACAAGGATCATGCTAAATTTTGGTATTAATATAAATAAAATTGCTTCACGGTAATGTTTATTGTGTAACACAAAAGGAATGAGCAATGGCCATGTTAGAAATCCCCACTTACGTATCGTAGATAGATAGTAGTAGATTCAAACCCAGGCAGGCACTTTAACTTTGTGTAATTTATTTCATCACTACGATTTTCAAAACGGTAAAGGAAAACATCATGAGGAAATAAGTTTGATCCAGAACCAAAAATTCGGAAACATATGGGGCCTTTGGGCGTCCCAGCATTTGCTAAGGGATGGGGCAAAAGTAAGGAAACTCTAAAAATAGTAGATACTTCAGACACAGACACAGGCTTAGCCTGTCGGGGATTCAGGGTAGAAAATCCAACCAGGGCTTGTCGAAACAGTATGCTTATAATTACGATGTTTATTGCACTCATTTGATAGTTAGTTCCCTTGAACAGTACATTTTTAGTTTCAAGTTAGGATGAAGGGTGGGGCAGACTGCCCCATCTACCTCACCGCGGGTACCTTATCTATCTTTGATAAAAATCTCTGAGCTTAGACTATTATAAATAAGGGCATCCACTAACCCACACTACGTACACGTGGTGAGTTCTTCCATTCTCTCTCTCAGAGCTCCAACCCTTTAGCCAAGTTACAAACGTTTCGTATCGAATATCTTTCTACTATCGTTAACGCCTTCTATTTGTATGGTCTGACCACGTGATTTAACGTTCAGATGTGTCATTCCCATACATTGATTCGTTGTCTACTAGCGTTATCGATTGTAGAATGTCAACTAGGCACTAGAACTAGGTGCAGGCCTGTGAACCAGTAACTAAATCAAGAATCGAAACTAGATCAATGATTACATATATGTTGACTATAATAAGGACGAAGATATGTGGCCTGAGAGAGTTTAATAGCGTTTGTCACTTCATGATCTCCATTGAAAAACCGTTCAAGTGCGAGTCAGAGTCGCGTACCAAGGATTACGAATAAACAGCATAATTCAACAAAATAATTAGGTAACATTACTGACGTTCATAAACAATGGTTCACAATCAAGTTTTTCACACTTATATGTTACAAACTATTCCAAAATATTCAAAAGAGTCTGCGCTCAAGCAAAATCTCAAATAATAATTAATAAAATTGGTGTTTCTAATAATAAAATAAAAACTGTGTGGCAATTAATTAATAGAGAAACTGGAAAGACAAAACAACGCGATCAGAATGAGTTGTGTTTGAAAATAACTACTCAAACCATTTCTGATAAGCAAGAATAGACATTAGAACATTTCTTTACCAACATTCCGTTAGAGGTTACGAAGTCTCTTCCGTCCTCATCTAAATTAGCTGAAGCTATTCTTAAAGTAAACTTTTGGTATACATACCTTTAAATTTAAACCAATATGTATTGATACAATTAAAAACGCGTTCAAAAGTCTCAATATAAAAAATACTGAAGACTTGTGGGGATATCCGTTAGGATTCTTGGACATATTATTTCCTCAATCGCTACTTTCCAAACATGCATATTCAATCAATGTCTGGACAGTGGCACTTTTCCTAACTTAATGAAACACAGTAAAGTAGTACCAATTTTCAAATCAGGCTGTAAGAGTGATCCTTCTAATTATAGACCTATATCCGTGCTTCCAGCATTGAGTAAAATCTATGAAAAAATCATACTGGAATAGATGTTGTCACACTTCAATTCAATAGGATCCTGCATAGTCAACAATTTGGTTTCACGAAAGGTAGGTCGATAACGGACGCGGGAGTAAAACTCATCAGCCACATCTTGGAATCTTGGGTGAAGTCCCAGGATGCCATTGGCATTTTCTGTGATCTCTCAAAAGCTTTCGACTGCGTCGACCACAACACACTGATCTGTAAATTACACCACTACGGAATTCGTGGCAAATCTGCTGATCTCGTGATTTCCTTTTTATCAAACAGACAGCAAAAAGTAAATGTTCATGGGGCGACGTCCTCCGGGTCTCTAGTCAAGATGGGCGTGCCCCAAGGTTCAATTTTCGGCCCTTTCCTTTTTCTTGTTTACATCAATGATCTCCCTTTTATGATGGCCAAATTATCGCATATAATTCTATTTGCTGATGATACTTCGCTATTTTTTTAAATTGATAGGCAAGATACGGATGTCTTAAATATCAACGAAAGTCTAATTATTCTCTCAAAATTGTTCGCAGCTAACAATCTTTTACAGAATGCGAAAAAAACAAAATGTCTAAAGTTCTCTTTACCAAATGTACCACTACGTGACCTAAACTTAAATCTTGACGGCAAAAATCTTGAAGTTATAACGGAAACTGTATTCTTAGGGATTACTATCGATTCAAAATTGCAGTGGGGCGCGCACATTAAAACTCTTTCGGGTAGGTTAAGTTTGGCTGCATATGCAGTAAGGAAAATAAGGCAGCTAACCGATGTGGCTACAGCTTGCTTAGTATACTATGCTTATTTCCACAGTATTATGTCTTATGGCATTCTGCTGTGGGGATCAGCAGCAGACGTTGACTCATCTTACAAAAGAGGGCAATCCGCGCAATCTATAAAATGGGTCCTCGCGAGTCCCTCAGAGAAGAATTACAAGAGATCGATATACTGACTCTACCTTCACTTTATATTTTGGAATGTATTTTGTATGTCCGCAAAAATCGACTATTCTCAATCTAACTATTCTCTTACTATTCTCAATCTCATTATTTCTTTCCTTCTTTTAATTAGGCTTTTTACAATGGTTTTTAAATCATCTTTATAGCACTTTGCTAATAATAGTTACAGTACTGATAACAACATTTGTGCCACATGTTAAATTCAGTCTTGTTATATTTTTTTTTTCCTTTGTTTAGATTGTTTTACCGATTGTTTTTGAATCTGTGAACATTGTAGGCCTTCTAGATGCTAGTTAACGTTTGTTAACTTTTTTATATAATATATAATCATTTTATTGAATTTTTTTGTTTCTTACGACTTATTGTCGGGCTTACGTTGTCCCCACATATCTAAGTACTAATGCTGTAACATGGAAATATTGTAAAACCAAACCATTTTTAAAAAGAGTAACCATGGATATGATATTCCTTGCCGGTTCTTCTCCATAGGAAATGACCAACCCGAACCGTGCACCTTTTGTCTACGTTTTATAAGTGCCCATGTAGGCCTATGTGAAATAAAAAAAAAAAATGATTTTAATGAAAGCACCGAAAATTGCTCAACCGAAGGAACAAAATAAACTTAGCCATTGGAAAACTTTTGTCGCCATACGTCGACATAGGTCGCGGTCAGTTTACCAACTTTCTTTTTGATAGCAACAAATTTACCGTTTTCAGGTTTTTTCCTTTACTTGTGCTGTAAGAAATTGTTTCTTGCCAAATTTCATGATTCTAGGTCAACGGGACCCTTTAGGTTTTTGATCCATTGTGATTCCTCGAATATGCGACATAAACGGCTGTATATTTTGATTGCGATGATTTAGAACTTTGATTTTTTCACAGCTCCAAGATAATGCAGACTTGAGTATATCATATTAGTTTCAACATGATACCTCTAGGCATTCTAAAGAAAACGAAGTGATCCTATAATGGTTCCTTTTTTATCTTTTAAGGAACGGAACTCTAAAAAAGAACACTACCGCGGTGTTAGGTTTTGGTGTTAAGTTAATTTTGACATCCTTGACCCTTGTTGTTACTTGCGCTACATAACATGAAGTCTACATAATATGCCGCCCTTGGTTGACAGGTAGAGAATCCTTCAGGAATTGTCTTGTACTTTTATGTTGCATGAAGTTTTAATAAATATTGGAATATACTGGAATATTTATACTTACAATCTACAAATCCATTTATAATCTTTTAACTGCATTCAAAACTTGAATCAAGACAAACCATAGAGTAGTCAAGCCAGAAACTTTCAACAGTTGCAACATATACAAAAAGAGCAGTATTTCTCAACGTTTTTCATTAGAGTAAGTGCAGATCTCGGAGGCGTATCAAGTCGGGTGTCGAAACAGTTACCTGGCAACTAGCCAGGGGAATATTCCCCTAGTAGCCTAAGATCCCACTGCAAAAATCTACAGATATTTTTGGTTTTTAATTAAACTTCAATCTACCTAGCCTTTTCCCAACTATGTTGGGGTCGGCTTCCAGTCTAACCGGATTCAGCTGAGTACCAGTGTTTTATATGCCTATCTGACCTCCACAACCCAGTAACTGGGTAACACGGTACCCCTTGGCAAGACTGGTGTCAGATCTCAAGCTTCTGACTACTCGCAACGACTGTCAAAGATCTTCAAATGACAGCCGGGACCAACGGCTTAGCGGGCTTACCGAGGCACGGAGGAAACTCAGTATATTGAAATGGTCACCCATCCACGGACTGACCGCGTCAAGCTTTGCCTTAAAGATCGGCCCGTGCGGCTGTTATTATTAAACTTAATTTTCCAAAAAGATACTTTATAATAGAATAGATTGCTGTATGATTGACTGGAAATATGTAGCCGCTTTATCCGCGAAGATGATTATCTTGAAATTTATGTTTCAAGTGAATCCAACGTCATTTGAAAGTAGGTGGTGTAGAAAAAAGGAACAAAAAAGGTTGCCAGCGCTCAGCTAGCCGCAATCTGTGGGTTGATAGTTTACCTGCTAAACATGGTCGTCATAAATGACGGCTCACTGAAAACTAGATGATGTTGCACACGCACTCACAATACAGGAGAAATTCGGAGTGTAGGACAAACTAAAAAAAAATGTTGCGCTTAGATGCGGCCAGACAGACAACCCTGTAGTAATCTATTTTGTTTATTAATGGTAGGCTCGTGATTGACCACTGAGATAGTGTCCTCACAAGAATCATGCCTAAAAATCAAGTTTTATCAAAAATAAAAAATAACTTGCAGATTTTTTTGTGGGATCTTATACTAAGAAAGTTTTTATTCTTATATGGAGTTCGATGCTTGAAATTTTTTGAATAAGTATAAAATCATGTCAGACTAAGTTAGTAGACAAAAGTTTTAGTAAAAAGTCTTTTTTATTTAAGATGTATTTTTTTTGGCCGCTTCGTTGATGTAGGGTTCCCTAGATTTGTCTAGAGCCTGAAACCTTCACCATATAGATTGTAAAAAAGTTAAAAATGTATGGGAATGCAATCAAACGCTACCTAAATGTCACGAGATCAATCCGTTACCATCTTGGCATTTCAACTAAGGCCTTTGCTGATACGTCAATGTATCAATTGACACACAATATCTGGAGACTCTGGAATGGAGTTTGAGAATTGTAATGGTCTTTTGGTGAGAATTACGGTTTGGTTACGAGGCACAGGACAAATTGAGTAACGTTTGGGGGCCTGCATTCAGCTGTGGATATTTTTTGGGCGAAATTATGTTGACCTTTTTTGTTTTACTCACCTAAAAACACGTATGAAAGATAGTGATACCTACCGGCATTTCCGTGATCGTTAACGGCATTGACGGTATGACGAAAATTTATTTAAAAAAAGATCGCACAACCAGGAAAGCCGGTATACCTGTACTTAAAAATATTTGTCTCATTTTAGGTACCTAATAATTAATAGTGTTTATTTTCCTGTAATAATGTCATTTGCGGTTGACATTGTAGTTTTTTATGATGTAATATTTTATGTCATCACGCCTACTGCCTATGTCCAGTAGTGGACGCCTTTCGACTGCAATCATGATGAAGGCATGTATTTTACACGTTAAATATTATATTATCCAATTTTACGGGTGTCGGTAAAAGATAGATATAGAGTCTATATCTATTTTTTACCGATACCCTATATTATAGACAGATGTTTTAATTACCAGCTGACCCCCGCGGCTTCGCTCCCGTCAACTGGCTATTTACCGACCAACCTATCTACCCCACCTACCTTATCTACCTACCAACCTACTCACCTGCCCTACCGATCAGGATCAACCTACCTACCCTACCCTATCCTACATACCTACCTGCCCTACCCTATCCTAAATACCTACTTACTCTACCCTACCTACCTACCAAATGTAACCAACTTTTGTTTCTACCGGCGGCGATCTAATTAAATTTTAGAACACAAAAGCTGCTATTGTGACTTAACTATGATAGTGAGATATATGCTGTTGCGGACTTTTATTTAGAACTATTTAAGATAAACAATCCTCGGTACATTATATTTGTGTATCTCCAATGGTTTAGGCAGCGCACGCGAAGATAGCTCTCAGAGGGCAGTTATTTTTTCGACTTTCTTGATATTTATCGTTATATTATGACCAAATTACAAAAAAATCATTATAAATTGTAGCTTATGTGTTATTCTGATGTATAACCTATATTATTGTAAAGTTTCATCCAAATCTGTTAAGTAGTTTTTGCGTTAAAGAGTAACAAAAATACATACCAAAATCCATCCAACCTGACAAACTTTCGCATTAATAATATTAGTAGGATGTTTCACCTTCTTCTTGCTATATTTATAACGCTATTGCCCCAAAGGATTACAGACAGAAATGCACTTTTATTGCCACATTTCACCTGTTATAAGGGGGCGAGACTATTGCCACCAAGCGGGCACAAGTCCAAACCGGCCGGCCTGCTGCTCAGAAATTCTAGATAAAATACCCAATAATACTTTTGCCCGACCTAGGAACTGAACCCAGGATCTCAAGCTCAGCCATTTTGCTTGGAACCACTGGATAAACGAGGCAGGTACTTCTTCTTCATCCGCCTGCCACTATCCCATGTTACTTGGTCGTCGCAACACGTTTTCTTCTTCCATATCGACCTGTCCCCCGTCACGCTATCTTTGACTCCCTTTTCTTTCTAATAAGTCCTCACACAGTCTATCCAACTCTTTGACCTGCCCCTCCCTCTCCATCCATCCACATTTATATTCATAATTCTTTTAGTAACATGCGTTTCATCCCTCCGTATCACATGACCATACCATAACGTGACAGGTACTTACTATGTACTTTTTATAAATCAAAGGCTGAATATTTTTAGATTGTTTGGATTGTATGGATGATTTTGTTTTATAATCACATTCACAACTTAGTGACTGCACAGATTTATTAGACGGACATTTTTTTCTTTTTTCGTGTGAGGTGGCTCTGGTGTCAGAGTTAATTAAGCCGCCTCTAATCAAACCATTTCTGATAAGCAAGAAGTCGCTTAGACATTAGAAAATTTCTTTACCAACATTCCCTTAGAGGTTACGAAGTCTCTTCCCTCCTCATCGAAATTAGCTGAAGCTCTTCTTAAAGAAAACTTTACTAAAGACATACCAACCTTTAAATTTAAACCAATATGTCTTGATACAATTAAAAACGCGTTCAAAAGTCTCAATATAAAAAATACTGAAGACTTATGGGGGATATCCGTTAGGGTTCTTGTAGATATTATTGATTCTATTGCTCCTGTCCTTACAGGTATATTCAATCAATGTTTGGACAGCGGCACGTTTCCTGACTTAATGAAGCACAGTAAAGTAGTACCAATTTTCAAATCAGGCTGTAAGAGTAATCCCTCTAATTATAGACTTATATCCGTGTTTCCAGCATTGAGTAAAATCTATGAAAAAATCATGCTGGACCAGATGTCGTCTCACTTCAATTCTAATGGGATCCTGCATAGTCAGCAGTTTGGTTTCACGAAAGGTAGGTCGACAACGGACGCGGGAGTAAAACTCATCAGCCACATCTTGGAATCTTGGGAGAAGTCCCTGGATGCCATTGGCGTTTTCTGTGACCTCTCAAAAGCGTTCGACTGCGTCGACCACAACACACTGATCTGTAAATTACACCACTACGAAATTCGAGGTCAAGCTGCTGATCTCGTGCTTTCTTATTTATCAAACAGACAGCAAAAAGTAAATGTTAATGGGGCGACGTCCTCCGGGTCTCTAGTCAAGATGGGCATACCCCAAGGTTCAATTCTCGGCCCTTTCCTCTTTCTTGTTTACATTAATGATCTCCCCTTTATGATGGCCAAATTATCGGATATAATTCTATTTGCTGATGATACTTCGCTAATTTTTTAAATACATAGGAAAGATACGGATGTCTTACAAGTCGAACGAACGAAAGTCTAAATATTCTCTCAAAATGGTTCGCAGCTAACAATCTCTTACTAAATGCGAAAAAAACAAAATGTCTTAAGTTCTCTTTACCAAATGTACCACAACGTGACCTAAACTTAAATCTTGACGGCAAAAATCTTGAAGTTATAACGGAAACTGTATGCTTAGGGATTACTATCGATTCAAAATTGCAGTGGGTCGCGCTCATTAGAACTCTTTCGGGAAGGTTAAGTTCAGCTGCATATGCAGTAAGGAAAATAAGGCAGTTAACCGATGTAGCCACAGCTAGGTTAGCATACTATGCTTATTTCCACAGTATTATGTCTTAAGGCATTCTGCTGTGGGGATTAGCAGCAGATGGTGACTCAGTTTTCATATTACAAAAGAGGGCAATCCGCGCGATCTATAAAATGGGTCCTCGCGAGTCAATCAGAGATAAATTTAAAGAGATCGATATACTGATTCTACCTTCACTTTATATTTTGGAATATATTTTGTATGTCCGCAAAAATCGAGGGCTTTTCAAAACTAGAACCGACTTCAATAATTTAAATACACGCAGTAAGCACGAAATTGTAATATCCAAATTCAGATAAACTAAAACTGGCAAGTCTTTTCTTATAAACAGTATACGCGTTTATAACAAGTTGCCAAAGTCAGTTATAGAACTGACCGATGGAAAGTTCAAAAATCACCTCAAACGTGTCCTTATTAAAAAAGCATTATAAAATCAAGGACTACGTTGAAGATAAAAAATTTGGCTTTAGCTCCTTCTGCGCATGCGGCTGCCCTGGTAGCTCATAAAAGGCACAAATATGTGGATGTCTCTAACTATTCTCAATCTCATTTATTCAATATTTCTTTTTTTGTTTTTCTTCTATTAATTGGACTTTTTACGATAGTTCGCAATCATCTTTACAGCCCTTTGCAAAGAATAGTTACAGCACTGATAACAACATTTGTAACACATGTTAAATTTAGTTTTGTTATATATATATATATTTTTTTAACTTTGTATAGATTTTTTTACCGATTATTTTGTGAATGTATGAACATTGTAGGCCTTCTAGATGTTAGTTAAAATTTGTTAACTTTGTTATATATTATATAAGACCTTTTTTTTTTTTAGTTTCTTACGACTTATTGTCGGGCCTACATTGTCCCCCCATAGTATTAATGCTTACAGCATGGAAATATTGTAAAACCAAACCATTTTTTAAAAGAGTAACCATGGAGTTTCTTGCCGGTTCTTCTCCATAGGAAACGACCAACCCGAACCGTGCACCTTTTGTCGACGTTTTATAAGTGCCCATGTAGGCCAATGTAAAATAAAAAAAAAATGATTTAGATTTTTTGTTTTTCTGGGAAACCCCACAGGCCTCTGACTTGGCTATTTCAGACTTACATTAACTATATAAGTCCAGGTTTCCTCACGGTGTTTTCCTTCACCATTGCCTGTGATGTCCAAGATAAACTTAGAAAGTACAGTCATATGATTGGAAAAAGTCACATTGGTACTTGCCCGGATTTGAACCCATGACCTCAAGCACGACCGGCGAGGTCTTAGCCACTAGGCCACCACGACATATTGAGACGGATATTTGTGGGCTGGATAAGAACGGCTATTTTTATCCCGGTAGAACGTCCTCCTAAGTTAATATTCAATTTTCATGCTAGTGTCATATTTATATATTTTCATCACACTTGCACGTAAAAAGTATCTAAACATACAGGTTAACTTGGCCGTAATGCCCCATATAAAACCCTCGGGCTTTCTTTTTGTCATGAAACCCTAGGGCGGTAAGTAATATTTTTTTTAATTTATGGCACAGCACACAGGTCATGCAAGTTCAAGCAAGGAGTTTACACGCAATTGAAAAATTGTCTTAAAATGTTATCTAAACAGGAATTTATTTGCAATCTTGCTACATGTTACTTAAATACTCAACTAATGTTCTTAATAATCGATTTTAATAGTTATAGTATGAAAACGTCGAAATTATTTAATTCTTTTTACACTCCGTCTTGGCTGTATACCTACGTAAGTATTTGCCCTTAAAGTTTCTGAACGAAACATTGTATAATCTGTGGTGTGGGCAAAAATTCGCCAACCGCTTAAAAAAAAGTTCACGTTTTTCGTAATAACAGCTAGCATGACTTGTGTATTAAAGCAATAATTCATAATTATTACTCGCAAATGTGATGAAAAACATTGTATGTATCACGGGCGGTACGGGAATTACGAACCTCGACTCAGAAAGCCCTCAGTCTTCGACTTCGGGCTTCTACTAGAGTCTCGATCGTAATTCCTTACTTACCGCCCTTAATACACAATGTACTATTTATTACCTAAATACATACGCTTTACAAAGTATGTATTGATAAAAAACCTCTACAAAACAAGTAGTTTTAAACATGACTTAATGTCATTTGAATGGCAATATAATCACACACACACACTTGACATATTTTTTGTTAACTAATCCTTTCAAAAGTTAAAACAGAAGTTTACTCGTGCCACCTATTCTACTAGGTCACTCTCCTGTCGTCTTAGCGTTATGGTATATACGCTACCGAAGTCACGTACGCAACTAAAATCTTTTATCTTTCTTTCCAAACTTTTTTTGTCAACACTATGTCTAATCCTTCTTTTTTGTGGCCTTCTTTTTTGAGAAAATGTTTTTATGTTCTAATAGCACTGGCTGGTTATGACTTTATGACGTTCGTCGGTCATTGGTTTAGAAAAAAAAATTATGTCATTTTGACAGGTGGTTTTGGAAGGAATATTTATTTGATGAATAGACAAAATAAATATTGAATTAATCGTTGACACGGCGCTGTTTTGCGGTACTATAAAGTTACCTATAAAGTTTATTAATTAGCTATTTAATATATAATCGGAAGATAAATTATGTAACTATACCTAAATTGGGGCAGAAAAACCGCAATGATAACCTTTTAATAATTGAGGATAATTCCAAAACAGAAATACCTACACTGTTTTGTTAGCAATACCCATTCAAGTTAATTTCTTTATTCATAAAAATGTGGATCTATTGCGTTAGAGTTACTTAAAAATTACGAGAGATTGAATGTAAAGACTTGAGTTTACATTGATTGTGAGTGCAGCTGAGTGGAATTCCCCGACGGAATCTGTTTCCTTGATAGCTACGAGTATATAACCTGTGGGTCTTGTAAGTCAATAGTGAATAGGCTACTTCTACGCAAGCGTGCTCCAGCGCTTAATACAGGTGAGATATTGGCCATAACAATAAAAAAATAAATTCTACAATACAAATTCCTAGGTATCAAAAGTTTCTTCGTAAAACTACGATGATTTCCTGATACCACAAACACAGGTATTTTTATTACGCGGTAGCACAAGTATGCCATTCATTCGGGCGATCGTAATCAAATTTTTTCCCTACGTGATAACTGACACGAGTCAAACGATCAGCATAATTTAGAAAGGAACATGCCAAGCGAATTACAACCTTATTCTTAACTAACTTCACACCATATCTTGACATGCGGCAAAATATAGAACTAAAATAAAATGTATGGCTTTTGACAGCTGGTTGTCATATTTCCTTGACAAGTAGCGCCATTAAGGACGGCTATTTTAAAACTGTCATTAGAACAGTTCCAAGGGCCATTTTAGATTTCGTTGTCTTTAATCTGTCACGACTTGTAAAAAATGCGTTCACAGTTTTTTTACGCGTTTTTATGAATTACTGGGAACTACAAATGAGTCACATTATATTACGTAGTATTATAATTATAATAAGGTGTCATGGAATTCCTAGTTGATTAATTAATATGACGCAATATTACCGATAACTTTTTAAATCGTAGGCACGATTTTTTTGAATTCATTCCATGCTGAAATTATAATTATAAATGCATAATGAACTTTGTATGTTTGTTGCTAAACTGCTGAGCCGATTATGATGAATTTTGGTGTTGAGATTGGTTAGACTTTTTTATGTTAGATGTACGTCCTCTTGTGATAATTTCCAACTATTACGGAGGCGAAGCCGCTGACAGAAACTAGTCATCTATTAAAGCGGAAGAATCTGTCTGTTATTTGAGTTTCAACTGCCAAACCGCTGAAGCAGTTTTGACCAAATTTTCCAAAAGTGCACTTTTTAAAATAAATATTTGTTATTAAATAAATAATGTTCTACTTTTTAGTTTGGTTTTCTATTAAAGCGTGTTTTTTGTTTATTTTAAACTATAATTTATTTTTATATTTTATTTCAATCGCTAATCCTCAAGATCCTGGCAAGGATAATGGGACAAACAATTTAAATTATTTCATTGTCATCGGTTCTTGATAAGTGTGCAACGTTTCAAATTAAGCCGACGTTTTGAAGGGGGTGAAAATCACGTTCAAAGATTCCGTTACATAGATTCATAGATACATACATATCATCATCTGCCTAGCCTTTTCCCAACTATGTTAGGGTCGGCTTCCAGTCTAACCGGATTCAGCTGAGTACCAGTATTTTACATGGAGCGACTGCCTATCTGACCTCCACAACCCAGTAACTGAGTAATACGGTACCCATAGATACATACATATATACCAACCTAATAAAAGCGTGTTAACAAGATCAAATGATATGATGTGTACTGTCTATAGAAAATTTGGAATTTCAGGCGGGCGAAACCGTCGTTAAAAGCTAGTTTTGTTATTGGTAGGTACTGCTTGCTTGGTATATGCCCGTTCCTAGGAAAAAGGGTTTATAGATTATTTCTGAAAAATTCATAAAAAATATATTATAATCATAATCTGATTCTTTTTCCTTGTGCAAATCCCAGAAGCAGTCTAAAGCTTTGTACCCAGTTAATGGTATTAAGCTTGTCCCTGTTACGTGGGTGGGGCTTTAAAATTTAAGTGGCTGCATGTGGGTATATGTATGTATGTATATGTATGCTTTTAACAAAAACTTTTTTGTTACCAGGGCTCATTTGAATGGCATTCTTTATAATAATACTCGTTGGCCAAGGGGTATATCACTGGGTTTTAAAGGTCAGGGGGGCGAGCATAAGCTCTTAGAGTAAGGTTATTTTGAGTGTGTTTAAGGGACAGATGTATATGATTTGTATGAAATTTGACATTTTCAAGACCTCACTCTACTACATCAGCGCTCCTACTGGAAAATTTAAACGCGGTAGCCATCATTACACTTAAATGAAACTGGCGAAAGGTATGTACCTATTTCCAAAGAGTACAGAGGTTCTAGACGAAGTTTCATTGTATTAGTAATGGCGATGGTCGAAATTTAAAATGTAAGCTAAGTGACGTCATTCTAAATCCAATATGGCGGTCGGCCCAAGATGGCGGACTAGTTATTTTATGCACTGCCATGATGTGGTTATCAAATGAAAGGGTTTGCAGAGAAGAATATGAAAAAGCTTGTTTAAAAAATATTTTTTAATGAATAATTTATTTCGAATCGCTATATATGGCGACACTCTCGTTGATACACTAGCCTTTGTCTGAGCCCGAAGTGTATTCAACAGTGCATAGACGCATTTTTTCCTGAATCTTCAAGGCATTTAAGCGTGATGTTTAATTATGTGAATTTGTCATGTATTGGTGATGATAATATCAGAAATGTAGAGATCCGTAAGAGAACCAGGGTTACCGACATAGCCCGAAGAATTGCCAAACCTAAGTGGTAGTGGGCATGGCACATTGCTCGCAGAACTGATGGCCGATGGGACCGAAAAGTTCTGGAGTTGCGACTGCAAACCGGAAGACATTGCGTTAGAAGGCCTACCACCAGGTGGACCGATGACCTGGTGAAGGTGGCGGGGATCCACTAGATACAGCGTGCGTCCGCGGACCGGTCAATGTGGTGACGCTTGGGGGAGGCCTATGTCCAGCAGTGGACGTCTATCGGCTGACATGATGATGATATCAGACAGCGGCACCTTGAGACAATGATTCAAAATCATCAGCGATGAGGAATAGGATACAGCTAAAGAGATAACGTTACTTGCGATAAGTAGCCACTCAGTGTAGATACTAGATAAAAGGCAACAGGTAATACTGTTCTGTATTTATAAATAACGCATGACTTACGTGTTGTAGAACTTGGGTGCGAACCTAGATAGACTCATTACTGAGACCCATTTGCGTAAAAAACTTAACTCAGAGTTACTTTCTAACACGAGGCTAAATAAATATTTATCATAATTAAGACGGAGTTAGCTACTAAACGGAGGTGGCGCAAGTGGGCCTATATAATATAATAAATAAATAAAAATAAAAATGCCCTTTATTCCACTACTTACAATTTTTTACACTTAACTAAGTACATAAACACGATTTATAAATATAGAATAGAAAATACTTTTAAAATAAATTCTTCTTCTCAATGTCAATCTGTTATTTCCTTCTTTACTTTATTTTATAAGCGTTTGCCATCGCTATTCGTAGCGGTCGCTTCTGCGGCGTAGGCCTCCCCTAAATCACTCCACACCATTCTATCACTCGCCTTCTGCATCCACTCTGCTCCACAACGTTGTGTAAATATATCTCTCCATCTCTTTCTTTGTCTTCCTTGCTTTCTTTTACCTTCTAGTGAAATCCATTCGGTAACCCTCTTCGTCCACCTACTACTTTCCAGTTTACACAGATGCCCTGCCCAGTTCCACTTCAGTAATCTTATTCTCTGCTTTACGTCGGTTAGTTTTGTTTTCATCCGTATTATTTCATTCTTTACTTTGTCTGATTTTTTTATGTGTAGCATACTTCTTTCCATTTTCCTTTGGCATATAGCAATCTTCTCTTCGTCTTCTTTCCTCAACGACCACGTTTGACATAATATACTATTAGGGGTTAAAGTAAGAAATTACCGATTTGTACTGAAAAATTGAAATTTTTAATTTTAATTTTTTACATAATTATTTAATCAAAATAATTAACATTAATAACTATACATTGCTGCCTGCCTGCCTTTGCAATAGAACTCTGGTGATCTAGATTCGACAAACTGTGTTAAAGCATTTTGTACTGCCTCCTGAGAAGAAATTTTTTATTACGTAGAAAATTGTACAAATCACGAAAAAAGTGGTAGTCCGTTGAAGCAAGGTCTGGCGAAAACGGAGGGTGACGAATTGTTTCTAATTGCATTTCCTGTAGAGTTAAAACGGTTTCTTGTGCTGTATCAGGTCTCGCGTTATCATGGAGCAATAATGGTGAAGATCGATTCATGAGTCGGGGCTGTTTCACTACTAGTTTTGCTATCATTTTTCGGAGTTCAGCACAGTAGACATCTGCCGTTATTGCTTGACCAGATCGGAGAAAGCTATAATGAATAACACCATGCTGAGACCACCAAACAGTTACCATTATCTTTTTATTGGTAAGCTTTGCTTCAGGACACTGTTGCGGCGTTTGACCTGGGGTCAGCCATTGCATTTTTCGCTTACGGTTATCGTAAAGAATCCACTTTTCATGACATGGCACAATTAGATCCAATACTCGTTCATTTCTGTATCGATTCAACAAGGCAGCACAAGTTTCAACACGGGTTTATTTCTGTAGATCAGTCAAATCATGAGGCAACTATTTTTCATATTTTTTTATTTTATAGATTTGACGCATATGAATCAATATTGTAGGTAAGGTAACGTTAAACCATGCCGCAAATTCCTGGGCAGTTTGGCTCGGATCAGCTTCCACCATCTCTTTCAATTCATTGTTATTCACCTGTGTGGGCGGTCTTCCACGTGGTTCGTTCTTCAAATCAAAATTTCCATCACGAAAGCGTTTAAACCAAAATCGCACGGTGCGTTCATTAGCAGTCCCCTCTCCAAACGCAACATTGATATTGCGAGTTGTTTCTGCCGCGTTAGTTCTCTAACTCGTATGCAAAAATCCCTCGATTTTTCGAAGTATCCATCGTTCTTGATGATCCACCTTGAAGTTTCTATATCAATTCGAAGTACCTATTACAATAAAACGGCAATTTCATACTTTAACCTTTATTATAATATAGTCGTGGCAATCTAAGATGTCGGAATTGACAGCTAAAAAAATACTTATTAATAATGCAACTTGATGCTTGCGTTGCGAATGATACTCGTTGTTGTAGTGTTTGGGTAACATAGTAATTAATAAGGATTATGAATTTGATTTTTCAATTTCTTACGTACAAAGTTATACCGGCATGTAAAATGAGAAACGTCCTTGGACTTCATAGATTGTAACGATTATAATAAAATTTATTTTTCAACACACTTGCTCATAAAGTGGCTCTAATTTCACCGCAATTAGGCACATAATGACACCTGTTATCAAACTGTGACTTTTTCATTACTATTATTCACAAGTGAGTTAAAGAGTTTCTTTTTTTTTATTTATTGGTTGAGTTGCTTTGTTCTTAAAAAAGTTTCGAAACAAAAAAGATTGTGCTGAATAGTACAAATGCAACACATTTCATGCAATGGCTGATAAAGTGGCTCTAATTTCACCGCAATTAGGCACATAATGACACCTGTTATCAAACTGTGACTTTTTCATTACTATTATTCACAAGTGAGTTAAAGAGTTTCTTTTTTTTTATTTATTGGTTGAGTTGCTTTGTTCTTAAAAAAGTTTCGAAACAAAAAAGATTGTGCTGAATAGTACAAATGCAACACATTTCATGCAACTTCGTATTTAAATAGATAATTTCAACTTGTACGTGTTTAATAAATAAAACTTTCACTTAAATATAACTTTTGTTTTTATCTGTAATAAAGAAAACTTGAAATTCCCCATTTTGTACGTGGCTAAAACGAGTCTATGGCCGATCGCCATTATTAGATGCGCGCGCATAGGAAAACTGATTAATTTTGCCCGCCATTACGAAAAAAATTTCACAGCTCGTTTTTACTGTTGGAAATGATTTTTTTGTATTATTTTCTTCACAAGTGTGTTGAAAAACGTCGTATGATACACGTGTGTATTGATGATTACCGTCCTGGGCTCTCTTAAGACCTCAATGGCGCCTCAGCGGTAATCACCAACATTACACACTTGTACTATTATAACATTTCTACCAGTTTGTGAGAAATAATATTATAAAACGTTTATTTTCTCTTCCAAAGTTTCTTACATTCTATGCCTTGCAGTTTAGTTTTGACTTGCCAGTATAACTTTGTGAGAGACTGGTGCCTGTAATAGGTTTCAATAAGGACCTGTATTACAGGTCACCAGGTCCCCCCCCGCGGCTAAAAGCCCATCATTACATACTGATTGACAGCTTGGATACAAGAAAAAAATAAATTTACAAGAAAGTTTAGCTTCGTAGACATGGAAGATAGAGAAATGTGATAACAGTTAAAAATACAAATTACCTACATGGAAAGATAATGAAAAAGAAAAAGTATTATATAATAAGTGCTAATGGTTAGTTATTAGATTTTTAGTAAGTAACAGAGTGAGCATAAAGAAAGTAAGTGTGATGTTGTTTAAGAGTTTGAGGTTGTGTGATGTGGGAGTGATCTTAGTATGAGGTGCGCAATGGTTAAAAGAGCAAAGCAGCTGAGGGGATGATTCATTTGACAAGCATTTATTTCATAGGGGTAAGTATTTTCTCGGTTCCCTCGTAGTCCAGAGCCTTAAGATATGTAGCTAGTAATACCTTACATTTATATTTAGTCCGGGAATAGATGTTGAGGATATCATTTAATTTATTGTATATATAAGGTCCGAGGAAGAAAAAGAATTGACGTGAATGTGCAGATTTTGCAATTTGGGTTTGGCATACCCAACCTTTCCGGCGCTTATCGAACTGGAGTTTTGGGTCGAATTGCAATAAGTAATGTTCTTTGAGCACCGTACGCAAGACGAAAGTTTGCCTAAGCGTAAGAACATCCCAATCCTTGAAAAGTTCAACAGTAAGATATCGGTAGGGGAGACCAGCGCCAACCTTGAGAATTGCACGTTATGCCCTTTCAACTTCAATCAGATGAGTCTTTGCGGCGCCTCCCCAGGATATAGTGCAACAAAATACGCGCTTAGACGTGGATTTGCGGACACCAGCCCGTCTTAATCTATCTAATTAAATAATTTATTATGTGGTAATCCATTTTATAATCGGTGGCGGTGTTCGGGAACTTGCGTGGTATTTTCTCATCCATGTTACCGCAGTGTCTCAAGACAAAAGTCTATGCCCAGTGTGTGTTGCCAGTAATTACTTAAGGGACCGAGACATGGTTGCTCACAATGCCATAAGGCCATATCAGAAAGCTTAAAGTCACCCAAAGGGCAATGGAGAGGGCTATGCTTGGAGTTTCCGTGCGTGATCGCATCAGAAATGAGGATATCCGCAGGAGAACCAAATTTACCGACATAGCCCGAAGAATAGCGAAACTTAAGTGGCAGTGGACAGGGCACATTGCTCGCAGAACGGAGGGCCGATGGGGCCAAAAAGACCATGAACCGGAAGACGATGCTTTGGAAGGCCTCCCACTATGTGGACCGATGACAAGGTTAAGTTTGCGGGAATGCGCTGGATGCGAGACGCACGGGATCGGTCAATGTATGTGGCGACGCCTGGGGGAGGCCTATGTCCAGAAGTGGACGTCTTTCGGCTGAAATGATGATGATGTTATGAACTGTCTGTGTGTCAAAATTTCATCCAAAACCACAGTTTTTGCGTAAAAGAGTAAAAAACATCTATACATCCTCACAAACTTTCATTTATGCATTGTAGGATAGGATTCCGCTCGCATATAATTCGTACCTCATCCCTTTATAAATTACAGCTTATACAGGGTGTCCCAGAAATCGACGTCAAGCCGTAAATGGGTGATAGACCAAGTTATAACAGTTCTCAGAAAAATACGAAATAAAACTATCTCATGTTTTTAAAAAATTATGTTCACTTTAAAAATTTACTAAAAAAATCAATCCCTGTAATGGTTCTTTAACTCCAATTGCTACAAATCCCATAATTTATCATTTTTTTTTATTATTATGTAATCTTGAATAATGCTTGTGTAGATTTTTGCCTAAAATTTAAAGCCAACTCCTCCTACTTAGAAGAAAATTAAACTTTATCAAAACCAAATTATTCAAATTTACTGTTTCGCCCAACTTTAACTGACTAATTCCCATAATGAAACTCTCTCCGTCTCTATCGAATTAGAAACGGAGTTTAGCAAAGCTTTAGGTAAGCTAAAGTCATTTTAAGGAGGTATGGACATTTTGGGTAAAAACCGATACTATTTACAAAAAAAAATTTGACCAATTATTGAAAACGTAATCTAGCAAGTGTTACACCATTTTTGAATCCTTATTAAATGCGCCAATTTTTCATGTTACTTTTTTTTTCAGTACAGTCAGTTAAAGTTGGGCGAAATAGTAAATTTGAATAATTTGGTTTTGAAAAAGTTTAATTTTCTTCTAAGTAGGAGGAGTTGGCTTTGAATTTTAGGCAAAAATCTACACAAGCATTATTCAAGATTACATAATAATAAAAAAATTAGATAAATTATGGGATTTGTAGCAATTGGAGTTAAAGAACCATTACAGGGATTGATTTTTTTAGTAAATTTTTAAAGTGAACATAATTTTTTAAAAACATGAGATAGATTTTTTTTCGTATTTTTCTGAGAACTGTTATAACTTGGTCTATCACCCATTTACGGCTTGACGTCGATTTCTGGGACACCCTGTATAACTGCAAATTTTCATCAAAATCTTTACGTATAATGAAAGAAAATGGAGTCAGTGATAGCATGGCTGGAGTCAGTGATTCGAGTCTATACGCGAATTATCCATCCATCCATGCTCACAAACTTTATCATTTATAGTAGAGCTAGCTTCTGCCAGCGGCTTCGCCCGCGTTAAAGGTGTTTTATTATTACCAGGGAATTATATCGAGATGAAAAATATCGTATGTGCTATTCCAGACCATAATCTATCCCTGTACAAAATTTCATCCAGATTCATTCAGCTGTTCTGGCGTAATTGAGTAAAAAACTTCCATCCATCCATACAAACTTTCGCATTTAAAATATTTATAGTAGGATTGATCAGCACTCAAAAATCAACGGCCTACAAGCGCGGTCAAATCCGACCTTTGGAATGTAAACCAAACCGTTTATCACTTTATCATCAGTCTATTATCTCTGGCTGGGGGCTCGTCCGTTGGCTTGCGTCGGCGAGGCGGCCATCTTGTGTGACGTAGGACTATTGCACAATCGTCCGAGAATGACTACACTACATCGTCTTATCTTGATTCATATATAATACTGATATACGTACACCAGGCGCCGCGCTTCCGTTTCGCTCGATGATTAGAATTATCAAGCTGATTTATGTAAAGAGAATTTTGATTATTTTTGATAAACGTTACTATAAATAGTCTGTATTCTAGCTTTAGTTACGTTATTGTTTCGTGAATCGTGATATATTGTTTTATTTTGGTCGTATATTATTAAAGTCGTTGGTTGCATTTTGAAGATCTTTGACAGTCGTTATGGGTAATCAAATTTCAGGTTTCGTGTTACCCAGTTACTGGGTTTTGGAAGGCAGATAGGCTGTCGTTCATTATAAAACAATGGTACTCAGCAAAATCTGGTAAGACACAAAAAACTACTTTTAAAAAAAAACGTTTACCTTTCCTTCAAAACAGACAGATGGACGCGTAAGTGATATCAATAGGGCTCCGTTTCCGTTCCTTCGGGTACGGAACCCTAAAAATACTTCATTGATACTAAGCTACACTATTGCTGAGTAATATTAAAACCTAATTTTAACCCCAAAAAAAATGATGGCTCCTATGATAATATCAACCGCGGAAGCGAATCCGCCGGATAATCCAATTATTAAATAATCAGGAAAGAGCTAAAGAAAAACAGTATCACCGTAACTCTGTCTGAGCCCAAATAAAACCATTGATACTTAAGTCTCTCTAAGATTTAATATCATTCATCATCTTTGATCATTGAGCCATCGGGATTTTAGTCGTAAATTTATTGTGTTTTATCTATATATTTGTTTTATACGCTATACACATACATACTGTGACTCACCTTCTGTGTATATAATATTTTGTTATTATTTATTTTATTCCTTAAATATTCTATGTTCCGTTTCCGTGAATGTGTCCGTAGCATCAACAGTGGGCCCTATAAGAATATCAGCGCAGCGTTATTTTCTTTTTAATATCGTTGCACATGCTGAGGAGCGTTTTCGGTCTCGCACGTGGTTATTTATTTTTTATTATCGTTTGTGTTATGCTTATCTCGTGTCTCCTGGTGCTCACCAAAGTCAATCTGCCTAGCCTTTTCCCAAATATATTGGGGTCGGCTTCCAGTCTAACCGGATTCAGCTGAGTACCAGTGTTTTTAAATGGAGTGACTGCCTATCTGACCTTCACAACCCAGTAACTGGGTAACACGATACCCCTTGGCAAGACTGGTGTCAGATCTCAAGCTTCTGACTACTCATAACGACTGTCAAAGTTCTTCAAATGATAGCCGGGACCAACGGCTTAACGTGCCTGGTGCTCACCCCGGGTCAGAAATAAATATTATTCTTTCTTTCTTTCTTTATTTTCTATGAACGTACCTAAATATCACCATTTTCCTACCCATGTCCCATGTTACTTGAGATCAGCGCAACACGTTTTCTTCTTTCATACCGTCCTGTCAAAAGTCACGCTATCACTGACTGACTATACACTGACTCTGTTCATCGTCATCCTATTAATGTTCCCACAGCTGGGACACCTAGGCCACCTCTCTTTGAGAGGGAATGGGCTTTAATCCACTATGCTAGTCCAGTGCGGGTTGGTGGATGTCACAAGTCTTCGATTTTTTGGTTCTCGGACATGCCAGGTTCCTCACAATGTTTTCATTCACCGTTTTTAGAGCAGTGATGATGAAATAATTTACACAACCGCCTACTTCCTATTATTTCATAACATTCCTCATAGAATCGATCTAAATGTTTTCCTCCACATATCATTTTTTTATACAATCCATTTATTTCCTTTTTCTTTAAGAATCTGGGTCTGAAATTCGGGGTCTTTAAGTCAAGAGTACATAGTTTACTTCTAGGCAAGTGTGCACCGTCGACCACCTCATATCTTAACATCAGGAGGTCAAACGCCAGCCTATATAATCATGAAAAAAAAAATAAGAATAATTAAATTATTTGACAAAATAATTTGATACATAGGTGTTAATATCAAATTGCGATCTTAAGTTAATAAATGAATATAAATAAATTGCCTATTACCTTCATAATTTAAAAATAACGCGAATCTCTGACCCCTGAGCTAGGGAACAGCACCTGTGTTTTTGGGGCCAGTGGCCTTCTCCGTTATGTTACATAATTATAATTAATTAAACACCAATGCAATTAATATTAGAACACCAATCCAAATACGTATTCACTAAATATCCTAGACTAAAATTAAATTATCTTTAAAATCCCAAATATAAACAAACTTAAAATTAAAACAGATACAAAAAAAAAATACAATCAGAATTAAATTCACGATGAGAATCAAAATTATAATCAAACTCAAGTTCAAATTAAAATCAAGATCAAAATCGAGACATACAATTTAAATCAGAATTAACAACAAAATTTCAATCACAATCCAAATTAAAATCAAAATCAAGTTTACAATCAAATAAGTGTCTCGCTCACACAGAAATATTTAAACAATTGCTTTAAAAAGTCATATCCAACATCATTTAAATCATCCTTCTTTAAGATTGCCTGTGATCATAGAGCACAATACTACCAACACGTAGGATTCTGTGCCGACGTGACCCAAGATGTGTTGCAATTAACGACAGGTGGCCATCTGACAGTTGCATCACGCGACTCACTTACAAACGAATGGACGCATGTCCGTAGTAACACTTGAGCTGAGAAACCCGCTCATATTGCATAGAAATAAGGACGCGGATAATTCAATCAGTTACCTTAGACGTATATGCGATAAAAATCAGGGCTCAATTTTATTAAGGGATAGTGACAAGTATTAAATGACAATTTGCTACATATGCGTTATGTTCCCTTATAATAGGGGAAGAGCAAATTGGGCACAACATCCTGTCTGAAAATTCTTAATCGCAAAACCCAATAAAAAAATTACCGACCAGGGAATCAAACCAAGAACTTCACAGTCATAAGTCGCGCTAGCAACCACTATACAAAACTGAAAACCCAATTCCTATGCCCAACACGAGAATCAAACCCTGGACCCAAGTCAGTCTCGTTCGGTAGGATCAAGCTCGCAGCAACTGACACTAATTTATGACATTATTATATATTTATTATATTATATATACGTTATAATTTTTAATTTATGACGTATACGTTGCAATTGTAATTTAAATTTATAACATTGTATTATTGTAATTATAATTTTGCATGCCTAAATTGGTAGAACACGGTTGACTGCGCATTCACCTGACATCTGGAAGTGTGTTTTTATGTACTATGTTAAATAGCAATAAATAAATTTGAATTTGAACTAAACCAGCGAGACAAACACGTCATCTCATTGCAGATCTTTTGTAAATAGATGAACCCTTGTTTCAACACCTACTTACATACGTCATACTGAACCATAAGGTAAAATAACCATAGCGATAAAAGATAGAGGAACAGATGTGTGGGATTCCCGTCATCCAGGCATACATTCATCATTCTTAGTATAAGAGTAATTAAATCAATTTGGAAAGATGCTTATCTTAAAGTTTTCAGAAAGAATCATCTTTAAGGAAAATTATTGAAAAAAAGGATAAGGAATCAATGAAAAGAAAAGATGGTGATTTCTTAATCAGATTTCCGAAATTTTAATTTAATTTACTTATACACAATACACTTTAAGGAAAACATCGTAAGTTTGTGTCAATTGAAAGTTTAAGAGCTAAAATTACCTACAGGAAAACTAATTGAAATAAAATAACGGTAATTAATAAACATAACTGAAAACGTATCGATCTCCATTAATATAATACAAAAAACTACAAATTACTATTATTAGAAAAAATCTTTCATCCATTAAATGATACTTTACTCATAATTTAAATCATCACAAAAAAGGCGTCCCTTCTAAAATCAATTTCAAGCTATGCATGTACTTTAACAATAATAAAAAAATCTTTGAAAACAAAGAAAATATTAAATGAGTTTTCCAATCACACTACACGAAAGAAAAGATTGCTAAAGAAAATTCTCCCACAAGCGCGCGAAGTCACAGAGTACTCGAATCTAGCCGATCCGAGCCATATATAAGGGGGTGTCAAAAAGGAATTGTCCATACTCCTAATACTACTCCCAAACGGATAAGAGCTCAAGGAATTTTGTATTTTTATATTTTATCGTGAGTTTTGTGCGAACGAGATTAATAAGGTTAGTTTTCTATTGATTTTGATTTCGAAGTGTTATAAAGATTAATTTTTTGGATTGTTTTTCGATTGATTTTATTTTATTTTGTTTTTTTTTATTTATTCTGTTTTTATTTTGTGACAGAAATGTGTGATATAGTGCTTCCCAACACTCAATAAATTTATCATAACATAAAATAATTTTCCAAAAAAATATTGCTCGAATTAACTTTTTTTTTAAATAAACGAAAATCAAGCGCTACCTCCTAATTTGCAACACCAGTAATCTAAAATTTCTCAATCCAAAAAAAAATATCAAAAGTCAGAAAATTATCTAATAAAAATCCCATTTGATAAATCGTCATACGTCGTCGGCAAGGTACGTAGCCATACGTACCATAGCGCTTACAACTGGCACAGACCTGTGGTAACTAAAATATGAGTCAGCGTACTGTTAGAGGTCGACTTATCTGCCTACGCCTAGCCAACTAGACTCACCAATTAGTGTTTTGTGTCAATTGCAGTGACAGAAAAAAAATATTGATTTCAATTTGATGATGACAGTAGAAACAAAACCGGTAGTATGTATCTTTCTTTTTGTGAAAAATAAATAATTACTTAGATTTATTTTCAGCTTTTTTAAGCATGTTGTTGTTAAATGCATTATGATAATTTTTATAATCATTGAAGAAACGATTGCAAATAAATGGCAATTTGTGAGTGTGACATAGCACTGCCTTACCCTGTGGAGATCACAGGTTTGATGTTATCTATACTTCTACACCAATATTATAAAGAGGAAAGATTTGTATTTTTGTATGTAACGAATAAACTTAAAAACTACTGGACCGATTTCAAAAACTCTTTCAATCGTTGGGAAGCTACACTATCCCCGGGTGACATAGGCTATAGCTTTTTATCCCTGTATTTGAACGGGAACTACGCGGGTGAAACCGCGAGGCGTCCGCTAGTGTTATAATATTATTACAGGTTAGGTATAAAATAATAAAAAATAATTAGATGTAACTGATATTTAATAGACTGATTTTAAAACTATTTCCGATACGCAAATTCTAATAATTTTATATTGCTTAGTGAAAATAGAAACCAGGACTAATACATATATCAATAGATGTAATTAAATATCAAATAGATTTTATATTTGATACCAACTGAGGCAAATCAATAAGTTTTAATATTGCTCGATTGCATAATTATAGGCACACACAAGTTGCGGTCAGCCATTTCAAATATAAAAATAATAATAATCCAGCCTGTTACTGCCCCACTGCAGGGCAAAGGCCACTTCTTATATAGAGAAGATACGAGCAATAATCACCACGTTTGCTCAATGCAGGTTGCCCGATTGTAAACATTCATACTATATATAATTCCAGGTTTCCGTTACGATGCTTTCCTTTAGAGCGCTAACACACTACACTGATCCGTATCCGTGAAATTTCGGCTCAAAAGTAGCCGTAGCACTTAATGTAGGGAAGCTTACGCACTACATCCGAACTCTATCCGTCATAATCTGTGATAATTCAAAATATTTTGAACTCGCAACTCAAATCACGGACACGGACGTGTTGTGCCTAACCGCCCTTGTATGCCCGGTAGGCTTCTTGGCAGCGATGCCCACGGTAAACTTTTTAAATTGGTTCATTTAATACAAACTAATTAGTCTATATTAACACCTGAAGAAACTATTGACCTAGATCTAGTTCTGTTAGCGTTAAAGATTTTCAAAATAGTCACGTGATCAATCCCTTAAGGTCTTTTATATTCCCCAATGATAACGCAGTACTGGCCGTGCGCCCGCTTGGTGATAGAATATCAATATTGCATCTCCTTTTGGACAGTTTTGTTTGCAAAATATTCTTTGATTTACATAAGCTATTATATTTATGAAGAAATTATAGCCATCAATTATTCTGTGTGAAAATATTTGTAAACATATTTTTGGAGTATCCAAACGTAGCGAAAAAATATCATGTTGTTCATATTTTTTTTAAAGTAAAACTATTAGTTACACGAAAAAAACATGTTTCACAAACAATGTAATCAATAATAATCATATATTTTTTTCAAACCTTTTAACCTAGCCGTTACTAAGGAGTATGCTTTAGAAAGTTAAAGTTTTACGGCACTAAAACGGTGGATGGCCCTTAACGTTTTGGATTGTAACCATCATTATCGTTGAAAGAACTCAACAATGTCACTTTGTCTTGAGGTCAGCAAAAAAGTCGTATCCTCTATCTGAAGAAAATTGTAACTCATTCCCAATTTTCTGCAACTTGTCTTTTTTCGGATAGTAAAAATATACGTCGAAGAAAAAAACAACATTATAGGTGGCGTTATGTAGCTTCTGCCTACCCCCTTGGGAGTAACAGAGTTTATGTAAGTATGTAATAAAAATATTTACAAAAGCCATTTTTTTTAACGTACAGTTATCAGTTTTCCTCTATTGACTCAACTTTTCTCGGAAAATCATAGATATTTTTGTAAAAATAGATTTTGTCTCATACCACATACTTTGTCGTGAAAGATGACTAACAGATTTTTTTTTATAAAGGGTTAGCCAGTGATTTTTACTGTTCTATTAATATTGAAATTATTGAACCGAGTACTCAGAGAGATTATTACGTAATATTTAGGGTTCCGTAGTCAACAAGGAACCCTTATAGTTTCGCCATGTCCGTCTGTCCGTCCGTCCGCAGCTTAGCTCAGAGACTCTGAGCTAAATGGGTTCCCTCTTCATTGGGAGCTCTGGTAAAATAAAACAATGAAAAATAAAGTCCTAAAGCATTTAGTGCGTATGGGTGGGATGTCCACCATATTCCGATGGCAAATACTGGTCTGTTAAAAAAATGTGGCCCAATGGTAACGACTGCGATTTACTAGTCGTAGGTCAAATTCGAACACAGGAACATTACATTGTGTAAATTATTTCATCACCACTGCTCTCAAAACGGGGCAGAAAATGTGTATAGTCTGAATACGATATGAGAAGCATAGCATGTAACTTTTTTATGTTAAAATCTGTGATTATTCTTCCTGAAAAAGTCCTTTTGCAAAAGCCCCATCTCGTACAGAGAAGAAACGAGCATCTATCACCAGGATTATAATGCGTTTGTGGTTTGATTTGATTAAAAATCCCTTTGCTAGAGACGGTATTTTAATACTTCCAACATTTTTGACTGGGTCATGTTTTAACCATAACATAAACTGTCTCGACCTCGTATAAGACGTCAATTTAATCATAATCACTCTGTATATCGTTGCTATTACTGAGATACAGGGCTCCTCTCTGTAAGAGGTCAATTTATACGTCACAGAAATTTCATCATGGACAATATGTAGATGATAAACATAACCATTCCGCACACCCACGGTTTCGTCCTTTAGTGACGTATTCCCAATTAAAATTGCAATCCATTTGGGCTTGATTCGTACTGACAAATTGATGGACGATGACGCTTGTTACATACTTAAGAATATAGGACCCTGATCGGAATTGAAACCTTCATTTGTTTGAGTCGGCACATTCCATACTATAACGTTACATTATTCCTGTCTTCTACTTCTTCTTTGACTATTCCTATCGCCAGTTTAGCTAAAGTCGGGTCCCCTTCTACATCTGCGCCAGAGAGCTCTGTTCCGGGTTGCCTGAGTGCTCAGGTTCTCTCTTAGGACCTGTTTTTGCGTGCTTGACCACCAGTTACATCATTCCTGTATTCCCAAAAAGCCAATAATCAGCAGTGGCACTAACGACAACTGTACTAAAAAGACAAAACAAATTTCTAAAATTTCTCTTCATCTAGTTGTACACTCCTGACGGAGTGGTCGTGGATCATCTGATACGTTAGTAGCGGCTTTTGCGAGTCTTCTCCATCTCTCCCTATATTCGTGGCACTGCGTGTAAATTCATTGAGGGACCACTTCATAGAGAATTTAATGAGGTCTATCAATATTGTAGGCGATCGGCCGCGAGAATGTTGGTCTTGTACTCTTAGGCTCAACTCTTCTAAAAGTCAGGTATATCTTTCAAATTAGAATTACTCGTCTTTCTAAGGTATAACTACTGCCTACCTTCAGTTCCTTATTAGGTGTATCATTACTAATCATTGTCAGATATATATCGGTGACAAATCGGAAATAAAATTTTAGATAATGTCTATTGATTATATTTTATTATCTATTTTCGGGTATAAAGATTTTCCCATTGGTAATTTTTGTCAGTGTCTAACGTGTTCTACAAGTTACCACTAACATTTATCTGCTATCATTCGAAGACCGTCAGTGAGTTTATAGTTAGAAAACAAGCTTACAGACTACCCGAATTTATAAATCTCTCACGAGATATTAATTATCATTTTGAATCATTAAGGCACTCAAAATGATTATCGCTTTTTGAAAATTTAACCTGCGATCATATTCGTGTCGTCGAAATCAGTTCAAGGAAATCGTAAAATGTTCTATTTTGCTAGAATGTTCATTACGTATTTTGAATAACTTACCTCTATCGAAGAACTATTTTACCTGAAAAGTTTTGCAAACTTAATTTCTACCATTATAAGCTCGCGTTTGACTACTATCTCACCCTGTATTTTAGATTTCTATGATCTCACCTGATGGTAAGCGATGATGTGGTCGATAGTGGAGCACGCTTGACGTAATCTGTATTCATTCCTTAATAACAAGAAATACAGAATTAAGCAAATGATTTCAATCTTTAGCTGAGCACATTCAAAACCATGAACCTAAATCAGAGATGAAAAAAATTCAACCCACAACATTTTCTCATATACTGCGATCTTAGATAATACAGATAAATCAGTACTTACTAAACCTAAACTCAAATGAGCGTACTAAATCTAATCTTTGTGAGAAATCTTTAAATCATTTCACCCATGTCCAAGATCACAGATGTTTTAAATAAGGAAGTCAATCGCTGATAGCAGACTGTAATATAAATAAGTATTCAGCTGTTTCTAGTTGTAAAGATTCTTTATATAATATACTAGCGGCCTGCCCCAGATAACAAACTTACAAACTTTTCTCCATTGTCTTTTTCAGGCTGCAACTAAATACTCAACTAGCGACATCTTTCATCGAATAGCAACAATGATGAACTCACTTTCGCTACTCGCCGCTCTCTTAGTGTCGCTGCTGTGCACTTTCGGGAGTGCACATGTTGCTGACAGCAGAAAAGGATTAGACAACAACATTCAACCTAATGGTAAGTTTTAATTCTTAGTACAGTTCTCTAATTTAACATACAGATGTTTAAATAGGGAGTATATAGCGCATCTTCTACATCCCAGCTAACACATTGAGCAGTAGTGAAGGGTGGGCGTTTTGATCAATATCATTTTAGACGTTTAAAAATGCTGTTTCTCAGCCTAACAAGAATTAAAAAAAAACTTTTATTTCATTATCACTTTACATTTACAATCATTCTTACGCAGGGGTCTCCTTTTAAGTATATCAAATACCTGTGCTAGGAGGCCCCGCTCTTCTACAAGTCTGTGATAAGATCTGTCGTACTCTAAGGATCACAAAATTGGGCTGTAAAAAGATGGATTAAAAGAGATTGCATGTAGCTAAGATGATTATGTTAAGATGGATGTGCGGTGAGACGAGATTGGATAAAGTGAGAAATGAGTATTTTAGAGGAAATTTGAAAGTGGCAGAAAAGTTGAAAGGAAACAGTTTGTCCTGATATGGTCATGTGATATGAGGGAATGAAACGCTTGTTACTAAAAGAGTTATGAATATAAATCTGTATGGGGCGGGAGAGGAATGCCAAAAAAAATATGGATGGGCTGTGTAAGGAGCGATATGAAGGAAAAGGGAGTCAGTGATATTGTGACAGGAGACAGGACGCTATGGAAGAAGAGAAAGTATTGTGTCAACCCCAAGTCACATGGGATAAGGCCAGGAAGATGATGATGATTTGAACTAGGGTAATGAAGAACACCAAAACGAGTAAAAAAGGGGTCAAAAAGAAAATTGTATCTGAAGGCGCCTATGTGAAATCATCGCCTATTTTAGGATTATTTAGTATTGATTTATTCTGCATGATTTGACTTTCATGATTTCCTTGTCGCCGTGGTTGTGAGTCGAGTTCTTTTGGAATAAGAACAGTACACGTATAGCTAAAAGGGGCTATATTCGAAACGGTTTATTGTAACTAAGCTTGTTCCACTAAATGGAATTTGCTTGAAAATCTAGCTTGGTTGGTGGGCGTTAAGTTCGATTCCCGGGTCGGGGTATTTCTTAGTAGCAGCCTGGAATTTGCCCCTTATTACATAGTACTAAAATAAAACTGGTGAAATGTGTTTTTTTCTTTCTCCTTTATTCTTTTCTGATTAATTTCGTTGTGGAATCCAAGACAGATAAATTCATCCTCCGGGACTTCGTCGAGCTTCATTGCCTCGGCGCTTTTCTGGTGGTCGCCACTGTTGGTTCTGGCTTACAAGAATTGCAGTGGTTGGGAATCGTGCGTTAGATATGCCAAAATGAAAAAAAAATGGCGGTATGTGGGAGTACTGTACCTCTGCATAACGCTTCGGAGAATAAATGCGTGATCTCATGTTATGTTACAATTTGAAATATTTAAAAGGTAATGTCCTACGTCTGTTTCACTAAATGGAATTTGTATGAAAATATCTAAAAAAGAAGTAACGTTTAAAAATGTTAACCTAACGTTATGTTTAATTTTTATTTCGTGTTACATAACTTATCTAGTAGTTGACACGCTTGCATCGACAATTTATTGAACACATAATTATGACACGATATCTTGCGAATACACTGCGATTCAATAGTAAAACGGCTCATAACTTTAGGACGGCTGAACTAGTTTTCATCAAACAAAAAAAACTAAATCAAAATCAGTTCATCCGTTTAGGATGTCACAGACAGATACACAAACACACAGTTACACACTTCAAACTTATAACACACCTGTTATTCTGTCGGGGGTTAGAAACCAAAGCCCAGCGTTGCTGAAATGAGCCAAACATTTTACATTTTATGCTAGAATTTGGGTACTTTGATAGTCCGAAGTGTTTCGGTCAAAAGTCATCACCTGCCTAGCCTTTTGCCTACTATATTGGGGTCGGCTTCCAGTCTAACCGGATTCAGCTGAGTACCAGTGTTTTACATGGAGCGACTGCCTATATGACCGCCACAACCCAGTAACTGGGTAACAGCGGTAACCCTTGGCTAGACTGGTGTCAGATCTCAAGCTTCTCACTACTCGTAACGACTGTCTAAGATCTTCAAATGACAGCCGGGACCAACGGCTTAACGTGCTTTCCGAGGCACGGAGGAAACTCGTTATGTTGAAATGGTCACCCATCCACGGCCCGACCTCGTCAACCGTTGCTTAACCTTAAAATCGACCCGTACGGCTGTTATTAATCATCTCGTTAATTACTTGACCAATGTTTCGGCTTCCTTTAAAATTCACATTTTTATTTGCCATAGTATATCGTTCCAATACAAAACTATAAAATATCTTTCGATTCCTAGAATCGTACTGTAGTTTACACTAAAATTATTATCATATCGTATAAGAAACCATGTTGCTAACCCATTTTACTACCCAAAATGTAAATTTTTCCAATATTATGTATCTTTATCCTCAAAACTAGCATCAGATTTAAGTGACACTTCTAAGCTAAAATCAAAATTCAGAAATGCTGACAAATTTCAACAAAAAATGCTAAAATAAAAAACTGTTTTATTCAGAAATGGGATGGAGTTATAAGAAAACTTAAAGTATTCACGGGAATGATGGATTATACTTTGTAATGGTTTGCCTGTAGACTGGTGAAGTTTGCAAGTCAATCGAGTTCTCGGCTCCAACCGTACGTTATACTTATGTGTATAACATCTAAATCTAGGCATTATTCTTCATAATGATATATTTGAATGTCAAATTATATGTCTGCCACAAAAAAAAAAATCTGATCGTTTGCCCTTTGTGAGATTGTGTGTTACGGTTACTGGCTTAATCGTGTGTTATTACTAAGGTTTGGGGTACAAATTAACGATAATTTTGTAATCAACAGTGAACTTCCAAGATACAAAGACAATATGAACGTAACCATCATGAAGACAAAACATTACCGACTAAAAGCTTCAATTTACCCTAATGTCTATTTCAAACCATAACATCTTTGCATCAGTTAATGAGAATCACATCCTGTACAGTTCCTGTTTGTTCTTATATTCGTCACCCGACATCATTCAGAAAAAATACGGCTCCTACAGTACGTATCTCTTAGACATAGGCATTCATTCAGCCAAAATATGTCTACTCAATTCTGTTAGAAATTGGCTTCCTCCAAGCTACAACGACTGCTTCTGATGCTCGACACAAGTATCATTCGATGACAGCGAAGGCGAAAGTCGAAATGCCAAAACGTAATGCCACTTTCGAAAGCGCTGGACATTCCCATAAATTGTATATTGTATTGTAATCGCTATTGCGACACTTTCTTTGATAAAATGTCACTTGTCTAGAGCCTCTGAATCCTCTAAATCGAGACACTCGACGCCTCGAAAGCGTCATTATCATCTCTTCCATATTAAAACTTGTACCTTCTTGTTTTCAGTAGTAACCCCCAAAAGGCGTCACCTCCGAGACATGGTCCGCATCAGAAACGCGCCGCCGGAAACTGTCCAGTTCGAGCTAGGCACGCGGCTGGTCCTGGAGTGTGAGGTTTTGGGAAAACCAGCGCCTACCGTGCAGTGGATGAAAAATGCTGAACCGGTTGTTGATGTGAGTAAAGATAATAATAACCAGAGAATAACTGGTTCTACAAATGATACAGATCTAAATCTGTTACATTAGTAAAACTTGTAATCTATGGGTATTCTTCGCATAGCATGTTTGGATTTTAAATTAAAAAAAAACATTGACATTGCATCATTTGGGAGCAGATTTTGGACTAGATAGACTGTGACATTTATTGCATGTTGTGTCTCCAATGAATAAAAATGCTTAAGCTTTATTTGCTTAAAACATTAGTCCGTCTCTCTAAAGTAGTGATAACTTACAAAAAGAGTACTTAGGTACCTATGTAACGTTATATAACAATAACAGAAGATTCACTCAAACTAAAACTAAAACGCTTCAATATGCTTTTCAATCATAGTACACCCATTGCTGGCATAGGTCTCCCTCAAGTGTCGTCACATCGATCGGCCCATAACATTGCTAACTTATTTTATTGCTTTTTACAGTACGAAGTGGAAAGCAACGACATCCTACCTGCCGACCCCTCAAGCTTCGCACAGCTGGTCAGCAAACTGATCGTGACGTCATCGAACAACGGTGACGTGTTCACGTGTGTGGCCACCTCTGCGCTAAATCAGAAAACTGCATCTACGACTGTATTCACTGTTGAAGGTTACTATTATTTTAATAACGTTTAAATCACTATCTAAATTGATTCACTAATTTATCTAATTAAAGTTACAATCATGAAAAAAATGTCCAAGGTTCATTATGTAAAATTAGCGCCATCTAGTACTAGTCGTAGTAATCAAAAGTAGTTATGGTTCAGCTACTTCGTAACAGATGGCGCTGCCTGTATGTCTAGCACTTATTAATAGATTTTGGTTTTTACATATTTTATTACTGTAATTCACCATCTTTGCGCTTTGAACCGTATTTTAAAATGGTATTTAATCTTTTATTTCCAGGAAGCGAAGAAGAAAACCTCTTAACCCTACAGAAACTGTTCCGTATGCCAGCTAAACCCGTGATCACTTCTTACTACACGAATATCTTCCAAAATATCGGTTCAGACGTCGTCCTGCCTTGCCGAGTGGACAGCGCCAGCAAGTCCCAGGTCTTCTGGCACTACAATGATGAACTCGTTTTTGGAAACTCCAGACTGCGGGTAAGAAAAACATACAATATTTTCTCTTTGTATACTATTATAAAATTCTGTTAACAATACTCTACTGACAAAATCTTTCGTAAAATTGATGATTTCTCAAAACAGGTCAAAACTTGTTGTTGCCAACGAAGTATAGATGGCGCTGCTTGACTCAAATGATGCAGCTTTTTCAAATACATAACTGTGTCGTGAACTACTTTCAGTCAAATTAATCACTGAAATAACTACCTAAATTTTAATATGGGATGTCTAACATGTTTAGCCCGGCTTTAAGTGCCTGCTTAGATTTTCGTTATATTTATTTCTGTTATTTTATTAACGTTTCTGTAGTTTTGTCTACCGCTTGAGAAGTGATATGGTACTGTCTCAGATCAAGTAAAAAAAGGTAGATCCCGCACGGCCTATAGTTTAGGTGAAGCCACAAAACTCAGCCGATTCTTGTAAACACACGCGCTCACACACACACAAGCAATAAAACTACGCTGATTTTGTTAGTATCTTACGGACCGTCGTGCAATAACTTTGCCTTAAAAATGCCGTCCTGTGTTGTCAAGTGGTGCAAAAACAACACCATAGTAAACAAGAAGTCTTTAGGAATATCGTTTCACACGTAAGTACACGCAGAACTATTTGTATTTTTGGTTTTCCAACATAATTTTGAGGTTATTCGGAACAGATAATGTTTTTCCCCGAAAATGACATATTCGGAGAATGTTGCCAGTAATTCTTATTTCTAATTGCCCAAAATGTGGGTAAGTTGGCAAAGTCAAACAAAAATAATTAAGTTGACCTAATTAATGTTTGTTTTCTATTTAAATCACATGATTTTATGTATTATACATAAACCAAAGTCAAGGTAAATATTTAGTTCGTAACTAATTTTAAGAAACGAATAGGTAAATGCTATAAAACTGAGCCGAAATTAACCATAATGGCAGCCATCGTCGTCTAGTGTGGTTTGTTCAGACCATTTTGAGAAGACGACGACGATTACGATTAGTAATAGAAAAATATTTAAACATAAGACAGCATCATATTTGTAAAATGCGTACTTTGACGATGACACTGGGTTCTAAGCGCCAAAAATGTAAAAAACTCATACAGCATAAAGGACTTTAGACTTCAGGACTCGTTCATGGTACATATACGTATGTACATAAAAATATGATTATGTTAAAATACACAAAAAGTACCTACAACCTATTTCTGACATACAGTCTTAGGCATTTTTCTTAAATTCAACAAAAACGACCTTGAAATAGATACCTCCGTTAGCACGACAGAAATAGGTTGTTTCAATCTTTTTTAAAGTTCACTAAGTTTGTTAGTATTCTGTTATGAGTTAATGCTCTATTTTGTACTTACTTATACTTATACTTTTCATTCCATCTGAAAAATTATATTTTTAATTCCATGGAATGGTTGTTTTTGTAATAAACATGTTTTACATAAACTTTGTTGTATTTTTAGTAAAAAAAACTTGTTCTGAGCTGCTCGGTGTTCTTACACACGAGCGACTGCACGCGTTTATTAAAAACAAACAGACAAATTTCCTTTCACATTTGCATATAAAGTACTTACTTAAAATGATGAAATTAATATTTAATCCCATTTAAATAATTTGAGGGAGTTTTTTTTTTTAAAGTGTCAGCACTCTAGTGACTCACACATAGTTAAAAAAGTGGCTTCACCTAAACTATAGGCCGTGCGGGATCTACCTTTTTTTACTTGATCTGAGGGTACTGTCAACATTTTTCTTAATATTCTTTCTTCTACAGGTGCTGCCATCTGGTGATCTCCTAATCAACCCTCTTCTCTGGTCGGACATGGGCAACTTTACCTGCATAGCTAAGAATATGTACGGCAAAGACATTCAAACTACCTTCGTATACCCACTTAGACCATCCAAAGTATAAAGGTAAGTTTTTAAAAAAATATTATTTTTTGTTAGTAAGTCGTTGGTTTAGTGGTTTCAAGTGTTATTGCTGAGCATGAAGGTCCTGGATTCGTTTCCCGTGACAATGCATTTTTTTTTTATATGGTACATTCTTTTTTTAATTTCACCTGCTCCAGTTTCTGGAATCAAAACTTTCAAGTTAATTTTGACCCACTTACCGGTGTTCATTGAGATGAAAATAATGTTGCATAAACATTTGTTTCTCGTGTAAATGCATTTATTTAAATAATTACAAAAGCTTGTTTAAAAATAAATGAACCACGTGTTGTAAATATTGATGTAAAACATACCCCACTTTAGAAATACGGTTGTACTAATGCACAACACAGTTTTAAGATGATTAAACTGTTATTTAATACTAGCTTCTGCCAGCGGCTTCGCACTGAAGAGTGTTTTTTTAATCCCGTTGATACATTATTCCGGAATGAAAAGTAGTTGCAGACTATATTCTATCTTTGCGCCAAATTTCAACCAGATCCGTTAAGCAAAAAAGTGCTCGCCTAGCTAGCTATAGTGGACCGGCGTAGTTCATTTATTTTTAATACAAGCTTATAAATGTTAAATAATTCCGTTCTGGCGTGATTGACTTACCCTCAGTTTCCCACCTTAAAATGATCGGAGAATTAATGTGACAAATTGTCAAGCACGCGTTATCTGCTGTGATTGGTTGAATGAATTTTCAACAGCCAATCACAGAAGATAACGCGTGTTTGACAATTTGTCACATTAATTCTCCGATCATTTTAAGGTGGGAAACTGAGGGTTACAAACCTACATCCAAACTTTATAATATTAGTAAGATTTTTATTTCTCTTGTTACAGCGCAAAAAAATACACCAGTTTGATGAGAAACGTTACCCGCCGATTTAATCTCGATGTTCCTATTATTAAGTGACGTTTAAGAATAACATAACTTATTGTTAGTCCCTAAGTTATGAAGTATACAACAAAGTAATATAAGTACTTAATATATTTAAAGAAAAACGTTATTTGTATGCCATTATTACATTCAGCCATATCTGAGGACGACTTAAGAAAATAAAATAGAAAATCTAATCTATACCGTAGTGAAAGTTTTATCACAATTGGGTGAGCAGTTTTTGAAATCATAACAAAGAAATCTGAATTAAAAATTTACTATTATTTTCATAATCAATCGATTTATTTATTGACATTTAAATGGTTCAGGGACTTATTAAATTTGACATAATAAAAAAACAACTATTTTTTTTGTATTTTGTCTGATTTAGCGACTGGATTTTAAGGTTTTAAGTTATTATTTTGTGATTTTATTTTATAAGGTTATTTTGTACATACATAGATACATGATATTATTATTATTTAATTATATACTGTACAGTTGGCAGCATTTCTTGATCAATTTTGTTAACCGTAGATAGGTTTGTCTGTGAAAATGTTTTCTTCAGCCATTGTTAATTAATTTAATCTATATTAATGCAGATTTCACACATCTTAAGCTTTTCAAACAAGTTTACTAACTACTTACTTACTACAAGTTTATTAACTACGAACTTACTAAATACTTACTTTTAATACAAACAAATACATTTCCAGTTATATTGTTAACTGTACATAGAATATAATCTTGATGTGAATACATACGATCTCTGTGATTTTTGAAATAAATGTTTTATTATTACACTAATGTTGACATTTTAATGCTAACTCCTTAAAGACGAAACGTACCTCAATTTTCTTTTTAAAATTTGCAACCCTGCCATGTCAGCCATGGTTTGCATCAACGTCAGCGCAAGAATACGTTTACATATGCCAAAAAAAATATTTTAAAATTTTACAGTGTGAATTCATTAAAATCAATTGTAAATTGGTGTTACTTTATATTGCAATGAAAAAACAATTGGGTATCAAAGTAACCCCATTCTATTTAACATTTATAGGTTCGTTTTTTTGTCTCCCAAACTATGGTAAGAAACATATTTATTATTAGAGAATATAAAAAATCATAGTCCGGCCGGCGACTTTGATTTTTTATATTCTCTAATAAAAAATATGTGCACTGCATTTGTTTTCGTTTATTAGTTATGTCAATTTTAATTTCAAAATTAATCAATTTAACCTTACCCCTCTGCTTAACCCTTCGGGGAATACAAGGGTTATATTATCTTTTGTTATAGTTATTTATAAGTCAAATAAACTGTTCTTAAGAAGTAGGTAAGTAACTAACATCTTTGCACTTGATTGAAAAATACACTGAAGGCACTATAGAAGTACCTGTACTAGAAGTACCTGGACTAGAAGTACCTGTACTTTAAGTACAGGTACTAGAAGTACCTGTACTAGAAGTACCTGTACTAGAAGTACCTGTACCAGAAGTACCTGTACTAGAAGTATAATAAATAAATAAATTAACACGCACTTATCCTAATTTATTTGGTGTTGGCGCAAGATGACTATAAATAATGCTTAAACTAAAATCGTTAAGCATTAGTATAATCCGCCTATAATGTTCCCACTGTTGGGACACATGATTTCTCTCTGTGAGAGGGTGTGGGCTGCAAAGTTATTTAGAACTACTTCGAGAGATAAAGAAACAATGGACATAAATAAATAAATAAAATAAAAAAGCCTCTTTATTTCATGCAAACAATAATACATAGTTGAATTTTAAATTATAAAAAAAAAAAAAAAAACATATTTTGAGAAATTATCAATAACTGATACGTCTATAAGATGAATTATTAATAATAAAATAACTCTTTATAAGATACCACGTAATACAATTAATTAATATAGTTGCTCTTCCTTTATTTGTATTATAAATTCATTTTCATTAGGTAAAAACATGTTAATTGTTTTGACATTAAAATTCCAAATAAATAATTGATTAATTGAATTCATAGTAATTAAAATTAAAATAATTAAACGTAGCAATAAATAATGTGAAATAAATAATTTAGAATATTTTATGTAGAATTAATCTTAAATAACTAAATAATTAATTTAATTAAATTAAGTTGCATGAACCCCTCTGTGGGTAAAGGCCTCCTCCAGAGCCTTCCATTCATCTCTATTTGCTGCTGTAAAATTCCAGTTTTTGCCAGCGATAGTCTCTAGCTCGTCTTTCCAGCGTGCCTTTGGTCTGCCTCTGCGCCTGTAACCGGTGGGCCCTCTCCATGCTGTGACTGCTTGAGTCCACCTACCATCAGTGAATCTGGCGACATGTCCAGCCCATTTCCACTTTAGGCTTTGAGCGAAAGAGACGGCGTCTATTACTTTCGTCTTTTTCCTTATAGTTGAATGTTTGATTCTATCTAAGAGTCTTATTTTAAGCGCACTTCTTTCTAACGCTCTCTGGCATGAATTAAGTTTTCTCTTTGCCACTGAGTCAAAGATCCATGTTTGGCAACCATATGTGAGGCAGGGCAGTAGGCAGGTATCCATTATTTTCTTTTTCCATTGGATGTGGATGTTTGACTTCATGATTTCTTTATATGACCAGTACTTTTTCCAAGTTGTTGCGATTCGCCTGTCTATTTCTTCGATGTTGTTATTTTTGCTGAAGGATACTAGTTTGCCCAAGTAAATATAGTCGTTTACGTAGTCCACCGGTGAGTTATTTAGTGTAATTGGTATTTTAGTATGGTTAGACATTAATTTTGTTTTAGAAAGGTTCATTTCTAAGCCAATTTTTTTACTTGCGACGTGAAGTTCTATCAGCATTGCTTGAAGTTCTGCAGCTTCTTCAGAAAAAATAACAATGTCGTCGGCGAATCGTAGGTGGGTCAAGCGCTTATCATTAATTATTAAACCTCTGTTCGTCCATGGTAGATCACTCATTATGCTTTGCAGCACCGCTATGAATAATTTTGGAGAGAGCGGGTCACCCTGCCTGACACCTCTACCAATTGTGATTCTCTTCCCGGAGCGTTCTAGTTTTATTGTACTTGTACTCTTTGCATACACATTTTTTAATATGTTTATATATTTTCCGTTGATATTCTGGTTATTAAGAGCTGACCATATGCTATTATGAGAGATGGAATCGAACGCTTTTTTATAATCAACGAATGCTATATAGAGCGGTCTGCGGAACTCGGTGTACTTTTCAATGGTTTGCTCTAGGACTTGAATATGGTCAATAGTACTAAAACCTTTTCTAAATCCGGCTTGTTCGATTGGTTGGTGGTTCTCTATATCGTCACTTAATTTCTCAAGTAGGCATGAGGAGAAGAGTTTATACATGCATGGCATCAAGCTTATTGGGCGATAATTACCAACGTCTGTTGGGTCGCCTTTCTTATAAAGAAGAATTATTTCTGATTCCGTCCAAGCAGGAGGGACGACTTCCTCGTCTAGGACCATATTGAATAAGTGGGTGATGGGTACCAATAATATAGTTCGCGCTGATTTAATTGCTTCGTTTGATATGCCATCCGTTCCTGAACTTTTATCAGATTTCAGTCTATTGATTTTTCGTAAAATGTCGCTTTCGTGGAATGATGAGTGCTCGCTGATATTCAGGCTAGGGCAGGATAAAGTTGAGTCATTTGTAAAACCAGGAACATCGGGGGCAGTATATAATTCTTCGTAAAATTTTGTCGCTGTGTTTATTACTTCGAGGCGAGTTTGAGTTTTTGTAGACTTAGAATTGTGTGAGGGAATCCATTGTTTGACGTTATTAAGCTCTTTCATAGCTTTTTTCAGACTGCCTGAAGTTTTTAAATGAGATAGCATTGTGTTATGCCTATGTTCCTTGTAATTTCGCTTTATTTCTTTATTTGTTGCCTTGTACAATGCTTTGAGCTCTTCTTTTTCCGCCGGTGACAAATTACTGCTGTGTTGAAGTAGACTTCGTCGGGCCATGAGTTCCTTAGCTTTATTAGAAATAATCGATCGTTTGTGTCGTGATCCTTGCTCTGGTGGTTTTGATAAGCATTTCTTGATAGTTTCCTCTAATTTTGTATAGTAAGACAAAACATTATCATTTTCTTTGATGTCAAGATGGAGTAGACTTTGTTCCAGATTTGCTATGAATCGATTTCTGTCGTCCTCGGTTTTTAGCTGATTTTGTGGCGAGCTGAAGGACTTTCTGCTTTTCTTTTTCTTAATTAAATTTAAGGAACCCCTTATAAGTCTGTGATCTGAGGGGAACGGGAGATTCAAAACTTCGAAGTTTGTAAACAATCGTGGATTGTTTGTTAGCATGAAATCAATTTCATTCTTATATTTTTTGTCTGGCGAAATCCAAGTCCACTTACTTTTATCGTTTTTCCTAAATCTCGTATTTATTATCATTTGTTTTGTTTCGTGGGCGTACTGTAGCAGTCTAGCGCCTCTGCAGTTTCGTTTGCCGTATCCGAATGGACCCGTGACCGTGGATTCTTCTTTCTTGGGTTGGCCTATCTTGGCGTTGAAATCACCCATGCAGATAACTATGGAACTTGTAGCCAAGTCGTGAGCTTTTTGTATATCTGAGTAAAAAGATTCGACCTCGCTGTCATCCGATCTCTCTGTCGGGGCGTATACTTGTATGAGCGTTATAATACCGAAACTGAATTTAAGTTGTAGGATACATACTCGACCGGAAACACCTTGAAATAATTCAATATTCATCTTGAGTTTTTTGTTTACTAGAAAACCCACTCCGTGTTGGCCAATGGATTCTCCTGAGTAGCAGAGTATGTGGTCGTCGTCTTCGATAATATTCGTGCCCAGCCTGCGTACCTCCGAAAGTCCGATGACATCGTATTTAATATTTTTTATAGCTTCTTTTAGCTCTAGTAGTTTTTCTGTGGTGGATAATGATCTAACGTTGAACGTGCATATGTACAATGGTATGTCGTCGCTTTTTAGCTCTGGAGGGTTATAGTCGCAAATCCCCGCGGTGACAAGCCGTACTGGGGATGATGGAGGAAGAGGGGCTCGTGTTAGTTGCTAATCGCATGTTTTTTGGTTTACTTGGCTATTTGTGCCGGATGCTGATGTTGAAGAGAGGTTGTCTCCTCCGGCGACTCTTCTTGGCGTGAAGAAGGAGGAAATGTCGTTCTTGTTTTTCTTTTTAGTTTGCTTTACAGTACAGTCTTTGTTGACGCTACTACTCTCTTCCGGTGATAGAGACAAGTTCCTCTTCTGGGTACGGTGAACGATATTCGGGTGGTTACTGATCTTTTCATTTAATATGACTAGTTTGTCGTACTTTATTACAGCCTTAGTCCCTTTTTCCTTGAGAAGGTTAACTTCTTTTTGTAATTCTTTTCTTTTTGCAAGAACCTTCGGCGGAAATTCATCATTTATATAATATTTGCAGTTCCCAAGACGTTTTTTATTTTGTAGCAGCTTTATTTTTTTGCCGTAATTAGATATTGTTACGGAAATAGGTCTAGGGTTTGTCCCTTTTTTCCCGAAGCGATTTGTATATTCTATTTCATATTTTTCAAACTGCACATTCATGTCTTTGTTAAAAACCTTTAGAACAATATCTTCTAGTTGCTCATAGTTGTTTTCCGTTTCTTCGACCCCAAACAACACGATGTTATTCCTTTTGTTTTGTCTTTCCAAGTATTCAATGCGTTTTTCTTGCGATTGTACTTTATCTTCCAATGTCTTATACTTCATATCCATTTCAGAAAATTTTTCGTTGATATTACTATTTATGTTATTTGTTAAATTGGTTTCCATGGCCTTCATTTCTTTTTTGTGGTCGGCCAGTTCCTTCTGAATAGCCAAAAGTATTGCTGTAATGTTCTCCATATTTCTACTCGCCAATAGATGACGCTAGTTGCCCTCAAAATATTGAAAAACGTTGATTCGGTCAATTTTTAGTTCTCCTATTCAACAACAGATGGCGCTGTAGCAAATATTGACGTGAAATTCTGTTATTGCATATTTAGAGTAAACTTTATGATAATTAATTATAAAACATGGAATTTTTTACTCACTGTCTGTATGCTATCGTGGATTGTTGTGTAGCACTAATGGTAAAATCTGATTTTCAAGTTTTATAATCCTTAGTTCACTTTGTTTACGTCCTCGTCAAACTAAGTATTTGGCAATGTTTTCATAGATAGAACTTCGGTTTTTCGATTTCACTCTTTGAAGCACCGCCAACAATTACTATTTCGGCGATTTCAGCTTTAATAGTTAGGTTTAGAACACATTTACAGATTAATTTGTTTGGAGCAATATAAAACAGCTGTTAGTGGCGCGATTTGCAACTACCCCCCTAGAAAAGAAACAATGGACATAAAAGTGAATAATGATCGAATTACAACATTGGTAGACAGCGTGAAATTTTATGGTATTTATATTGATGAATGTTTAAACTTGAAAAAAGAATTGACCGCTATTGAAAGCTCAATTAGCTCAGCTTGTTATGCCTTAAGAAGCCTTCGAGATTTAATTGATATTGAACAATAAAAAAAAGTCAAAGGCAAAAATATATATTTGAACTAAGACATTAAGCGCACTTTTGAACATCAACAATTTAAATTTACAAATAATAATAATTGATTCTACCGTCCATTCGGAAAAGTGGCTTGTTATGAAGAAGAACGGGCGAGAAACTTCATACTTACTCTTTTAAAAATAATAACTGTTTTACAATATTTACATAAGTACATACATTAATAAATTCATTTAGTGAGGACGATATACCCAGAATAGCACTACATACTATATATACTACGTATAGGTATAAAGTATTAAAAAAATTAACAGGTAAATTCATTAATTTGATAAATAGGAGCATGTTTCTCACATACTTACAAACATAGGTAAAATACTTAATTCAACAACAACGGAACAGCGTGTGAGTCAATTTCATATACATTAAAAAAAAGGAAATACAGTAACTATGAATAGGTATATAAATTAAAATACCTATTTGATTTTGTCTACACTAAAGATTGCCCTATGATACAGGACCAGTATGTTTCCAAGCATTCTTATCTTAAATATAATCATCTAATTTGTAATAAGCATGTTAACAAAGTGTTATTTTAACTTAGGTTTTAAATTTACTTTCATTTAGTTTTAATATATCACAAGGTATTTTGTTATAGAACTTCGCACAGTACTCCATGAAATATGAGTGTATTTTAGCTAATCTATAAGATGGTTGATCTAATTTATCTTTATTTCTCGTAATACAATAATTGTGGATATATGTCATATCCACAATTACACACTCCTGTTGTCAATATATGTCATGTGTCTGTAAAATAATATATTAACTGATTTTACATTATTTCCACTGCGCCCGTATTGCTTATTTTAATAACCTAGTAATAGGTTATGTGCCTTATAACGGCATTGTGAATATTGTGTGAAACGAATATTATTTTGTGCAAAATATGGGTGAGTATTCTAACTCGGCAGTTACGATGGAGAAGCTGAAAGGTACCGTCAATTATCGTGACTGGGCATTCCAATTGTAGAATATTCTCATATTTGAAAACTTATGCCAAATGAACTCGCAGAACTAGGTACGAGTACGAGTAAAAGCACTATTGATCAGGCCCGGAAAGAGGAGAAGGCTCGAGCGAGGCTTTGTATAAGCGTTGAGAAGTCATGCTACCCGCACATTGTGCAGACGAAAACTGCAAAATGGTTGGGATGCCTTAGAGAAGGCATACGACGACTCTGGTTTACAAAGAAGATTGACTTGTTTACGTACTTTATGTTCGTTTAAGCTGGAACAGTTTGATAGCATGGAAATTTACGTTAACAAGATTTTGTCACCCGCTGATCAAATGCGTAGCATGAAAAAACCTCTTGACGATGAATTTCTGACTGCTTTTATGCTTCAAGGGTTGCCTCAGGAATATGAGCCCATGATTATGGCTCTGCAGCACTCAAGCATGGACATAACAACAGATATAGTAAAAACCAAACTTCTTCAAGACAAGCTATAGACAGGGAGTACGCGGAATCATGGTGAAAATAAGTACAGTCCCCGAAGTGCAAAGAAGAATGCGCCTAGTACTATTTTATTGGGACAATCCCACCGCACTATTCCCAAACCACTGCAACTCCTGAAAGCCAGAATCAACAGTGGCGACCACCAGAAAAGCGCCAAGGCAATGAAGCTCGACGAAGTCCCGGAGAATGAATTTAACTGTCTTGGATCCCGCAACGAAATTAATCAGAAAAGAAAATGGAGGAGTAAGAAAAACACAAATTTCCACTTCCCTCCATATCAAGCAGGAGACAGAACAAACAAGACCAATAGGCACAAAGGGTCGTTTACAACTGGGATAAGCCCAGTTGCCAAGCACCACGGATAAAAAATTTGCATTAATATTAATGGGTCCTAACATTGTGAGCTGTTATATTTGATTCCAATAATAGGTATGGCAAAAGCGCTTGAACGCACGGAAATTTGTTCTAGTTTCCACAAGGTCCGTATAGTAAACGGCTCCTGATACAGCCTGTACATTATTCAACATAGTATTGCGTTCATTCTGCCAAAGAATACACTCCCATTAGATATGATGTGCAGATTGTATATATTCACAGTCAGATGTAGAACACTGACATAATGGCGAGGCAACAAGCTTGAAGGAAAATAATTTACTTTTAAAGTTACCATGCCCTGTGAGAAATTGGGCAACACAGTGATCCACCTCCAGCCACGTCCTGGCCAGCCGCACGCGAACGGATGGAAAGAATTGGTGGAGGTGTCGGCCCTTGATGGAATTATCCCACCTACATTGCCATTCGGATAAAAGTTCCTCCCAGACGTCAATATGTGGTTTAAATAATCTAGAGATTTTGGCACGGTCACTCCGCGTTAAAAAGTCCGCGTCCATGGTCTCATGCGCCTAGTACATTGAAACACGCTAGTTCCTCATGAAATGCGAACAAGTTGTGGTGTTGGAAGTGTCGGTCGGATTTAAGTTTAGTTTTAATAATACCGGATGTGACATACTCAAAGCTGGCAAGATAGTTTCAAATGCTAGGAAAGTTGGGAGGGTTTACAGACTTAACACTGTCGGTAGAGTCAATCTGACAACTTCATCTACGTCTAAGGACATGATGTTATGGCATCAACGATTAGGACATCTTAATTTTGATAGCTTGGCATCACTTAGGAAGGTTGCTAATGACATTGATTTTCAGGTTACCACTCAAAAGAAAGTTTGTGATGTGTGTCTTAAGGGTAAGCAATCACGCACTTCCTTTGTGACTAATCGTAATAAGCAGGTGGCAGACGCACGGCTGGCGCTAATCCACAGTAACGTTATGAGGCCGATACCGACCACTTCTCTCGGAGGCAAACGCTACGTCCTCGCGTTCCTAGATGATCACTCGAGGAAGGTGTTCGTATATCCTATTGCGAAGAAGAGTGATGTGTGTAAATACACTATTGATTTTATTAGATTGGTTGAAAACCAATGTAGTGCTGCGTTCATATAACGGTTCTGAGTACATTAATACTGAGTTTACAAATTACCTTAAAAAGAAAGGTATTGTGCATCAGCTGACGGTACCATACTCCCCGCAGCAAAACTCTTCCACAGAAAGATTTAATCGTTCTTTACTCGATAAAGTCAGATGTTTACTGTTTAATGCGAATCTCGATGACAAGACGTGGGCAGAGGCTGTACACACAGCGGCATTTCTTATTAACCGATCGCCTAGTTCGAGACTTTCTGGTAGATTACCAGGATGATGGAGCGGTAATAAAGTGAGCCTTAAGAATCTGCGTGTTTTTGGTTGCGAGGCATTTGCACATGTAAACGACTGTAAACGAAAAAAGTTAGAACCAAAAAGTAAGAGGCTAATTTTTATAAGTTACTGTGATAACGTCAAAGGATGTCGTTTGTTCAACCCTGATGACAATAAGATTGTTGTGTCACGTGATGTGATATTCAACGAATCTGTGTTTCCAGGTAGACACGATCGTTCGAGTAGTCATAGAAGGCTGCTCCTCTGACCTTATGGCTATTGATGCCGGAGTTCCTCAGGGGTCTGTTCTCTCTGCAACTCTTTTCCTGCTGCACATCAATGACCTACTTCAGCTTGGTATTGTTGGGTACGCAGATGACAGTACTGTTTCAGGGAGATACCTGTCCAGCGCAAGAACCAGCGTAGATGCAGTTCGTTCCTTGAGAGAGACTATGGTAGAGCGGACAGATTTGACCTTAAGCCTTGTCTCCCAGTGGGGTGATGACAATCTGGTCTCCTTTAACGCCACCAAAACACAGGCGTGTTTTTTTACCGCTAGAAGGAGTCTTTTTGATCAGGCGCCTACTTTTCGGGGTGCGTCTGTTCCAGTGACTGATCGGCTTGAGCTCCTAGGCATGGAGTTGACATCCAGTCTCAACTTCGGCGCCTCCATTGAGTACAAAGCCCAAATTGCGGCCAAAAAACTGGGCATCCTAAATAGGGTGTAGCGATACTTTACGCCTGGACAGCTTTTAACCCTGTACAAAGCGCAAGTCCGATCCTGCATAGAGTATTGAAGCCACCTTTGGGATGGCTCAGCAAAGTATCAGCTTGCCGCGCTTGACTCAGTGGAACGCAGAGCCAAGAGGCTCATCGACGACATTGAACTGGTGGATACCAAGCTTCACAGCTTGGCTCATCGCCGCAAGGTTGCCTGCTTGTCGGTCTTCTACAGACTGTATTTCGGTGAGTGTGCTCAAGAACTCCACGACCTCATCCCACCAGCCCCCTTCTACCATCGGACATCTAGACGCACTGCAAGTTAACATCCTTACCTTGTTGCCATTCCACCAATTCGCACCAAGCGCTTCCAAATTTCCTTCATAATGCGCACAGCGAATGAATGGAACTCACTACCTGCGTCTGTGTTTCCGAATGAATTCAACCCGAATCTCTTCAAAGTTAGAGTAAACAGGCTTCTTCTGGGTAAGCTCACTCCATCGTCGACTCTGTCTCTGTCACCTATGACTTAGACTAGAGTCAAGAGCAAACCCATCTCAAATAAAATAAAATAAAAAAAGACACTCTAAGATAGGGCTAAAACGTATGTTTGAACCTATTTATCTTACAGGAGGTGATGACGTGGAGGAGATATTGAATACTACGCTGGTTGAGGCGGAGCCAGTACAGATTTTCTTCGAGTCATCAGATTATCCACTTGAGGCGGAGACGGATGTATTTCCTATTGACTCGCCAAGTCATCCTGTTGAGTTGGAGTGTGAACACGCGCCAAGTGAAGACTCAGTAGTAACACCTGGAATGGTACCAGAGTCTACTGATCAGCAATATAACTTACGTCCACGTAAGCCTAGACCGACTTGTCTTGACTAACGTTTGTAATGTGGCAAATCCTACAGAGCCACGTAATGTCAAAAAAGCTTTGAGTAGTGAAGATAAAGAGTTATGGCAGAAAGCCATGAATGAAGAAATTGATTATTTTGTCTTACATGGAGCTTGGAAGCTAACTGATAAACCAGATGACGAGAATAGTTAAAAATAAGTGGACTTTTACAATTAAACGAGACTCAGAAGGGAACATTATGCGTTACAGTTACAAGGCGAGGTTGGTTGCGAAGGGTTTCACCCAAAAATATGGTGAAGATTTCCATGAAACTTTTTCACCCGTCGTTCGTCATTGCTCTATCAGGTTGTTATTATCTCTGGCTGCGGAAATGAATCTTACGATTGATCATTTAGATGTACAAACAGCATTCCTAAATGGTGATTTACATGAGGAGATTTTTATGCAAGAACCGGAAGGTGCCCTGGGAGTGAAAACAAAGTTTATAGACTACGAAAGGCTGTTTATGGGTTGAAGCAAGCATCGCGATCCTGGTACCAAAAGGTAAAATATGTGTTACTTTCTTTGGGATACGATCAATGTAAACAAGAGGACTGCATCTTCACTAAGAGATCTGGTGAGTCAATTGTTTTTATTGCTCTGTATGTTGACGATTTTTTTGTCATCTATAACGACAAACGTCTAGCTGAGACTTTGAAAAGCTCTTTGTTAAAGGTTTTTAAACTTAAAGACTTTAATACCTAACATATTTCGTATCGGTCGTAACCGGTACGAAATATGTTAGGTATTAAAGTAGAACGTGATGCAACTTCCATTAAAATTAGTCAGGAAAATCGGATTGACAAGTTGTTAGATCGTTTTGGCATGACAGACTGTAAGTCTGTAAAGTCTCCCATGATAACAAACATTAGTTCTGTCTGTGAGAGTATTTGTAATGCTACGAGTAACAATGTAACGAAGTTTCCGAACCAAGAGTTAATTGGTAGTCTAATGTATTTATGTGTGACTACTCGTCCCGACATTTCGTTTGCCGTTTCATACTTAAGTAAATTCAACAGTTTTTATACGGAATTCCATTGGATTCAAAGTAAGCGTATACTGAGATACCTTAAAGGTACAAAACAAATGGCTTTAGTATTTAACAAATCGAATAAAGCTCCCATTCTTGAGGGATATTCTGATGCAAAAATTAAAAATTAAAGTTTTATACTTGCGTGAGGAAAAATAGTAGTTACAGCATTGATCACTGCGATTGCCCAAATGACAATGCCAACAGCCTTCTGATAAAACCTCCTCAAAGTCCCTTTGTTCTTCTGCCTACTGACGAAGAGGAAATACAGTCCTTAATAAGTAAAAAGCGATTGTGCAGTCGGCGTTGATAATAAATCTGGATCCTTTTTAAAGCGTTTTACCAAAATTTTTAGTCCCCCACTAGCATACAAATGCAGTCTCTCCTTTTCTACTAGAATATTTCCACAGGCCTTCAAAACTTCTAGAATTGTACCTGTGTTCAAAGCAGGAGACAGATACTGCGTAAATAATTATAGACCAATCTCCATACTGCCAACATTGTCAAAAATATTAGAACGATTAATGAACACCAGGCTTACTAAATATCTTGAACAAAACTCTCTTCTATCTCCATCTCAGTTCGGATTTCGATCTGGCAGGTCAACCGCTGAAGCCGTCCACGAACTAACTGATCACATAATTAATAAATTTGATAATGAAAAGAAGACCTTAGCCATTTACCTAGATTTAACCAAAGCATTCGACACAGTATCTGTTCCCATTTTGATTAAAAAGCTCGAAACTATGGGAGTTAGAAGTCTGCCGCTGCAACTATTCACAGACTATCTATCTGACAGAACACAAAAAACGAAAATAGGAAATTGGGTTAGCGATGAACTGCCTAACCAATACGGTGTTCCACAGGGCAGTATCCTCGGCCCAACATTATTCTTAGTTTACATAAACGATTTATGTAATATCAGTTTAGAAAATGGGAAAATTATCACGTTTGCCGATGATACTGCCTTGATATTTCATGCTAACACTTGGGATGAGTTTAGACAATATGCTCAACAAGGATTTGACTCCGTCTATAAATGGATGCATTACAACTTGCTAACCCTCAATGTAGATAAGATGAAATTTATGATCTACTGACTTAGGCCGCAAGATCAACCTTTTTTGACTTAAAAGCTCAGCTTAAAAGCTTGTAATAATATCAACCAGTGTTCTTGTCCTGGCTTGGTTAAAACTAGTTCTATTAAATATCTTGGTATAATTATAGATGCCAGACTCAGCTTCCAACAACAAATAGAATTCTTGATTAAACGAATATGCAAATTAATTTATATATATAAAAACCTACGACATATTTCCAATTCATCAGTTCTTAAGAAAGTTTACTTCGCATTATGCCAATCACTTATTTCATATTGTATTACCACATGGGGCGGTTCCTCTATATCATACATGATCAATCTAGAAATAGCCTAAAGAGCGGATTAAAAGTTAGTTGCTTTTTCCAATCCTATACCCAACCTCTGAACTTTATCAACACTGCCAAGTACATACAGTCCGCCAATTACTCATTATAATGAAGGTTTTAAAAAAAACACGCTGAACTACCTCTAGATCCCGATCTCCTTTCACAAAACAGAAGATCAACCAATATTTGTCCAATCATCCGTTACAACACAAGTTTCTCTCAAAGATTTTTCTGCTTTTTTGGTACTTTTCTGTACAACTCTATTAATAATAAACTATCTATATACACGCACACAAAAGAGCTTTGTAAAAGGAGATTCAGAAATTGGCTGTTAAACCTTGACTACATTTCCACGGCATAGACAAAGACAAAGATATTTTATTTCAACTAGGCCATCAAGCGGCACTTTTGAACGTTAATACATTAAAATTTAAAAGGAATAAAAATTGATTCTGCCGTGCATATATATTAAAACCAGTGTCATAAACTCATAACATTAACTCATTTACACCCTCACATTACACTTATACAATCATTCAAACCACGTCAATCTCATTTCTTCATTCTCATTTTTGGTTTCACTTATTTTTTTGTATAGTTACATAGGCACTTTTTGTTTCTTCTTACTTTTCAGTGATAAAGTTACTTCTTTTGTATTATATTTTTCGCTGAATTGTATATATCATATCTCTTTGATTTTGATTTTAATTCTCTTTAAATTAAATTTTCATTGAATTTTAGTTTAATTTAATTGTATTCTACTTTAAACTTAAATTTCGATTTTGTAAAGACTACACACAAATTATTTCATGGTTAATTATTACTTTATGTAAAATGGGTGATTACAGGGCCTTACCTATCTCAGACACCCTTCTCCATACAAAGTTACGTATTAAGATAGTCACTGTATTTTGATGTCGAGTTAAATAAATATTTTTTATTATTATATATTTTTTTCACAGTGTATATAAAATTTGGTTGGATTGAAATCGGGTCATTTGTCCTAATAATAAAAAATAATCTTTCGTACGTCTTTTTTTATCGGGCAGTAAGGCAAATATGACCGGCACAACATTCGGATCCTCATATTCCTTGGCAATGTCCACATGGGCAGTTAATAATTGTTTGAATGGCTTCGAACATGTTTTGAAAGTACCATCAAGTATGATATTTTTGAAACTATTAATTTCCGCCTGAGCTTTATTATTTGATACAAAAATATTTATCTTGCCATCAATCCCATCGTCCTCTAATAAAAAAAAATCCTTAGCTAGGCTAGGCTAGGCCTAGGCTAGGGCATCGGGAACTTTCACATCACATAACTTAGAAAAGGTAGTTCTGTTATTTTCAAAAGCTCTAAAACGTAATCAATACAAAATTATATTAAGAGAAGAATTAACTATTAAGAGATTTAAAATCTGGCAGGTAGTCGGCGAAATCATCGCATTATTAATTAAGAGAGTCTTGTTTTTACTTGTTGCATTATATCATGAAAAAAATATTCAAATATGCTTCTTATAAAATCAGGCAGGCATGTGTGATTTGAGATTCGAGTCTCGTAATATATTTCATAAATTCTGGTCAAAGCCTAAAGTTGCAGAACTAGTGTTGCTGTTACAATGCCAAATAGAAGAGCCGTTTGCATTTCCTTTATTCTTACGGTACCTATACTCTGCTTTAAAGCGACAATTTTCCGCCTTTACTGCTCTCAATAACAATTAGTGAGTTTTCATCCATTCCAACATCAGGGAATGATGTAGACGGCACAGAGCTGATTTTACTAGTAAAAGTCTATCCACACATATCAGGGCCGTGCCCGGGACGTGACAGGGCCGGGCCCAATAATTAAAGCTTCGTCACTTGCCCGTGGATCACATCGAAAAGAAAAATTGTGAGCGCTGTTGTATCGGTTGTCGGAACACTTAGCGGCAACTACAAACGGGCAATGAACTTAGAATTCCAGTCAATCGATTCGAACTACAAAGTCAAATTTAAAGTATTAGGTCCTTACCTATCAAATTGGCGTTTGGTCGTACTGGCCACTTTGATCTCAAATATCTCCTCTTTGCTTTGGAATTCCAATTTTAAATTTATACAGCTATTTACTCATGTTTTTGCGTTTGGAAAACCTTAATTCATTTGTTTTTCCTATTTTGGTCATTTCTTTACTGTATGTATCAGAATGTTGGGCTGTGAAAAAGATGGATGAAAGGAGATTGCATGTGGCAGAGATAAGAATGTTGAGATGGATGTGCGGCGTGACGAGATTGGATAAAGTGAGAAATGAGTATATTAGAAGCAGTTTGAAAGTGGCGCCAGTGACAGAAAAGTTGAAGGGAAACCGTTTGTCCTGGTATGGTCATGTGATGAGGAGGGATGAAACGCATGTTACTAAAAGAGTTATGAATATAAATGTGGATGGATGGAGAGGAAGAGAAAGGCCAAAGAAAAGATGGATGGACTGTGTGAGGAGTGATATGAAGGAAAAGGGAGTCAGTAATAGCGTGACAGGGGACAGAACGGTATGGAAGAAGAAAACGTGTTGCGCCGACCCCAAGTAACATGGGATAAGGGCAGGAAGATGATGATGATGATGATGATGGTCATTTCTTTGCGCCAGTCAGTTTATAAAATGGAAAACATGAAATATCGCGTTATTAACGAGTACGAGTTCCATCGTGGCACCAATGCTGCAGAAACGGCTCGAAGGATTAATGATGTGTATGGCGACGGTGTCGCAAAAGAAAACACAGTGCGTTTTTGGTTCTAACATTTTAGTTTTGGAAATTTCGACCTGCAGAACAAGCCCCGTGGACGGCCGGACACCAAAGTTGATAATGAAGAATTGAAGGCAATATGGAAGAGGATCCATCGCAAACCACGTCCGAGTTAGTTGCATGCTGCGGTGTTAGTGATAAAACTGTTTTAATCCACTTGAAGCAAATTGGGAAGGTGAAAAAGCTTGAAAGGTGGGTAGCTCATGAATTGAGTGCAGCAAACCGACAAACGCGGGTCGACTGCTGCGTTACGTTATTCAACCGGCACAATAATGAAGGGATTTTAAATCGAATCTTTACCTGTGATGTAAAGTGGATCCTGTACAATAATCGGAAACGCTCATCGCAATAGCTGAACCCTGGCGAACCAGCCAAATCCTGCCCCAAGCAAAAATTTACTAAAAAAAATGACTTATGAGCGTTTGGTGGACTAGTGCCGGTGTCGTTCACTACAGCTTTCTTAAATCTGACCCGACGATTAAAGCGGATGTCTCTTGTCAGCAACTGCAAACCCTGATGGAAAAGCTATCTGCTAAACAGCCAAGGCTGGTAAATCGCTCTAGGCCACTGCTGCTTCAGGACAACGCTAGACCACACACTGCACAACAGACGGCTACCAAATTAGAGGAGCTTCAATTGGAATGTCTAAGACATCCACCGTACTCCCCGGACTTTGCTCCAACAGATTACCATTTTTTTCGAAATTTGAATGACATCTTGCAAGGAAAAAAATTCAACTCCGATGGGGCAGTCCAAAGCGCCTGCAAAGATTTTATTGATTTCCGTCCGAATGGTTTTTTTAGTAAAGGGATCAATGAACTACCTATGAGATGGCAAAAGTACTTAGATAGCAATGGTACATACTTTGATTAAATAAATATATTATATTTAAAAAAAAAACGACTTTATGTTCCTCTCTTACAAAACGCCAATTTCATATGTAATGATCTAATATTAATTATGAAAAAACTCATAAGCAACTTACCAACCGCATCTTTTCAATCAGCAACTGGGACTATTTGAATAACTTAAAACTAGCGAATCCACAGTTCAAACTGCTCGATGTTCTGTGTGATCAAGTGCGATCTGAACTTGGGCTTGGACTTTCAAACTCATCTACTCAGAACTTATTCTAAACGGGCGTCATCAGGAGTGATAAGAGATACCCACCATACCAACAAACCAAAGTGGCTGGATTTTATGTGGTAATGTAAAGACATTCAACTGCTTGGTGACAATTAACGATTTTGAAGACATGGCAAGATTTTGGGAAACCGAGGCAATTCCAGACAAGTCATCATCAGCTAGTGAGGAATATTGCAACGCAACTACCACAAGATTAGTGAGCGGACAATATGTGGTACAAATGCCTAGGAAGCCTTACTTCAAAACTAACTTAAAAAATGCAAGATTGCATGCATTAACTCAGTTCCTTCAACTTTAAAGGAAAGTGCTAAAAAACAAAGAACTCAGTTATGAGTACAAGCGTTTTAAGAAAGAATACATCGCTATGGGACATGTATGAAACATATCACAGGAGAAACTAGGAGCCTAGTTTGGGTCGCGGATAAATTTGAAAGAGAGTTACTGCGGCACTGGCACAAGCAACTGAAGGAACACGGCGTTAGTCAGTAAAAGTCTGACACGCCTTCCCGTTTCACTCAGAGCGGGAGAAGTCATTGGATGACAATTCACGAAAAAAAAAGCGGTCTAGATTACCTACCTCACTTGGCGTGTTGAGATCTGAGTGCACTACAATAAAACTAAGAGTAGTGTTCAACGCTTCGTACAAGACAAAAGGAGAGAGCAGTCTCAACGATCACATGTCCTGCGGTCCGAACTTACCAATGGATATAGGTACTGACACTACTAATTAATTGGAGAACGTACAGACACGTCTTTACGGCAGATGTAGAAAAACTTTATCGGCTCATCTGGCTAAACGAAAAACAACAACATCTGCAAACTAGAATCTGGAGATCTTCCACTAACGAATCTCTACAAGATAGACAGTTGGGCACAGTAACTTATGAAACGAAAAGTGCACCTTATCTTGCAATTCGCACTGTACTTATAATAAAGAATTAAAAAAATACCTATCCGGAAGCTAGAAACGTGCTGAAAAACTATTTATACATGGATGATTTGGTTTACGGACAGTATATTATCGACGCATCGAAAATACTGGTCACGCAGCTAATTGCGTTGCTAGAATAAGGAGGGTATTATTAAAGAAAATGGAAAAGGAACGAACCGATTATCCTGGACGATTTTTTTTAAATTGGTTCGGCAATCATTCAATGATTTATCCAACGGGAGAGCGTGTCAGACTTTTACTGATTAAACCCCACCCATGTTCCTCCGTGATAACGCTCTTTCAAATTTATCCGTGACCCAGACAGGCATCGGTCCTAGCGGACCCAGTAATTTTTTCCAATATTTTCGGAGCCATGCAGAGGATGTTTTTGTGCATAAGGGCGGTCTTTGAGACTCTTAGACATAATTCGTGACGATATTCTCGTCTTGTCGATCTATAGCGTTCCTCTGAAGCTTTTTTAAGCAGTTCACTATTTTTGTTGACGAACAATGCGGTCTCGTATATGTAAAGACTGTGAATGTGAGTGAGAAAAAAAAGAATGTGAGTATTTTAACAGATTTAAAATGCGGTTTGAAACTTTTCGTTGATTTAAGACTGCATATGGATCTAATGCACGTCTTCTGTACTTTAAAAATGTTATATTTCTCGCATGAATTTGCCCCAATTTTTTTTCCTAACGTAATATGGAATCTACCTGATTAACTATGTTTTAAAATTTATATAGAGCAAAGGAGAACCTACTTAATTTTGTTATAAGATTTGATGCATGTTGTTTCCAAGTTAGTTTAGAGTCAATTGTCAAGCCTAGAAATTTTAAATGCTCTACTTCTTCAATTCTATTATCGCCAAAGTTATATTTATGTCAGGAGTGAGACGGTTCATACAAATATTATGCGAGCTGTTGAGTGCGTTCCCATTATACTCGGGGGGAGTGGAAGTGATCCGATATATTTGTTATATATATACAGACGTATAAATAATTAGAATAAATTATTACAGTTTCTAAATGAATTACGTCATATATTAGAGAGCTTGCCTAAAAAAAAATACTTTGTGGAGATATTAATATAAACCTTATCAATGATAAAGATACTTATGTAATGCAATATGAAGACTTACTAGCTGAACTTGGACTGGTAAAATGTATTAACAAAATAACACGAAAGCCTAGATCATATTTATATTCGAGCCCAAAAAGGAAATTCGAGGCGAAAATATTGGATCATTTCTACGTATCAGCTACGGTGCAGTGGAACCGCGCTCCGTCAGGTGATAACGCGGGTACCCCGAGCAACCGGAATAGGCATGCCTTCCGTGCGATTCGCAACCAAACTGTACCTATTACTACTCATCGACGCGTACTCGACAATCGCATGGTTAGAGAAAAATTACTTGCCACTGATTTTAACACTTTGATGGCTGTCCTATAGGACATTCTCCTATAGGATTTTATAATGCGCTTAGACAATTGTTTCTTAATATTTATAATGAAAGTTATAAGACTCAAATAATAAGTAACATTAATAGAGGTAACAAAAGTTGAGTGACAGTTAATATAAAAAAATATGATAACAGAAAGAGATAGATTGTTTGATATATGCAGCAAAGACCCGAAAAATATGATAAAACGATTAAATTATATTAAATATAGGAATAAATGTTTTAAAATAATAAATAAATGTAGCAATGAGTACGACAGACAGTGTATAATTAATTGTAATAAAAACGAAAATATGGGATAGAATAAACATATTGTTGGAAAAGGATAAACAGTGTTTAGACAGTGTCATATTGTCAAACATGGAACATAAAAACACTACATACTTATCTAATCAGTTCGCGACTACCTTTGATGAAGAAATGCAGCGCATTAAACATTCATGTAATGTTAATTTACTTAATAGGGATAGTTATGTACGTGCAGCAGATATGAGTATAAGGTGGCAAGGTGGCAACCGATTTCCGATAACTGTACTGAAAAATTATTAAAAGTATGAATGTCAATAAATCACCGGGCAGCGACCTCATGCGCATGTGTGACATAAAACTCGTCTGTGATAACATTTCATGTCATTTCATTTCATTTATTTATTATCAAACAATTTACATTGTGTCGAACATTACATAATTAAAATTACAAAAAACAACAATTATTATGTTACACTTGAAGGTAAATTAAATTATTTTTATACACAATTATTTAATATATTTATGTTCCAAAAATTATTATATCGTTTAAAATTTATTCCATACATGCCTCAAGATAATATCATAATGTCAAGTTATATCAAAATATATATAAATAAGTATATGTCAAATAAAAAAAATAAAAAACCATTTCAAATCAATCCGAGGTATGTCACAAGAATTAATTATAATGTCAAGTTAATTCAACATGTCACAAAAAATAAATAAAAGCAAATTTGTTCCTGATAGGTACATTTAACAATTTAGAATTATAATGTCAAGTTAATACAATATATGTTACAAGAAAAATATAATTTCAAATTAATACGATATATGTCACAAGCAATTAAATGTCGAATTAAACCAAGAAATGTAACAAAAAAAAAATATAATGTCAAGTTAATACAATTTATGTCACAAAAACTTTGTTAATTCAAATTAATACAATGTATTGTCACTAGTAATAAGTATTATGTCAAAACAAGTCAATTAAATATAATGTCAAATAAATTTAAATAAAAATTGCTATTTCTAATAATAAGTATCTATTTATCATTGCTAGACAAAAATTCTGACACCGAGTATAAACATTTTTCCAACAAGAAGGCTTTTAATTTAGACTTAAATAAGTGCAAACTATAAATTAATAACTTTAACTCAGTCGGTAACCTATTAAATATTTCCACCGCTTGGTATCGGTAGCAATGTTGAAATTTGGTGACATTTTGTGTTTGAATTCCTTCCTTCTGGTGCTTTCTCTAATTTTACGTTCCTCTTTTGATTCATACTGATAAATATACTTGGCAAAGTGAGATAGTACTACTAATATGTATAGGCTGGGTACTGTCAATATTTTCAGTTTTTTAAAGAACTCTCTGCATGAGTCTCTTTGTGAGATCCTGACTATAGTCCTTATGGCACGTTTCTGTAAGATAAACGCCTTCTGACAGTTATAACTATAGCTATTACCCCAAAACATGACGCTGTATCTTATTCTAGATTCTACCAGAGCGTGATATACAGCCTTTAGTTGCTTTAGATCCAAAATATCTCTAAGGCTCCTAACATCAGCCCGGTCGTCTCTAAGTTGGTCAATTTATCCGTAAAATAGCATAAATTTCCTGATAAGCTTAAAGAAGCAATAATTCGGCCAATTTATAAAAAAGGTTGTCGAAAAACCTATTCTAACTATAGGACAATAGCTACCCTATCTAATTTAGACAAAATTATAGAAAAGTGTGTAATTGACCAGCTTGGAGAATATCTGCAGACTAATAATATATTAAACAAGTCCCAGCACGGATTCCAAAAAGGGAAAGGCACAAATAATCTTTTGTCTAACTATACAAATGAAATAAATACTTATTTGCCAGACAAAAAAATCGTTGTGACCATATTCTTTGATAATGAAAAAGCATTCGATACGTTAGAAACGTCCACATTATTAAATGCAATAGAAGAGTGTGGAGTCGGAGAGCCTTTGAATTAATGTTGCAGAGACTATCTGACTACACGCTCGTACCGAGTGAAGGTCGGCGAGACGTACAGCGACGAGGTCGGAGTCAGATGCGGGGTGCCCCAGGGCGAGGGATGCGGACCTGTGTGCTACCTGATGCACATAAATAATTTGTGTGGAGTGCTACAACACTGTTCAGCGCACATGTTCGCGGATGACCTGTGCATACTGCGTGCTGGCTTTGACTTAGCTGAGACGTGTCGCCTCGTGCAGCTAGATGTGGACGCTATCATCAAATGGTCACACGATAACGGCATAGTAATAAACTCGGACATAACTAAACTATCAATTATACATTCGCCATATTTGCCTCTGAATGATGTCTCTTGCTCATTATTTGCCCATTTCCATAATTGCTTTTATTCCCATATTGCATTATTTGCCCAATAGAAAAAGTTAATTGTGTGACATACTTGGGGGTAAAAGTTGATGAGCACTTCTCCTGGGCTGAACATATAAATTTCATCTGTAATAAACTTAGAATAATTTTAGAATTTTTTTATCATTTATGTTTCAAAGTTCCTATTAGTACGTTAAGACTTTTGTATAGTGCTTTGGTAGACTCGGTTCTGAGTTATGCTCCCGATTGCTATGGACTAACATTTAAATCATACATTGATAAATTAGAAAACACACAACTAAGATTTTAAAAACTACTTGTCTATAAGAAAGTTAAGAATAAGTTTTAAAATGACTACAGTAAATTGTTTAAAGTTTGCAAAATTCTCCCAGTAAGTTTGAAACATAAATACCTTCTTGCAGTTAATAACCATGGCAATTGAGATCATAATTCTTCGTTAGTTAAAGTTGTTAATAACTATAATACAAGGTCAATGACTGCGGGTAAATTTGTTGTTCCTAGAGTCAATAATTATTACGGGGACAGAAGTTTAAAAAAACGTATTCCATACCTTCTCAACAGTTTACCCGACGACATTGTCAAAGAAACAAAAAATAAATTATTTAAGCACTTACCTACAATTCTAATTTTAAGCACTTGCGTAATTATGTGCCTACCTAAGTAAGCGAGTATGATTGATCCCGCAGTCAAACTGTATGTGCAGTTTTGCGGGAGTGTGCGTAGCTTATAAGTCTACTCTGTATTTATAATAAAAAAAATAAACAGGTTAGATGTAGGCTTAAATTTTAATCTTACGCGTGTATTATTGATTGAATATTTTATAGATTTCCTTAATTTAACGGTTCGTTCTTTTTTCTATACTGCCACCTTTTAATTAGTTTTTTTTATTTATTTCATGCATGATGGATTTAGAATGGTCTGTTACGATCCAAAATTCAGTATAAAAGGGAAATAATTTCGTTACATTGTCATAAGAAACAAGTCTGCGGTACAGTGATTGTTATTATACTAATCATGAATTCACTTTATATATTATGAACTATTTGATGGGTACGTCTAATATAATTATTTACTAACTTCTGCTAGCAGTCAATCTGACACCAGCCTTGCCTAGACGTATCGTGTTATCCAGTTACTGGGTTGTGGTGGTCAGAAAGGCCGTCGCTTCATGCAAAATACTGGTATCAAGCTGCATCTGGTTAGACTGGAAGCTGAAAAGGCTAGGCAGATGATGATGATGATCTTCTGACAAAGCCTTCATCCGCGTGAATGTTAGCAATTATCTCAATAATGCCGGATTCAAAATCCTATGCCTTTCTTTAAGATTGAAATCGAATGTATGTCGTATTGTAATTTTGATTTGTATCTTCTGTTCATGCGAGTTTTGAGTTTAACCTTACCTACTTACCTATGTACTTATCTATAGCTATCGAACTAAATACAGTCCACTCATAGAAATAAGAAATGTACCATTCAGTAGAGAATAAACCATCAAACTATACACACGTGTTTCACTTACCAAGAAGTAACCGCCAAACAAAATTCAACCTTATCGTTCTGAACATATGGTCCTATTCGAACCGGATTCGGGTCACCGCCGGGCCCAGTGCGCGCACGCGAGTTCAAGAGCATTCCTGAACGATAAGGATTTTTAAGAAGTGTTTTGGCAACGCATAAATGACTGTAACAGTGAAACTTTGTGAATTCAGTACTGTTTTAGTATTATATTGAGTGAGTGATCGGTTACAAAGAGTTTATAACACGAAAATACAAACTAAAACGTAGGTACATACAGTGCCATACTTTGCGAACTTTGTAATTTACCTGCTTATCGAGTCAATTTGAGTACGCATGGAGCGAAGTGAATAAAACTATGGAAGTACTACTGGTATATCAAAACGAACTAATGGAGAACTTAAAGAAGGCAGAAAAGAATTATAAAAAAACGCCGAAAGATAGAATAAAACGAACCTATATTGAAACGAGATTAGAACTTCTAGAATAATTAAGGAAATAATTTAAAGACGGTCACAAAAGCATCATTCTGAAGGTCACTGAGGACGAGAAAAATGATACTTACTTTGAGCAAGATATTTATGAGGAGTTTGAAGAATTGTATATCAACTACAAATCAATGTTGAAAGAAGCTCTTCAGCCGTTTTTAGAAGCATCCCAAGCCGCTGTATGTTCGCAATCTTGTTCAATTGCCGACGTGCAGGACTACAAGAATAGAGGAATTAAGTTACCCACAATAAAGATACCCACGTTTACGGGCAAGTATGACGAGTGGAAAACGTTCTACGATTTGTTTTCCACTCTTTTTCACAATAATGAGTATTTATCACCCGTTAAGAAATTACATTATTTAAAGAGTAACTTATCAGGAGAACCAGATATGCTGTAACGCAATTTTTCTACTACAGATGCGAACTATGACGAAGCGTGGAACCAACTACAAAAGCGTTATAACATAAGAGGCTTATGGCTACGCCATTTTGAAGACTTTATTCTCACAAAAACCTGTACAGGCAGAATCGGCTAGTTTAATCAAACAACTAGTAGACGCGACCTCAACTTGTTTGAAGGCATTGAAAAACATCGGCTTAGATTCCTGGGATTTCATTATCAGCTACTTAGTTATGTCGAAATTAGAATCTGAATCGATAAAGCTCTGGGAACAACAAATTAGTACGAGTAATGAAGATCAAATTACCTGGTCACGACTACAAGATTTTTTAGAAGCAAGGTTCAGAGCGTTAGAGATGTTAGAAAATACTAAAGTGAAAACCATGCAAGCCAAACCTTCAGCCAAACCTAAAGTTTTCCATTCGAATGTTGCCAATAACGGGACAAGGTCCGAATTGAAGTGTGCCTTGTGTAGTGGTGAACACTACATATATGCATGCAAGAAGTTTGGAGATATACCAATAAAAGACAGGAATTCGTTCAAAGGAATAAACAATACTTCAATTGCCTAGCGCCATCACACTCCGTGAACAAGTGTCGCCAGTCAGCGTGTTGTAGAAGGTGCAGACGTCCTTAACTGTTCCACCCATAATCTTCGACAACATACCAATTCCGTTTAGCTCCGAGGTTAAGGATCTTGGTCTGCTCATCGACACTTGCCTTGACTGGCACAAACAGATAACGAGTGTCAGCCAAAAGGTCACCGGAACGTTGCGTTCACTGTATTGGCTAAAAAATCTTCTCCCAGCTCACATAAAGGCCATGCTTGTACAGTTAACTGTTCCACCCATAATCTTCGACAACATACCAATTCCGTTTAGCTCCGAGGTTAAGGATCTTGGTCTTCTCATCGACACTTGCCTTGACTGGCACAAACAGGTAACGCGTGTCAGCCAAAAGGTCACCGGAACGTTGCGTTCACTGTATTGGCTAAAAATTCTTCTCCCAGCTCACATAAAGGCCATGCTTGTACAGCCCCTACTCTTTCCCATTATTGACTATGGTGATGTGTGCTACTATGACCTGAATGCAGATCTACTCATTAAACTTGACCGCCTTCTAAATAACTGCATTCGATTTGTCTTTAACCTCCGTAAGTATGAGTATCATGACTCATCGATCACTTTTAAAATGGTTACCCATTTGTCAGCATAGACTGCTGAGGGCGTTGACTACCCTGTTTTCTTTTATTGATAAACCCACTTCTCCTTATCTGACTTCTCATGTTCAATTCCTTTGCTCTGCTCACAGTAAAAATCTTCGCTCCACCAATAATCGTCTTCTACAATGTCCCTATTACCGTTCTGGGTTTATCCACTCGTCCTTCTTTGTCCAGGCTATCTCTCTTTGGAATGTGCTCCCTCAGAATATCAGGATGGCAATCAGTCGGTTCTCTTTCAAATTTAAGGCACGTGAGCACATTCGCAAGAAGTTTGCAGAATCAGCACAGAATTGATTTGTTAGTTTCGGTTTCTCATAACATTGTTTTTGTATATATGTATCTAAGTATATTTTTTTATAGATGTTTTTTTCTCAATTTATCCTTTCATTTAGTTGCACCTGCCTTATTTTATCTCTGCACCACCCTAAGGTCGACTGGTAGAAAATGCCTAAGGCATTAAGTCCGCCTTTATACTTGTGAAGAAAGTTTTAATAAATAAATAATGGTAAAAAAAAAGGTTTAACAAGACTAAATTTAACATGTGGCACAAATGTTGTTATCAGTTGTTTGGAACGAGAACGTTCAGCTTCTTGTTTTGTTATTTTGTTGCAACATCATGTCCGTTGGCTGTCAGCGATTTGACAGCTTTTGATTGACAGCTGACACTTGACGAGAGTCAAAACAGAAAAATTGGTACAGACACACGGTGAAATCGGCCTTTCTTGGAATTATATGCTAATCGAGATATAATAAGCTCACCGTGATTGGTAATTGCGCCCGCCTTTCGCGATCGGTATTGTGGGGCGTCCGCGCAGTCGGTTTTGTGTATATTTCACGCACATCGAAGTGCTTTTGACGGGGACGTGCTCCCTGGTGGACGCCGGAGCCTTCGGTCCAGACAGCCGTCAGTTTATCCCTCATCGTCCTAATATTATATATATTCTCCTATCCCTGATCTCCCGACACGGCACGGTATTGATCGACCCCAGGAGCCTACCACAGGAATCAAGGTGAGTCGTATTTTTAATAGGTTATTAGTCCCACTTCCCACCTGTCAGACAGGTACCAGTATTATCCCCCAATAAGGAACAGACCCCTATCTTTCCATTGCTGCGTTACGGCAGTTTCGTGGGAACCGGTCTGATTGGATCCAGGAGTCGCAAGCAAGGTTGCTATGGGCCCGTTGAATTCTTGGATTGGGATCCGTAGACCTGTATTTAACATCAGTGCTGTAACTATTCTTAGCAAAGGGCTATAACGATGATTGAAAACCATTGTAAAAAGTCTAATTAAAAGAAGGAAAGAAAAAATGAGATTGAGAATAGTTAGAGACATCCACATATTTGCGCCGTTTACGAGTTTCCAGGGAAGCTGCATGCGCAGAAGGAGCTAAAACCAACATTTTTATCTTCAACGTAGTCCTTGATTTTATAATATGCTTTTTTAATAGGTGCTATTCTCTTATCTTAGTCATAATCATAATCATTCATAATCATTTATTTCTTTGCAAACATGGGTAGAGTACATAGGTGTTTTTATAATAATGTTCTCCATATTTTACCGTCACATGGGCATGCAAAGGTTTACAATTCAAAATAATAATAAGTATAACAAAATTAATTCCAATAATTATTTAATTTAAAACATGTCAATAATAAATAATAAAATAACTCAATGAGAAAATCACAATAATTATGTCAATCAGAATAACATTATGTCAATCGGTTAGTGAATAATCATTAAGAAAATCGTCAATCGTGTAATAAGTTTTCGTAATTAAAAGTTCTTTAAGCGCCCTTTTAAATTTTAATGTAGTCATATTTTTTATAATATTTGGTACTCTATTATATATGAGTGGGGCAATACCAAAAAAACTTTTTGCCATAAGTGCGGTTTTACATTTTACTTGACATAGTTGATTGATGTATTGAGTCCGAGTTGGATTTTTTCTGACCTCTGACAGATTGTTAAATAAATGAGGGTTATATTTCACAAACAAAGCCGTTTCCATTATATACAAACAAGGCAAAGTTAAAAAATTTAACGATTTAAAATAGGGAACACAGCTATCAATTGTCTTAAGACCGCACATTGACCTGATGCATCGCTTCTGCAGCCTAAATACCAGCTCTCTATCAGTGGACTGCCCCAAGAAAATAATGCCATACCGCAAAACAGAGGCAACCAGTCCATGGTACGCCGTCAGAAGAGCTAGTCTCACTGCTGTTTGTTATTTGGTTAATTTAACTCATCGAATATTGCCAGTATTTACCTTATCATTTCAAAACTGGGACACAGTTGACTTCAGGTTCTTTAACATAAAATGGAGAACGTATTTATATCAGAAAATAAGAGCCACATTGCTGTTTAACCGAATTATTTTTTTATTAATAACAGTCTTGAGAGGATTTTTTCATACGACCCCACCTGTGATATATTTATTAACATATTAAATTTGATATAAAATGCTTTTTATCCATTAAACAGATGGGTGGTGGTCGCTCCTTTCTCGGATCCTCCACCATCCGTAGAACGGTTAAAAATTGTAAACAATGATTAAATTTCTGTCTACTGCGTTTCTTCGTCAATTATTATTAGCCTAAAAAATGATTAAGTACTCATTCATTCTTTAAATTCAGGTGGTTATTTTTTTTAACTAATAGTTTAACATAATAATTAGACTTTGGTTAATACGTTGAACTGTTACTTGAATTTACTAGGAATAAAAAAACATGAGCCTAAGGTCAGGTTTTTCATCCGTTGTTAACTCAACCAATGGTTAAATATGCTAACCAATGGTTGCAAATGTCGTTAAATCACTATTTTTCTTCAGTTGTTATCCTCACAAATGGTCAAACGAGGAGTTATTTATTTAAATATGTTTTAGATGAACAATTGATTATTAAACGCAATTTACCGAAATTTGAAACCGTTGTAAGCATAATTATTTAACCATTGGTTGGTTAACAACGGATGATAAAACTGGACTTAAGTCGAAAGATACTTAACCCATTAAAAAATAAATTATTATTTGCCATTCCGTAGATGAACAGGCAGCTAAAGTGTTATTCCGGGATGGTTTTACTTATAAAGAAGAACTATTAAGTTTTTTTAAGTTTCACAGGGGACAGAAGAACTGGAATGAGGCCAACAAAATATTTGAAGAGGAAGGAGCCACTTTATTTTTACCAGAAACCTCCGAGGAGGTTAACGAAGTGATATCTTTCTGGAAACTACCTGTGTAGTTTCCAGAACGATATCACTTGGTTAGCCTCTGTTAACTACATTTTCAAGTGAAGATACTAGGGCCTAACAAAATTGGATATGGGTGGCCATAACAAGTGTATCAACTGGCAGTGATCAGTTTGTGACCATTGACGGTACGTGTAGCAAGAATTTTAAATATAATAAAGACGAGATAAACAAAACTATCGATACTAATAACGAGCATAAAATATTCCTTAAACCTATTGATGCCATGGAAGTATTTCAAGTAATTAAAAATCTTAATAATACAAATGCAGCAGGAGTAGATGACATAACAACCAACGCAATTAAATTGTGCGCACCATACATATGTCAACCGCTGTGTTATTTAATTAATTTACCTTTTGAGGAAGGGACCTTTCCACATAATTATATTGAAAAAGTCAATAGCTAAGCCACTTTTGAAAAAAGGAGAAAAATACGACATGAACAACTATAGACCAGTGACACTGATAACAATTATGTCCAAAATCTTCGAGAAAATCATGTTAAAAAGGCTTCAAGATTTTACAACAAGACATCGTCTACTTAAAGACGAGCAATATGGATTCAGACAGAATAGTACTACTTCATTGGCATGTTTTAATTTGATCAAATTTATCACCCGGGTAATAAATGATGGAGTACCAATCGCTGCAATTTTCCTTGACATGAGTACCACAATTTGCTCTTATATAAGTTAGAAAAGTATGGAATAAGAGGCAAAGCGAATGACTGTTTGAGAAACTACCTAAATGACAGAAAACAATGTGTGGAAATCTCTAAAATCAATAATAGCAACAAAAAGATGATATATAGAAGTGACTATCGAATAAATAATTTTGGAGTGCCACAGGGCACAGTTTGGCAGCTTTCTTATTCCTAATATATATTAATGATCTACCAAATATCACCTGCCATAACACAATATTGTTTGCTGATGACACGACCCTCATTGTGAAATGTGAAAACCCAGATTCATATGAACCAGAAATAAACAACGCAATAAACAACATAATACACTGGTTACATTCTAACAACTTACAAATTAATATGGAGAAAGCTGAAATGATCCAATTTCATACGCATAAAAGAAAGCCTTTAAATGTTAAATATAATGATACTATCATCGAAGAAGTTCAAAGTACCAAATTTCTGGGTATAATGTTGGATCAAAATTGTGATTGGAAAGCAAACGTCGAATACGTTTGTGATAAACTCGACAGATTTGTCTACGCAATAAAAAGATTAAGAGACACGGTATCAGCAGAAGCTCTTTGTGCATATAATGGTTACGTGTCGCCCGTACTAGCATATGGTCTCTTGTTGTGGGGTAATTCGGTGGATATTATAAAAGTGTTTAAGAGTACAAAAAAAAATTGTGTGTGTGCAATATGTGGGGCCTGGTATACGGACAGTTGTAAGCCCTTGTTTAAAAAGCACAATATTCTACCATTACCGTGTATGTATATTAGAGAATTATGCCTATTTGTTTAACAACATCCGAAATATTTTATAAAACACAAAGATGTAATCAAGCGCAATGTAGCTCCTAGAAATAAAAATAAATTTAAACATGAGCTCTGTTTACCGCAATGCAGGCTCGAATTGCATTGCAATTTGCAAAAGAAACTCGTACATAAATGCTGTAAAGGTATATAACAAATTACCGGACGCCTTTAAAGATTTACCTTTTCGAATGTTTAAAAAAAAGGTAACGCAATGGTTAAAAGAAAATGCTTTTACGATCTCAATGAATACATGTCAAATCCCCGCGAAAGAAACTAAAATATATAATATTGGTATATACCTTACTAGCACTCCACCCGCGACTTCGTTCGCGTGATTTTGTATTTTATTCAACTAAATTATGTGCAGTTAGTGAAGGTGATCAATAATAAGCTATTGTTAAATCAATAATAAATGGGATATCGTAGATATATACGGTTTAAGTTAGGATTTAGAGGACATAGAACCTCCTCCTTTTTGAAAAGTCGGTTAAAAATCTTATTCCTTAGGCAATGATAAATTGCCATCATTGGTTTTACAGAATTATCCCCAAAAGATGTTTTAGGTGTGTCAACGGTTTTTTGAAGAATCTTACGGCACTAGATGACCTCTTCCTCGATTTGGAACTAACGAACTGAACCGTTTGTCCAGTGTTGTTTGACGGAGATATCGGTGAACATACACAAAAAATAACTAAGTACCTTACTAAAGGCAAATTGCCTATTAGGTTCATCTAAAAAGTGAAAAATAAAAATCTGTTATACAAAAAAATACTACCGACATCCAACTAAAACACTACAAAGTGAAAAATAACTTTCTTTTTCGAAGTCGGTGTCCATAACGAAAAAAATTGGTAGGTACCTACCAAAGACACCGACTTCGAAAAAGAAAGTTATTTTTCACTTTGTAGTGTTTTTAGTTGGAGGTCAGTAATATCTACACAGTTAAATGTCTCTTTAAAGGTTGAATTTCCAAAACTCCCTCCTTAATGCTCACCTACTAATAAAAAACTTCAAAAATCTTGATCACCCCCTAAATAGTATTTTGGGGATAGTTCCGAAAAACGAATAACTAATGGCAACCCACACTATTTATTAAGGTTAGTATTTGTGCACAATTTCAAGTTTATTAAACCAAGATCTGCAACAAGTTTTACACCCTTAGGGGTCGAATTTCCAAAAACCAATATATCAATTAATTCTTTTTACGAACCAATAGCGTAAATCTAAAATTAAAAGTGTTCTTCTTACAAACTGTAGAAATTACATACAAACTTTCAACCTCCTTTATACCCCCTTAGGGTTGGAATTTAGAATTTCCAATAAAAACATTAACTATTTTTATCGACCAAGAGCGTAATGTAAAATTTCATGTGTCCAATTTGCAAACTGTAAAAACTTCATACAAATTTTTTACCCCCTTAGGGGACGAATTTCCAAAAACCAATAAATACATTAATTCTTTTTACAACCAAGAGCGTAAATCTAAAATTTCACGTGTCCAACTTACAAACTGTATAAATTACAAACAAACTTTCAACCCTCTTTTTACCCTCTTAGGGGTCGAATTTCCATAAACCAATAAATATAATTATTCTTTTTACGAACCATAAGCGTAAATCTAAAATTTGACGTGTCCAACTTACAAACTGTAAAAAATTCATACAAACTTTGTACCCCCTTACGGGTCGAATTTCCAAAAACCAATATAACGAATAATTCTTTTTATCAACCAAGAGCGTAAATCTAAAATTTCAAGTGTTCTTCTTACAAACTGTAGAAATTACATACAAACTTTCAACCCCCTTTTTACCCCCTTAGGGTTGGAATTTAGAAAAACCAATAACAACTTTAATTATTTTTATCAACCAAGAGCGTAATGTAAAATTTAGTGTGTCCAATAAGCAAACTGTAAAAACTTCATACAAACTTTCAACCCCCTTTTTACCTCCTTAGGGGTCGAATATCCAAAAACTAATAAATACATTAATTCTTTTTATCAACCAAGAGCGTAAATCTAAAATTTCACGTGCCCAACTTTCAAACTGTGGAAATTACATACAAACTTTCAACCCCCTTTTTACCCCCTTTGGGGTGGAATTTCCAAAAATCCTTTCTTAGTGCTCACTTACGCGATATGAGGAACCATTCTGCCATATTTCATTCTTCTAGGCCTAGCGGTTTAGGCTGTGCGTTAATCGATCAGTCAGTCAGTCAGTCAGTCAGTTTCTTCTTTTATATATATATATATGTCGCAGTAAGATAGATGAAGCCGTAATATAGTTATATCCCTAGGGATATAATTATATACCGTAGCATAGCTATACGAAAGCGATTCATTACTATCTCACTAGGAATATAGTTATAAAACCGTCCAAGTTTAGTGATATACTTATATTACTAGATTAAGTTCAGTGTTATAAATATATTACTTGATTAAGCTTAGTGAAATAGAAATCTACCATATATAATTAAATAAAACAATATTATATTGGTTTTATCTTTATTCAAAATCAACTTTATATATCCTGCAGTTAGTTACAATACTTTGTGACATTAACACGTATTAAAGTAATTTCAATTATAATTAAAACGATCATATTTTTTGGAATTTAAACATTAACAATACAATTAAAACTAATCAAACATTAAAAATCTTTTAAAGCTAATCAACAGTTTTGAGATGTCTTTATTTCTTATCAACTAAGTTGAGATCTTGGTTTCTTTAAAAGTATTTTTTAATTTTTGTTCAGACAAGAAGAGGAATCATGACATCTAGAATTACATAGCACTGAATGCTTCTTACAGGCACATCTTTTAGTAGAACACTGTATATTCGATTTTTTACAGGAACATTTTAAATAACCTTGGCCACCAAAGCGCGACAATTTTTGGCATATTTCTCTCAGTGACAAGTTTTCATTTGGTATAGGATCATTCAAAGTAATGTTCGAAAGCTGTATTGCATTTCTGGGTAACCAGTCTTTCAGGATACCAACTGATGTTCCAATTTTATGACTTTCATTTCGCTTTTCTAAAACTTTTCCTAATACATTTTTTTGATCCAATGGTCCCCGATCTATCTTTGGTATCTCTATAAGAACTGAAGATCCCACGTCAATGTCAGGAAATTTCTGTGATGAGTGGGTTTTCATTTTATGTGCGGCTTTTCTTAAGTTTTCAGCAGCTTTGTCTCTTTGGTCTTGAATGTTTTTTTCACTGTTGCATAAATAGCATAATAGTTGCGATCCGTAACCTTCATCACATGACGTTATTCCACAAATTACGTGAACGTTTTGTGCACAAGAGTAGCATGAATGTGCTCCTGTACATTCTTTGCCGCAAACTACACATAAAAGTAAAATTTGTTCTGCTGGCGCTCCCGATGCCGATTGTTGCAAGTTAACAGACTCGACAGGCAAGTCACGGTCGCAGGTTTCAATAGGCGCTGGCGCTGCTGATGAAGATGACGGTTGTTGCAAGTTGACAGACTCGACAGGCAAGTCACGGTCGCAGGTTTCAATAGGCGCTGGCGCTGCTGATGAAGATGACGGTTGTTGCAAGTTGACAGACTCGACAGGCAAGTCACGGTCGCAGGTTTCAATAGGCGCTGACGCTGCTGATGAAGATGACGGTTGTTGCAAGTTGACAGACTCGACAGGCAAGTCACGGTCGCAGGTTTCAATAGGCGCTGACGCTGCTGATGAAGATGACGGTTGTTGCAAGTTGACAGACTCGACAGGCAAGTCACGGTCGCAGGTTTCAATAGGCGCTGGCGCTACTGATGAAGATGACGGTTGTTGCAAGTTGACAGACTCGACAGGCAAGTCACGGTCGCAGGTTTCAATAGGCGCTGGCGCTGCTGATGAAGATGACGGTTGTTGCAAGTTGACAGACTCGACAGGCAAGTCACGGTCGCAGATTTCAATAGGCTCTGGCGCTGCTGATGAAGATGACGGTTGTGACGCCGATGAACAGGATGGTTGCTGCAAGTTAAGATAATCAACAGGTAATTCGTCATTATGTGCAGGTGTTGATAGGTGGCAGTGCCTGCCAGTGTTGGCAGGTGTTGCCGATGAACAAGATTGTTGTTGATTTAATATTTTCTCAAGATCTTCTTCAGTTCTTAGTTTACTAAGAAAATCAGCAGGCACTTGTGATGATAAACCAATTTGAGGATCTACTCCAAAAACAGCTTTGTATGGTGTTCTTTTTATAGTTCGATGAAAAGAGCAGTTTTTTTGGTACTGTACAAAGCGTATTCCAATCGACCAATTAGTAGAATTATTATCTTGTAGCCAAGCCTGTAACATGTTCTCCACATCTTGGTTCGCTCGCTCCACAGATCCTTGACTCGCTGGATGTCTAGGTCTTCCGTTAATTATTTTACAACTTGGCCACATTTGAACCAATTCCTTTATAATTGACGCTGTGAATTCTCGGCCGTTATCACTCTGAAGTATCTCAGGGCATCCAATATCCAAAAAAACTTTCAATAATTCCAATGCGACCTCTGCGGCGCGCTTGGAGGTTAATGGTCGAAGAAACGAAAACTTTGTTGTGTGGTCTTGGTAATGAAGTATCCATTTATATTCTCTGTCTGGAGTTGACTGTAGGTCTATTAAATCTACTTGCCCTCGATTGTTAAATGAGTTCGAAATTATAGGTCGGACTACAATACCTTTCTTTGGAAACGCCTTCTTATTTTGGCACGTTACACACTGTTTTACGAAACTGATAACCACTGGCGTAGGTATAAAATATTGAGATTTTAAAGTATGTAACATTTTGTCACGACCACCATGTCCTGCGTTTTTATGAATTTCTGACAAAGCATTGTAATATTCTTCGGAGGGCAAAATTTTTATAATAGGATCAGAAGTCGATTTTCGTTTCAAAGCTAAATACTTTTCTCCTCCTACCTGCATTACGTCATAATGGTTTGCATAAAAATGATGGTTAGGATTTCTCTTTACATTAAGCCGAGGCGCTGCTTCATACTCTTCTATGTAATTTATTACTTCACTTATTCTTTGCCGCGTCCACTCTGGTTTTTTGCATCTCGCATTGTAAAATAGACGAAGTTCCTGTTCAAAACGTCGCCTTGCATTAATTTCTTCATCTTTATCCATAGCTGGCACAAGTAATTAGCAATGATAAAACGAATATATAACAAATATTAAGGAAACGTAGCGACAATTAAATGAACATGCACGAAAACTAGACGTGAACGCCGAACAACTGTTATCGGCCGACTGACTGCGGAGTGGGGAGCGCGTAAACACAACGAACCCCTCCCCCGCCGCGGGGGAGGCGGCGCGCCGCCTGCGCCGCACACTCCGAAAGCTATTTCACTAAACTTAATCTAGTAATATAAGTATGTCACTAAACTTGGACGGTTTTATAACTATATTCCTAGTGAGATAGTAATGAATCGCTTTCGTATAACCATGTTACGGTATATAATTATATCCCTAGGGATATAACTATATTACGTCTTCATCTATCTTACTGCGACATATAGATATAGATAATAATTAATTGATGTTCAAAATGTTAAATTTACAATATTTTTTATAACAGTTTATGAAATTATCAATTAAATTTAAAATATTTTTATAATAGTTATGACATTATCAATTAAATTTACAATAATTTTATTCTTGATTTGACATTGTTTGAACTGACATCGGTATAATAATGTAACTCTGACATCAATTGATTAATTTGTTCCATAAAAATCGTAATGCATTAGGTATTTTTGTTATTACTGTCTATTTTATTAACTTATTATAGATACGTTTAGATGATAGTACAAGCTAAAATTAAATATTTGCACACAATATTTAATGGTAGAATGTAAAGGGACCGTCATAGATTTAAGATATTACTTTGTAAACCTACATTCTGGCAAATAAATGAATTTGTATTTGTATGTTTAATAATCACCGATCCTGAATAATATGGGATGACGGCGGGGGGATGGCATAAAGCCGTCAGTGTAAAACGTACAGATCACGAACACGCCTCGGAGGCTGAAGCTATCGAAAGATTACGGGAACAGCTAGTGGAAATTCTGGTTCTGTCCAGGTTGAACTACGCTGACACGGTTTACGGCCCGCGCCTATTGGCTCGTACAGGCTGCCTCATCCAAAGGGAACAAAACGCTTGTGCTCGGTTTTGTTATAATATTCCTTACAGAAGTCATGTAAGACCTTTTCTGAACAGGCACTTTATACTGAAGATGAAGTCTAGACGCAAGCTTCACTTGGCTTGCCTTCTGTTCGGTGTGGTAAAATATCAAAAGCCGGATTACCTTTATGACAAGCTAAGTTGGGTCGCGAGTAGACGGGAATGCGGTGGAAGACAATGCTCACAACAACTCTCGACTTAGTCTCAGGGTACAGCCGCTTTTAAAGGCAGCTTCCGTTATGCGGCTTCCAAAATATGGAATAATTTTCCACCACCAATTAGAGTAATTAACACAATACACGTTTTTAGACGACGCTTGCGGCAGTATCTCGTAGACGCACGCACAAAGGAAACTAGATATGGTCGCACTAAATGTCTCAATTATCTATACCAACATTATAAAGAGGAAAGATTTTTTTGTTTGTTTGTTTATTTGTACCGAATAGGCTCCAAAACTACTGGACCGATTTCAAAAATTCTTTCACCGTTGGGAAGCTACTCTATCCCCGGGTGACATAGGCTACTTATTCCCACGGGAACGGGAACTACGCGAGTGAAACCGCGAGGCGTCCTCTAGTAAGATATATTTATCTAGCCACATAATTAGTAGTTTTTATTCTTGTAATGCTACCTACTCATTTTCATACTATTTATGTATCTCCATATGCCCATATTCCTCACTATTTTTACAGGATACAAAAAATATTTTATTTAAGTATACACACGTCACCATGCTTTACAGTTTATACTTTTTATTTTATTTGAATTTTATCTGATGTATAATAATATGTTGTGTGTATTTTAGTCTGTGCTAATTAAATGTATTTTCTTTCTATCTCTAGTTTCGCTACAACCATGTCACAACACTTTTCATACAAACCAACCATGTCGTGGACGTCACCATTTTAACAGCACCTAAATGATGGCCTGTGATAAGTCTGCCAATAACTATGACAACCGAAACATGCGCTCACCGCTAATTATGCGGGTACGAATATGATAGATAATTAAAGGCGTTTCTAGTCTCTACCGGCGCAGCGCTTCTGTGCTCTTATAACTTTTCTTATTTATTACTTTCTTATTCTGGGTAGATCAATCTCTGAGGTAAATTGGATGCCAGGTCAGCCATTCAATTATCAAAATAATGAGGACTGTTTGGATATCAACTACGAGGGCACGGACGGTACGGTGACGCACAGTGCTGCGACACCGTACCGTTTACGGCATCGTAACGTGGTGATGGAGACAAGCAGAGTCATCTTCCTTGTTGAAAAACATTATTTAAGTATATTTTTTAGTTGTCATCTTTTGAAATTTTATAAAAATATCTAATGACTTTCACAGTGCTTAAATACTTATTCTTTATTGTAAACAAAACAAAAAAAATATACAAATACAGTAGGAGTTTAACCCAAAATGCTTCGTTTGTATATCTTCATCGGCAATAAAGTTATAAGGCTTTTAAGTTTTTAATTAGAAAGTGAAGTCTAATATAGACTCTGAAAACAAAGTCTAGTGCTTACTTTAATACTCTTGCCATAGACAACAGCGTTTTCACAAGAGGACAGTTATATTTTTTGATCAATTTTGATACTATTTTCACTATTAGTAGGTATTCTATTTCAGTGTAGTTATCGATTAACTGGTTCAAATATTTTTTCACCCATGTTCCTTGTTAAGTACCTGAAGTAATAATTAATTTCTAATGAACACCGATCACTGCTCATGCATGTCCCTAAAAATCGTCGGTGATTAATCATTATCAGTTTACTGCACTGCTGGACATAGGGATAGGGCTCTCCAATCATACGCCATTTATCTCGCTTCTCGGTTACGCGTGCGAAAGTGTGACGCCCTTTCTAGCTAAAGGGCATCCCACCTTACGTTTCCCGATTCACGGTATCCTCTCAAGATCACGGCTGCGTCAACGGTCACGGGTCTCCGGCTAATAAGGCTGGCCCATTGCCGCTTTAGCTTGGTCGTTATTGAGTTTGCCTCGATCATCAGCTCAAGAAAATCAATTCATCTTGACGAACGACTTATAGACCACGGAAGGACTATGGCCGCAGCCTGACCACTTAAATTACATTATTATTACCGAAGATCACCAATGCATCATCTGATCAGTCGAAGAAGATCAGAAATACTGTAACGCGACGAACCCACAACGTGTCACTACAAAGAGCGCAAACCCACCAGCGCGCCGAATGCGCCATCTGCCGACACCCTGGCCGGCTATAAAAGGGGGAGCGGCCGCCGGTCATACTAGTTTTTAATCATGATCCAGCCCTTGTTGTCCCACTTTTTTTTAACATGCGCCGCCCTGAGCTGAGATTCGAACCCAAAAGGGGTAGCCTTCAGCGCGGTCGCTTAGGTTAAGCTTTTTTTGCCTGGCTGGAGACTCTAGTTTAGTCTCCATAGGACCACAAGATTAAGCAATAGCCATTCCTTTTATCGCTTTGATTGAACTGCGAAACGTCCACCAAAAAGGAAAAATAATTGCCGTCACACCAGTCTCAGTTCGGCAAGCGTATCGTCTCGTCCTAGGTCAAATTTCAAATACAAATCTCAATTAAGAAATAAAGACCAGAACGGATAAAAAAACGGTTTACAGAAGGGGGGAGCTGCCGCTGCCCTTATAATAATTTACAACTAGCTTAAGGAAGGTCTAGGTAGTCCATGGTATGTTATGTCTATGGCTTAAGAAAATAAAATAGACAGACAGACGTCAGATCAGTCAGATTAAAATTTCAGAGTATAAAATATTCCAAAATTGTACAAATTAGCAATATAAATTAAGTTGTGAATACAAATCAATCAGAGATAACTAAAAATATGCTTTTCAGGTGTTAACAATATCAAATAATACATACAAATGAGTCACATGAGTTGATACAATATCAAAAGATAAAGAAAGGTATTTATTTTATTATTTATTGAAAGGAACAGCAAACAGTTATATTATAAGAACTTATAACTAATTTAACAATGACAATTTTAGTAATAATATAACACACAACGCTGTCCACAGGTAGACATAAAAGTTTAAATGAAAAAAAGAAATGTTTTGAGAGGAGCTTTAGTAAGAGCTGTATAGTGTTATAAAACGTAAATAGACTAAAAGATGTGGAATGAATACCACAACATTCCATTTAAAATAATCAATAATACAATAATAAAAATAGATCAAAGAGAAAAAAAAACCCAATTGTGATAAAAAGATCAATGATAAAATATGTCATCAATTTTTTTATAAAACAATAATACAAATAGAATTTCAAACATACAAATATAAAAACAAATTGTAGTCTATGAGCAACAACAGTTGAGAACTTGGGTATATTCCTTGACAAAAACTTCTCTTGGACTGCCCATGTACAGGAAGTTAGCCGCAAGCTATTCGCATCTGCTGGATCTTTGAGAAGACTGCGTAATTTTCTGCTGATTGCAACCAAGATTGCGCTTGCACAATCTTGGTTGCAGTCGGCAGAAAATTGCAACTCACTGAAGTGCATCTTGATAAACTTGAGCGGCTTCAAAATGTTCGTATAAGGTTCATATTTGGTTTGCGCAAATATGACCATGTTTCTGAGTTCAGTTTCTGTGTGACTCGCACCTTAAAGTTCTAAGAACTTCATCATCGGATAATATTTAACTTAAAATGCCAATGCATTCCACTACCTTCCTAGACAAATCTTTTACTGTCCGTCTATGGAATGCATTGCCTGTGAATATAAAGCGCGCGCAATCACTGCCTGTTTTTAAGCGACTTGTGAAGGAGCACTACTAGTCATTGTGATCATAATCTTGTATAAGCTCATTGAGATAATATGTACTAGAGAAGCTATCCTAAGTAAAGGACATGCTCCATTTTGACAAAAGTTTAAACTAAACTTCGCTGCAGCGCTGAAACAATAATTATCCGTCTAACAAAACAGTATAAACACGCAGCGCTAGAGCGCTTCTAAGGTATAGTTTTCTCGCGATCAAAAAGACGGAAGCGCCGTGATTTTCATGGCGCTTACGCGTTTCGTTCAACATTCTGCAACAACTTGTCACTCATATAGACTAAACTGCTGACTGACTACAGAAGCGGTACCTACATAGCTTTATACCTAACAAGCTTCATTAGAATTCACACTTTCTTTCAAAAAATAATTCGTTGAAATAACCTTAGTAAAGTAATATTTTATTAATAAAATAGTACATTAATTTAATATTATATTTATGTACTTCTTTTTTAGGACATTCCCGCAGCACTATTCCCAAATCACTGCAACTCCTGAAAGCCAAAATCAATAGTGGCGACCACCAGAAAAGCACCGAGGCAATGAAGCTCGACGAAGTCCCGGAGAATTACTTTAACTGTCTTGGATACCGCAACGAAATTAATCAGAAAAGAATAGTGGAGGAGTAGGACAAAAAAAAAAAACCAGTTCCCTCCATATCAAGTAGGAAACAGAACAAACAAGTTCAATAGGCACAAAGGGTCATTTACAACTGGGATAAGCCCAGTTGCCTAGCACCACGGAAAAAAAATAGCATGAATATTAATGGGTCCTAACATTTGTTCTAGTTACCACAAGATCCGTATAGTAAACATCTTCTGATGCAGCCTGTACATTATTCAACATAGTATTGCTTTCATTCTGCCAAAGAATACACTCCCATAAGATATGATGGGCAGATTGTACATATTCGCAGTCAGATGTAGAATACTGACATAAAGGCGAGGCAACGAACTTGAAGGAAAATAATTTATCTGAGATTATCTCCAAACGCAGAAGGCATGAAGTTGCAATCGCCAAGCATTCTCCAAAAACGACTTTTGTAAAAAAAAACTTCCTATTCCTTGGGCCATTTATCTACAATAAAATAAATAAAATCTTTGACATCTATTCGCTCAACAAGTCTCATTGTAAAAAACTCCAGAACTACCTACTAACGCAGTCTTATGAGGAGACAGAAAGGCTGCTTGCGGTTCAAAATTAGTGAAATATTTGAACCTTATAGGAGAGGTATGCATACACACAGTCACTCACACACACACACACAAAGCACTCACTCACACACACAATCACTCACTCACACACATTCGCTCACATGCAAACAATCACTGTACTTTGTTTTGTCTCACATCTTGCAATTTAATTTAACTAATTTTTATTCTAATTTTAATTCTCAATTTTTACTTAGTCTACTTGACTGTGTTTAAATTATTGTGATCTCATTATTATTTTAAATTTAAAGACTACCTCAGAAATTTTAGTTTAACTCATTTTTATGATTTCATTCTTAATTATATCTAATTTACAGTATTTAGATTATTGTGATCTATTATTATATAGGTTTTACGTCTTTAAAAATTTTATAATGATGTTAATTTTATTATTTAATTCTCAATTTTTATTTTTATCCCATATATTATAATTTGAACTATTGTGATTACGATTATTAAATTTTACAACTGGTTTTACAATTTTATAAAAAATATTATTGCTTTCTTAATTTGATCTAATCTGTTGTACTTAAATTATTGTGATTTCGATTATGATTTTAATTTTACATCAAATTTTACAATATGATTTTAATTGTACTATTCAACTCCCAATTTACTTTTAAAGTTACCTTGCCCTGTGAGATATTGGGCAACACAGTGATCCACCTCCAGCCACGTCCTGGTCAGTCACACGCGAACAGATGGAAAGAATTGGTGGAGGGGCCGGCCATTGATGGAATTATTATCCCACCTACATTGCCATTCGGATAAAAGTTCCTCCCAGACGTCAATATGTGGTTCAAATAATCTAGAGATTTTCTCACGGCCACTCCGCGTCCATGGTTTAGTGCTTAATAGTACATTGCAGCACATCGTTGCACATCAAGGTTGACCGGAAGTACGCCAGCAAGTACCTGTAAGGTCTCAGTACTAACCGTCCTGTTTGCTTTGCATAAGAATATCAAAGCTAATCGCTGACTTTGGAGTAATTTACGTAGTCCCATTATTTAGGTACTAGCTGTCCCCCGTGACTTCGCTCCCGTCAACTGGATACCTACCTATCCTACCCTACCCTAGACACCTACCGACCTATCATACCTACCAATTTGTTAAACTATTTATTTGAATAACCACAGTCAGTTCCTTTCTGAATATACTTAAGATTGTTAATTTCCGCTATAAAAACCAAAGTCTAGCTGACTTTGGTTTTTACTACCTACTACTATTCTACCTACACTTGTTACACAAATTGTCACATCTTAATTTTTAGTCTATATGAGAAATGAGCATCATGGCGCCCACCAAATATTTCAATTTAAAAATGATTATCTAGTTACTCATTGACGAAAAGTTATTCCTTTGCATTTCGCCGTATTAGTTGAATTATAAGTGCAATATCTTAAAACACACGACCGCATATTTAATGCGTTTGAACGTTTTTTCGTTTAAAAACAAACACTGACATAGGCGCTCAAGATCTAGCAAGCAACTGAGTGAAGTGCGGCCGGCCGACCCCACATGAACGGAATACAGCAGTGATGTGTGGTGACTTCTCTAGTGCGTAGTACATTATTACCTCAATGTAAGCTGAATTGTTTTCATGTCTGTATATTAGTTGTATGTTTGTATTAACGTAACATTTTTTTTTATTGTATTAGGAAAGTCTTTCCTAAGCGTATTATATATAACTAACTTGTCGTTGTTCATTAGTCTCCGGTTTGTGAAAAATCTTGACAAAAATGGTTAACAGCACCAGCATATAGAGGCATGTCACAGTAAAAATATTAATTATAATAAAATGGTCCCTGCACGAGTCCTTAAGGTTCTTTTTTTAATTACAAATGCCATGTGGATATTGTGCTTATAACTGTTGCCCCAAAACTCAATACTACATCTAAGCTTAGACTCAACCAAGGCAAAGTATACCTTCCTAAACTGGGCCAATGTCAGTTCTTCCCTCATACTGCTGATTGCATAGCATGCCGAGCCAACAGACTTCGTTACAGACGATGTCTCAACCTTCCAGTTTAGTAATGCATCAATGTGAATACCTAGGAGTTTAACATGGTCAACCACTTCGACTTTGTTGCCACAAGATAAAATCACAAGACTGGCATTGTTCCAGACTGTTACGCGAGGCCAAGTAAACAAAGTTTAAAAAAAAACACTGCGTTACGCAGAAGAAATAGTATAATTGATTTGACATTGATACATTTTTTGGCTACTCAATACTGGCAGACACACGATATACGGAGATCGTACAGGCTCTAAATCGGGGCGAGACTGGTGCATCGTGGGAGAGGGGTCTCGCTCCAAGATGATGGCACGACAATTATCTAATCTTAATATATCTAAGTAATTGATATCGCTGTCAGCGATAAGACCGCCTTTGTACCCGTAGAAATAAGTATAATTGTAAAAGAGATGTGTAACTTTAGTTTTTGGTGTACAATAAAGTATATTCTATTCTATTCTATTATCGATCATAATTAGACTTTTTAGAATGGTTTTCAATCATCTTTATAGCCCTTTGCTAAGAATAGTTACAGCACTGATAACAAAATTTGTGCCACATGTTAAATTTAGTCTTGTCATACTTATTTTTATTTAGCTTTTTACCTTTGTATAGATTCTTTTACCGATTGTTTTGTGAATGTGTGAACATTGTAGGCCTTCTAGATGCTAGTTAACGTTTGTTAACTTTTTTATAAAATATATAATCTTTTTATTTTATTTTTTTAGTTTCTTACGACTTATTGTCATAAGTCGGGCCTACGTTGTCCCCCCATATCTAAGTACTAATGCTGTAACATGGAAATATTGTAAAACCAAACCATTTTTAAAAGAGTAACCATGGAGTTTCTTGCCGGTTCTTCTCCATAGGAAACGACCAACCCGAACCGTACACCTTTTGTCGACGTTTTATAAGTGCCCATGTAGGCCTATCTGAAATAAAAAAAAAAATATTTTGATTTTGATCGTTAATGGTTTTCCTTAACATCGGGAAACTATAACAGCCCCCGATTTAAACTACACCCTTTTAAGTGAAGTTTATGTTTAAATATATGAAATATGAGTCGGTGTTAACGTTTGAGAGTTCAATGTCATCTAACTCAGGGACATTATTTTCAGGGGTTTTATTATTTTCTTATGTATGCCAGTTTTATACACCTTATAGATAATAAAGCGTATAGTATAAATTATAATTACAATATTGTAATACCTGAATAGTATTTTTGATATAAGACAATATCTTGTTTTTCTATTATATTGTTAAGACCTTTGAGGATTTCAGGATTATCATACACTAAGGAATCTAAGTTAACATTCTTAATATTAACTACAACTGAGTTTGATACAATGTTATTAAATGCTACAATACTACAACATGATAATTTCCAAGTTATAAACAATAGTTTTCTGTTGAATTTTACGATTTCCAGGCAAGGTTAAACGAGTGTCCTTGCAATAGCCAACACATTCAGAAGGTAAGTACAATACACCATTTGCACTAAATTCAATTTTAGTAGATTGAGAGTTATTCAATACTTACTTAAGTTTTGTCTGACATGGTTATATCCATCTACTATTGCGTAGTGGCTGGCAGATGCTAACATGACCATGCATAAATTTGGTTTTAATTTGGTTTCGAAGGGATTGAGGTTAGTACTTTAATAATAATTTCTGTTTCACAGGAAGGTGACGCGGTAGAGGAGTATAATATTGATGTTTTACAGAGGTAATGATCATTATCAATTATATTACAATAATAATAATACTGCGCATGAGATGGACACCATCCATCAATGAAAATGTCCTGCGCGCATACTTTCGGGCTACAGAGGGAGGAAACAACCTGACCGCGTACCGTGTCCGGATGCTCTCTTTGTTTCGAAGGGATTGAGGTTAGTACTTTAATAATAATTTCTGATTCACAGGAAGGTGACGCGGTAGAGGAGTATAATATTGATGTTTCACAGAGGTAATGATCATTATCAATTATATTACAATAATAATAATAATAATACTGCGCATGAGATGGACACCATCCATCAATGAAAATGTCATGCGCGCATACTTTGGGGCTACAGAAGGAGGAAACAACCTGACCGCGTACCGTGTCCGGATGCTCTCTTTGTTTGAGCCAGCCGTCAACGTTTCGGCCCAACGACTTTCGGATCAGGTGCGGGTCATTCAGCGTAACCGTATGTTGGATGATACTGTACTTGATCGCCTCCGAACGGAAATGGGTAACCGTGTCACTGCCCCATCGTCGCAGGCTGTGGTGCTACCACAGTCCAACCACGCTGACGAGGAGAGTAGTGACAGGGTTACAAACGTAAGTACCCAGTGCAATGAGGAATTGAGGAGTGCTTTGGAGTGTGCTATTCGGGAGTATCGCAACATGCCACCCGAACTTAGGCCACGATTACCTCGTTTGCCCATGCATAACAAGAATAGGGCGCTGGTGGCTGTTCAGGATTCGCAGTTGTGAAACTATTTTGATGACTGCGAAGACCTCACTGATACACATTCGATCATGTACTGCGCGGCTGTAGCGGCATGTCGTGTAGCTCATGTCAAATTTGCAGATGACAGAGCTACACGACCGAAACCAGCCGTACCGGCTTGGCAGTGCAGGATCGAACGTCGTATTGGTGGGGCCAGAGCACTCATCGACAAACTAATTTGTTTCAGGGAGGGTAATAGCCGCCCAAGAGTGATGCGCTTTGTGAGACGGGCGTTTTCGGGGACTGATGTCAGCCCCCGAGACTATATATCCCATGTCACAGAGCGCATCGACTTCCTGAAGCAAAAAGTGTATGCATGGGCAAACCGTATTCGTACGTACAGGCGGAGAGTGGAGCGATACACCCAGAATCGCACATTCCAAAGTAATGAAAGGTGGGTTTATCGGGGTTGGGAGCGACCCGACCAAGGTGTGACTGATACGCACCTGCCGGATGATGACGCTATGTGTTCATTCTGGCATCTGGTCGGTGCCTGTCAGTCACACCGAAGGTGAATGGACTCGGGAGGTCGAACGAGCGTGTGATCCAATACAAGAAATGGGGGCTATCACGATCAGCCTCCAAGATGTGGCCCGTGCAGTCCGTCCGTTGCCGAACTGGAAATCTCCAGGACCGGACGGACTGCGCAACTTTTGGATCAAATGGCTACAAAGGTCGCACGCTCGTTTGGCATCTCAGTACCAGGCAGCCTTAGAGTCTGGTTCGCTACCCAAGTTCCTTACAACAGGAATAACCCACCTGCTCCACAAGTCTGGTAGCACCGCGGAACCCAAAAATAATAGACCAATTACATGTTTACCAACGGTCTATAAGGTTGTTACATCCATTTTGAGAGTTAAAATTAATAAACACGTCGACGATAACTCCATCATGTTGGTCTCTCAGAATGGATGTAGGAACGGGTCCCGCGGTACTAAGGAGCTACTCCTTATTGATATGGCCATTAGCCAACAGGTTCGGCGTTCCCGAAAGGATCTGTCGACATGTTGGATAGATTATAAGAAGGCCTGTGACTCGATGCCTCATACATGGCTCATGAAGGTGCTAGAATTGTATAAAATAGATACAACTCTACGCATCTTCCTGATGTCGTGTATGAGGCAATGGAGCACAGTCCTTCGCTATCCAGGATGTCGAATTATCCAGAGGAATAGCGAACCTGTAAGGATCGAGCGAGGTATATTCCAAGGCGATAGTTTGAGTCCACTTTGGTTTTGCCTAGCCTTGAATCCTCTAAGCATGATGCTGGAGAATTCAGGGCTAGGCTATCGGATGAAGAGAGGTGGTCAGGTTATATCTCACCTCCTTTACATGGATGACTTGAAGCTCTTTGCCCCCAGCAACCTTCAGCTGATGGAGCTACTAAAGGTAACTGAAATTTTTAGTAGCGACATCAGGATGGAGTTTGGTGGGGACAAATGTGCGGTCATGCATGTGACAAATGAGCGAGGGGAGATTGTGGAATCCGTAGGAATTCAACTTGCGGATTCCATAAACCTGAGATCCCTCTCTCCAAACGAAACCTATAAATATTTGGGTATGTCGGAAGCGTTAGGTATCAGTACTACTGACATGAAGCAATCGTTGAAGGAACGCTTCTTTGGCCGCCTGAAGAAGGTATTCAATAGCCTTCTTTCGGGCGGAAACAAGGTGCGCGCCTTCAGCGGTTGGATCATGCCGGTACTGATGTACTCGTTTGGCATACTCAAATGGACTCAAACGGAACTTGACGCCCTGGATAGGCGGGTCCGTACACTGCTGACTGCATATCGAATGCATCACCCACGATCGTCAGTCATGAGATTGTTTATCCCGCGGAAGTGTGGAGGCCGAGGCTTTTTAAATGCCAAAAACCTCCACAACCGTGAGATATGAGAATATTTTCTAAACACCGACGTGGGTATTCATCGAGATGTAGTAGCAGTGGACAAGGGATTCACCCCGCTCTCCTTGGCGAATGAGAACTGGCGCAAGCCTGTTGTGCTTGACACTAACGACCGCAAGGAGGTATGGCAGAGTAAGGAGCTTCACGGACGCTTTTTCCGGGCCCTACATGGGTCCGATGTAGACCAATCAGCGTCCGTGGCCTGGCTGCGATTTGGTGACCTCTTTGGGGAAACCGAAGGTTTCGTCTGTGCAATTATGGACGAAGTTATCATGACGAATAACTACCGGAGATTTATTGTGAAGTTTGGCACAGTTGACATCTGTCGGGCATGTCACCGTCCGGGTGAATCGATCCGCCACATTATCTCTGGTTGTTCTCGACTAGCTAACGAAGAGTCCATCAGCAACTTGCTCTGAAATACACTCTTGTGGCGTCGGAGGTGCCGTACTACAGGTATGCGCCCGACCCAGTTCTCAAGAATGGCAATATCACACTGTATTGGGATCGGTCCATTATCACTGACAGGACTATTATCGCTAATAAGCCTGATATAGTGGTGGTGGACCGAATCGAGAGGCGTGCAATGATTGTTGACATAACTGTCCCGCATGACGGGAACCTCGTGAAAGCCGAGAAAGATAAGCAAATCAAGTATCTTGACTTGGCTCGCGAGCTTGTCGACATGTGGGATGTGGACACAGCGATCATTGTACCGATAGTCGTGTCAGCCCATGGCTTAATAGCCACGAGCCTCGACCAACACCTTAGTAGGCTCTCGTTAGGCGGCTGGGTCAAGGGCCTGATCCAGAAAGCAGTACTGCTGGACACGGCTCGTATTGTTAGGAGGTTCCTCTCTCTGGAGCCCTGACCGACGGTAGCTTGGACCCTGTTCCCGATACCGGTGGGCCTCTATTTTTTATATTTTTAAATGATTTTCTTTTTTGTGTGTGTTTTGTAAACATATTTAAAAATGTAAACAATAAGAAAAAAGTTAAATAAAAGACATAATAATAATAATTCATTCATTTTCAGACACCTTAGTCCATAATATTACATTCATAAACATTACATAAAAATTGATCCATAAGAAATAAAATTAAAATAAAATCTCATTCATTAGTATTAGACTACATCATTAAAATAAGAAACATCCAAAATTTAATTTTCAGCTATACTATCATAATATTAATAAACATGTCAGCAAAAATTTCATAAAATTATGAAAATAAAAATATACAAAATTGTCAGAGTTATAAAAATTGATATAATAAAATTGTAAGACATTAAAAAGATATATATTAAAATCAATAATCAATACTCTAGATTATCTAACATACAGTACATTGACCTATCTCCACTGATACCAACATATTTGGAGGATGGAATGACGGTCAAATATGACTTTAGATTATTTTTATCATGAGGAACCAGTATAGGGTTAATGAGAGGGATTTTTACTGCAAACGCTACTTTTTCTTTATTGAAGTAACTAGATACTTCTGATATATTTAAAATGGTATGCATGTTATCGACGTTTAAGGGAACTGGAAGTTGTTTAGATTCCGGCAAGAATCTGTAATTATTTACTTATTCGGTATAAAGTCCTTAAGCTGTTAGGAATTAGGATAGTGGCATACAGGACATTAGATTTGCTGAACATAATCGAGTTAATTATGTCTTCCACCTTGAAGGATAAGGCTGGGAGCCTTTTTTAAATATTAATATTATGAGAGTTTCTTGCCAATTCATTTATGATAATTGTATATACGTAAGGAAAAATATACATCTCTTTAGTTAAGTTAGTGATAGACACAATTGTTATGCTAGAAATAAAGATAAGCTAGATCAACCATCTTATAGATTAGCAGTACACACATCTTTCATGAGGTACTGTGTTAAATTCAACAACAAAATACCTTGTGAGATATTAAAACTAAAGGAAAGGAAATTTGAAAATGGTGTTAAAAGCACACTTTGTAAACAAGCATATTACAAAATAGATGATTGACAAAGACCTCGCCTCTCGTGCTTGAGGTCGTGCGTTCAAATCCGGGCAAGTACCAATGTGACTTTTTCAAGTCATATGTACTTTCTAAGTTTATGTTGGACATCGGTGACAACGGTGAAGGAAAACATCGTGAGGAAACCTGGACTTATATAGTGTATTTGTAAGTTTGTGCTCCATTGGTATAATTGCTGTAAGGCGTTACAGTGCGAGGGTAAACAAATAAATAAATTCAAGATTCATGCTGCATGCATGTTTACAAGCACCAAGCTTGTAAACATGCTGGTCCTGGTCCATAGGGCAATCTTTAGTGTAGACAAAATCAAATTGGTTAATTTATATTATATTCATAATTATAATAAAGCTTTATTTTGATTTTATTCTTCTCTTATTGTTTTAGAAATTGACTCGCACACTGTTCCATTGTTGTTGAATTAGGTAATTTACCTATGTTTGCAATATTTGTAAGTATGTGAGAACCATGTTCCTATTTATCAAATGAAGACATTTACCTGTTAGTGCTTGAAATATTTTATACCTATACGTGGTATAGTAGTGCTGGGTGCATCGTCCTCAGTATATATTATGATATTTTGTATGTATGTAAATGTTGTAAAACACTTTTTTTTTAAAGAGTAAGTATGGAGTTTCTTGTCCGTTCTTCTGCACAAAAAGCTACTTTTCCGAATGGACGGTGGAATCAATTATTATTAACTTTAAATTTATATTTTTGAAATTCAAAAGTGCCGCTTAATGGCCTAGTTGAAATAAAGAATTTTTGTCTTGTCTTGTCAATCATGGAAGTTAATTCCAGCATGCGAGACCTAATACCTTATTCTTGTGAAACGTAAGTCAGATTTAGAATATCTCCCCCCGGTGGGTTCCCGCATTGTCGAGGCGGGGAGGCTCAGTAACCGTGGCTTGTTCACCCACGGTGAAGCGAAGAGGAACCCGAGGAGGGCCCGCTCGTCAGGGCTTTTGCCGACTAAGCCGACGACGTAGCGGCCAACTAGTAGGTTGCGGTGTCGCTTGGTAACAGACGACATCGCAACTGAGTCAGGCCGCGATGTCTTATGGAGATTCCCAGGTCCCATACAATGTCGCGGCTGAGGGTTGGAGACCGCGGCGGGAGAGGAGTGCCGGTAATGCGGTGCGCCGCTCTCCCTACCTTCCGCGGCCTGGACGGGATCGCCACCGTCTGATGGCGGACGCGGTGGGGACGCAGGAGTGTCGGTATTGCGTTAGCCGCTCTCCCTATCCCCTGCGGCCGAAAAATGGTAGGTGGCGGGGCCATTGACCTTGACCCGTCACATGGGGACCAAGGGTGCCATACACGGGGTCGTCTGGCGCCCATGTGCTGATTGGTCCCTGGGGTGGTCACGGCGTACAGTGTGTTCTAGTGCGCCGGTGATGGGGGGTACTCCCCGAGGAGGGTCCGGTGACGGACAACCGCGGCGGGTTCGCGGTGAGTGCTAACGCGTGCCCGTGTTCCCGCCATAAGCGGCACAGGAGGACATCGTGGGTTTAAGTGGGTTGGAGTCCCACATAACTGCACTATCTCCCCGTGGTAGTGCAGTATGCATGAGCATTACTCAACGCAAAAAAAAAATAGACAATTCGTCCATTGCATCTTTCAGATGCTTTTCATTTAGTTGTGTAGAGATTAATTGAAAGATTTAAGCAAAGTAGTAGTAACTAATATATTCGCATCGTCATCAACCATTGTGCCAAATAGTTTTTTAAATACCTTTGAATTCTAGGAGTGCAGATCTTTTCGACTGACGATATGTAAGGTGAAAGATAGCTTTATTATCATGGGCTATATCATTATAACGGGTGTTCAATGGTTCAAAGAGGTAATTTCTTTGAAATACCTACATTCTAAATAAGTAGTTACAATTGTCACACATTTGTTTTCATTTATCGAGAATTAGACGGAGGTTTTGGATATGCGGGTTAATAGGATACATCATAAGGTATAACTACACTAAGATGACTATCTATTAAACTTAAAGAACCTAATGGGTCGAAGTAGATGCCAGGACTGTTCGTCAAAGGCGTAATGAACTCCTGACACAGCGCAGAATTACTGTATTGGAATATAATTAAAATTAGTATGAAGTATACAATTAGGACTACGTTTCAGATCTAGGAGCTAGTTTGACCTCGTCATATGGTCTTGGGTTAGATCGAGATAGTTGGCATCAGCATAGTCCAGGATAGGGAGAAGAAGAGATTGTGCTATCGCAATTTTAGTGGTGATGGGAAGAAAATTACGAAGACGTCTCAGGGAGCCCACAGAAGCAAACAGTTTACGACTGACTTCCTGCAGTTGTTTGGTACAGGCAAGAGTGCTGTCGATATAAATCCCCAAGTTCTTCACAGTGTTAGCTATAGGAATAATAGTGTTGTTGAAAGAAACCTGGGGAAGCGTCGACCAATCAATTCTAGGGACAGTCCGGGAACTACCAACAACAGTCACCTGAGTCTTTGTCGGATTAATCTTCAGCCCAAACTCAGCACTCCAGTCACCTATTCGAGCCAGGTCCATATTAATCGTCTCAATGGCTTCTCGTAACTCTCCAAGAGGGGCTTGGGTATAAATCTGGAGATCATCAGCATACACGTGGTAGAAAGGAGAAAGTCGTTGAGTGATAGCATTAATAAAGAGCGCGAAGAGGAGACGAGATAAAACACCACTCTGAGGCACACCAGCAGAGGTGTGACACCAAGAAGAGAAATTATCATCAGTGCAAATACGCTGCCGGCGGCCAAACAGGTAACTACGAAACCAGTCAATTACCGCAGGAGATATGTTAAAAGAGCTTAGGACGCCAAGCATAATGTCGTAATCAACGGTATTGAAGGCATTGCTAAAATCAAGCAGAGCAAGTACCGTTAACTTTCCCATTTCCATGCCTGACCTAATATCGTCCGTAATGTGTACAAGAGGTAGAGAGCTGAGGTAGTGCTGTGTCCGCGTCGAAAACCAGATTGGAAAGGATTTAGCAGATTGTGTTTGGTAAGGAACGTGCTGAATTGATGGTGGACAAGTTTTTCAAGGACTTTGGTTAGGAAAGGAAGAATAGAAATGGGACGATAGTCAGAAAAAGATGTAGGATGAGATTTTTTGGGTAAAGGAATAATTTGAACATCTTTCCAGGATTTCCAGTGGTGTAATAGAGAAATTGAGGATATAAAGGATGACAGGGATAATGTTATCAAGGATGGGGATGATCATCTTACGGCTGACACAGTCACTACCAACAGCGTTGGATGTATTCGATACAATACTCTTTTTAACATCACAGGCAGTGAATTGACTTAAGACAAAAGGGGAATAATCAGGTATCGGAAGATTTGAAAGGTAACTAAGCGTAGTTGCTTTGGTAGCCCTATCCAATACGGGTGAAGTAGAAAAATGACTGTTAAGTAAGTTGAAGTCTAAGTCTTTAGGAACCGTGTTTAGAGTCTTTTTTCCGATACCTAATGATTTGAGAAATTTCCAGACTTTGGCTGGATCACCGTTTTGAACAGAATTCTGGATATGTCTTGGCGTTGAGCGTTCCTACACACCTTGTTGCATTGATTTCTAATTAAGATTTATTTTTGTCTGTTGACGTCAATGGGCCGAATTTTAAATCTAAACTTCGCAGCTGCTTTTTTGCTGAGTAAAACTTTAATTTCGTCAGTCAACCATAGCGCTGGAAGATGTTTAACTCTCATGGCTCGAATAGGTGCATGTGTGTCGTAAAGCTGAATGAGGGAAGCAAATAAGATTTCAATTTGTTCGTCGACGGACGAGGATGTAACCAGTGGCGTCCAGTCAATGTTGCATGGCATCCTCCTTAAGACGATCAATGTCCATGCCATCAAAATTGCGAAGCAGAAGAGTTTTGAACTTATGCTTAGGAGGTCGAATTTTGTAAGAAGTGTAAATTAGATCATGAGAAGAAAAGACATCAGCTGAACATTGAGCATGTTTAGCGACATGATCGAAGGATGAAACGACAATAAGATCAAGAAGCGAGGGAACAGAGTTAGGAAAACGGTGAGTGGCAACAAGATCAAGAATAGAAAGATTGACAGACTCAATAACATGACGAAGAGAAGAAGAGCGGGAATCATTTTTAAGAAGACAAGTCGCCCATTATGATACTATGACTGTAAGAGGGAATTAAAGCTTCTAAAATATGTTCGAAAGAAGAGAAGAAATTAATCCGAAGAGAAGGGCAGTAATATACCCCAAGGAAAATCTTACTACTAGTTATGCTTAACACAAGAGTAAATAAAAAAATAAAAACAAAACATTAAAATTAAATATGATTTTGTAGTCCAGGCATAAAACAACGTACCTACATACAAGTCTACCAAAACTAATATATCTATATAAATAAAAATCAATTGCTGAATGTATGCAGGCGCATCATAGTGACTATAACGTCACTAATTTATGAGGAAAACAGAGGTCATGTAAAATTAGGAACATTTTCAAAAAGCTAGGGCTTTAGTAGGGTGAAGTAAAGTAAAGTAAACGTTTATTTGCATAGATTGTACAGTAAATAAGATGTGACAGTTAAAACATGGGTGATTCTTGTACAATCTACCATAAATTAAGCATGCAAAAAATATTTATTGAGATGCAATGAGGTGCATTCACATAATAATATATTAATTTAAATATCTTAGTACAATATAATAGGAATAGAATTAATAAATTGGAACAATGTCATAATTAGGTAAGAATGTCAACTATAAATTGGAACAATGTCATAATTAGGTAAGAATATCAATTACTTACATCAAGTTATTGAGTACAAAATAATATGTCAGTGTCATTTAAAAATTCATTTACAGAATAGTAGCATTTTACAATTAATAATTCTGTCAGGTTCTTTTTAAAGCTTCTCATTGTGTCATTTTTAATTATGTTAGGTATTTTATTATATTATTGGACCCATACTAATAATACTTTTTTTCTGTAAAGCATTATTACAACTCTCAACATGAAGTAGATATTTATACTGACTTCTTAAAGGTCGATTTCTATCTTTTGACACTGCAGTGAAAAGGTTAATGTTACATTTAACGAAAATAGCGACTTCTAAAATGTACATAGCCGGAAAAGTTAATAGTTTGAGGGACTTAAACACAGGAACGCAACTATCCGTCGCTTTCATATTGAGCATTGCCCTTATGCATCGCTTTTGGGCCTTGAACAAAAGATTATCCCTTATCTTAAAGTGGACGCAACTATTCTATGGTATGCAACCACAGTTGTGGTGATGTGGACCTTTTTCGCCAGATTATATAAGACATACGCGGATATGCTCAATTTTTTACAAACCTCTTCTGCTTGAGGTTTCCATGTCAACTGACTGTCTATCACTATACCTAAAAATTTTGCAACTTGTACACCTACTCTCGGCGTGGCATGGACCGGTTGATAGAGAACTCAGGTGGAAAACTCATGTGGAAAATATTACGACGAAAGCCCTACGAGTGTTCGGCATGTGTCGTTCCACCTACGGTAAAACTGGCGGGTTAAAGCCCAAAGTGATACGATGGCTGTACCAGACAATGATAATGCCTATTATCACATACGGCAGCATAGGGTGGTAGCCCAGAACAAAGCTTGCCTCGTGCAAAGCGCCACTCACCAGATTACAAAAAACAGTGTGTCTAGGCATCACAGGTTCTTTCAGGACAACACCTACGGCAGCGATTGAGAGATACCTCAATATCCCTCCTCTGCATATGATGGTTGAATTAGAGGCAAGGAAGACATTACATCGACTTGCTGTGGCTGGACTATGGGATGCCTCTAAGCCAAGGACCAACCATACAAAGTTCGACAGGAATGAAGGCCTGGATCAGGTAACAAGCATGTTATCCGATAAAATGCAAACTATGTTTGTGTTTGAAAGGTCTTTCAAGGTCCAGAACCCTACAATAGAGGACTGGACGAAGAGAATCGATCCACCAGAACAAGACAGTCTGGTGTGGTACACTGATGGATCCAAAATGGAATCAGGTACAGGGGCGGGAATATACGCAAAAGGTTACAAATGTAGAAAAAGCCTAGGGAAGATGGCAACTGTATTCCAAGCAGAAACTTATGCCATAATAACCTGTGCTCAAGAGAATATAGTTTAGAGGAACCAGAGGTAAATCCATATATATTCATAGTGACAGTCAGGCTGCAATCAAAGCCATGGCATCCAGTGGACTCCGGACTTATTCTGGATGCTGTCCAAACCCTAAACAGGCTTGGGAAGCACAACAGGGTAAGACTGATGTGGGTCCCTGGGCACAAAGGAATTGATGAAATAAGAATCAAGGCAGTTTAAGCAACGAGACTATTTATTTTTTATAAAAGTTAAATTACAACGTGACTAACAGTTCACAATTAGACGGTAGAAAGGGCCTCAATATAATTTATGGCAGATATGCGCGCACTAGACGCATTACTATTGAGTTTAGCGCAGGCGTCCATAGTTCCAACATCCTCTCCTGGACGCTGACGCTTTAAAATTAAACCCATTGATGTGGTGAAGTTTTCATGCTTCGGTCGATGGAGTCCTTTTGTCAAGATATCGGCAACCATGTCTCTAGTGCATTTATATTGAACCACGACTTGTTTGGTAGCAATCTTCTCTCGTATAAAGTGATAGCGGACGTCAATATGCTTACTGCGTGCGTGGTAGGCTGCATTACCTGAAAGACTAATCGCACTCTGATTATCGCAATAAAGGGTTAAAGGTGTACCTTTAAATTCTGGTTGAAACTCGTCTGCCAGCTGTTTCAACCAACGAGCTTCCTGAATGGCCGACGATAGAGCCATATATTCAGCCTCACTTGTAGAAAGAGCTATGGTCTGCTGTTTCTTAGAATTCCAGCTTACTGCAGCACCCTGGAATAAAAATATGTAGCCTGTGCAAGATCTTCTATCCACATCATCACTTGCCCAGTCTGAATCGCAATAGCCTGAAATTCTTTCATCACCATTCCTTTTATATACCAGTTCCATATGCATTGTAGCTTTCAGGTACCTCAACTCGTTTCAGAGCCACCCAATGTTCATTAGTAGGTTGACTATTGTACCTACTCAGAGAATTTACTACATAAGTAATGTCGGGTCGAGTCCCTTGTGATAAATATAACAAGCAGCCAATTATTTCTTGGTATGGAATGTTCTTTAAAATTTCCTGTTGACTTTCACCCTTCTTCAGTTTGACATTAGCATCAGCTGGTGTCCACATTGGCTTACTATTGTTCATACCAAATCGTGTAAGTATATTTTCTACATAAATAGATTGATCAATAGAAATCTCATTTTCATCTTGTGAAATTCTAAAACCGATGCAATGTTTGGCTGGTCCTAAGTCCTTCATGTAGATTTTTTGTTTTATCTTCCATTTTATCAATTGTGCGGTTTCTTCATTATTAAAGAAACAAAGTATATCGTCAACATATACTGTTATGATAACCATATTATTTTCATTTAAAATTTGGTAGTAAATGCATGGATCTATGTTTGAGCGAATCATTCCAATTTCTAAAAAGGTAGTATTTAATTTCATGTTCCATTGTCTGCTGGCTTGTAAGTCCATATATTAACTTGTTTAGTTTACATACTTTATTTTGATCTTCATAGCCAGGTGGAAAAGACATGTAAATTTCTTCATTGATGTCACCTTGTAGAAATGCTGTGACTGCGTCCATTTGGTGTATTTTGAGTCTCTATTTAGCAGCAAGACCAATGAGGTACCTTATAGATGTATAACGGACCACTGAAGCATAGACCTCATTGTAATCAATGCCCTTGACTTGTTTATATCCTTTAATTACCAGTCTAGCTTTATAACGGGTAATAGATCCATTGCCGTCTGTCTTAGTTTTATAAACCCATCTGCAGGGAATTACTGATTTCTCTTTTGGTAAGTTAACTGGTGTCCTTGTTTTATTCTTAATCAATGATTGATATTCTTCTCACATTGCCCTCTTCCATTCATCAGCTTTTTCACTGTTTAGAGCTTCTTGAAGACTTTGCGGATCATTGTTTAATAAATTAATTGTTGATTCAACATTAAGACACATTAGTGATGAGGGACTTTGCTGAATATCAGTATTGCGGCTTCTCATTCTTTGTGGCAGCGGTCTCAAAGTTATGTTTGATTCCGATGGAGAGTCAAGTGTCCCATCAGGTAAGTATATCTCATCATTAACATCCTCAAATTGATCAGATTCCTCTGAAACTTGAAGTTTATCCTGTGTTTCTCCTCTGTCATTAATTTCATTATCAATATTTCTTTCCGGTGGTGGTGCACCTGAAGGATCTGTCCTTCAGGTGCACCATCTGGTAAGTATACAATTTTCTTTTCTTTTACTTTATTACAACTTTCCTTTATATTTTCATTTTTATTTTCCTCTATCTCTATGTAATTTTTTACTAATGTTCTTTTCATTTTTAGGTACATCTTTCACAATATTTATTTTAATTGAAGCCTCTAGAAACACTACATCTCGACTTATAATTCCTTTTTTTTGTTTCAGGATCTATAAAATTTGTAGCCTTTTGTACTGTTACTGTAGCCAACAAATATTAACTTACGTGACTTCACATCAAGTTTGGTTCTGTTTTCTGTAGGAACAAGCACAATTGCAGGACATCCAAAAATCCTCATGTGACTTATGTTTGGCTTCGTTCCAGTCCATATTTCATAAGGCGTTACATCAGATAAGGTGCAGGTGGGAGATCGATTCACAATGTATGCAGCTGTAGCAACTGCTTCTGCCCAGAATGTGACCTGCAATTCAGCATTTATTATCACACATTTAGCGCGCTCTATCAAAGTCCTATTCATTCTTTCACTAAGGCCGTTCTGCTCAGGAGTGTATGGATTGGATGTTTGGTGCAGTATTCCATTTTTCTTCAAATAAGCCTCAAAGTTACTATTTTTGTATTCTGTTCCATTTTCGCTTCTAAGAGTTTTAATTCTTGTACTTAGCTCATTTTCTACTCTATTCTTAAATTCTACATTCAACCTTTGTTTTGAATAAAATATACATGTACTCGCCGAGAAAAATCATCAGTGAAGGTTACAAAATACCTTGCCCCTCCTATAGAAGTATGCTTCATCGGTCCACACACATCAGTGTGGATAAGCTCTTGCAAGCTGGTTACAAGGGATCCTTCAGTGGGGAATGGTTTGCTTACCTTCAAGACATGTTACACAAATGGATTTCTCTTTTCTTGGTGACAGCTTTACGCCTTCTGTACAGTTATGTATTTTATTAAGATTTGTGAAATTCAAGTGACCCGTCCTTTGATGCCACAAGTAAATATCGTCATCAGTTTTAGCCAACATGACTTGCATTTCGGGCAGATTTTTTTGATTTCTACAAGTATTTAACCTATATGTCTCATAAATTAGGTCTGCCCTTGCAACTAACTTGTTGCTTGGATTGTAGATTAGACACCCACTTTCATTAAATGTTATTCTGCATCCACTTTTAATTATTTTGCTAACTGATAACAAATTTGTCTTTAAGTCTGGTACATATAAAACATTCCTCACCTGTATTGAATTGGTGCTGCCATCTTTTGCATTTACCTTAATACTTGCATTACCGCAGCATTCAACTTTTAGTACTTTGTTGTTAGCAATTCTTATGCTCGGTACAGATGAACGAGTGATATCAGTGAGCCAATCCCGGTGCTGAGTCATATGCATAGATGCCCCTGAATCAACATACCAAAAATCGGAGACATTTGCTGTGGATTCTAAAAATGCTGCGACATATCCTGTTTCTTTATCTGTACTTTTATTAGTACTTTTATGCCAACAATTTCTACTGAGATGTCCATACTTATTACAATGAAAACACCTAGGGCCTTTTTTATTTTTGGATTGATCACTTTTGGACTGGTGATTTTTTGTGTTTGTATAAAGTGCGGTAGTGTCTGATGTCTTTACTTCCTGTAGTAACTTATTTTTGACTAAATCAGCACTAATCTTCATACCGGAACTTTCCAAGCCCATAATCATGGGCTTGTACATTTCTGGCAATCCTGCCAACATTAGTGTGCCCAACCACTCATCGTCCACATTGAATTTTATATTCCTTAATTTGTGAGCGGCTGTCATTATTTTATTTACATAGTCTTCAACCGATGTACTGTTTTCCAAATTGGTATTAATGACCTCTTTTAATAACCAGACTTTACGAGTTAAGCCACTGTCTTCAAATGCCTTTGCCAAATTGTCCCATACTTGTTTTGCATTTTGGGCTTCTTGTATATGTACAAATAAAATTGGATCAACCAATAATATCAATTTTGACTTAGCTTTGGCGTCTTGTCTAACTGAGTTAGAGTCAGCAGCCTTTGGTTCTTGTAAAATACAGTTGTACAAATCTTCATGTTGCAAGTATGCCTTGACTGCAAAACTTCAAGTCGCCCAATTCCCACGACCATTCAGCTTTTCAATTGAAATCATTGGATTACTTCCAGCCATATATAAATAATAAATGTTCAATCTTGAAAAGAACATTTTTCACTCGCGAGCGCGGTAACTAAGTGAGGTTATACTCGTGATTTTACTTTTACTTTTATTTATACTTATCAAAAGACAAAGATAACTTTTAACGGCAGGGTAGGCTGGGCCCATAACCTGATGAAATAAGAATCAAGGCAGTTTAAGCAACGAGACTATTTATTTTTTATAAAAGTTAAATTACAACGTGACTGACAGTTCACAATTAGATGGTAGAAAGGGCCTCAATATAATTTATGGCAGATATGCGCGCACTAGACGCATTGCTATTGAGTTTAGCGCAGGCGTCCATAGTTCCAACAGGAATCCATGGTAACGAAATGGCAGATGAACTGGCAAGAGAGGGCTCAGCAAATGATTTTGTGGGTCCAGAACCATGTGTAGGCATCTCGACGTGCCTCGTAAAAGCCGCATTTAGGGAGTTTGCAGTTCACAGACAGCGAATTCATTGGCTATCTAGCACCGGTCTACAACACTCCAAGAAATTCCTAGGCTCTACGTTCAAAGCTCGGGAATGCATTTGAAACATGAGCAGCGGGCAAATCCGCTACCTGCTTGGGGCCTTTACTAGGCACTTTGGAAACAACGACATGCTCATGACGATGGGTCTAACCGCGACACCCATGTGCAGGTTGTGTGGGGAACATACGGAACGCATTTCTCCTTCTTTGCACATGCGATGCACTGGCTGGTAAGCGAATGAGTCTCTTAGGGGTTGGATATCCAAGACCAGAAGACTATAGGCTCATATCTCCCAGTCTCGTTGTAAAACTCATGAAAAGAGTTTTCAACGAGATTGGGGAGGAGTAAGTTATCTAGGGGACCACAATAGATCCCAATGGGTCGAAGTGTCCGAGTTGTTTCTCGGTCCCTCCATAAGATAAGATGGACCGGGCGTACTGGGCCCCTTCGACCATCCACCTGGACAAAGCATGGCGTGGACCGGGCGTCCTGGGCCCCTTCGACCACTCAACTACTCTCAGCGTGGCATGGACCGGGCGTGCTGGGCCCCGTCGACCATCCACCTGTACAACGAGTGGCGTGGACCGGGCGTGCTGGGCCCCTTCGACCACCCACCTGCTAACAGCGTGGCATGGTCCGGGTGTGCTGGGCCCTTTCGACCATCCACCTACACAACAACAACCTACCTAACGTACCTAACTCGCAACAGACGTCAGGTCGATCTCGAAGCACCAAGGGTGCCAGATACCTTCCAGATGCTTAACACACCATACTATGTCACATACTCCAAACAACAGGTCACCAAAGCACCAGAGGCACCAGGCTCCCACCTCCCATCAGACAGCAGGTCGGTCTCGAAGCACCAAGGGTGCCAGATACCTTCCAGATGCTTAACACTCCATACTATGTCACATACTCCAAACAACAGGTCACCAAAGCACCAGAGGCACCAGGTTCCCACCTCCCATCAGACAGCAGGTCGGTCTCGAAGCACCAAGGGTGCCAGATACCTTCCAGATGCTTAACACACCATACTATGTCACATACTCCAAACAACGGGTTTGCCTGGACAGCAACTGGACTGCAGCTCTACGACTGGACTGCTTTCAGTGGTGAAGCACCTTTCTACAACTCATAAATTCAATGCATCAACTTCCACTTTAACAAGTACTCTCACTGGCTAGGCACTATCACAATATCGATTCGCTTTACCCTCAGATATCAATTCAACGCTCACGAACATGACCCAATCAAACTACTGAGATTTCATTAGGCAACCCCTTACTAGGTGTCTGGGACCATCTTCGGTAGGTCACGCCTCCGAGAGCACTCGCCCCTGGTACTCAAGAGAAAATGTGAGTCGCATCGTGATTACTCACTACCATTTGTCCAGAATGGTACCGGAGCAATAAAGCCGCTCACCACACGCACCCCAGCACGCCAGCACTAGTGCAAGCACCGGCACCAGCGCAGTTGGTGCTAGCGGATTCAATCCCCGTTAAGGAAGCCAGAGAAGCTGGCTCCCATTTCTCCAGAATGGTCCCGGAGCTGTAAGCACGCTCACCTCTCGAATACAAATCATCGCATCTACCCAATGCCTACAGCTGGGTTGCCGGAAAACTAATCCAACGGGTAGTCCTCTACTTTCTATCCAGGAAAGTGCCGGAGATGCAGCTCGCTCACAGGAGCTCACTTGCTTGAGGGTTACTCACGAACCCTGCGTCTGACCACCAGGTGGCCCTTTGCCTTGGGCCGGTAACTTCAGACACTTGTTGCGCGCGAGGAATGACGCTCGACCCACACATAGCCGAGCAGACAACATGCCACTCCTCTGCAACTACCACATAGACCACCGCGAGTCCAACCTCAATGTCAGGTTCCACCTTTGGTGGAGGGCCTACCTGACCCCGCGTACCCTGATCCAAACAGCCGAACCCGTAGTTCCAGCTGCGAGCCCCATCATGTTCGGGTCGTACAGATAGGGACACGCTCACGAACGGTCAGACCCAGAACAATCACTTGCAGCTCCACATGAGAATGGAACTCGCGACACACAGCGCGGCATCCAGTGACTCAGCCACTGCGCCATCAAAACGGCAATAAAAATTAATGAATGACATAACCCCACATAGGCACATTACCAATATGAAGAAATTACAAGATTTCTGTGATACTGTCACTAAAGCACTAACCATAATATTGTGTTATGACACATTTGCATACCTATCTTTACATTAAGACAATTTTATGACACGAAATAACATGTCTGCACTCACCAATCCATGTCTGCAAGCAGAAGTGAATAGCGCACCCTTAACTCACCAACCAAGTTCAAGCTTCAAACAATAGGATACCACTACATGTTGTCCAGCCATTGAACCTTAGACTCCATTTTCAGCAGGTGCACCAGCAATTACCAGACAAACAAGGTAACAAACACACACAGCAAATAAAAATCAATCATCACTAGTAAATTGTAAAATTTACTAGTGATGATTGATTGATTGTTGGATGAGGAGCTCGTGGCTAAATAATAACAGCCGCACGGGTCGATCTTAAGGTTAAGCAACGCTTGACGAGGTCGGGCCGTGTATGGGTGACCATTTCAACATACCGGGTTTCCTCCGTGCCTCGGAAAGCACGTTAAGCCGTTGGTCCCGGCTGTCATTTGAAGATCTTTGACAGTCGTTACGAGTAGTCAGAAGCTTGAAATCTGACACCAGTCTAGCCAAGGGGTACCGTATTACTCAGTTACTGGGTTGTGGAGGTCAGATAGGCAGTCGCTCCATGTAAAATACTGGTACTCAGCTGAATCCGGTTAGACTGGAAGCCGACCCTAACATAGTTGGGAAAAGGCTAGGCACATGATGACTAGTAAATTGTAAAATGCACAGTCTTAAGAGTAAGATACTCGTACACAGTCAATGAGTAACAGCAAAGATAATCATACTATGTTTCATAAGACAAAAGATAAGACTTTTGTGAAAGCCATAATTATTCACAATTTGAAACAACCTTGAATCTGTAATGTGCAATCAATTGCTTTTTTTTTTCTTCACTTAATTTCTTTTAAAAGGCAAAAAAATGTGTTTTGTAGTGTAGTAGAAGTTCAACGGCTGTATATTGTAATTTTTGTTTAACCGACTACAGTAGAACCACAAAAGGGTGGTAATGTTTTGTCCAATGAATTATAATAAGAATAAAGTGACCTTACCAGTTACTGTAGATACTTTCCGTAATCAGATGTTTGGTAAATCTGAACTTTCTCATGCGCATCACATTCTTCAATTAAGACTTTATTTATTTTACTTTACCATTACTTTTAACACACCATACTACCATATGGTGTGTTAAAAATAATGGTAATAAAGAAATAATATAAGTAATGGTATAGTTAAGAATCCCATCACTTGTGGTACTTTTCAAACTTGTTAACCATGTTTCCAAAATAGTCATGATTCTCTCCGGGCCATGATTTGCAAAATCAAGTATTGATTTTAGTTCCTGGTTTTTGTACCAGCTTATTGAAATCCTTCCAGTATTCTTACAATTAAAATAAACAGCTGAGCTCAAAAGCCATGAAGCTTTGATTTAAAACCAAGCATTTTCAGTACTAACATTTACCGGCTTTAGTGAAAATGATAATTATGAGAATTTCGTTATCTTCATTATACTCGGAATTTTAATTCGATTCCAGATTTGACAATTTCAGTGTTGCAACGTTATGACAAGTACTAAATAGTGACGTTGCAAAATTATTCGATATGGAAATGGAATATTTCCGGATCGATTCTTCTCGTTTATAATTTTACTCTCGTAAACTACGTATATCAGGAAATTAAATATTTCTGAACCGATAATTTAGTTTTGACGATTAATTAACGATCTGAGACTTTTCTTTTATAATTGTGTGTGGAATAAAAAAAAATGTGATCATGAGAACAAACACAACGTAACAACACTTTAACAAAAACCCAACAAAATATCGATTCGCAATGAATTAAGATATTCGTGCAGTCACACTGGGAGAATGAAGCCGAATGACACGATAAACAAAATGGCGATAGCTGCACGAGCGCGCACGGGTTGCCAATACTGAAAACTATCAAGGCTCTTGTAGTATAAGTTTTGTTTTTAATATAAAAACAAAAATATTAACTTTTTATAAAATAGAGCAGCGATTACTAATTAATAAATAATTATTATGAATAATTATGTATTTATTTAAATAAAAATCAATAATTTAGTCTTTAATTGGCACACTGATGGCACACACACTGATTGTTTATCGATTTTTGTGTTCATCACTACACTATTATATGTGGTATCATTATTTCACAAAATGACAGTAGCTAATGTCAAATCTGGAATTGAATTAAAATTCTGACTATAGTTTTAACTAGTTACTATTATTGTAAACTCTCCAAATTTAATTGAGCAAGAAGTAGACTTATCAATAAGCTTTCAAACCATCATGACCAAACTTTATGGTTGAGGAATGTTTTCCAGGTACTCCTTGTGCTACAAATAAGATTATGTTCTGACCGAATACGCGTCACACTAACTCTTCACGTATTTAAGGTTGCCTGCTACCAACTTTCTTTTAGTAGGTAGTATCACTGATCACAAGTTGTTCGATTGTTATTTCACTAGTTTCCTCAATAAAAATTCCTCATATCCCACGATCTGATTACGGAATACTGTGTAATTGTCAGGAAAAGCCATTATTTGCATGGGTTCTTTTCGGGCTAATACGAATTAGACAAACGAACTTCTTTGCTCACACAATATAACTGATCACTTTATGTATTGGAGAATAACGTAAACGACATTCCACTATAGCACGTAGTTTGATATACACGAACAAACGGTAACTCTCACTTTATATCTCCCAGTCCAGTTTTATTACAAATTCACCACACAACTCCTCAGTCCTTGACCGATCTTTCTCGTTCGCGCCAAAAACCAGTGCTTAGTGTTACGTCAAGTTGACATCTGTCAAAGTCATTCGAAACCATGGCACTCATTAGAACGAAACCCTCAGAAGTGCCTACATATTTAATATGTTTTAGTCAATGATATTCAAATAAACAGATTCGTTATACACTCACAAAACAATTGAAAAAAGTGTTCCGCACTGACACTTTTCATTCATCTGACATTTCACTACAAGTCGAAAGGGATGGCTTGATAAAACCAACAAGAAAAAAAGAGACAGCTAGTGTTTGTCACTTGCATGTGAATGTAAACAAACCTTATTATGACCACCAATGTTGTTATCTTTTTCTAACCTCCAAATATCAGAATATTAGGAAAAAAATGAAATAAATTAGTAAATTGAGGCGTATTGCGTACTTACATATGGTATGAGATCCCTTCTGTTTTATGTACTTTGGTATCATAATTGGTACAATTTCTAAATACACACGCTGGCATTTTTTTATTTTGTTTTTATTTCAACAAAGCGTATCGCTCTTCGCCATGCGTGACATAAACTAAAGACTAAAGTTCACAATTGTGACCTATTCGAGTCTTCACTATGCGAACGCTCATAACATATCTGTTTATTTGAATATCATTGGTTTTAGTATATTATTTAATATTGTATGTTTGTATTTTATGTTATTATGTCTAAGTAGTATATTATTTATGGTAATTTGTACACTGACAGCCCTAAATTCTTCTCCTATCGCTTAGTCCATCCAAAGGTTGTCTATGAAAGATTGCCTAGTGCGCTAAGACCGCCCATTGTACATGTGTTATTGAGAACGTTTGTCCTGTATGTTTTTATGATGTACATTAATTGTATAGGTTTGGACTGCATCCAGAATGTTGCTGTGCACGACAGGGTCCATAATTGTTTCTGTAACTTCTATTTACCACCTGTATGTACATTATGGATGCAATAACTACAAAATTCTTAGGTGTTACGATTGACAGCCAACTCAACTGGAAATCACATATACATAATCTGTGCAAAAAACTAAGTAAATCTGCATACGCCTTACATAATCTATCCTACACTATAAATACGGATGCATTGCTGACTGCGTATTATGGCATAGCAGAATCACACCTACGTTATGGAGTCATTTTCTGGGGCAATTCAACCGATAAAGTAAGTGCATTTAAGGCACAGAAATGCTGCATACGGGCAATGTTCAATCTTAAAAGTACGGATAGCTGTTTGCCCTATTTTAAAAAATATAAAATTTTAACACTGCCTTGTTTGTATATATTGGAAGTGGCTATATTTGTAAAAACAAACAAAAGTCGTTTTAAGCGTATAGCTGATGCATTTCCAAGAAACAGGCGTGATAATAGTCAATTATGTCACCAGTCGTCTAATACTGCACTAATGCGCAAGGGTGTCTACTGCATGGCACCGGTCATATTTAATAAAATCCCTAAGAGCTGGAAAGAGTTACCACTTACACTGTTCAAAAAAACACTGCGAAAATTCTTGAATGATAAGGCATATTATAGTGTGACTGATTTTCTAGCAGAGAAAATATTGATTTGATTATAATTGTAACTTATTTATTTATGAATTAAATTATGACATTTTGAATTAAATTATGAAATTATGACATTATGAATTAAATTATGAAATTATGACATTATGAATTAAATTATGAAATTATGACATTGTGAATCAGGATTATGACATTATGAATTAAATTGTGCATTGTAATTTTTATAGTCTTGGCCACTAATGCTATTTTTGTTAGTTGACATGTTTTTGTCTTATATTGAATTTTTTAATCAAATTATAATGAATGTTGATGCTATTATTGTTGGTTGACATGTTTTTGTTTTATATTGAATTTTCTAATCAAATTTTAATGAATGTATTTGCATGCCGCTGGTAAAATATGGCTGAACATTGTAACCTATAAATGACATCAAGCATGACTGTACCCATATTTGCAAATAAAGTTTCTTTCTTTCTTTCTTCTTTCTTTAAAAAAAATAAATTTAATTTGAATTTACATGGGACTCAAAGATAACTGGCAAAATGTTGGTGTAATATAGGTGCACCTCTGCCTAACCTTTCGGGGAATACAGTCGTGATGTTATGTGCAAACTAAGACCAATGAGATACTTTCACGCAAGCAATTAGTAAAAGTTACAAGCTGGTAAATTTGCAAATATGAGTAGGTACTATAAATAAGCAAGCTCTGATGTACTTAAGTCGTGACAGAAGAAAATTACAAATATTTGTTTTGTGTGTTCCAAGTAATGAGAGTTGAGTTATGAAGTGCTCTTTTATTTAAGACTAGCTGTGTAGGCAACCTACCCTACTTTTTAGCATTTGCCTTAATATATTTGACATTTTCAAACTGTCAGGGCATTATGAATAATGCCGTATTAATAACATGGTCCATTTAAAATGGACTATTGAATTAAAAATTATTAAATTAAAATTGTTCATTAAATTGAAATGTAATAATCCATTTTAAATAGATATTTAATTTATTATTAACTAATTAACTACATTTTATAGGCATGCGAAGAATTGATAATATTATTATTTCTACTGTTTTACAACTTCAATGAAGTATTGTTCGAATTTGAAATATAATAATTATTAATTATACCTATAACACTAACATAAATTTAAGCAAACTACTAACAACATTTGAAATGTAACTATGAAATTATGAAATAAATGGCTTATTATTATTATGCCCTTTTTTTTCTTATTTCTTACATTTTAAATACTATAAAAAACACATACAAAAAAGAAAAACATTTAAAATAGAGGACAACCGGTATCGGGAACACGGTCGAAGCTACCGGTGGTCAGAGCCCCAGAGAGAGGAACCTCCTAACAATACGAGCCGTGTCCAGCAGTACTGCAGTACTTATTATTATTATAAATAACTTGGTTCATAATATAATATAGCTAGATAAGCCTAGCCATCGCTTTAGCTCGTACCCTGTGCCACCGCCGCACCTAACTGATCGATATACAAAATGGTGCGCCGGCGCACGATCCAACCTTACGCAACACACGCTTGACGCTAAACATACTGAACATGCCAATTATAGTGAAGGAAGCAACAAACTAACTTCTGACGTCATCAACTGACTTACTGACATACTTTAGTAATAAGATGCTCCATCAGTACATGGTGGACATACCACCAAATCCGCCTAGTCTTTAGCCAACTATGGGGTTTGCTACCACTCTAACCGGATGCAGCTAAACACCAGTGTTTTACATGGAGCGACTGCATATCTGACCTCCACAGCCCAGTAATGGGTAACAGAATACCCCTTGGCCAGACTGGTGTCAGATGCCAAGCTCCTGTCTACCCGTTACGACTGGCAAATATATTCAAATGACAGCCGGGACCAACAGTTTAACTTGCTTTCCGAGGCACGGAAGAAACTGGCTAGCTCGCTGGTACTACTAACACTATCGTTAAGGGATTTATTTAAGCACGTATATATGTCGCAAGTTAATGAGGAATACCACGAAATCACGGCAGATGTCGAATATTGTTGTATATTACGTCTTCTTACTAAAAATGTTTAGTGATATGACAAAATTCTAATATAATGTCAGTAAAATGTCGTTTCTCTAAACTAAAACTGGTAAAATATAAAAAAACGGAATCTAGAGAATAAGATTTGAGCGGACATGGCGGTCGAGACAAAGTGCTATATTCTCCTAACCCTTATGTGAGTTGTGAGGTACCCTTTTGCGTTTTCAAATTGAAAAATAGAGATGAAATAGATGGCTGTGATTGCCTGAGAGCTCCTAAATATTTGTAATATATATGTTTTATTATAAAACTAAAAGTGTATTAGGGAATAAACTGTAAAACGCAGAAAAAATCGGTTGCCTGTAGCACTGTTTCACAATATCCTTGACCTTGCAGCTTTGGCAGCATTTATCATTTACGGTATATTTATGGAGCTTAATTCACAATATTTCTCTTGAGAACTTGCTACATCTGCCTCTTGAGGCAGACGTAGAAAGTTTTTTGAAATCTTAGAATCTACAACTTTATCATAGAAATATAGAAGAAGGATCATTAAATTCCATTGTGACATCAAAATTACATTTTCAATCTGCAATAAGGACATCTTGGCCAAAAAATAAGATTCTAGATCTAGAAAGTTTACAAGTCAGACTAGACCTAGCCGTGTTGCAGTCGTTGGACGTTGGTGATGTACAGTACTGTTTCGAGAGTAGTGCTAATTCTGAATAAATATTTATAATTTAATTTATATATTACAAGTACGAAATTAAAAATTTTCATCATCTGCCAAGCTTTTCCTAACTATATAGGGGTCGCCTTCCCGTTAAACCAGATTTAGCTGAGTACCAGTATTTTACATAGAGCGACTGCCTATCTGACCTTCAGAACCCAGTAACTGAGTAACACGATACCTCTTGGCTAGGCTGGTGTCAGATCTCAGGCTTCTAACTAACCGTAACGACTGTCAAAGATCTTCAAATCACAGCCGGAACCAACGGCTTAACGTGCTTTCCGAGGCACGAAAGAAATTCGGTATGTAAAGATGGTATCCACGGACCGACCTCGGCAATGCTGTTATTTAGCCTCGAGACTTCACTTGCAGTACACAAATCAAATCTTTGTTTTCATCATCTCCCATTGTACACTGATTGATATCGACACTATCCATGATTTCACAAGTGCCGAACTCGTGCGTGTTTTATGACAATCAATACGATAGCAAGCCTTCTTCGATAGACACATCGGTATCCAACTAATCGAGAGCAAGGTCTACAATCAATGAGTTTATTCATTAAATTGCACATCCTTTCCTTACCCGATCATGTTTTATTGCCGGAGTTAATTTTAACAAGGTTTAACTTTATGGCTTAAAGTATAACTAGGGACTTTAAAGACGAGTTGTTTATAGTTATGGAAGTAAACTTAATTGATACCTAGATATGTTTATATTTTTTTAGCGGCTGCTTAAAATTGTTTTTATCGTTGCAAGGGAACATACTGCCGGAATAAAAACTATTCTTTGTCCTTCCCTGGGTCACAAATTATATCCAAACCAAATTTAATCTAATTCAGTTCCGCCGTTTAGTCGTGAAAAGGTAGCAAACAAACAAACAGAGTGACTGTCGCAATTTATAATATTAATTGGTATGGATGGGTTAATACAATACAAAACTATACAAACTAAATTGTGTGGCCTAAAACTACGCATTACACAAACTACCTTCGGTTTATTCGGTCATCATAGCTTGGTTAGATTTTAGAAGTAACCTATTCAAGAAGTTACCTGTTGTAGCAATCAGGAAGCACAGATTATGGCAGGGAATTTTTACTCCTTAGCTGACAAAACATTCCAAATGACAGATGTATTATTGTAGAGTTTTTTGCGCCACATCTTTCCAGCTGAAACTCCCGGTACCCAAAATGCCCGCCCGTCGTCACTTATTCGACGATCGCCAAAGCTCGAGCTACCTTTGCGTAGCTGAGACCTATTTGACAATTGTGGCAACTGACCCGAAGGTATAAACTCAAAATCTTCGGGTCCAATGTCAAAACCATGCTGCTCTACGGGTGCGTAACGTGGAATTTAACAAAGGATATACCAAGTCAAATGCAAATCTTCGTCAACCGCTGTCTTCGTCGCGTCCTCGGAATATACTGGCCCAAGATCATCTCTAACGTAGAGCTGTTAGAGTGATGCCACGATGCCCGATCGTCAGCCAGATCAAGTGAAAGAACACTACCTTTCCATTCCGTCATAGTTGCATAAAACACGTATATTTATCTTTTTATATATATTAGTATTTGTTACCTTTATTACTTATATGTATGTATATGTCAGTATATTTTATTTGTTATATTGTATATTACATAACTCTGAATTGTTTTATGTCTTTATTTTTCCCCTCCACACATAATGTCTACATCTCTTTTTTATCATATTCCTTTCGCAGGTATGCTGGAAGAGAGTTCATTAGAAATAAGCATCACCTCTGTACCTTTTTTTTGTTCCTGTTTGTACAAAAATTGTTAAAAAAAAACAAGAATCGTAACCACTTCTTAGTACTGTACCTGGGCAGAAATGGTGCCGATCCTGGCTACCAAGACCTGCAGCTCAGAGGCCCAAGCCGGGCACTCCTCGAGCGTGTGCTGTGCAGAATCAAGGTCGCCTCCACAATGGTGTCAATTTGCCGTGGTCTCTCGCCCAATCCTATTCAGATACTACCGAAGCAACCATGTCCGGTCAGTACCTGAGTGAGCCTGTAAGAGATGCGCTCCTCTCTTTTCAGCCAGGCTTCGAAGTGCAGCAGGATGGTTTCGACAACGCGCTTGCACGAAATTTGCGGCTGCTGTAGCCGCTCTCGCACCCGCTCGAGCGCGTGTCGCCGTGCCTGCCTCCTCAGCCTTTTTATAGCGATCCCCGGCACGCTGTCACCATTCTGGCCGATGGCGCGAATCCGGTTATAAACCCTCGTATCCATATCCGCCAGAATGTCAAGCGGAGGAAAGCGTGCCAGGAGAGTTGCGGCCTCAAAGGATATCCATTCGGACGGTATAGAGGTAGAGGTGGCGAACTTATTCCCGAGGTCCCCCGAGGTTGGGCAGCAGTCTGTGCAAAGCACCCACTGCCTTTTCAACGCGGGGGACCAGTTACTCAAAGTGATCTTCGAAGCCCCACCGACCGTCCAAGGTATGGCCAAGAAACTTAATGTATCGACCCACCTGGACTTGCGCATCTCCAACTGTCACTGACGAGCTGGGTGGCTCTCTGCTCCACCGCAGTTTATGGAACCACATCGCCTCAGTTTTCTGAGGCACTATCTCCAAACCCAGCTCGCGGATCGACGCCACGACTTTTGCCACCCAAGCTCGGAAAGCTGGATGGTCTCATCAAAGCTATCCCCGCTGGCCAACACCAGGGTGTCGTCTGCTTAGCAAACGACTTTAACGCGGACGGGGAGTTCAACCGTCAGGTCCACGTCGTATGCCAGATCCCACAAGGGAGGACCTAAAACCGACCCCTGCGGAACCCCATACGTAATCTCCCTCCGATGTACGCTACCATCCCGACCCACATAACGAATGTACCGGTCGCGTAGGTAAACCCCGATGATGCACTGCAGGGAAAGAGGCACTCCGTGATATACTAGTGCAACCCTTATTGCATCCCAAGGCAGGGAGTTAAAAGCATTGACGATGTCCAAACTTACCTTCAACGCCACCCCACCCCGGGACACCACCTGTTCCAATAGCGAGCGGACGCGACGACACACACACGCGTGAGCGCCTATAGATACACTACAATCCTCCACCCTTATTATATAATTACCGCTAGTTAATACAATACAAAACTATAAAAACTAAATTGTGTGGCCTAAAACTACGCATTACACAAACTACCTTCGTAGGAAGTACTAAGCTAGGGCATAATCCTGAAGACTTAAATCTAATAAACACTTATACATTTAAGCAGTAGCTTAAGGCTAATTAATTATCTATACTATTTTTTTTTGTTCTTTGCATATCTTGCAATCAGTTTGAAACTATGAGCAGATGAGTTGAAGGAGGATTTCGCTCCACATCAGGAGCAACTCTCTTATTAGTAATACAACTGTCTACATATCATTTAGTTGTAGGATGTTGCGTCTTTTGAGTCTGCTGACACAATCTGGTATTGTGAGTTGAGCGGCCAATTGGTTAGGGTGTATCTCCAGCCTAGACTTGTATTTTTGAGAAAACAACCTTATTTCTTCCTTGACTGTGTTCATGTGCAGGTGTTCGTGTACTTTAGCATTCTTAATAAACCATGGAGCACTTGAAATCTGTTGTAAGATGTTGTTTTGAGTTCTCTGAATTTTGCTGATATTTGAGTCACACGCGGTGTCCCACAGTTGAATGCCATAAGTCCATATAGATTTTAGTAGGGTCTTATAGTCACTTGCAGTAGCTTCTCCATGTTAGTCGCTGATCCAGGTGCATACCTAGGTACTTGACGCAGTCGCTTTGCGGGAGTTGATTGGAACCAAGTTTCACGGGTGGACATTGCTGGCGTCTAAGCGTAAAGGCGACCTGAACCGATTTCGAGGTATTGGCACGAATCCTCCATATGGCAAGCCAGTGTTAAATTTCATCCAGACTATCTTGAAGTATTTGCGACGCTTTGTTGGGGCAACTGCTACATGCCAGGACTGCGGTGTTATCTGCATAAGTGGCAATTGTCACTCCAGAGGTTTGCGGTAGGTCTGCTATGAAGATAGTGTACAATACTGGACCAAGAACTGACCCCTGGAGTACCCCCCTAGTATGTTATGGAAACCAGAGGTACTATTATCTTACTTTACCTGGCATATTCTATCGGATAGGTACGATTCCAGAATGTTGTAAAAGGAGTGTGGCAAGTGTGATTTTATCTTGCATAGTTGTCCCTTATGCCAAACTCTGTCGAAGGCCTGTTGTACGTCGAGGAAGACTGAGGAACAGTATTGTTTAGTTTCCAAAGCATTTCTGAAGATGCGGCACACTCTGTGAATTTGTTCTGTAGTAGCATGTTCTGGTCTGAAGCCAAACTGATGATCAAGGATGATTGACATTGAATTTAGGAGCCGGCGTAACAGAATTTTCTCAAAAAGCTTGGCAAGTACAGGCAGCAAACTAATGGGCCTATAGGAGGTCATTTCTTGGGGAGGTTTTCCCGGCTTGTGAATCATAATGATTTGTGATACTTTCCACAGCATAGGAAAATAACCCACTCTTATCATACTATTGAAGATAGTTGTTAGAAAAACGATCGCTTTGTTAGGCAGTTCCACGAGGATCTTTCTGTCTATGAGATCGAAACCTGGGGCTTTTTTCTTATTCAACGCTCGGATTACTCGCTAAATCTCCTGAGGCGATACAGGTTTATTTGGCAAATCCAGCTGGAAATCATGCTTCAGTGTATCGTCTATATCGCCATCATCTATAACAATTTACAGGTCGTTTGGGACAAAAACGTTCGCGAGGTGTTCAGCGAGGCATTTGGTTTTTCTTGGTTTGTTCTAGCCCAAAGTCTTCCTTCTAGTCGAATAGGTGGTTTTTTGGGTGTTTTGACTGATTTTTGCTTCTGCATACCTTCCAAAGTGGCGCTGGTTGCAGACAGGGATGCAAGTGTACTTCTAAAGTAGTATTCTCTGCATCTTTGATGGCTTGTTTGAGGTCCACTATAGCCTTGTTGAAGGACAGTTATCGTCTGGTTGGCGGCTGACGTGCCACACACGACGCAATCTTCGCTTTTCAAGGATCATTTGGCAAATTCCCAGTGGCACTGTATTTTGTCTTAGTCTACATACATATTATTATATACTAGCTGTCCCACGCGGCTTCGCTCCCGTCAACTGGCTACCTACCAAGCTAGCCCACCTACTCTAAATACGTTGCGTCTCAAAAAGAATAAATTTTCCCCGTTTTTGGAACATTTTTCATTGATGCTCCGCTCCTATTGGTCGTAGCGTGATGTTATATAGCCTATAACCTTCCTCGATAAATGGACTACCCAACACAAAAAGAATTTTTCAATTCCAACCAGTAGTTCCTGAGATTAGCGCGTTCAAACAAACAAACAAACAAACAAACTCTTCAGCTTTATAATATTATAGTATAGATATATTATAGTATAGATAATATATAATAATACTTTTTATCCCTGTATTCTCACGGGAACGAGAACTACGCGGGTGAAACCGCGAGGCGTCCGCTAGTACATTATATTTAGCTTGCTCATTTAGCCTGCATTGACGCATGGGACGGGACTGGGTCGGCTCAAGAATAGGCAAGCGCGGTGATTGAATTACTTCCGGTGTAGCTTGCTCCTCACAGTCTTCGAACAATTGCTGAACTTCCCTTCTGTTCGCTCCCTGTTTTTAATCGAAATTTATTTCCGGCTTGTGAGTTGCTGTCAATTGTGTATCAATGTGATAAGTACTGGTATCGTAAGTTTTTAAACGTGTTTATGTCCGTTTTTTAATTGTAATTAGTTAATTTCGTCAGCTATCGGTGAGTACATTTACTTTTCTTGACGTGTGGGTATATCGAAATAATTGTATCGTCCGTTAATCTTTCTCTTTTTACGTTCTAATACGCTTATTCATTTAATTTCCATAAGTAATTATGTTATCTAATAATGATGACCCACCTGATCGTGGTGGAGAAATATTATTCCGCCGAATAAATAAACCAAGGTCGCCGACGACCTCCGCTAATGCTAAGCGTTTATTTAGTGAAATGTCTCCTTCTTACATTTCACCCGAAGATAGATCTAAGCGAATGCAAACATCAGAGTCAGTAAGGTCTTCGCCGATATTAAACGTTACTAATGTAAGCAATGACGACTATTGTGATTTGGTTTCTCAGGCGTCTGCGTAGCTGTCTAAAATAACGACCTTGTCAATGACCAAGGGTCCCGCATTAATGTTGCAAATAAATCCGCAATTATGGACATGACTCAGCGCATAACGACTATTGTCTCATTGCTAGCCATAAAATCATCCGCCAACGAGACTAAGTTGGCCAATACGGAATAAGAATAAGAAATAAAATATAATACCAGTGTCGATATTGCCAAGTCTGTTGTCAATAATATCCCATGCTGACAAATTAAAACTTTGTTTACCTAAAGTTGTTCCACAAGGAATTCCCGTGCCAAACTTCCGTGTCTTGTGGCCTACCCCAATGATGAGCGTTCAACTGATTTCGTAAACAAGCTCTCATGAAAGCTATAAATCCTAGTGACGGCTTTCAAATTGTAGGTGTCAAGAAGGCTGCGAAGTCTGGCGTCGTGTTACGTGTCGCTAACGATTTACAAATCAAAAAGTTGCAATCGGTCGATGCCATTAGGTCCGCTGGCTTGCGACTTGAAAAACCAAAAGGCCGTAAGCATGCGTTGTGCTGTCAAAACATTAAAGACAAGTTATCATTAAAAGAAGACGACTTTATTAAATCAACAAAAATTATACGTAGGCGTTCGCTAGACAACGGTCGGAAATGGATAGGCATTGAACTCGAGTCCGCGGTCCGGAAACATTTAGTCTCGACCAAGGATAAATTGTTTATTGATTGGGCGACTTGCCGTTTCATTGATGATGTTGACGTAGTACGTTGTGCACATTGTCAACAGTTCAGTCATGTTAAGAAACACAGCACTACCTAGAATCACCTACCTGCGCTAATTGCTCTAAGACACATAAAACCAAAGACTGCCCGCATAAGGACAATTTAAATTATACACCGTCTTGCGTGGCGTGTAAACGCTCTAAGAAACCGTCTGACCATCGCTGTGGATCAGATGGGTATGCCACTTATAAACTTAAACTCGAACAAGTTATCTTCAACACCAACTACTAAAATAATGGATAGATTAACCATAGGACAATTAATTCTCCACAACGATAGGGTAGCGACTTCTTAACTGGACAAATAAATTATTGATTATAACTTAGATATCGTGCTTGTTCAAGAACAATATCAAAACGCGCGTTTACGTCACAAAGTAGTACAGTTGGATGGCAAAGCACGAGCTGGAATTTTGGTGACGCTTTCTTCTAACTTCACAGTTACGCCTTTGCGTAACCTTATGACACCCCATTGTGCCGTTGCGGAGGTCTCATCGTCTTCTTTTAAAGTTTACGTTGTGAGCTGCTTCTTTCAATATTCAGACCCTGTTGCTCCTCATATACATAACCTCCGTCACGTCTTGCAGTCGCTCGCGGGCTGCAAAGCTTATCGTTGGCGCTTATGTTAATGCGTCATCATCACTCTGGTATGGCAAAGTTCGGTCTACGGATTATGAACGATGCTGCGCTGTTGAAGATTTCATTGCTAAAATGAATCTGAATATTCATAATACCCCTGACGCACCACCAACTTTTTGTAGCCAAATGGGCGAATCTTGTATTGACGTCACCCTTTCTAGTGCAGACATACGCTGGGATAGGTGGCGTGTCCTACCAGACGCGTCTTGTAGCGATCATCGCTTGATCGTGTACGAATTTGTTGCGGTTTTTACTCAGGGTACGTCACATGTCATTGGTAACTTTAGGTATAAATTTAAGGGTGCGAATTGGGAATTCTTTAGCTCGCTTGTTGCGTCTTACGCCAAAGACTTCACTCGTGATAGGCTTTCAGCTGAAGAAAGTGCTGAAATTATGTCAGACACCTTCACTTACTGTGCTGACATTGCCATTGGTCGTGGATCTATGACCAATATACGTAGATGTGATTGGTGGTGTGACTAACTAACTGAACAGCGTAAAAATTATCGCCGAGCGCGTAATCATCTTAACAAGCTTAAAAAACGTAAGGTTACCGGTGACCCTCTTTCCATTGCGTTAAATACATTTAGAGTTGCCAGGTCCGCTACAGAGCATCGGTGGAAAAATCAAAGGGTAATTTATTGCATAAAGTAGTAGAAAAATTAGATAAAGAAGGTCCGTGGTCTCCCTTAAATTATGAGTTTAAAACCAATCGATCAGTTGACCTCGCGTTTGTTCAGAATATTAAAATAAATAATAAACACACCACCGGTATTGAGGAAACAACTGAAGTTTTGCTGAATACTCTTATGCCTGATGACTTACTAGCTAAAGACAACGAATACCATCAACAGATCAGAGCGTGGGCAGCTGTACCACCTGAGTCACCAGCGTCAGACCTTCCATCCACTGACGAATGTATTAATGTTGACAAGAGGTTACCACTCAACAAGTCATCAGGTGAAGATAAAATATCTAATCGAATGATTATAGAAGCTTGTAAAACAGCCGGTGATGCGATTTTAACCGTTTACAACCGTTGTTCGTATTTGGCTACGCGGTTTTATACGAATCATCCCGAAAAGTGGCGACAAACCCCCGGACGACCCGAAGTCGTACCGACCCATAACATTACTTCCATCTTTGGGAAAACTCCTGGAGCGCCTTATCGTTCCACGGTTGCTACCGGACGGACCAAAATTTCATAATAATCTATTGGGTTTCACTGCAGCCCTAACTGTTAGGATTAATAATTAATACATCTGAACATAAGTATGTAATTGGGATTTTTCTAGATATTTCTGGGGCTTTTGATAACGCATGGTGGCCAATGCTATTACTTAAAATGAAAACTCGAGGCTGCTATAGAAATATATACAATTTAGTTTACTCTTACTTTTTAAATGGTTCCGCGAAACTCAAACTCGGACATCATTCCATGACGAAATCTCTCACCATGGGATGTCCTCAGGGTTCGGTTATTGATCCACCTTTATGGAATTTAGGCTTTGATGATTTCCTCGCGATGCCGCTTCCAAGCGGCTGTTCATTAACCGGTTACGCGGGCGACGGTCTTCTGCTCATTCAATCAAATACTCGAGCTGGACTCGAGAACTTGGCTGACACTTGCCTACGATTAATATCTCAGTGGGGCGATCGAAACCGCCTGACCTTTGCTCCGCATAAAACTTATCAGCTCATTTTGAAAGGTAATTTTAAATCGTGTACTACTATTAAATTTAATAACGTTCCGGTAAAAAGGAAGCAGTCCGTGTGCTATCTTGGTCTAGTGTTAGTGAGTAATTTTGCATTTATAGATCATATTAAAATAGTCGGTGAAAAAGTAAAAAATAACTTCTATGCCTTAACGAGAATATTTAAATCTACGTGGGGTCTGTCTTTTTTAACTTTAAAGACTATTTGTGGGGCTACTTACTTGGGTTGTATTTGCTATGGGGCGTCTGTTTGGGCTGACAGGGCCAAAATAGGGGCGGTACGACGTATATTACTTCAAAGTCAGCGTTTGGCTTTTGGTACTTGATGGCGTACTTCCGGTTGACCTTGAAGTGTAGCGACGTGCTGCAATGTACTATTTCGCACGAGAGACCATGAAAATCTCTAGATTATTTAAACCACATATTGACGTCTGGGAGGAACTTTTATCCGAGTGGCAATGTAGGTGGAACAATTCCATCAAGGGCCGACACCTCCACCAATTCTATCCATCCGTTCGCGTGCGGCTAGCCAGGACGTGGCTGGAGGTGGCAATTTCTCTCAGGGCATGGTAACTTTAAAAGTAAATCATTTTCCTTCAAGCTTGTTGCCTCGCCTTTATGTCAGTGTTCTACATCTGACTGCGAATATGTACAATCTGCACATCATATCTTGTGGGAGTGTATTCTTTGGCAGAATTTACGCAATATTATGTTGAATAATGTACAGGCTACATCAGGAGTTGTTTACTATACGGCCCTTGTGCAAACTAGAACACATTCCCGTGCGTTCAAGCGTTTTTGCCATACCTATTATTGGAAACAAATATAGCAGCTCACAATGTTAGTACCCATTAATATTAATGCTAATTTTTATCCGTGCTGCTAGGCAGCTGGGCTTATCCCAATTGTAAACGACCCTTTGTGCCTATTGGCCTTTTTTGTTCTGTCTCCTACTTGATATGGAGGTGAGTGGTATTTTTTTTTTCTACTACTTCTTTATTCTTTTCTGATTAATTTCGTTGCGGTATCCAAGCCAGTTAAATTCATTCTCCAGGACTTCATCGAGCTTCATTGCCTCGGCGCTTTTTGGGTGATGTGATTAATGAGCAAATAAAAGTTTTAGCTTTGTGCCCAGTTAAGTGCAAAACGCTCACCCGCTATAACATCGGTCTTAAACATAATTGGCAAAATGCGGGTTTGCTTAAGTGCATCTTTACCCTACCCTTCGGGAAACATAGGCCTAATTTTATGTCGAACAAAACTTGTAGGTATAGCTACTTAATCGGTATTTTCATTCAGTTGCGAAAATCTATAAGAATTTAAGATTTGCGTCGTAAAGTACTGCGAAAAGCTGCCGCAATCAAACTGTTTGAATTGCCATTTAAACCCATACTTTATCATCAAAGGACGCTCCTTGGTTATCATTAAAATTATTTCAATATACAGGTTCTAACGCAAAAGTGTGATCATATTTTAAATACTGCTTCTACTCATATAAATGAACAACTTTCTCCAAGGAAGTCATGGGCAAAGCCCAAAATAATTTGTATCTCCCATACAAATTTTGATTCGCTGACAAGTTTTGTACAGAAAATCCTTTTTTTTTCGGAATTACCTATGATTTCCATGGAGAAAGTGGGGCAATAGGTTCTGTTACATGATACTCGAAATGTGGGTACTATAGAATAGAATAGAATAGAATATATTTATTTGCTTAAAACATGGTATAAAAGGATGGTACAGAAAAGAAATGACAAGAGCATACATGTTTTGCTTAACAGTAAGCATGCAAATTTTGGCATTTAACTTATGATTTGTAATCAAAGAAATCCTTAACGCTATAAAAACTATTTACTGATAGCCATTCATGCAATTTAATTTTAAACAATCTTGTATTTAAGACTTTAAAGTCACTAGGTATTTTGTTAAAAATTCTTACACACAAACAGATACAGCTTTTATTATACTTAGCTAGTCTTGGGCATGAATCGAAAACGAGCTTGTGGGGGTCACGCCGGGATCTACAGCTCACATCACTCTCTTTAGTGAAAAGTTCCTTGTGATTCCATACAAACATGCAAGTTTCGTAAATATAAAGAGACGGTAGCGGCAACAAACCAAGTCTTTTAAATATCGGCCTGCAGGATTCGTCAGATCGAAGACCGTATATGGCCCTAAGGCATTTTTTTTGCGCAACAAACGCTCTGTTATGGTCAGTACTATTACCCCATACAATCAGGCCGTAGCGTAATACAGATTCCACATATGCGTGATATGAAGTGACTGCAGTTTTAATGTCTGTTACATTTCTAATTTGTTTAAGTGCATAAACAAACTTATTTACTCGTTTGGAGACAGTATCAACGTGTATTTTCCAGTTTAGATCATGATCTAATGTTACGCCTAGAAATTTAGTTTGCGTTACTTCATCAATTTTATGTATATTCATTTTATCTAAATTGTATCTAGTATTATTTGAACGATTAAATTGTAAATAAACGGATTTTTTTAGATTAATTGATAAATTATTTATGTTTAACCAATCAATCAGTCTTTCAATTGTGTTATTAATATCAGTCTCATGGTCAGTGATTGTGTTATTCTTTTTATCAGTGGTCACAATAATTGAAATGTCATCGGCAAATAATATACATTTATGAATAGTCATGTCAATTATAGAATTTATATATAATAAGAATAGAATTGGACCCAAAACACTTCCTTGAGGCACGCCATATTTGATGCATTTTGGTTCGGATAAGTGTAATACCAAGTCGTTATTTTTATCCACTTTTGCAATGGCAACACGCTGTTGTCTGTTATTTAAATACGACGATATCCATTGAAGGGCGATTCCTCTAACTCCAATTGCCTCCAACTTCTGTAGTAATATTTCATGAGAAACTAGGTCAAAGGCTTTAGTTAGGTCAAAGAACAATCCAGTAGTAAGACAGTTCTGATTAAGGTTAGTCAATATAGTTTTTATCACAGTAAAAATAGCTAGTGTAGTGGACTTGTTTTTTTGGAAACCGAACTGTTCTTTCTTAATGATATTAAATCTGTTGCAGAAGTCAATTATTCTCTTGTACATACACTTTTCGAATATCTTTGACATAATTGGTATTAAGGTAATAGGTCGATAATTATTTAAGTCAGATTTATCTCCTTTTTTATAAAGAGGTTTAACAATCGATACTTTTAATGCTTCGGGAAAAATACCGGTTGAAAACGACAAATTAATCAAATGCGTCATAGTTGCAGCCAGTTCGTTGGCGCAGGCTTTTATAATTTTGGTATTAATTTCATCATAACCTTCAGAGTTTGTGTTTTTCAACGCCATGATCACCGTTTTGACTTCGCTTTCAGACACTGGTCTGAGAAATAATGAATGTGCTTCTGAAATTACGTGCAAGTTAGCGGTTGCATGAGTACCACAAGGGTGTGCCATATTAATATAGTGGTTGTTGAATGCGTTTGCTATTTTTACTGGGTCTGTAAGCACTGCATTTGCAATTTTAATGTTTTCTATATTGTCTCTAAAGTTATTGTTCAATATTTCATTTTTAATTACTTTCCATACGGCTTTGCATTTGTTTTCATTATTATTAATAAATTTGATATTCACGTTCTTTTTTGATGTATAAATACATTTTTGTAGAATTTTAGAATATTTGACATATTTAGCTTTATTTCTTGAATTTTTATTCTTGTAATATTGGTAGCGCAAATACCGTTTTGTTTTGCAGCTTTGTTTCAGCCCTTTGCTGACCCAGTTTTGTTTTTTTTTATTACCGTTGCTTACTTTAATTTTTATTTTAGGGAAGCATAGATTATAAAACAGGCAAAACAATTCATGAAAAGAGTCGAATGCTGGATTCATATGTTTCTCTGCATACATCTCCGTCCAAGACATACCTTGCAACAAATCCTTAAACTTCAGAATGTTATTCAAACCGTAATCCCTTCTGTACAAATAGTATGTTCCCTGTTTTTGTGTCTCGTGCTTTATAGGAAAGCTCAACATTTGAGCAGTGTTGTGGTCGGATAGATGGAGTGGCAATAGAGTAGCAATAGCATCGGGAATATTGCTGAGGATATGATCTATACAAGACAACTTACGAGTTGGTTCATTAATGTGTAATACTAGATTGTAATTGTATGATAGATCTTTTAATTGATTAGTAATATTGCCTTTTTTGAGAGTGTTTATGTTGAAGTCTCCTACCACTACTATGTTTATTTTTGATTTATATTTCAGAAATACTTGGTACAAAAGACCGCTCAACTTATTTAGGAATTGAACGGGATCGGATTTAGGTGTTCGATAGACACAGATGATGACCAGCCTATGATAGGTTATTTCTATGCCACAAACTTCAAATATATTTTGTATAGCATGGGTTTTTATAAAAGGTATCTCCTTGAAGATAAGGTCCTGTTTTGCTAAAATACATGTGCCGCCTCTTTGTTTCTCCCTGCAGAAGCTAGCAACCATCTCATAGCCGTGGATTTTAATATAATTTTCGCAGTCCTTTTTTACAAATGTTTCGGAGAGGCATATTATATCTGGGTCATTTTGTTCTTCGCGTAGTTCTTCTAAGGTTAGTTCGAGTAGTTCTTTTTTAGATAAGAGACTAGCAATATTTTGATGTAGTATTTTAAAGTTATGCGTTAAACGAGGCGCATTTTGAGGTTCGAAAAAACGTATTTTTGTTTGCCATTTTCGAAAAATAATACGGAATAGTTCCTTTTTGTGGTTTATCGCTAGGATTGGTTTGTGGACCTATCACGGTATTGTCCGTATTATGTAACTGTAGCGTGTTTTGCTTATTAAAATAAAAAGGAATTGTTCCTTTTTTGAGTGCATTAGATTTGTCTGTATTTGCATTATATTTGTCAATTAGTTTAAGACTTGATCTGTAGCCTGCTAGACGCTTCATTAGTTCTCTAGGGTTTACGTAGTTCTCGTTATAGTCATTACAATCAATGTAGTAATTAATTTTAGTACATAATTCGGATATTGTAAATGTTTCGCTTTCTAGGAATTTACATTTTTTATACTGGTTACATACATTTTGAATACGATAATTAAGCTTCTTAACGTCTAGATATTCATTATTAAACACATTTAAAACAATGATCATATTATTATAAAATGTTTCCAATACAATTTGTAGTTGTGACAAGATATATTTTAAATTGAAATCATGTTCTCCTACGCAAATCACAAGTTTGTCATTACAGTTCAACTTAGCATGACGACAACTCTTTATTATTTCACTACATAGTGCATTTGGTTTAGTAACCGCCATGATTCTATATTTTTCGTATCTTGTATTTTGTCTAGACTGTATCATGGCAGCTGCCAGACCGACGCATTGTTGGGAGCCGAAGATAAGTACTTTATTCGACGGTTGCTGTATGTGCTCTTCAATAAATGTAGGCGCTTGCGTGATAATTTTTGATACCGGCGTCTGTTTTTTGGACATTGTGTTATCATGCTTCAATATGTCTATCATTTTCTTGCAAGCTAGAATCTGCTGTTGCGCGTCTTCTAATTGTTTTTGTAGATCAGTGATCTTTTGTTGTAAGCATAATATTTCAATACTTTTCTCATAATCAATATTCGCATTCGACGATGATTTTGTCAATGGAGTAGAAGGTGTGGAGAATGCGCTTTGATGAAGCAACGAATGTCTTTTCTTTTTATGATTGGTGACTGGACTGTTTCCGATGGCATGTGAAGAATGACAGAGTGATTTTAATATATTTATTTCAGCAGTCAACTTATCCAATTGTTGGCGTAGACTATTGTTCTCTAGAATTGTGTTTTCCAGCTCATTTTCAGTACTTAGTAGTTTATTCGAGATTTCCTTTATGGTGTCTTTCATTTCTAGAACTGTCAGTGTGTCGGATATTGTGCCGTCTACACTCTTGGACAGTTTGTTGGGCGAGTTAAAAGATTCGTCGGAAGTTTCGTATTCAGACAGGATGTTGGAATCCGCGATGTCAGAAGTGCTGTCAGAAGTGCTTTGAAAGGAGTCCTTCACAGCCTCTCGTGGTTTGCTTTCTATGACATTTCCACTTTGTCCCGGAGGAGAGCAGCTAAAATGAGAGTTAGCCTTTCTCCTCATAGTAATGTTGGATGAATTGCTAGTATTTGAGACTAAATTACTATTTTTTTTGCATGTCTTACATCTCCATTTTTTTTTAGACTCTTGGTCCATAAGACGGTAGGTTCCTTCCGGATACCCGTCACAATCCAATTCATAGCGATTGTTACAGGTTGAACACAAGGCTGTTTTTCTTATATCAACTAACTTCTTGCATTTAAAGCATACAACTTTATCTGGTATCCTGCGGTCGCTTCTTGTACCGCTTTTAGACGACATTTTTAGTTATTTTTTTTTATTAATTAAAGTTTCACAAAAAAGCAAAAGTCAATAAAAAGTCAATAAATTGCACAGGAAAGCAAAGTCAATAATTTACAAATGTCAATAAAAAATACAAAAAGTGAAAACTGAAACTCGGATTCGATCCGCCGGCACTAAAGTACGATATCAGTGAGAGTCGCTCTTTAACTAATTGCGCTATTTGAACACAAGTTACAGTGCCCAAATTATGGCATATATTTTACGCAGTTAGCAAAATTTAAAAAGTTCGTTATTCAACATAGGTTCAAAGTCCAAGTCCTTTGTTTTGTTGAAGTCAACTGTTTTTTTTTCACTTTTGTTTCTCCTTATCACTTTTCATTGCACTTATGTCTTCATTATATAATTGTTGGTCACACACAGGTTGGGTTAACGTCCTTCTCGTGACGCGCGCGTGGCGGGTGTATTGTGGGGGTATTATAGTTGAATCTCTGCCTGACCCTTCGAGGAATAGGTAGAGGCGTTATGTTATGTTGATATTTCCGAATCAGGGCCTGCGATAGTCTAAGGCCTTGAGTAAAATTACATTTATATAGTACCGTGCTTAATACTGTTACACATACATACCGATCACTCTGTCTATACTCTAATGACCGAAGCGTGCTAATATGCAGCGATCTAGGTAGATAATAGTCACAGGCATAAATCTGACTAGATAATGCAAGTCCTTCCATCTGCATATAAACCAAGCGAGTGAATTTACACACAATTTAAGAACAAACTAGCTACTTGTAATTCAAACTGATGGAAAAGAGCGTCCGTGGTGTTTCTTGCACGTTTTCTCCAAAGAAAACTACTGACGCATGCGAATGTGCAACTAGATTCATTTTTTTAACCGACTTCAAAAAAAGGAAGTGGTTCTCAATTCACCATCTTTTTAAGGTTCCGTACCTCAAAAGGTAAAACAAGGAACCCTTATCTCTCTCACTCTCTTGTCCGTCTGTCCGTCTATCCGTCTCATTGACCGAGTGTCACCACCGATTTTCTCAGGAACCGGTGGACCTACCAAGTTGAAATTTATACCAGATACTGAGGTCTATAGTCCTTAATAGGTGTATAAAAGTAATTTCAACGGGCAAATTTAGAAAATTTGTGGTGATTACCAAAATTTACCTTAATTTTCAACTTTTTATATTTTTTGGCATTTTCCCTTTTCTTGTGCTATAAGAACTTGCATTTAACCAAAATTTACAATTCTAGGTCAACCGAAGGCACAAAGAAAGGAAAAATAGATATATAAATAAAAAACTTGAAAATTAAAGGGTGTCCCCATACATACATAGTTGACGCCACCCTGGGTACGGAACCTTCGTGCGCGAGTCCGACTCGCACTTGGCCGGTTTTTTTATATATTTTATTTTACACGCTGATTGCATACATTCCCGTCATCTAGTTAGATTTATGTCTGTGGTATACGCCATCACGATGAGCCGCCGCTTCTTCAGTCATTATGCGAAATTATTCGATTAACGCAATCGAATTGCAATCGTATGCGATTTATCGATTCATTACTTTTACACGAATTATGTTTTAGCTTCTGCCCGCGGCTTTGCTTGTGTGAAACGTATACGACCCATATTTCAAGTCAGTTTGAAAGACTCTCTTTGACTTATTTAAAAAAATAAATACAATTTATTGTCTCGATTCAGGAGACATGACTACAGAAACCGGTACCATATGATGACGGACATAAAGAATTTCACCATCCCATATCTTCCCGTGGGTGTCGTAAGAGGCGACTAAGGAACACACCAGAGAATAGGCAGCAGCGTTCTCTGTGCACTTTACCAAAAAACTGCGATCGCCAACCCGCCTGCCAAGCTTGGCGATTATGGCAAACCCGCCCAAACCAAAATGAATAGCACACAGAATAAAAGGCCCCAAGTGCCCGGCAGCCCGTCTACCCTCGGCTTTCCGAGAGGGTGACCGGCAGTCCCAGGGTTGTGTCGGCTTTATCGTCCATAAGTCCCTTATGAACAACGTGGTGAAGATCAAGAGTGTGTCGACAAATGTGGCGTACCTTATACTCAGAATATCCGCAAGATATTCGCTGAAGGTCATACAGGTCTACGCCCCGACCTCGGCATACCCCGACGACGAGTTAGAGACCATGTATGAGGATATCTCTAGAGCCATGCATGGTTCCAAAACTTACTTCACCGTTGTCATGGCCTTCAACGCGAAACTGGGCAAACGAGACGAGGATGAGCTGCAAGTAGGACAATTTGGAGTTGGTCGTCGGAACCACCGGTTTCACCTATTGGGCAGTTTTATGGAGAAGGAGGGCCTCTACATGATGGAAAATAGAAAATAAATATTTTAGTTTAGCGATGTCTGTGTTTTGAACAAATTTAATAAAATTATTATAAAAGCAAAAAACCCGACTGCTAAAAAGTTATTGACTAAAAAGTAAAAACAAATACTAGATATAATTAACCGACTTCAAAAAACGGAGGAGGAGGTTCTCAATTCGTAGATATCTATTTTTAACCGACTTCCCAAAAAGGAGGAGGTTCTATGTTCGACTTCAAGTTTGTTTTTTTTTTTTTTGTATGTTCACCGATTACTCCGTCAATTGTGGACCGATTTTGAAAATTCTTTTTTTGTTTGAAAAAGTATCTTCCGAAATTGGTCCCATTTTAATTTGGTGAATATCTGATGAAGAACTTCGGAGATATACAACAGAACTCTTCAATAAATAACGGCAAGTCTCTCGGGATTGCTGCAATCGCATTTCTGTTTATTGTTTATACCATTTCATAACATAACATCACGCCAGTACGCTCTTAAGGGGTACGCAGATCTGTCATTTCAAAGGATATGTTCGAGTTTCATGAAATCTATTTTGGCGTTAAAGTTATCTTACTAACTTGCCTATTAGGTACGTACAACTAAAAAGTGAAAAATAAAAAAACTTTTTGCAAAAAAATACTACCGACTCCCATATACTAAACTACAAAGTGAAAAATAACTTAATTTTTTGAAGTCGGTGTCCATAACGCAAAAAAATGGTACCTACGAAAGACACCGACTTCAAAAAATTAAGTTATTTTTCACTTTGTAGTTTAGTATTTGGAAGTTGGTAGTATTTTTTTGCAAAAAGTTTTTTTTATGTTTGTTCCCCGATTCACATCACATCACATCATCATCAGCCTATTAATATTCCCACTGCTGGGACACAGACCTCTCTCTCTGAGAGAGGGAATGGGCCGTAATCCACCACGCGGGCCCAGTCCGGGTTGGTGGATGTCACATGTCTTCGAATTTTTGGTTCTAGGACATGCCGGTTGCCTCACGATGTTTTCCTTCACCATTTTTGAGAGCAGTGGTGATGAAATAATTTACACAAAGTAAAGCGCTTACCTGGGCTCGAACCCACGACCTACAACTTGTAAGTCGCGGCCGATACCACTGGGCCACCACTGCTCTCCATTCATCACTGTTCCCCGATTACTCAAAGACAACTGGACCGATTTGGAAAATTCTTCTTTTGTTTAAAGGGTTTACTGCCCAGGTGGTCCCATGGTCATCACTCAGAATCTGATGATGGGATCCTGGAGATAAATACGAAACTCCTCAAATATTAAATGCAAACATATAGCGATTTTGGTATTTTCATTATTATTTTCATTATTAGCACTCAGAAAGTATCATTTGGTGAAGTGGAACTGATGAAGAAGACCACAGATGGCCACTGAAACTCCTTAATGCTAAGTATGTCACGGGTAGATATAAGATATATCGAATAGTTAACCGACTATGATGAAACAAATACTTATAAATAAATGGTACTGATGAAAATAGTACCATCGAACTGATCTGATTATGAAGGCGGAAGGTAGGCACTGGAACTCCGAAACAAAACAATGTATCCTAGTCGTGTTTGGGCTTATTGGAATTATCATGAGATGTACTTTGGCTATAAATGTAATTGGAGGTACCTACCAAAACTAAAAAGAGATAAATAAAAACATTTGAACAAAAAAATCAAACCGACTTCCAAAACAAAACAATAAAAGCGTAAAATAATTTTCTTTTCCGAAGTCGGTGTCGAAAAATGGCAAACAATAGGTACCCAAGACACCGACTTCTGAAAAGAAAGTTATTTTTCAGTAATTCCAGTAGTCATCTATGGTCTTCTTCATCAGTTACACTTCACCAAATAATACTTGCCGCATGCTGCACATAGCGAATGTTGATGAAAATACCAAAATCAAGACCAAGAAGTTACCTCGATTTTCATGGGATTCCCTCATCAGATCCTGACTTGGAAGCAATATAACTGTGCAAGGGAACCACTTCCAGAAAATTATTATTTTTATCGATAGGGTATACCCCTATCGATAAAAATAATAATTTTCAAAATCGGTCCATTATTGCCGGCGTAATAGCGTAATAACAAGCATACAAAAAAAACTAACAGTCGAATTGAGAACATCCTCCTTTATGAAGTTGGTTGAAAATAGAATTGCATAAAGGCGAGGCAATTATGCCCGTTATGATCATATTGATTTTCGTAATTTTTAATTTGTGTTATAAATAACATATAATTTATTAGCTCTAGGAGCATGTATCGCCCCATTTCATTCGAGTTCTCTGCTAACCGCACGATCTACGACTCGATATCACAATATAACCTTACACTAGGTCAACTGGTATAAATAAAACAAGCAAAAAATTCAATTAAACCGCTATAGATCGCGGTAGCAGTCACGATTTAGATCAACACGATGCCGAGCGCACGCGTTAGTCGGCGACCAATGATCATACGATGCGTAGATCTCAGTTGGGAAATAGCAGTCAAGAATTTGAGAGGTGCTATCATGCCTGAGTTTAGATAGCGTCTTATTTATTTAATCGCATATATAAACTCACGCCTTTTTCCAGGGCAAATCTTAATCAAAAGGCGCCTGTACTTAGGAGAAAGGACCACGAAGTCTGGGCTTTTTACTTCAATACAAGTAAAATTTAAAAAACCTCCGGCACATTTTTATTTCATGCTACATAATTTATCAAGTACATAGTAGATACGCTTCAATGCAATCTATTTAACACGTAATTATGATACGATATCTTGCGAAAACACCCCGATTCAAACAGTAAAACGCCCATAACTTTTGAACGGCTGAACCGATATTATTCAAACATAGCTAACAACACTCTCAAACAAAAATAAACTAAACCAAAATCGGTTCACCTGTTTAGGAGCTATGATGTCACAAACAGAAAAACATATACACAGCAACACACGTCAAACTTATAACACCCCTTTTATCCGTCGGGGGTTAAAACCACCCTCGTGATCACCATCAGCACTTAGAAGATGATCTCTTAAAAGACCAATCTCTATGCAACGCCTGTTAGGGCACATTCCTGGGTTAATTTACATACCTTGATGGAAATAGGTACATGGATTTAATTACCGTTCATTTTAATTCATACATCAGACGTTAAGTGTGCTTTTTCAAAATCTGAGAATGGAGCCCTGACCAAAGGTCACTTAGCAAGCCGAACCGAAACTAATCAGCTAACAACTTTTCACCCTGAATGTCCTCGCTCAAAAATCCTGCCAGCGCCCCTATATCTATTTAAATATAATTTGGGCGCACGGTTGGCGCAGTGGTTGAGCGATTAACTGCTGCGCTGCGTTTTGCGGGTTCGATTCCCGCACGGAACAAATATTTGTATGACCTACAGATAGTTGTTCCGGCTCTGGGTGTTTTGTATGTGGGTTTATATGTTTGTAAACGCACCCACGATACAGGAAAAAAATCCTAGTGTTTTTAAAACATTGCCTCTGTTTACATTGACCCTGTTTTTAAAAGAAATTTATTGGTCTCGCAGTCATAAGAGCGACTATTGAGCGTGATATCCTGGGTTTGATTTTCAAGCGAGCAAAGTGTTGTTCGATTTGGCCATCTGGAATTTCACAAGAGAAGCCCCGATCCGTCTGGATTTGTGCCTGATCCGTGATAATAGGCATGCCCCCTATTCCATGGGACTAAAAAATAATATTACAAAACCGGCCAAGTGCGTGTCGGACTCGCGCACGAAGGGTTCCGTACCATTATCGCAAAAAACGGCAAAAATATCACGTTTGTTGTATTTAATTTATTCTGTTTTTAGGGTTTCGTACCCAAACGGTAAAAACGGGACCCTATTACTAAGACTCCGCGGTCCATCTGTCTGACTGTCTGTCTGTCACCAGGCTGCGTATCTCATGAATCGTGATAGCTAGACAATAGAATTTTTTACAGATGATGTATTTCTGTTGCCGCTATAACAACAAATACTAATAAAACCAGCCAAGTGCGAGTCGGACTCGCTCAATAAGGGTTCTGTACCATTATCCCGGTTCATGAGATACAGCCTGGTGACAAACAGACAGACTGACGGAAAGTTGAGTCTTAGTAATAGTGTCCAGTTTACATTTTGGGTACGGAACACTAAAACATAACTGGCGAAATGTAGATGTGCTGTATGTGTTTATATACTTCTGCTTAACCCTTCGGGGAACACATGCGAGATGTTATGTATGTAAATCAAGAAATAATTAGCCACCATCTGAGTGGGTAATGACCCATGCACGCAACGAATAATTGGTAGGTAGTATAAAATCAAATCATGGTCATTGATGTTGTTACTAAAAGTTGCATAGAAATTGACGAATACGTATGTTTTTTGCAACCAGACTAATTTCTCGTGGCTAATTAATACAATCCGCACGGGTCGATCTTCAACGTTAAGCAACACTTACCGAGGCCAGTCCGTAGATGGGTGACCATTTTAATATACCAAGATACCTTCGTGCCTCGGCAAGCATGTTATGCTGTATTTTTCATTTTTTTTTGTCATTGATAGGCCCGCGCTTGAACACAATCTCACCTGATAGTAAGCGATGAAGCACGCTTGCCTAGAAGAAACCTATTCACTCTTGACTCAAAGACTCCCAGGTTGTAGCTATCAGGAAATACAGACAGAAATGTTGGTCCCGGATGTCATGTGTATATCTTTGGCAGTCGTTACGGCAGTCAGAAAACAGAAAATGTGCCAGCAGTCTTGCTAAGGGGTACCGTGTTACCCAGTTACTGGATTGTGGAGGTCAGATAGGCAGTCGCTCCATGTAAAATACTGGCACTGGTGGCATTCGGTTAGACTGAAAGCGACTCCAACTTAGTTTGGGAAAAAGCCCGCCGATTAATTGACGTGATTTTTAACCCCCGCCGGAAAAAGAGGGGTGTTATAAGTTTGACATGTGTTGCTGTATCTGTGTTGCTGTATCTGTGTGTCTGTCTGTGGCATCACAACGTCCAAACGGGTTAACCGATTTTGATTTAGTTTTTTTGTTTAAAAGGTGACTTAATCGAGAGTGTTCTTAGCTATGTTTGAATAAAATCGGTTCAGCCGTTCAAAAGTTATGGGCGTTTTACTGTTTGAATCGGGGTGTTTCCGCAAGAGATCGTGTCATAATTACGTGTTCAATAGATTGCCGATCGAAGCGTATCTACTATGTACTAGATAAAGTATGTAGCATGAAATAAAAATATGTCGGGGTTTTTTGAAATTTTACTTGTAAATAGGGATGATAGATGACTCCCATCTTACTTGGGGGTTGGCGCAATACCTTTTCTTCTTCCATACCGTCCTGCAGCCTTATTGCATAATTAATTCGGAAAGAGCAAAGAGTATGAAAAATCGACCAATCACAAAGACGGAAAGCCACATCGCGTCATTCACCTCGCATGTGATTGGTCGATTTTTCATACTCTTTACTCTTTCCAAATTCATCTATACTAGTCTATACTAGTATTATAAAGAGGTGAAGTTTGTGAGTTTGTGACGTCGTAAGGGGTAATCTCTGGATCTACTGAACCGATTTTGAAAATTCTTTCACCAGTAGAAAGCTACGTTATTTCTGAGTGTCATAGGCTAAAATATATTTTCAAAAAAATAGAGATCCTTATGAAAATTGCAATAATGTAACCCAAAGTAGCAAAATGTTGCCTGTAAAATTAATTCTTTGGATTATTGATGATACATAAAAAATATTAGATAGGTAGGTAGGCTAGGGTAGGTAGGGTGGGCAGGGTTGGCAGGGTAGGCAGGGTAATGCTTTTAATGTTCCCACTGCAAGGACACAGGCCTGTAAAGTAGTAGTAGCAGGCAGTATACGGCTCTGTGAGAGGGGTAAAAATACGTGTCCAATATTATTGGCATTATCTTACTGATGGACTAAATAGAATTATCATTTATTCTATTTATTTATATAGATAGGAATAGAGGTATAGGTAGGTAGTTCCGGAGTGACGACCGCGAAATGGAAGACGTTGCGTTGGAAGTCCTCCCTCTAGGTGGACCGTGTATCTGGATCCACTGGATGCGAGACGCACGGGACCGGTCAATGTGGCGGCACTTGGGGGAGGCCTATGTTCAGGAGTGGACATCAGGCTGAAATGATGATGATGAAGCTAGGTATTCCTACTATTAGTTTATATTACTAGCAAAGTGTGATTGTAAGGTACATCTCTACCTAGTCCTTTAAGGAACTCAGCCGAGAACATTGTAGTGTAGTTGTGTTTGATATTTGAGAAAATCAAGTTTATGGTGGACATCGCTGACAATGGCGAAGGAAAACATCGTGAGGAAACCTGTACTTATAGTTTATACAATGTGTCCGGGCTTGTAGTAATAAAACTTTAAGGCCGCTATACTGGTTTTTTTTTATACCCCATAACTCTAGGGTAGAAATCAACTGGCAGATGAATAATTTTTTCAATTATAATTTTATTTTTTATACATAGGTAATAGTGATTATGCCCAATGTTATGGGATATAAAAAAACACCTAGTACACGGTGAAGCGAAGAGGAATCCGAGGAGCTTTTGCCAATAAGCCGATGACGTAGCGGCCAACATGTTGGATGCGGTTCTGCCTAGGCGACATCACAAAAGAAGCCGGGCCGCGATGTCGTATGGGGCCTCGAATACCCATACAATATCGCGGCTGAGGGTTGGAGGCAGCGGCGGCAGAGGAGTACTACCTTCCGCGGCCTGGACGGGGTCGCCACCGTCTGATGGCGGACGCGGTGGGGCAGGGGAGGAGGAGTGTCGGTATAGCGTTGGCAGCTCTCCCTATACCCTGCGGCCGAAAACTGGTAGGTGGCGGGGCCATACACGAGGTCGTCTGGCGCCCAGGTGCTGGTTTGTTCCCTGGGGTGGTCACGGCGCCAATACTTGTGCCTTCTCAGTATGAGAAGAGGTCGTTGCCCTGCAGTGGGACGGTGACAGGCGTACAGCTATACATAGAGCTTCCAACCACTGAACTACTTTCAAGATGAAGTATTTTGAAATTAATTGTTCACAGTTTCTCACCATCAATCAATACACACCTACACTGGCATCAGTCACCATAAGTTAAAAATATCAGGGATTCTGAATCTTAACATTAAAACATAGAGTTAATTCTACCTTGCCTCCAAAAACCTTTTAAGACCCATTAAACAGATTGGATTGTTCCGAAACCAACTTAATTTAGATGAGGTTAGAGTTGACATTTGTGTCTCTATTTGTGTTCGGTATCGTACTGTCTATTCCATGACTGTCGTGACAAATACAAACTGTCTCAACATTTATTACAAATTCAGAATTTATAACAAACTAGCTATTAACTGGGGTTTTACTTGGATGAACCATGAGATAAGTTTGGCGTTCATTAGAAATATTAATATTACAAAGAATTAAATAATCTAAGATTTAGGGATGACAACTGTTACCTGGCCTAAATCTCTCACCATGGGATGTCCTCAGGGTTCGGTTATTGATCCACCTTTATGGAATTTAGGCTTTGATGATTTCCTCGCGATGCCGCTTCCAAGCGGCTGTTCATTAACCGGTTACGCGGGCGACGGTCTTCTGCTCATTCAATCAAATACTCGAGCTGGACTCGAGAACTTGGCTGACACTTGCCTACGATTAATATCTCAGTGGGGCGATCGAAACCGCCTGACCTTTGCTCCGCATAAAACTTATCAGCTCATTTTGAAAGGTAATTTTAAATCGTGTACTACTATTAAATTTAATAACGTTCCGGTAAAAAGGAAGCAGTCCGTGTGCTATCTTGGTCTAGTGTTAGTGAGTAATTTTGCATTTATAGATCATATTAAAATAGTCGGTGAAAAAGTAAAAAATAACTTCTATGCCTTAACGAGAATATTTAAATCTACGTGGGGTCTGTCTTTTTTAACTTTAAAGACTATTTGTGGGGCTACTTACTTGGGTTGTATTTGCTATGGGGCGTCTGTTTGGGCTGACAGGGCCAAAATAGGGGCGGTACGACGTATATTACTTCAAAGTCAGCGTTTGGCTTTTGGTACTTGATGGCGTACTTCCGGTTGACCTTGAAGTGTAGCGACGTGCTGCAATGTACTATTTCGCACGAGAGACCATGAAAATCTCTAGATTATTTAAACCACATATTGACGTCTGGGAGGAACTTTTATCCGAGTGGCAATGTAGGTGGAACAATTCCATCAAGGGCCGACACCTCCACCAATTCTATCCATCCGTTCGCGTGCGGCTAGCCAGGACGTGGCTGGAGGTGGCAATTTCTCTCAGGGCATGGTAACTTTAAAAGTAAATCATTTTCCTTCAAGCTTGTTGCCTCGCCTTTATGTCAGTGTTCTACATCTGACTGCGAATATGTACAATCTGCACATCATATCTTGTGGGAGTGTATTCTTTGGCAGAATTTACGCAATATTATGTTGAATAATGTACAGGCTACATCAGGAGTTGTTTACTATACGGCCCTTGTGCAAACTAGAACACATTCCCGTGCGTTCAAGCGTTTTTGCCATACCTATTATTGGAAACAAATATAGCAGCTCACAATGTTAGTACCCATTAATATTAATGCTAATTTTTATCCGTGCTGCTAGGCAGCTGGGCTTATCCCAATTGTAAACGACCCTTTGTGCCTATTGGCCTTTTTTGTTCTGTCTCCTACTTGATATGGAGGTGAGTGGTATTTTTTTTTTCTACTACTTCTTTATTCTTTTCTGATTAATTTCGTTGCGGTATCCAAGCCAGTTAAATTCATTCTCCAGGACTTCATCGAGCTTCATTGCCTCGGCGCTTTTTGGGTGATGTGATTAATGAGCAAATAAAAGTTTTAGCTTTGTGCCCAGTTAAGTGCAAAACGCTCACCCGCTATAACATCGGTCTTAAACATAATTGGCAAAATGCGGGTTTGCTTAAGTGCATCTTTACCCTACCCTTCGGGAAACATAGGCCTAATTTTATGTCGAACAAAACTTGTAGGTATAGCTACTTAATCGGTATTTTCATTCAGTTGCGAAAATCTATAAGAATTTAAGATTTGCGTCGTAAAGTACTGCGAAAAGCTGCCGCAATCAAACTGTTTGAATTGCCATTTAAACCCATACTTTATCATCAAAGGACGCTCCTTGGTTATCATTAAAATTATTTCAATATACAGGTTCTAACGCAAAAGTGTGATCATATTTTAAATACTGCTTCTACTCATATAAATGAACAACTTTCTCCAAGGAAGTCATGGGCAAAGCCCAAAATAATTTGTATCTCCCATACAAATTTTGATTCGCTGACAAGTTTTGTACAGAAAATCCTTTTTTTTTCGGAATTACCTATGATTTCCATGGAGAAAGTGGGGCAATAGGTTCTGTTACATGATACTCGAAATGTGGGTACTATAGTTGAATCTCTGCCTGACCCTTCGAGGAATAGGTAGAGGCGTTATGTTATGTTGATATTTCCGAATCAGGGCCTGCGATAGTCTAAGGCCTTGAGTAAAATTACATTTATATAGTACCGTGCTTAATACTGTTACACATACATACCGATCACTCTGTCTATACTCTAATGACCGAAGCGTGCTAATATGCAGCGATCTAGGTAGATAATAGTCACAGGCATAAATCTGACTAGATAATGCAAGTCCTTCCATCTGCATATAAACCAAGCGAGTGAATTTACACACAATTTAAGAACAAACTAGCTACTTGTAATTCAAACTGATGGAAAAGAGCGTCCGTGGTGTTTCTTGCACGTTTTCTCCAAAGAAAACTACTGACGCATGCGAATGTGCAACTAGATTCATTTTTTTAACCGACTTCAAAAAAAGGAAGTGGTTCTCAATTCACCATCTTTTTAAGGTTCCGTACCTCAAAAGGTAAAACAAGGAACCCTTATCTCTCTCACTCTCTTGTCCGTCTGTCCGTCTATCCGTCTCATTGACCGAGTGTCACCACCGATTTTCTCAGGAACCGGTGGACCTACCAAGTTGAAATTTATACCAGATACTGAGGTCTATAGTCCTTAATAGGTGTATAAAAGTAATTTCAACGGGCAAATTTAGAAAATTTGTGGTGATTACCAAAATTTACCTTAATTTTCAACTTTTTATATTTTTTGGCATTTTCCCTTTTCTTGTGCTATAAGAACTTGCATTTAACCAAAATTTACAATTCTAGGTCAACCGAAGGCACAAAGAAAGGAAAAATAGATATATAAATAAAAAACTTGAAAATTAAAGGGTGTCCCCATACATACATAGTTGACGCCACCCTGGGTACGGAACCTTCGTGCGCGAGTCCGACTCGCACTTGGCCGGTTTTTTTATATATTTTATTTTACACGCTGATTGCATACATTCCCGTCATCTAGTTAGATTTATGTCTGTGGTATACGCCATCACGATGAGCCGCCGCTTCTTCAGTCATTATGCGAAATTATTCGATTAACGCAATCGAATTGCAATCGTATGCGATTTATCGATTCATTACTTTTACACGAATTATGTTTTAGCTTCTGCCCGCGGCTTTGCTTGTGTGAAACGTATACGACCCATATTTCAAGTCAGTTTGAAAGACTCTCTTTGACTTATTTAAAAAAATAAATACAATTTATTGTCTCGATTCAGGAGACATGACTACAGAAACCGGTACCATATGATGACGGACATAAAGAATTTCACCATCCCATATCTTCCCGTGGGTGTCGTAAGAGGCGACTAAGGAACACACCAGAGAATAGGCAGCAGCGTTCTCTGTGCACTTTACCAAAAAACTGCGATCGCCAACCCGCCTGCCAAGCTTGGCGATTATGGCAAACCCGCCCAAACCAAAATGAAAAGCACACAGAATAAAAGGCCCCAAGTGCCCGGCAGCCCGTCTACCCTCGGCTTTCCGAGAGGGTGACCGGCAGTCCCAGGGTTGTGTCGGCTTTATCGTCCATAAGTCCCTTATGAACAACGTGGTGAAGATCAAGAGTGTGTCGACAAATGTGGCGTACCTTATACTCAGAATATCCGCAAGATATTCGCTGAAGGTCATACAGGTCTACGCCCCGACCTCGGCATACCCCGACGACGAGTTAGAGACCATGTATGAGGATATCTCTAGAGCCATGCATGGTTCCAAAACTTACTTCACCGTTGTCATGGCCTTCAACGCGAAACTGGGCAAACGAGACGAGGATGAGCTGCAAGTAGGACAATTTGGAGTTGGTCGTCGGAACCACCGGTTTCACCTATTGGGCAGTTTTATGGAGAAGGAGGGCCTCTACATGATGGAAAATAGAAAATAAATATTTTAGTTTAGCGATGTCTGTGTTTTGAACAAATTTAATAAAATTATTATAAAAGCAAAAAACCCGACTGCTAAAAAGTTATTGACTAAAAAGTAAAAACAAATACTAGATATAATTAACCGACTTCAAAAAACGGAGGAGGAGGTTCTCAATTCGTAGATATCTATTTTTAACCGACTTCCCAAAAAGGAGGAGGTTCTATGTTCGACTTCAAGTTTGTTTTTTTTTTTTTTGTATGTTCACCGATTACTCCGTCAATTGTGGACCGATTTTGAAAATTCTTTTTTTGTTTGAAAAAGTATCTTCCGAAATTGGTCCCATTTTAATTTGGTGAATATCTGATGAAGAACTTCGGAGATATACAACAGAACTCTTCAATAAATAACGGCAAGTCTCTCGGGATTGCTGCAATCGCATTTCTGTTTATTGTTTATACCATTTCATAACATAACATCACGCCAGTACGCTCTTAAGGGGTACGCAGATCTGTCATTTCAAAGGATATGTTCGAGTTTCATGAAATCTATTTTGGCGTTAAAGTTATCTTACTAACTTGCCTATTAGGTACGTACAACTAAAAAGTGAAAAATAAAAAAACTTTTTGCAAAAAAATACTACCGACTCCCATATACTAAACTACAAAGTGAAAAATAACTTAATTTTTTGAAGTCGGTGTCCATAACGCAAAAAAATGGTACCTACGAAAGACACCGACTTCAAAAAATTAAGTTATTTTTCACTTTGTAGTTTAGTATTTGGAAGTTGGTAGTATTTTTTTGCAAAAAGTTTTTTTTATGTTTGTTCCCCGATTCACATCACATCACATCATCATCAGCCTATTAATATTCCCACTGCTGGGACACAGACCTCTCTCTCTGAGAGAGGGAATGGGCCGTAATCCACCACGCGGGCCCAGTCCGGGTTGGTGGATGTCACATGTCTTCGAATTTTTGGTTCTAGGACATGCCGGTTGCCTCACGATGTTTTCCTTCACCATTTTTGAGAGCAGTGGTGATGAAATAATTTACACAAAGTAAAGCGCTTACCTGGGCTCGAACCCACGACCTACAACTTGTAAGTCGCGGCCGATACCACTGGGCCACCACTGCTCTCCATTCATCACTGTTCCCCGATTACTCAAAGACAACTGGACCGATTTGGAAAATTCTTCTTTTGTTTAAAGGGTTTACTGCCCAGGTGGTCCCATGGTCATCACTCAGAATCTGATGATGGGATCCTGGAGATAAATACGAAACTCCTCAAATATTAAATGCAAACATATAGCGATTTTGGTATTTTCATTATTATTTTCATTATTAGCACTCAGAAAGTATCATTTGGTGAAGTGGAACTGATGAAGAAGACCACAGATGGCCACTGAAACTCCTTAATGCTAAGTATGTCACGGGTAGATATAAGATATATCGAATAGTTAACCGACTATGATGAAACAAATACTTATAAATAAATGGTACTGATGAAAATAGTACCATCGAACTGATCTGATTATGAAGGCGGAAGGTAGGCACTGGAACTCCGAAACAAAACAATGTATCCTAGTCGTGTTTGGGCTTATTGGAATTATCATGAGATGTACTTTGGCTATAAATGTAATTGGAGGTACCTACCAAAACTAAAAAGAGATAAATAAAAACATTTGAACAAAAAAATCAAACCGACTTCCAAAACAAAACAATAAAAGCGTAAAATAATTTTCTTTTCCGAAGTCGGTGTCGAAAAATGGCAAACAATAGGTACCCAAGACACCGACTTCTGAAAAGAAAGTTATTTTTCAGTAATTCCAGTAGTCATCTATGGTCTTCTTCATCAGTTACACTTCACCAAATAATACTTGCCGCATGCTGCACATAGCGAATGTTGATGAAAATACCAAAATCAAGACCAAGAAGTTACCTCGATTTTCATGGGATTCCCTCATCAGATCCTGACTTGGAAGCAATATAACTGTGCAAGGGAACCACTTCCAGAAAATTATTATTTTTATCGATAGGGTATACCCCTATCGATAAAAATAATAATTTTCAAAATCGGTCCATTATTGCCGGCGTAATAGCGTAATAACAAGCATACAAAAAAAACTAACAGTCGAATTGAGAACATCCTCCTTTATGAAGTTGGTTGAAAATAGAATTGCATAAAGGCGAGGCAATTATGCCCGTTATGATCATATTGATTTTCGTAATTTTTAATTTGTGTTATAAATAACATATAATTTATTAGCTCTAGGAGCATGTATCGCCCCATTTCATTCGAGTTCTCTGCTAACCGCACGATCTACGACTCGATATCACAATATAACCTTACACTAGGTCAACTGGTATAAATAAAACAAGCAAAAAATTCAATTAAACCGCTATAGATCGCGGTAGCAGTCACGATTTAGATCAACACGATGCCGAGCGCACGCGTTAGTCGGCGACCAATGATCATACGATGCGTAGATCTCAGTTGGGAAATAGCAGTCAAGAATTTGAGAGGTGCTATCATGCCTGAGTTTAGATAGCGTCTTATTTATTTAATCGCATATATAAACTCACGCCTTTTTCCAGGGCAAATCTTAATCAAAAGGCGCCTGTACTTAGGAGAAAGGACCACGAAGTCTGGGCTTTTTACTTCAATACAAGTAAAATTTAAAAAACCTCCGGCACATTTTTATTTCATGCTACATAATTTATCAAGTACATAGTAGATACGCTTCAATGCAATCTATTTAACACGTAATTATGATACGATATCTTGCGAAAACACCCCGATTCAAACAGTAAAACGCCCATAACTTTTGAACGGCTGAACCGATATTATTCAAACATAGCTAACAACACTCTCAAACAAAAATAAACTAAACCAAAATCGGTTCACCTGTTTAGGAGCTATGATGTCACAAACAGAAAAACATATACACAGCAACACACGTCAAACTTATAACACCCCTTTTATCCGTCGGGGGTTAAAACCACCCTCGTGATCACCATCAGCACTTAGAAGATGATCTCTTAAAAGACCAATCTCTATGCAACGCCTGTTAGGGCACATTCCTGGGTTAATTTACATACCTTGATGGAAATAGGTACATGGATTTAATTACCGTTCATTTTAATTCATACATCAGACGTTAAGTGTGCTTTTTCAAAATCTGAGAATGGAGCCCTGACCAAAGGTCACTTAGCAAGCCGAACCGAAACTAATCAGCTAACAACTTTTCACCCTGAATGTCCTCGCTCAAAAATCCTGCCAGCGCCCCTATATCTATTTAAATATAATTTGGGCGCACGGTTGGCGCAGTGGTTGAGCGATTAACTGCTGCGCTGCGTTTTGCGGGTTCGATTCCCGCACGGAACAAATATTTGTATGACCTACAGATAGTTGTTCCGGCTCTGGGTGTTTTGTATGTGGGTTTATATGTTTGTAAACGCACCCACGATACAGGAAAAAAATCCTAGTGTTTTTAAAACATTGCCTCTGTTTACATTGACCCTGTTTTTAAAAGAAATTTATTGGTCTCGCAGTCATAAGAGCGACTATTGAGCGTGATATCCTGGGTTTGATTTTCAAGCGAGCAAAGTGTTGTTCGATTTGGCCATCTGGAATTTCACAAGAGAAGCCCCGATCCGTCTGGATTTGTGCCTGATCCGTGATAATAGGCATGCCCCCTATTCCATGGGACTAAAAAATAATATTACAAAACCGGCCAAGTGCGTGTCGGACTCGCGCACGAAGGGTTCCGTACCATTATCGCAAAAAACGGCAAAAATATCACGTTTGTTGTATTTAATTTATTCTGTTTTTAGGGTTTCGTACCCAAACGGTAAAAACGGGACCCTATTACTAAGACTCCGCGGTCCATCTGTCTGACTGTCTGTCTGTCACCAGGCTGCGTATCTCATGAATCGTGATAGCTAGACAATAGAATTTTTTACAGATGATGTATTTCTGTTGCCGCTATAACAACAAATACTAATAAAACCAGCCAAGTGCGAGTCGGACTCGCTCAATAAGGGTTCTGTACCATTATCCCGGTTCATGAGATACAGCCTGGTGACAAACAGACAGACTGACGGAAAGTTGAGTCTTAGTAATAGTGTCCAGTTTACATTTTGGGTACGGAACACTAAAACATAACTGGCGAAATGTAGATGTGCTGTATGTGTTTATATACTTCTGCTTAACCCTTCGGGGAACACATGCGAGATGTTATGTATGTAAATCAAGAAATAATTAGCCACCATCTGAGTGGGTAATGACCCATGCACGCAACGAATAATTGGTAGGTAGTATAAAATCAAATCATGGTCATTGATGTTGTTACTAAAAGTTGCATAGAAATTGACGAATACGTATGTTTTTTGCAACCAGACTAATTTCTCGTGGCTAATTAATACAATCCGCACGGGTCGATCTTCAACGTTAAGCAACACTTACCGAGGCCAGTCCGTAGATGGGTGACCATTTTAATATACCAAGATACCTTCGTGCCTCGGCAAGCATGTTATGCTGTATTTTTCATTTTTTTTTGTCATTGATAGGCCCGCGCTTGAACACAATCTCACCTGATAGTAAGCGATGAAGCACGCTTGCCTAGAAGAAACCTATTCACTCTTGACTCAAAGACTCCCAGGTTGTAGCTATCAGGAAATACAGACAGAAATGTTGGTCCCGGATGTCATGTGTATATCTTTGGCAGTCGTTACGGCAGTCAGAAAACAGAAAATGTGCCAGCAGTCTTGCTAAGGGGTACCGTGTTACCCAGTTACTGGATTGTGGAGGTCAGATAGGCAGTCGCTCCATGTAAAATACTGGCACTGGTGGCATTCGGTTAGACTGAAAGCGACTCCAACTTAGTTTGGGAAAAAGCCCGCCGATTAATTGACGTGATTTTTAACCCCCGCCGGAAAAAGAGGGGTGTTATAAGTTTGACATGTGTTGCTGTATCTGTGTTGCTGTATCTGTGTGTCTGTCTGTGGCATCACAACGTCCAAACGGGTTAACCGATTTTGATTTAGTTTTTTTGTTTAAAAGGTGACTTAATCGAGAGTGTTCTTAGCTATGTTTGAATAAAATCGGTTCAGCCGTTCAAAAGTTATGGGCGTTTTACTGTTTGAATCGGGGTGTTTCCGCAAGAGATCGTGTCATAATTACGTGTTCAATAGATTGCCGATCGAAGCGTATCTACTATGTACTAGATAAAGTATGTAGCATGAAATAAAAATATGTCGGGGTTTTTTGAAATTTTACTTGTAAATAGGGATGATAGATGACTCCCATCTTACTTGGGGGTTGGCGCAATACCTTTTCTTCTTCCATACCGTCCTGCAGCCTTATTGCATAATTAATTCGGAAAGAGCAAAGAGTATGAAAAATCGACCAATCACAAAGACGGAAAGCCACATCGCGTCATTCACCTCGCATGTGATTGGTCGATTTTTCATACTCTTTACTCTTTCCAAATTCATCTATACTAGTCTATACTAGTATTATAAAGAGGTGAAGTTTGTGAGTTTGTGACGTCGTAAGGGGTAATCTCTGGATCTACTGAACCGATTTTGAAAATTCTTTCACCAGTAGAAAGCTACGTTATTTCTGAGTGTCATAGGCTAAAATATATTTTCAAAAAAATAGAGATCCTTATGAAAATTGCAATAATGTAACCCAAAGTAGCAAAATGTTGCCTGTAAAATTAATTCTTTGGATTATTGATGATACATAAAAAATATTAGATAGGTAGGTAGGCTAGGGTAGGTAGGGTGGGCAGGGTTGGCAGGGTAGGCAGGGTAATGCTTTTAATGTTCCCACTGCAAGGACACAGGCCTGTAAAGTAGTAGTAGCAGGCAGTATACGGCTCTGTGAGAGGGGTAAAAATACGTGTCCAATATTATTGGCATTATCTTACTGATGGACTAAATAGAATTATCATTTATTCTATTTATTTATATAGATAGGAATAGAGGTATAGGTAGGTAGTTCCGGAGTGACGACCGCGAAATGGAAGACGTTGCGTTGGAAGTCCTCCCTCTAGGTGGACCGTGTATCTGGATCCACTGGATGCGAGACGCACGGGACCGGTCAATGTGGCGGCACTTGGGGGAGGCCTATGTTCAGGAGTGGACATCAGGCTGAAATGATGATGATGAAGCTAGGTATTCCTACTATTAGTTTATATTACTAGCAAAGTGTGATTGTAAGGTACATCTCTACCTAGTCCTTTAAGGAACTCAGCCGAGAACATTGTAGTGTAGTTGTGTTTGATATTTGAGAAAATCAAGTTTATGGTGGACATCGCTGACAATGGCGAAGGAAAACATCGTGAGGAAACCTGTACTTATAGTTTATACAATGTGTCCGGGCTTGTAGTAATAAAACTTTAAGGCCGCTATACTGGTTTTTTTTTATACCCCATAACTCTAGGGTAGAAATCAACTGGCAGATGAATAATTTTTTCAATTATAATTTTATTTTTTATACATAGGTAATAGTGATTATGCCCAATGTTATGGGATATAAAAAAACACCTAGTACACGGTGAAGCGAAGAGGAATCCGAGGAGCTTTTGCCAATAAGCCGATGACGTAGCGGCCAACATGTTGGATGCGGTTCTGCCTAGGCGACATCACAAAAGAAGCCGGGCCGCGATGTCGTATGGGGCCTCGAATACCCATACAATATCGCGGCTGAGGGTTGGAGGCAGCGGCGGCAGAGGAGTACTACCTTCCGCGGCCTGGACGGGGTCGCCACCGTCTGATGGCGGACGCGGTGGGGCAGGGGAGGAGGAGTGTCGGTATAGCGTTGGCAGCTCTCCCTATACCCTGCGGCCGAAAACTGGTAGGTGGCGGGGCCATACACGAGGTCGTCTGGCGCCCAGGTGCTGGTTTGTTCCCTGGGGTGGTCACGGCGCCAATACTTGTGCCTTCTCAGTATGAGAAGAGGTCGTTGCCCTGCAGTGGGACGGTGACAGGCGTACAGCTATACATAGAGCTTCCAACCACTGAACTACTTTCAAGATGAAGTATTTTGAAATTAATTGTTCACAGTTTCTCACCATCAATCAATACACACCTACACTGGCATCAGTCACCATAAGTTAAAAATATCAGGGATTCTGAATCTTAACATTAAAACATAGAGTTAATTCTACCTTGCCTCCAAAAACCTTTTAAGACCCATTAAACAGATTGGATTGTTCCGAAACCAACTTAATTTAGATGAGGTTAGAGTTGACATTTGTGTCTCTATTTGTGTTCGGTATCGTACTGTCTATTCCATGACTGTCGTGACAAATACAAACTGTCTCAACATTTATTACAAATTCAGAATTTATAACAAACTAGCTATTAACTGGGGTTTTACTTGGATGAACCATGAGATAAGTTTGGCGTTCATTAGAAATATTAATATTACAAAGAATTAAATAATCTAAGATTTAGGGATGACAACTGTTACCTGGCCTCGGAATTCGCAAATGCGAAACTGCCGTAAATCGTATTTTATTTTTATAAACAGTACCCCATATTTTATTGGGTGCCTGAGGATGGCACCGCCGAGGCCGGCCCAGCAAGAAGTGGCGACACGACCTAGAGGCCTACTACAAGGGCTGGTTTGAGGTGGACAAGTGGAAACTAGTCACATATTTTGACATGTCTCCATACTGGCAAGGAGACAAAGCCATCAAGGATTTCACAAGCTACCTCGAAAGAACATGCGAACCAATTATAGAATCAAGTCACTGTCATATGATACTCCAACAAATCAAACCGGCCCAGCAAGAAGTGGCGACACGACCTAGAGTCCTACTACAAGGGCTGGTTTGAGGTGGTTCAGTATACCCGGAAGGATTTTCCCCACACTAGGAATTTCTCCTGTATCTTGGGTGCACTTATAAACTTCAGTTGAATGTTGACGTGGATGTGCGGAGTGACGAGAATGAATAAAGTGAGAAATTAGTATATTAGAGAAAGTTTGAGAGTGGCGCCAGTGACAGAAAAGTTGAAAGGAAACCGTTTGTCCTGGTATGGTCATGTGATGAGGAGGGATGAAACTCATGTTACTAAAAGAGTTATGTATATAAATGTGGATGGGTGGAGAGGGAGGGGAGGGCCAAAGAAAAGATGGATGGACTGTATGAGGAATGATCTGAAAGAAAAGGGAGTCAGTGATAGCGTGACGGGGGACTAATATGGGACAAGGGCAGGAATATGATTAACTCACATATACAAACAACCAGACCGGAATAACTATCTGTAGGTTCGATTCCCGCCTGGAACAAATATTTATATGAATAAATATTTGTTCCAGGCGGGAATCGAACACTCCACACGCAGCGCAGCAGCCGATCGCTCACCCACTGCACCTACCGTCGAGTATTGATAGGTCGATGTTTTAATTTTTTTTAAAGGGTTAACTAAGATAGTTAGTCGCTTCGAGACTGAAGAGCAGTGGTGTCCCAATGGTAACGGCCGTGACTTACAAATTGTAGGTCGTCGGTTCGAACCCAGGCAGGCGCTTTACTTTGTGTAAATTATTTCATCACCGCTGCACTCAAAACGGTGAAGGAAAACATCGTAAGGAAACCGGCATGTCTTAGAAGTTAGAACCAATAATTCGAAGCCATGTGCCAGCTCGTGGCTAAATAAGAACAGCCGCAAGGGTCAATCTTCAAAGTTAAGCAACGCTTTCCGAGGTTGGCCCGTTGATGGATGACCATCTTTACATAGCCAGTTTCTTCCGTGCCTCGGCAAGCACGTTAAGCCGTTGGTCCCGGCTGTCTTTGAAGATCTTTAACGGTCTTTTAAACATATAAGTGTTGTATATTTTTGTAAACAACTCTAAATACCCTTTATTTTGATACCCCACTCGATGGGTTCCGATGATAAAAAAATTGTAACCCCCTACAATATGGCGCCCAAAATCCGCCATGTTTCTTTTATTTTAACGGCACTTATCTAAGAACAATTGGGCGGCCAAGACTTATCTGACGATGTTTTAATTATAAAAATCCGTCAAGTGGTTTGAAAGATACGAGGTAATAAAGAATATAACATACATACAAACATACATACAAGATACCGCGAAAAACATAACCCTTTCCTTGCAGCCGAGTAAAAAGACAGGTAGATTGGTTGAATAGTGAAATAGTTATGGTCTATGTATATCTGATGTTCGAAGCTTGTAAATCATGCGTAATTTAGCTCTAGCTTAGTTTGAAGTGGAGCGCGCCTTCGTTTATGGGTTTTAGGCGAACGCAGCTAAAACGATGGGTAATATACTCTACTTGGATTATTTTTATTTAAAGTTCAGTATTTGTCACTGCTTTAAAAACGGTGAAGGAAAACATCGTGGGGAAACCGGCATATCCTAGAACAGAAAGTCCAACGCTCTAGCTATTAGAACACGAAGGCAGTTCAGTATATGCTAAAGTGCAGCAAATTTTGTGACAAGAACAAAGACGCGCGCGGAAATCTATGTTTAGGTAATAATTTGCAATAGCCCGCCAGAACTGGAAAAAGGGAAACAGCCAAAATCGTGTAGTCCACGCAGGCGAAGCCGCGGGCGGAAAGCTAGTTTAAACTATAAAATGTAAAAGTAACGTATTTATAATTATTTATGTGTATACACTGAAACGGATTTAAGCCATAAGATTACTTATTATGTTATACTGGTATATTTTTTTCAAAATGTGAGAAGATATCACTTTTACAAATTCATTATCTCGGCAGCCATTGGTAATAAATAGCATTTATTCGGTTATATCAGTACATAGCGCGTAAAAAGTACATATCGTAAAAAGTTTAATTATCATACCAATAAGCAGACGATATATTACATAATTTTATAAGTTTAGATGTTTGTTTTCGTAGCAGGTGGCGTTCGGTAGTTTCTGCCCACACCCATGGAAAAAAGGCGTGAGTTTATGTATGTATGTCTAGATGTTTGTTAGTCTTTCACGCAAAAACCGTAGTGCCGTATAATCACAATCTTGACATTGACCCGCAAGCGATTCAAAATAAAGTAGAGCAACATTCTAACCATCTCACTAAGCAGAAGCGCCAATCCCTGCGCACACATACACAATCATCTATGTACGTAAGTAAAGATGTACATACATAATATGTAATAAGTAATCACTATGGTATATAAGCGGATGGGAACCAATATGGATCATCATTCGTACAACATCGGCCGATCTCGTGCGGTGTTGCAAATTTTTTTTTTCGAAAATAACCGTCGAGTGAAGTGTTCTGTGAAGGTTTGTTTTTGTTTTTCTTTTTGGTTTATAACCTATTTCGGTTGGCGTAACATGACGTCTGTATTGCCCGAAGGGGTAGGCAGAAGTAGGTAATTAGATATAAATCGCATTTCACCAATAATGTTATGTTCAGTAGTTTCGTTTAAATTGGAGCAAACCAATATAGCAGGCAAATATTTGAGGGTTCACGGGCTATTTGAATTATTTAAAATTTTTGGAACTTTACAGGAGATCATTTTAAAGTTACATTTTTAGATAAAAAAAAATATTATACAAAAAGTATCAATATTTTTATGAAAAAATGCTCTATGTTATTTTTCTTTACAAACTCCGCACAATTTAGACTAGTTGTATTTTTTAAAGCTGTTATTACCAGAAATAAATGTCGTTTTCATACAAAATGAAAAAAAAACACTGTTATTTAGAAATATACATAACAATTAAAACGCCCTATGTTACGAAATTTTTGTCAGGACAAACAGAATAAGTCAAAATCACAAAATATTTTGTCTGTATGAAGTCCTATCCGTGAAAAATGTATCTTTTGTCAAATAAAAGTGATTACCAACATAATTATAAGTGTCAATTAAATGGAATAAATTACTACTATATGTTGAATTATGTAATGTCCTATTCAATTCATATCTAAGATTGTTTACTTCCTGTGGCAAACTTTGGCTGAATGGGAATGTGAACATCACATTTTTTTTTAATTAAGCACAAAGATCTATAATGTTGAAGTAATTCTCCTTTGTTAATATTAATAATGTAGTATTCTGGTTAAAATTGCATTTTATAACTTTTTTCATTATGTCAAATAAAGAACAACCAGACATACAGTATACAATATTATAAAGAGGAAAGATTTTTTTGTTTGATTGTTTGTTTGTTTGTACCGAATAGGCTCCAAAACTACTGGACCGATTTCAAAAATTCTCTCACCGTTGTGAAGCTACACTATCCCCGGGTGACATGGGCTACTTTTTATCCATGTATTCCCACGGGAACGGGAACAACGCGGGTGAAACCGCGAGGCGTCCGCTAGTACAGTATATAACTCATTATCGGCCAGGATGTCGCATAATACAAATAGCCCGTGAACCCTCGATATAAATAGGGCAAAATCACAGACTACAAGTGACTATTGAAAAATCTTTATTGGAATAACCCAATAATACTTCAATCAGGGGATCGAACCCAAGACACCACATTCAGCAGTCGTGCTTGCGTCTTCTGAACCATCGAAGCAATCTATTTTAGGATTGCCTAAGTTTGAGTTTTAAAGTGTATGTGATACATTCTTGCATCTTTATATTCTTTGCTAACAGGGAAATCCTATCGGCAAAAACAAATAAGTTCCGATCAACTTTGCCTTTAGGGGCTGAATTTTAAACCTTCGTTAGTACTTTCTAAATAGTATAAAACATAAAGAGTCCTGGCATTTCTTGGAATGTTCCAGAACGGTATTAGACAGCCAATGTGTTTGTTGGCTGTGGTCTGCAAACTCCCTGAATGTGGTTTTCATGAGACATGTCGAAATGCCTACACATGGTTCTGAACCCACAAAATCATTTACCGAGCCCTCTCTTGCCAGTTCATCTGCCACTTCGTTATCATGGATTCCTTTATGCCCTGGGACACGCATCAGTCTTATTCTGTTATGCTTCCCAAGCCTGTTTAGGGTTTAAATAGCATCCAGAACAAGTTTGGAGTCAACTTTATAGGATGCCATGGCTTTGATTGCAGCCTGACTGTCACTAAGAATATATATCGATTTACATATATTCTTAGTGGCAGGTATATTGTACACCCAGAATACATTACCCGAAAAACATGATACTTGAACACAACCGTTGAAATAAGAGTGTCCAGGGGGAACTGTACACATCTGCATATCCCTTTAGGGCGTACCGGCGTGATGTTATGTTATGAAATGGTGTAAACAATAAACAGACATGCGATTGCAGCAATCCCGAGAGATTTGCCGTCATTTATTGAAGTGTTCTGTTGTATATTTTAAATAGGACCACATGATAAGCAACATCTTTCAAATAAAAAAGAATAATCAAAATCGGTTCACCTAGTATGTTCTAAGGTAACAAACAAAAATACATACAGTCGTATTGAGAACCATTAATTTACGAAGATGTGAGCCGAATCGAGGTTTTCAGGTTTGAATTATCTTTCACTCAATTATTTTTTTTGTTCGTTTCAGGTAATCTTTCTCGTGTGAATAAAATCGAAAATACCTCAAACCATGAAGGTAAGGATTAATTATTCAAATAAAATTAATGTAATGTTGTAAATTTGTCAAGCTTTTATTTATCTTTTCTTGTTAATTAGCATTATGTACGGGTAAAATCTTGCAACTGAGTTTTAAAACACTTAAATACACTCGTGATAAAGTAAACGATCATTTGTGTCAAAATGTATACAAAAAACTGGCCAAGTGCGAGACGGACTCGCGCACGAAGGGTTCCGTACCATTATCGCAAAACGCGGCAAAAAAATCACGTATGTTTTATGGAAGCCCAATATTTATTTTATTCTGTTTTTAGTACCTAATTATTTGTTGTTATAGCGGCAACAAAAATACAGCATCTGTGAAAATTTAAACAGTCTAGCTATCATGGTTCATGAGATACAGCCTGGTTACAGACGGACAGACAGACTGACAGACGGATCGTGGAGTCTTAGTAAAAGGGTCCCGTGTTTACCCTTTGGGTACGGAACCCTAAAAAAGAGGTTGCTCCTTACCGTCACCAGACGGCGCGGCGAGAGAATTGGCGTCATTTATTGAAGAGTTCTATTTAATTGTATAAATCTCTCCGAAGTTCTTCATCAGATATTCACCAAATTAAAATGGGACCAATTTGGAAACATACTCTTTCAAATAAAAATAGGATTTTCAAAATCGGGCGACAATTGACGGTGAAATCCTAATGTCGAATATCCTCCTTTTTGGAGTCGGTATAAAAAAAACCTATCCTTAGCTGAGACTAGGACTTGCAATCTTAAATGTAGTTGGCCATCACGTTTATCATTTAGGCTATTCAGACGAGCAATAGCGGCAGCGAAATTACGGACCATATTGCACGCACGTCAACGCCATTATTGACATTAGTAGTATGATTAGAGACCTAAAATCTCACAAAACGTTTTTTTTAGTCTCGTGCATTAGGTCCCGAATTATTATTTTTACTCTAGCCACACTTGAAATAGCCCTTGAAGGTATATCGTTGATTCGACATTGAGAGTTGACCCCTCTGGTTCGCTGTCTCCCCGCACGGGGGCGCGGCGGGCGTGTCTACATACCATTATTTTTTTTTCCTCTGAAGATCTTAACATCGCCATTCAAAAAATGACTCAAAATGCACAACGCTATCTATCGAATATGAAGTTAAACAGTCAGAGTATCTGAATTGCGTATGTTGTGATATTTTACCTCTTGAACACTTTAAATTCATCTAACTTTTGATAGAGTGAACCGATTGCAATGAAACAAAAACTAAGTGATACTTAAAGTTACGCACAATATTTATATTTAAAAGTTATCTACTTTGGTTTCGTACATTTAAGTGATGCTTGCACTAATAAACAACAGACAAACAGACAAAAATTCTGGAAATGGGTTCGGTTGGTTCTCCTTTAATACCCTGGCAATTTTTTTGGAAATATTTTCGATGTACAAAAACTACTTTTCTACAGATTTATTATATGTATTGATTATGCTACTTCAGTTATGAAGAAATTCTAGTCATCAATTTTTCTGTGTAAATATATTTTCAAACATCCAAGTTGTTTTGGAGGAGTATCGAAAAGTAGCGAAAAAATATCGTGTCGTTAATTATTTTTTAAAGCAAATCTATTATTTACACGAAAAACCCATGTTTCACGAATAATGTAGTTACATGAATCGATTTTTTTTTGTTTTTTTTCAAAACTTTTAACCTAGGCATTACATACTCCTTATGCTTTAGAATGTAACCGTTTAACGACACTAAAGCGGTGGGAGGCCCTTAAAGCCGAAGACATTTGTTTCGGATCTGGCTGTTTGAGTATGTCAGTTTAAATGTTTGTAAATGCACGAGAAATTCATAGTGAGGAAACCACGACAACAACCTGCACAGAGAGAAGGTCTGTCCAAGATATGGGAACACTAGCTTCTGACAGCGTCTTTACCCGCGTTAAAAGTGTTTTCTTATCCCAATGGTGTATTGTACCGGGATGAAAAGGTAGCACATGTGCTATTCCAGACTATAATCTATGCCAAATTTCATCCTGATCTGTTAAGCCGTTCTTGCGTGATTGAGTAACAAATATCCATCCATCTATCCGAGCCAAATTTCGCATTTATAATATTATAGTAAGATTATCTATATATGGTCATCATCTTTTCAGATCCTCTTAATCAGTGCCTTGGCAGTGGTTTGCTTAGCGGAGCCACCTGTAGACAACAGGTACCTTCCTCCCCAGGCGGGGGGCGGAGCTCCCTCGCAGTTGTACGGCACCCCTGGAGCGCCAGGACTTCAGAGGCAGACTGATGCTTTGTTCAGGTACCTACAGACTTTCGAATAGCTTATGTAATGAATGTTCTTCTCATTAGTCAACAATATACTGTTGGATTTATTGGAACAAAAAAACTTTTTACAAAAAATACAACCGACTTCCAAATAAAAAAACAAAAACGTGAAAAATAACTTCAATTTCGGAAGTCGGTGTTCTTGTTTTATTTTCTTCGTTTTTTGACACCGATTGAAGTTATTTTTCACTTTTTGTTTTTTTATTTGGAAGTCGGTTGTATTTTTTGTAAAAAGTTTTTTTATTTTGCACTTTTTAGTTGTGCTACACAATTTATATAGGCTAGGTACCAATAATGCCCATAGTGAAACCAGAATAGATTTACCCAATAACATGAAACTTAAACAAATTCGGTCGAATAAGGGTATACCAAGGTGAACTGTTTACACCTGCGTACTCCTTTAGAGCGTACTAGTGTGATATTATGTTATGAAATGGTGTAAACAATAAACATAAATGCGATTGCAGCTATCCCGTGTGATTTGCCGTCATTTATTGAAGAGTTCTGATGTGTATCTCCGAAGTTCTTTATCAGATCTTGATAAAAATTAAATGGGACCACATGACAAACACCAGCTTTCAAATAAAAAAAGAATCATCAAAATCGGTTCACCCAGTAACAAGTCCTGAGGTAACACACATAAAAAAAAATTAAAAAAATACAGTCGAATTGAGAACTCCTCCTTTTTTTGAAGTCGGCTAAAAATAAACATATTACAATTTTTGTGTATGTTAATAGTGCCTTAGTTTAGTAACTGAGTCGCAGTTATTAGCGCCCACCCCAGGAGCGAAATATTTGGTTATATTTATAGGTAGAAACTAGACACATACACTATATAATAAAACTAGAAATAGATAGACTAGATGTGATATGAATATAATTTAAGTAGGTGTGAGGCTTTCTGTTTCATTATAAGTCAACAGTCAACAGGAGTAAAAGTGCATAATGAAATTAATTAATGTAAAACAAAGCAATAAATGGTACAAACAGTTAAAATAGTGGGCAGTGGAGAGTATCGCGAAGTCGATGTTAACTTTTCGCTATCCGGTCGTCCACTGGAGATTGGATGTTGGGTGTGGATACTTCCGTCATCACGCTAAAAGGGCATGTTCTCAAACGTACTTGCTAAAGCTATGCATGCCACACTTTTTATTTTAAGGGTGTACACTTATGAGGTAGATAGGTACTATGCTGCCCTTAAAAGCCTATCTCAAAATTTTCATTTATCTTTGTATCGATTTGCTAAAAACAATTGGCGTCCGTTGGCTTTGTCAAAAAACCCGTTAAAAGAACTTTACATGAATAATTTAAATCTTAGCAAAGCCAGCCTGTACCTGTATATGAATTATAAACTATTATTTTAGAAGCCGTGGACCAACCCACGGAGGTACCCGTCGTCCATCATCCCAGTACGGAGCTCCTGGCCAAGGCAGCCAGCCTTCTTCTCAATACGGTGCCCCTGGTCAAGGCAGCCAGCCCTCGTCGCAGTATGGAGCCCCCTCTTCCCAGTATGGGGCACCTTCGGGCCAGTTTGGAGCCCCCTCTTCCCAATACGGTGCACCTTCATCTCAGTACGGAGCCCCATCAGCAAATGCTCCTTCGCAACAATATGGAGCGCCTGGTTTTGGAGGTGGTAAATTTATTATTATTTTATATTTTTCAATTTATTTAAGTTTGAAATTTATTTTATGGAAGTGCGTGCATTGGTAATATAAATACGTGACCAATATTTTTTTCTTATTTTCCAATAAATATCCTTCTTTACAGGTCACTCGCAGGGAAGTTCCTTCGGAGGTCAATCTTCCAGAGGCCAGGAACAGAGTCGTCAGTACCTGCCCCCTGGTGCAGGAGGATACGGCAGCGATGATGGCAGCAACGGGGTTAGTTAACTACACACATATAATAGAATAGTATCTGGGCGACCGAGCTCTGCTCGGGTGAAAATTAGAGAAAACGACGTTTTCTAAAAATTAAACCTAGCTAGGTCGATTTATCGCCCCCGAAAGGACCTGCATACTAAATTTCATGAAAATCGTTGGAGCAAACGATACGAACCTAATATAGTTGGGGAAAAGACTAGGCAGATTGATTGATACATACAAGAATTACTCGTTTAAAGGTATTTGATAGATAGATACTTCTTTTTGTTACGAGCAATCAGGAAACGCAGACTATGGCAGGGAATTCCACTCCTTAGCTGTACGCACAATTAAAGTATTCCCAAAACGTTTAGCGCCGTATACTTGGGATTTTCACTATGTACCGATGACGCATCGCCGTACGTCATAACTCGTATTGAGGTCCTAACACAAAACAGCGTTATTTGCCAATGTAATCACAGACACAGCAAGTGTTTGCTGGCTGCTACGTACGTCCTTAACTGTCTTACTAGAGACAAGGCCAGCTTTGGCTGCAGGTTTTGGTAAACAGGTACGTCTGTTTACCAAAACCTGCAGCCAAAGCTGGCCTTCTGACATCACGCGCCGTTGCTTCGAGATATTCCCACTTCACCAGATTGGCTCTATATAAATCCTCTTGCGCTAATGAAAAGCCTTGCTAAAAATGTTCCCATTTTCTTTCCAGGAACCCGCTAACTACAACTTCGAGTATATGGTGAAAGATGACCAGTCTGGCAACGACTTCGGTCACCGCGAGTCGAGACAGGGAGACAGAGCCGAGGGACTTTACTATGTGCTTCTTCCCGATGGCAGGAAACAGGTGAGGACTACTATGGTTTTATTTCTTCGTTCGTACACTCTTGAAAGAACGGTCGTGGTCACCATGTTGCAGTGAGACTTCGGGCTGCCGAAATTTGCATCACAATGCGACGCCCAATATGACGCCCGTATGCTCTCGTGCAATGTGCAGCCTACAGCAGACTTCTGGTCGGTATATCGCAGGGCAACCCACCGCAGAGTCTCATTCCTTCCAACCTATCCTGGACTGCAAGCCGCTAAAGTCTTTGTCTCGTCGGGAAACGTGACCAAAGAACTTAAGTATTCGAGCCTGGACTATTGCCGATAGAGAGAAAAGAAAGAAAAATGTTTTAACTGTCACAAAACGTCATACATAAGTACATGTTTATGCTAAACCCTTAACAATAGTATTAGTAGTAATAATACCGAATTCTTGTAGAATAGATTATTTTGGTGCGAAACTCAATCCACGACACTTAAAGCAGATTCCAACAGCACCTCACTTCCAGAGCGTCTATTTTCTTTTTCTCAGTTTCTCTCAGCGACCAGGAATGTGAACCGGGCCCATCATGACCTATGCTTGCGCTGTCTTCGCACACGCAACGTCCCGCCACCTGCATATCATGCAGCCGCTCCAAAACCGATTCCTCCGTCAAATCACGGGAGCCTTCTGGTACGCTCGATATCAGGAACTTCATGTTGACCTTAAAATCGCTACGATTCAGCAGTTCATGAAACGCCTTACCAATCGTTTCTTAGACGCTGAGGTCAAACATCACAGCCCTTTAATCAAAGCGGCCACACGATACGAACCCTCCCAATTCCCATTCACCCGAATTCGCCGACTGAGGCACACTCTTATTATGCCCGATGACGCTAGCACCCTGATCCGGAGAGCCGAGAGAGAGCCGTATGGAGACCAGCACACTTAAGGTGAACGCGCACCCATCCGCGCCGCAAGTGCCGCACGCGCCGCATTCATTGCATTTTATAAATCTTTATATGAAATCGTATGCAGCCTCGCGCACCTATCCGCGCCGCACGAGCCGCATTTCAGCAAAATGCTGTGGGCATACGGATTTACCCAGCGCGTGCGGATGTCATCATCAGATTCGGCGCATTCGATGCTTGCGGCGAGTGCGATGCGGGCGCCGCGGAGACGTCATCCGTATCGTATTGTTCAAGACGTACCGAAGTGAATACGAAGCGTGCGGCGCGGATAGCGCGGGGCCTTGAGAAAAAGCGATGACAATGACGCGTGCGGCTCCTGCGGCGGGGATAGGTGCGGGTTCACCTTAAGTGTGCTGGTCTCCATACGGCTCTCTTGGAACAAGTTTAGAACAGGTTCACCTTTAAGACACAAACCGTCTAGTTCCGTCCTCGCCACCGTGGCCCGTTGCGCCATCCCCGACAAGCCCGCCTCGATCCAGGTAGAGCCAGTCCGCGCATTGCTGAGCGTAGTCAAATTAGTCAGACTGGAGTTACTTGACCGTTCTTCTCCACAGTAGGAACTTTCCGAAAGAATGGTAGAATCAATAATAGTCAGGATCCAGCCTGTCCTCTTGCTGTCCCCCCCAGCGACGCCCTGAGCTGAGGTTCGTACCTCAGAGGGTTGCGCTCAGCGTGGTCACTTTAAGTTTAGCTTTTGTTGCCCTGGCTGGAGGCTCTAGTTTATATAGTATATCACTGTGCTTGAACTACGAGACGCCCCTCAGAAAACAAAAAAATTTATGAACCGGGTTTTCGTGTAGGTAAGTGGACTAAGGGCTTGTTATTTATTGGCAATATTTCAAAGGGTTCAAGCGCTCATGAATATGAATAATTTAATTATGGGCTCGAAAGTCCTCTGTGGCTCGGCAAGTACTTTAAACCTGTAGTCCCGGCTGTATATGAAACCTGTATTCTGACAGTCAGAAGCCATATAATCTGACAACAGTCTCACTAATGGGTTAAGTATTACTCAGTCAGTGGGTTGTGGATATCAGATAGGTAGTTGCTCCATAATGTTTTTGCGTCCAGTAAAAGTTCATAGTCGTGAGTACTTTCACCCCCCGAAAGAATGTAATAGCTTTGTAGGTATGCACCACTAACCCAATAATTTCTCACATTTACAGACCGTGCAATATGAGGCTGATCAAGACGGATACAAGCCCAAAATCTCATACGAAGACACCGGTCTTGGCCAGGGAGGCTATGACAGAAATAGCCAACAGTCTGGTTACAACAACGGCTACCAAAACCAGGGACAGGGATACTAAAACCAACGTATACCTTCGGAATGGGTCCGGGTCTAAAAATGATCATAAACTTTGTTTAAAAAGTTTTTGATATATTTTCAGACTGGCAGATTTTTTATCAATTATTTACTCGTATATATTTGAAAATTGGGAGGTCAGGAAAATTTTGTACCGAAAAAATAATCGATATGTTAATGCCTTGGACCGGATAAAACATGTAAATTGTCTTTACACAAATATTTGACAGTTAATATATTTTATCTATGATTGCAATTTGGCGGTCATCTTTTTGAGGTTATGACAAAAACGAATATTTTATAACTCATTGCTGTGCCGTATATTTTTTTTAAATATTTGTCGTTAGTAATGTATAAGTATGTTAAAGAAATTCATGCTGTTTAAGTAGCATGGAAATGGAAAAGTAATAATTTCGTTTTTGTCAATGTTTTTGATTTTACAAATGGACGACGACTATCGCTGTAATTTAAAGGAAACGAGTCAGTAAAAGACTATTGTACAAAACGCTTATTTAGTAGTAGTTATTAGAAAAAAAAAATGGCTAAATATATTTTTTACTCTTTTCTTCAATTTTCTTTATCTCTTGGCAATAATATTTTTGTTAATTTTTTTATCTATAAACTGATCAGTAAAATGATGCTACTCATTGACTTACAAAACTTTTCAAGATTTCATTATTTTTCTGGTTAGAATTCTATGTTTCACGACTAAAATGGCTAGTTATTCAAATGGTGGAAATTTTATACATTAATAAAATGCTAGATCTAATCTACCTTAATCCTTTTCATAATTTAGAAATATTTAAGGACGAATACTAGAAAACGACATTATATAATCGTATGAAAACACTTTCTATCCATGTTATTTTTATGTATACATTGTAATATTTACTAGTAAACTTAGATCGCATAACTCATTATTTTGTAAATAAATGATTTTATAACAGATAAATGTTTCAATGCTCTCAAGAAAGTCCCATTGTCAAGTCAGGATCTGATGAGGGGATCTAATAGAAATCGAGGCAACTGCTCAAATTTTATAGGCAATAATATAGGTAGGTGTGGTTTTTTTGTATTTTCATCAATATGGCCAGTATTTGCATATAGAAAGTATCATTTGATGAAGAAGATCTGATGAAGAAGAACTGATGAAGAAGACCACAGATAATGATAAATGTGTTATGAGTATACGATAGGTAGATCTTTCTTATGTTACTTCAGAAAACATTACCCTTATTTTGTTGAGCTCGGCAGCAGTTGTATAAAAAATAAAACAATATTCGAATCAAAACAGATTTATTTAAAATTTAAATAAAATTCAACAAGTAATATATTAAGATTGATTTATGAAAAGATGTATAGAAGCTGGCTGTGTCAAAATATAAGAAAAACATATTTTTATGTTTTTTTAGAAACAATAAAAAATGAGTTCAATTCAAATCTGAAAAGAGAAAAAGACATGGTTAATATTTTGAGTGTTTATTTCATTATCTTATTTTATTTATCAACCGATTATATTTTTAACCTCCGACGGAAAAAGAGGGATGTTATAAGTTTGACGGGTGTATCTTTATGTTAGTATATTTGTATATGTCTGTGGCATCATAGCTGCTAAACCGATTAACTGATTTTTATTTCTTTTTATTTTGTTTTTTGAAAGGTATGTTTGATGAAGATGCAACAATGTCAGTCTTGCCATAGGGTACCGCGTTACCAGTTACTGGGTTGTGGAGGTCAGATAGGCAGTCGCTCCATGTAAAACACTGGTACTCAGCTGAATCCGGTAAGACTGGAAGCCGACCCCAACAACAATTGGGAAAAAAGGCTAGGCAGATTAATTGATTGATGGAAATCCGTTAAGCCGTTCAAAATTTATGGGCGTTTTACTGTTTGAATCGGGGTGTTTTCGAGAGATATCGTGTCATAATTACGTGTTCAATAGATTGTCGATCGAAGCGTGTCTATTACTAGACAATTAATAAAAATGTGTCGGCAATTCTTTAAATATTACTTGTAAATACTGCTTCTGTGCATTTTTTTTCTTGCACAAAAGCTACAAAGGCGGACCTAATGCCTTAGGCTTTCTCTACCTGTCAACCAAGGGTGGTGAAGAGATAACATGGCAGGTGCATGTATATGGATTTTTTGGCAAATAGTCATCAGCTGGCCAAAATTGTTTTGGCCGGTAATTTTTTTTTGTGATTTTTTTATGACTACATTGAAGAAAGCAGTTTTTAAAATATGATGACACCTTGCCGTTACACCCTGTAGATAACTGTTTCGTTGGTTTAGTGGTAGCAAGAGTTACTGCTGACCATGAGGTCCCGAGTTCGATGCCCAAGTAAAGCTATGTGTAACTGGCTAACGAGGTTATCGACGTGTGCGAAGTGGACTCAACGATCCTTATACGTTTCAGGCTAACACCTTAGGAGGCTCTCGTTAGGCAGCTGGGTCAAGGACTTCATTCAATAATTAAAGAAATCAAAAACCCGACTGCTCAAGAAGCGAACTAAAAAGAAGTAAACAAGAAGAAAATACATCCGGTTTGGTCAGCTAGCTCGCGAATATGTATCCTCCGACTGCACAGCATGATTTTCTTCTTGTTTACGTATTTTTAGTTCGCTTCTTAAGGAGTCGGGTTTTTTATATTTTTAGGGTTCCGTACCCAAAGGGTAAAAACGGGACCCTATTACTAAGACTCCGCGGTCCATCTGTCTGTCTGTCTGTCTGTCACCAGGCTGTATCTCAAGAACCGTGATAGCTAGAGAGTCGAAATTTTCACAGATGATGTATTTCTGTTGCCGATATAACAACAAATACTAAAAACAGAATAAAATAAATATTTAAGGGGGGCCCATACAAAAACGTGATTTCTATGCCGTTTTTTGCTATAATGGTACGGAACCCTTCGTGCGCGAGTCCGACTCGCACTTGGCCGGTTTTTTATTAATTACTTTTTAGTAATTTTTTTTTTCGATTTCGGTAAATTTATAGTACACCCACGTTTCGGTAGTTGTATTTGAATCCCATATGTAATAAGAGACGAGCTTTTGTCATATACCAGCCACAAATCCAGGTTCTGTGCTGCTATTATGTAATTCCAGATGGAAAAACGCAATAACGAACCCAAAACCTGATAAACATTCGCAAACTAGCTAATCCCCCGACTGCACAGCATGATTTTCTTCTTGTTTACAAATTTGCAGTCGGGTATTTTTATTTTATTATATTTTTAGTTAACTTTTTACTTTTATTATTATCTTTTTAGTTAACTTTTGACGTTTTTTTTTTTTTTTTTATATTGTTCCCTGTATTTTGAGAGGTCTAGGTTCTTGTGATACGGGACTTCCTAGTACAAGAGCCAGGGCTGCACTGATATTTCTATACCAATATTATAAAGAGGAAAGATTTTTTTGTTTGTATGTTTGTTTATACCGAATAGGCTACGAAACTACTGCGCCGATTTCGAAAATTCTTTCACCTATGGAAAGCTACATTATTCCCGAGTAACATAGGCTATAATTTTGACGGGAGCGAAGCCGCGGGGGTCAGCTAGTGTGTTATAAAGTGTGTTAGTAAATAAATGTATTGTCACTCACCGGGTGATCACATATCGGAGTGTTCGGGACATATCACTCCGAAGCACCGCGTGCAGTAGTCGACGCAAGGACGATCCGATACTTTGAGCGCCTCTCCCTTGGGACACCACTGTATCACACTGGGAATCAAACAAGGATATGTTAGAACCATGCTATATGTTGAAAGGATTAATGAAAGACGACTAACAAAGGGTTACAAGGCAGATGTGAATGAAAACGCCGGCAGGAGACCTAGATAAGGGAGCCTGAATCCGCGGGATGTTCCATCGCCGGCGCAATCTCAATATATAAACTTAAAAAAACCGGTCAAATGCGACTCGAACTCGTGCGCCGACGGTTCCGTACCTAACCCATTATATCACCATAATAAAATCTTTTATTTGTGCTGTAAGACCTTACTTTTTGGCAAATTTCGTGATTCTAGGTCAACGGGAACTACCATATAGGTTTTCGAGCCAAAATCTATAGGGTACTCCCAGTTGACCTAGAATTGTCAATTTTGGTTAAGAACCTCCTCGCGTCGTGTTCCTCATTACTGAGGATCGTGATTCCCCTGTTGTCGTGGAAGTAACTTTTCCTTCACTAATTTGCGCCACCTATGCCTGTCTATTGCGTCGTGGAGAGCATCGTGCAGTTTGGTGTTCAACGATGTGCGGACTTGGTCTGACCATCTTATTGGACTGCGACCTCTAGAACGGTTCCCTTCAATCTTGCCAGTGTCCAGTAACCATCAGTTTTTCTAGGTTGTTTCCATCCTTTCTGGCGATGTGACCAAAGAACTCCAATATCCAACGAAGGCAGATCGTGGACAGTCTGATCTTGATATTCAGTTCGCGGAGGATGGTGTCGTTGGTGCGAAAGGCGGTCCAAGAGATTTTCATCATCTTTCTCCAGCACCACATCTCAAACGCATCTATGCGGTCACGGTCAGCTTACTTTAAGGTCCACGTTTCGGCCCCGTAACTGAAGATTGAGAACACTAAGGAATTGACCAATTTCACTTTCGTCTTACGTGAAATATTTCGGTCTCTCCATATTCTCTGCAATTGGGACATTGCATTTTTGGCCATCCCTATACGCCTCCTTATGTCCTTCTCACTGGACCCCGTGTTGCTGATGCTTGCACCTAGGTAGATGAAGTCGCTTGCCGTTTCCAGCGCCAGAGCACCCGTAAACTGGAGAAGGTTAGCGGGATCCACCACCATAAGTTTGGTTTTGGCATGATTTATTCTGGTTAAGATAGGGAAGGTCAAAAAAAATCCCTTATCTTTTTATTGTGTTGACAGGATTTTTATACATCTAATAGGGACTACAGACCTCAAAATCTTCTTTCAACTTTCTGGGTCTACCCGTTCATGAGACAATCGGTGGTGACACACGGACAGACGGACAAGAAAGTGATCTTACAAGGGTTCCTTTTTTAATCTAGCCTAGCTATCACGGTTCATGAGATACAGCCTGGTGCCAAACTGACAGACGGACAGTGGAGTCTTAGTAATAGGGTAACGTTTTTACCCTTTGGGTACGGCATCTTAAAAATATGTCTTGACCGAAGTACAAAGGTGTGTAACATACCCGTAATCACCAGACTGCATCCACTTGGGGTCTTGTTGGTTGAGAACGTCGAACTTGCCTTTTGGCAGACCGCAGATAATCTCCGCCTTCACCGTACGTACCGCTATGAGGGGAGCCGGGATGAAACCTGGACCAAACCACCACCACAATATCAATTACTTTCTAAATTACAGTTTTTTTTTAAATAATATAGATATAAAGTAACAAATATAAAAAAAATAATATTAAAGCAAGCTTTATTTAAAAATTATATACCTATATTTATTATATATATGTGTATATCAAATTATACATTTATATTAAATTATATATATAATAGCATATTATTAAAAATTTCATTGTAACGAAAAACAAACAATAATCAAAATTTCAGCTCAATCAAACACCGGGAAGTGGTAGAGTTTGTAAAGTTAGTGCTTGTAGCGTTAGGGCGTGTACAGTTAGAAGCTTGGCTCTACATGAGATCTGATAACTTTGTGATAGTGCGAGCCATATAGGCAACATTGGGCTCGTCTTGGCAAAATTTTACATGAAAATGTTTTTGGTGTGATTTCACTCCTTTTTGTAAGTTGCTTATGACGATTTTTTTTAATTATGTTAATTTTTTTCATCCTCTAATTTAAGGGATGGGAGTGATTTACTAAAAATCCTGAAATATTTGCTTTATTATTTATAACAAGGATTTCCTATATCGATGTTCAGACATCTAGCATAAAAATTTGCGGAAGTCTCATACAAACTTCCATCCCCTAGTTTAAGGGGTTGGGGGGGTAAAAGTTTCAAGTTTTAGTTTTTTGTTGTTGTTTGTGTACTAGCTTACATACCAAATTTCAGCTTTCTAGGAAGTACCCCAAGAATTTTGATGATCAGTGAGTGAGTGACGGAATCGTGGTTTTTTAAATATCAATAAAATCTTAAGTACTTAGAGCCAATTGAAACTTTACATGTTTAATAAGTCCACTATTGACATCATATCCCAAAAAAATTGTTATCTGGTATAATCTAAAACCCAAGTTATGAGGGTTAAAAAAACAACGAAACGCTTCGAGAAAAGGTAGGTAGTGCCCTTGCACTTCGCTTGGCTTGTCTTGTCTTCACTGACACTGACAAGCAGATATTCGCTATTTAGGGTATAACGGAAAGGTGTCAACATATTTTAAAAACAGCATCTACCAATGTTTATTGATAATATTTTAAAGTTTACATTTTTTTTATTTCAATCAAAAAAGTATCGCCCATACTATGGTCAGTTGACGAAAATGCAATGTTTTTTAGGGTTTGTATGGAAAATGCAATCTTTTTTAGGGTTTGTATGGAAAATGCAATCTTTTTTACGGTTTGTATGGCAAATGCAATCTTTTTACGGTTTGTATGGAAAATGCAATCATTTTGGCAATTGCCTATAACTTCCTTGGAAATAATGGTACATTTACACGGGAAGAAGAAGTTTTTAAGGTTCCGTACCCTATTACTAAGACTCCGCGGTCTGTCTGTCTGTGTTTGTCTGTCACCAGGCTGTATCTCATGAACCGTGATAGCTAGACAGTTGAAATTCTTCACAGATGATGTATTTCTGTTGCCGCTATAACAATAAATACGAAAAAACCGGCCAAGTGCGAGTCGGACTCGCGCACGAAGGGTTCCGTACTTGGTAAATTGCGGTTTACGATTTATGACGTATTAAAAAAAAACTACTAACTAGATCTCGTTCAACCCAATTTTCGGTGGAAGTTTACATGGTAATGTAGTTACATCATAATTATATTTTTTTAGTTTTATCATTCTTTTATTTTAGAAGTTACAGGGGGGAGGGGACACATTTTACCACTTTGGAAGAGTCTCTCGCGCAAACTATTCAGTTTAGAAAAAATAATAATTAGAAACCTCAATATCATTTTTGAAGACCTATTCATAGATATACCACACGTATGGGTTTGATGGAAACAAATTTTTGAGTTTCAGTTCTAAGAATGGGGAACCTCCATAATTTATTGCTTTATTTTAGTGTGAAAATCTTAATGCGGTTCACAGAATACATCTACTTACCAAGTTTCAACAGCATAGTTTCGGAAAAAAAGTGGCTATGACATACGGACGGACAGACAGACAGACATGACGAATCCATAAGGGTTCCGTTTTTTTGCCATTTGGCTACAGAACCCTAAAAACAGAATAAAATAATTATTTAAGTGGGGCTCCCATACAACAAACATGATTTTTTTGCGATAATGGTACGGAACCCTTTGTGCGCGAGTCCGACTCGCACTTGGCCAGTTTTTAAAATATAATTACACTTTGGTTAGTTCGGCTTTCGGGACCGGGACCGCGGTCCCGGTTTCCACCTGTAGATACAGTATTATTTTTGAGTTGTATTTTGGGACCATAAATAAAATAAACAACCATTAGAATTAATATTTGTTTATTTATTTGTTTGTTTTGTTTGATATGTATATTTTGATTTTGGTTGAGAGCTCGATATTTCGGCACCGTTACAAGCGCCATGATCACGAGAACTGATATACAAAAATAACAAAATACTTGGTAAATATCCCGAAACAAATATTAATTCTAATGATTGTGACCATGTCATCTTAAAAACTTATAAAATAAACAATGTATAGTAGGTGGGATAAATATTCGTTATTAAGACACGTACCTTGCAAAGAAGGCTGGAACCCGAGATAAGGATTAGCGTTGATATCACCCAAGAGCTTGCGATAGTTGAGATCTCCTTTGAACATGATGCCGACAGCAAGTTGAAGTTTCCTGTACAAATTGGGGTCCAATTTCTTCATCTCTTTGTAACAGTGCGGGTACGTCCAGAAATCTTCATCCTGTTATAAAAGAAAGGTAACAAAATAACGACTCCTGATCTTACTATGTACTCATAACATGTATACAGGGTGAAACAAAATGGATATATAATATTGTCTTTAAATATTTATAAAAAATACTAGCTGACCCGGCAAACTTTGTTTTGCCATAAAAACACCAAACATTCATCTACCCTACCTAACACTATCTACCCAACTCTACCTACCCTACCCTACCTACCCTACTCTACCTACCCTACCCTACCTACCCTACCCTACCTACCCTACCCTACCCTACCCTACCTACCCTACCCTACCTACCCTACCTACCCTACCTACCCTACCCTACCCTACCTACCCTACCTACCCTACCTACCCTACCCTACCTACCCTTCCTACCCTACCCTACCTACCCTACCCTACCCTACCTACCCTACCCTACCTACCCAACCCTACCTACCCTACCCTACCTACCCTACCCTACCTACCCTACCCTACCTACCCTACCCTACCTACCCTACCCTACCTACCCTACCCTACCTACCCTACCCTACCTACCCTACCCTACCTACCCTACCCTACCTACCCTACCTACCCTACCCTACCTACCCTACCCTACCTACCCTACCCTACCTACCCTACCCTACCTACCCTACCCTACCCTACCTACCCTACCTACCCTACCTACCCTACCTACCCTACCTACCCTACCTACCCTACCTACCCTACCTACCCTACCTACCCTACCTACCCTACCTACCCTACCTACCCTACCTACCCTACCTACCCTACCTACCCTACCTACCCTACCTACCCTACCTACCCTACCTACCCTACCTACCCTACCTACCCTACCCTACCATACCTACCCTACCCTACCTACCCTACCCTACCTACCCTACCTACCCTACCCTACCTACCCTACCTACCCTACCTACCCTACCCTACCTACCCTACCCTACCTACCCTACCCTACCTACCCAACCCTACCTACCCTACCCTACCTACCCTACCCTACCTACCCTACCCTACCTACCCTACCTACCCTACCCTACCTACCCTACCCTACCTACACTACCCTTCCCTACCTACCCTACCCTACCTACCCTACCCTACCTACCCTACCCTACCTACCCTACCCTACCTACCCTACCCTACCTACCCTACCCTACCTACCCTACCCTACCTACCCTACCCTACCTACCCTACCCTACCCTACCTACCCTACCTACCCTACCCTACCTACCCTACCCTACCTAACCTACCCTACCTACCCTACCTACCCTACCCTACCTACCCTACCCTACCTACCCTACCCTACCTACCCTACCCTACCTACCCTACCCTACCTACCCTACCCTACCTACCCTACCCTACCTACCCTACCCTACCTACCCTACCCTACCTACCCTACCCTACCCTACCCTACCTACCCTACCCTACCTACCCTACCCTACCTACCCTACCCTACTTACCCTATAAACCTCACGGAGCCCGAGACCTTTCCAACGAATGCAAAACCGTGGAAATCGGTTCGTGCGTTCTGGAGTCTTAGCGTCAGGTTATTGTGACTGTCAAATAATAACAGACAAATAATTAGCAATAAATTAAAATTGCGACTATAATTTGAGATTTTTACTATCCTATCTCTCAAGTTGGATCGAACTGCACATTGTGTGCGAATTTTATTATAATCGGTTAAGTGGTTTAGGAGTCCATTGAGGACAAACATTGTGACACGAGATTTATATATATTAAGATATTTTATTTTAACAATGAAAATGAAAAGTTTTAAATTAAATGAAAAGAGGTCATTATTATGTCCTTTATTCAACTTATTTCTTATTTAATACATTTTTAAATATTATTATAAAAAATAAAATAGAGGCCCACCGGTATCGGGAACAGGGTCCAATCTACCGGCGGTCAGGGCTCCAGAGAGAGGAACCTCCTAACAATGCGAGCCGTGTCCAGCAGTACTGCTTTCTGAATCAAGCCCTTGATTCAGCCGCCTAACGAGAGCCTCCTAAGGTGTTGGTCGAGGCTCGTGGCTATTAAGCCATTGGCTGACACGACTATCGGTACATTGATCGCTGTCCACATCCCACATGTCGACAACCTCGCGAGCCAAGTCAATATACTTGATTGATATTTATGTATTTATATTCACACTAGCTGTCCCACGCGGCTTCGCTCCCGTCAACTGGCTACCTACCTACCCATCTACGCTACCCTACATACACGATTGTTGAGTAACTTTAACCGTTTACGCAGCGCACGCAACGGAAGCTCTCTATAAAAAACACTCAATAAATAACTTAAATTTCGGCAGTCGGTGTTCTTGTTTTCGTTTCTTCGTTTTTTGACACCGGCTTCCGAAATTGAAGTTATTTTCCACTTTGTAGTGTTTTTATTTGGAAGTCGGTTGAATTTTTTGTAAAAGGTTTTTTTTTTTATTTTTGCCTTTTTAGTTGTGATACTACATAATGGACCAGTTATATAGGCTAGGTACCAATAATACCCAAAGTGAAGCCAGAATAGATTAACCCAATAACATGAAACTTAAACAAAACCGGTGCAATAAGAGTATACCAAGTTCACAGATAATATAATACTAGCATACAGATGCCTCATCCCATACAAAGAAACCGTGCCGACGTAACTAGCTTTTTCATCAGATTAATCTTGTTATTTTTGTAAGTACATCAATCGCGTTCGATCCCGTTTCACGGCAATAGATGGTGTTAGCAGCGATTTGCAAGTAAAATGGTTTACTAGGTTCGAGAATATTTTTTTCTTTAAATACAATGAAGGTTCGTTTTATAGTATTTTTTTGCACCTTTTAAAGTTTTTTTGCACCAAAATGTGTTACAATGCAAATTTTAATAATCGTGTGGAATGCCACAGATATTTAAAAATGCGCCATCTATTGGCATCAATTTTAAATGATACGTTCAAATAATCTTTGAAATGTGAATTAAGAAGAATTAATATTCCATAATTTTGTACTTAGGAGAGTCGATTAAACAAGAACATACAATTTATATGTTCAATTCCAGAAAATGATAATTTTACAAAACTATTGAATTGTGTGTACATGTCGCGCCATCTAGTGAGATTTATTTGAACCAAATTTTCTTTATTAGCAATGAGACCCCGTGCCAAGGTGAACTGTTTACACCTGCGTACCCCTTTAGAGCGTACTAGTGTGATGTTATGTTATGAAATGGTCTAAACAATTAACAGAAATGCGATTGCAGCTATGCCGAGTGATTTGCCGTCATTTATTGAAGAGTTCGGATGTATATCTTCGAAGTTCTTCATCAAATCTTGATGAAAATTAAATGGGACCACATGACAAGCACCAGCTTTCAAATAAAAAAAGAATCATCAAAATATGTTCACCCAGTAACAAGTTAACAAACATTAAAAAAAATATAGTCGAATTGATAACCTCCTCCTTTTTGGGCAGTCGGATAAAAAATAAAACAGTCGAATTGATAACCTCCTCCTATAACGGAAGTCGGTTAAAAAAAATACAGTGGAATTGATAACCTCCTCCTTTTGGGAAGTCGGTTAAAAAATATAGTCGGCTTGATAACCTCCTCTTTTAACGGAAGTCGGTTAAAAAATAATACAGTGGAATTGATAACCTCCTCCTTTTGGGAAGTCGGTTAAAAAATACAGTCGAATTGAAAACCTCCTCCTTTAACAGAAGTCGGTTAAAAAATACAGTCGAATTGATAACCTCCTCCTTTAACGGAAGTCGGTTAAAAAAAATATAGTGGATTTGATAACCTCCTCCTTTTGGGAAGTCAGTTAAAAATATAGTCGAATTGATAACCTCCTCCTTATGGGAAGTCGGTTAAAAAATACAGTCGAATTGATAACCTCCTCCTTATGGGAAGTCGGTTAAAAAATACAGTTGAATTGATAACCTCCTCCTTTAACAGAAGTCGGTTAAAAAATACAGTCGAATTGATAACCTCCTCCTTTTAGGGAAGTCGGTTAAAAAATACAGTCGAATTGATAACCTCCTCCTTTAACAGAAGTCGGTTAAAAAATACAGTCGAATTGATAACCTCCTCCTTTAACGGAAGTCGGTTAAAAAAAATATAGTGGATTTGTAACCTCCTCCTTTTGGGAAGTCGGTTAAAAAATACAGTCGAATTGATAACCTCCTCCTTTAACGGAAGCCGGTTAAAAAAAAATACAGTGGAATTGATAACCTCCTCCTTTTGGGAAGTCGGTTAAAAATATAGTCGAATTGATAACCTCCTCCTTATGGGAAGTCGGTTAAAAAATACAGTCGAATTGATAACCTCCTCCTTTAACAGAAGTCGGTTAAAAAAATACAGTGGAATTGATAACCTCCTCCTTTTGGGAAGTCGGTTAAAAATACAGTCGAATTGATAACCTCCTCCTTTTGGGAAGTCGGTTAAAAAATACAGTCGAATTGATAACCCCCTCCTTTTTGGGAAATCGGTTAAAAAGGAATAATTTTTGTCCGTTTTTGCTAAATTTTTCATTTATGCTCCGCTCCTATTGGTCGTAGCGTGATGATGATATATAGCCTATAACCTTCCTCAATAAATGGACTATCCAACACAAAAATATTTTTAAATCCCAACCAGTAGTTCCTGAGATTAGCGCGTTCAAACAAACAAACTCTCCCGTCAAGTGGCTACCCTGCCTACCCAGCCTGCCCTGTCTGCCCTGCCTACCCTGCCTACCTTGCCTACCCAGCCTACCCTATCTGCCCTGCCTACCCTGCCTACCTTGCCTACCCTGCTTACCCTGCCTACCCAGCCTACCTTGCCTACTCTGCCTACCCTGCCTACCCTGCCTACCCTGTCAACACTGCCTACCCTGCATACACTACCTACCTTGCCTATCCTGCCTACCTTGCCTACCCTGCCTACCCTGTCAACCCTGCCTACCTTGCCTACACTACCTACCCTACCTAACCAACACGACCTACCCTACTAATAGTACCTAATTAGTTTTATCTATCATCAATAGTTTTCTCATTGCACGCCAAATAATGAATTTTATCGGCAACATTTTGCTCCCTTGGGTTACATTATTGCAATTTTCATAAGGATCTCTATTTTTTTTGAAACTCTTATAGCCTTCTCTAACATTCTATGACACTCAGGAATAATGTAGCTTTCTACTGATAAAAGAATTTTCAAAATCGGTTCAGTAGATCAAGAGATTACCCCTTACAACGTCACAAACTCACAATCTCACAAACTTTACCTCTTTATAATATTGGTATAGATTAGTATAGATAATGCGAAGTAAGTAACGTATAAACTAAGCCCCACAAAACCGTCCAGTAATGGTTTGACTGTGGGGTCGGCGAGTTTCTATACACTCATTCTTAAATTTTGTACTTAAAACTAATTTATTACTTATAGACACATTTCTAAATAATATACAATTTTTATTTTTGAAACTGTTTTTATTCGTTTCACTCCTTATATCGGCAGACTGTTCAATAGATATGGTATTTTTTTTTTTTAGAGTTCTGCCGCCAAAGTAATTAGTGACTCTTGAGTACATTGAATCTGCCAGCAGACATTGATCATGTATTATGGGTTCTTGGGTACCACGGTGCATGGGGCATTATACATACACATCATTATGCAGAACTTCAACAAGAAACAACAATATCTGATTGCGAAAAAAAACAGCTTATCCAAACATTTGTGCATATATTGAACAGCTATTTGTTTCCTGGGTTTCAGATTTGGTCCCGTAGTAAGCAGCCAGTTGCAGAGCTAGAGCTAAGCTATGTTAACTCGCACGTCTGAGGAAGTTATCCATACTTATGTTAACTATAACAAATATGTAAACAACCGGCCAAGTGCGAGTCGGACTCGCGCACGATGGGTTCCGTACCATTTTCGAAAAAAACGGTACGGAAATATCACGTTTGCCCATTATGGGTGCCCCACTAAAACATTTATTTTATTCTGTTTTTAGTATTTTTTGTTATAGCGGCAACAGAAATACATCATCTGTGAAAATTTCAATTGTCTAGCTATCACGGTACATGATATACAGCCCGGTGACAGACGGACAGACAGACAGACCTATCGTGGAGTCTTAGTAATAAGGTCCCGATTTTACCCTATGGGTACGGAACCCTAAAACCGGCCAAGTGCGAGTCGAATTCGCGAACCGAGGGTTTCATACAAACACTTACATTCACCATCATAATTATATAAAAATACTGAAGTTCATAAACAACGAAAGAACGAACTAACAAACAGGATCTTTTTTACTTATCCAAGTACATTTTATAAGTTGGTCGACTATTACTCGTAAAATTCTAAGCCTACTTAGCTGTGATAGTTTTTCTTTTAATTTCATTATATATACTACAGCCGTGATTTTTTTCACATATTCAAAAGCAACCATTTAGCAGGCAGGGGCGGGGGCACATGACTCTAAAAAAACTACAATTTGAAGCTTATTTTTACGCAAACGGATCTCTGAATCGAAAAATGGTGAAAAATGGTTTTCACAGACCCGTAATATTTTTGTATGGCCTATCCAACTTTACCCCACACCATGGAATAGAAGAGGGAAAAATAGCCCCACTCGTGTAAAGGAGGTAACAATTTTTTTTATTTTATTTTTTTATTTTTCCACTTTGTCGGCTTGATCAATATGTATATCCACGCCAAATTATAGCTTTCTAGTACTAAGATTCTCAGAGCGAAGCTGCGGACGGACAGACATGGCGAAACTATAAGGGTTCCTTGTTGACTATGGAACCCTAAAAACATCTCTGCTATGCCAACTAAGCTAAATTAACTTAGCTTTGCAACCGGGGTAATAGTTGCACGTAATGGCCCGTTTTCAGGTTTTTATTCTGCTACACGTTTTATATGCAGATAAATAAGAACAGAGATTCCCATACTATTTTGGGCAAGAGACCCCTTTTCTACAGAGCCAAATTACTTTGAAAATCCGCTTATTGCCTTGCCGAGTTTTTCATCTTGTACGAACTTGTGCAAGCTTATCGACTTGAGTTTTGTAAAAGTACAACAATGATACTTCCTACTAAAATATTAGTAATTCTTATAACAAGTTGGTACAGTATCTTGAAACTTTCAAAAAAGAACTTGTGTTAATTAATAGGAGTCAAAATTTTAGACGTTGCCGAACCCTAAAATCAACTTTCGTTTATGTCGACCGGTACCCACCGATTTCGAAACCAAGCCGTCGATATCGATAACTTTGGGCATCCGTGGTTTAGACGAAACTACGAGTACATACCATTACAAGAAACACGCCGTCATCTACGAGTGTCTTCCATTGCTGTCCGAGCGACTTCAGGTTGTCCGACGTTATCACCTTAGGTGCACCTCCCTCTTCCTCCGTCGCACCTGTGCCATACCACTTGTGTTACATAAGAATGAAAGAACAAGAGACATTATTTTTTTTTAAACTCGCGACACAAATACCTTTAAAAAGTAAATTAAATATCAAAATATATATCAAATTCTTATTTCATGCTTTTTAAACTACATAATTTATTTAGTAGTAGACACGCTTCGAACAATCCATCGAAACACGTAATTAAAACACAATATCTTGCAAAAATACCCCGATGCAAAGATCTAACTTTCAAAAGTTATGCGCAATTACTCTTTTTTTTATCGGTTTGTTTCCGCAAAACAAAGCGAAAACGATCAAAGCGTGTCTTTTCTATTACTAGGTATATACATAGTTTAAAAAGCGGGAATAAAAAATTAAAACACGACATGATTTTGACTTTTAAGAGGTTTCTGTGACACTTCGACCATGACCTTCGCTGGTAGAATGGCACTTTGCATGTAACATCTAGACTGTGAAAAGAACGTTCCCACTCAGCATCATGCTGTGCCATGGGAAACCTACAGTACAGCAACCTACCAGCTTCTATCCGCCTGACCTAGTCCCAACAGTGAGGACACGTTGGCGCAGTGGTAGGGATCGGTTGCTGGGCTGCGTGTCTGGGGTTCAATGCCCGCATGGAACATATATTTCTATGTCCTGCAGATAGTAGCAATGCCAGCCTTACCAGATGCCGCTGCTTACCAGTATTGTAAAGGGTGTTTTTTTAGAGGTATAGAACTTTAAGTTGGCAATACTGTTTTAACTGGCGGCCATTTTGTCAGCTGTCAAGTGATTTGTGTTTAGTTTGGTTTGGCATTTCAACATGAATAAACTGACTCCTGAACAACTCTTCCAAATTGTCAAAATTTCTTGTTTTGTGCAAATTGGCCAGAACGTTACAGTCAATGGTGACCGCTATAGAGCCCTGATTACTGACTTTTTCGTTTCTCAATTAAACAACCATGATGTGCAGGAGCTGTGGTTTCAACAAGACGACGCAACATGTCACACAGCTCGTGCCACAATTGATTTACTGAAGGAAACGTTTGGTAACCGCATTGTTTCACATTCCGGACACGTGAATTGGCCTCCAAGATCGTGCGATTTAACGCCGCAAGACTGGGGATATGTGAAGTCGCTAGTCTACGGCGATAAGCCCGAAACGATCGACCACTTGGAGGACAACATTCGCCGCGTTATTACCGATATACGGCCACAAATGTTGGAAAAAGTGATTGAAAATTGGACTTCCAGATTAGATTACGTCCGAGCCAGCCGTGGCGGTCATATGCCAGAAATCATATTTAAATTATAATGCCAAAAGATTACCTTTTGAATAAAGTCAATTTCATGTCAATTTTAAAAATGCATCCGTTTTATTCCATTTAAAAATTCTATACCTCTAAAAAAACGGACTAAACGGACTACGGACGTCAAAACAAATCGCAAGCACGCCATCTGTGCGGCAAAGCAAGAACAACTACGCATTGGCGCGCTTTTTCTAACCACTTGCGTGGCGGTGACAGCAGAACATGGCAGTTGGTACTGACAGCCTTAGAACTAAGACGTTGTAGAATCAGTGTCGGTCCGTAATATTAGTAAGAAAGATTGAAACTGTGAATATTTGAATAAGCCCAGTGTATCGAATAATTTATGTGATTTCATTTTTACGACTGTACCCACCGACCTGCCCACACACTATGTCTTAACTTACGGGAATTCATCCTGACTTCCCGATGGTTTCCATCATCGACATATTTAAGTAGGGAATACTGTGTAATTGTCAGGAAATGCCATTATTGCATGGGTTTATTTCGGCCTAATACGAGTTAGACAAACCAACTTCTTTACTTTTATGTAGGGTCACAATGTAACTGGTCACGTTATGTATTGGCCAATAACGTAGGTATACGACATTCCACTAAGCACGTAGTTTTATCTACACGAATAATCGGTCACTCTCACTGTATTTCTCCATAAGTTTTATCACAAATTAACAACTCAATCCAACCCATCATATTCTTATTACTCGATCCTTCACCGCTGTCCCTTCTTTACGCCAAAAACTAGTGCTCAGTGTTACGTCAAGTTGACATCTGTCAAAGTCGTTCCAAACCATAGCTCTCGTCAGAACTAAATCTTTAGAAGTGCCTCCCACCGCACTATTCCTAAACCACTGCAACTCCTGAAAGCCAGAATCAACAGTGGCGACCACCAGAAAAGCGACGAGGCAATGAAGCTCGACGAAGTCCCGGAGAATGAATTTAACTGTCTTGGATCCCGCAACGAAATTAATAAGAAAAGAATAACGGAGGAGTAGGAAAAATACAAATTTCCACTGCCCTCCATACCAAGCAGAAGACAGAACAAACAAGGCCAATAGGCACTAAGGGCCGTTTACAACTGGGATAAGCCCAGTTGCTTAGCACCACGGATAAAAATTAACATTAATAATAATGAGTCCTAACATTGTTAGCTTTTATATTTCATTCCAATAATAGGTAAGGCAAAAACGCTTGAACGCAAGGCAATTTTTTCTAGTTTCCACAAGGTACGTATAATAAATAACTCCGGATGCAGCCTGTATATTATCCATCATAATATTGCGTTCATTCTGCCAAAGAATACACCCCCACAAGTAATGATGTGCAGATTGAACATATTCGCAGTCAGATGTAGAACATTTTGGATAACAGTTTGGAGGTGTGCGGAACAGGGTGTAAATTGCTGCAAACATCCTTGATAAGGGAGGGTTACTCCGACCAGACGGGTGTTACGTCTTGTGGGTAACAGTCCAACGGTTGTTGTTGGACTGTTATATGTTCAAATCGCACCGAAAACTGCTGGCACGGTGCAAACATTTTTTGACGTCTGATCATTAGTTCGCTTGTGGCGGCTTAGATGATGCTACAATATTGTGACAGTTGACAGGACGGTATGGAAGAAGAAAACGTGTTGCACCGACCCCATTTTACATGGGACAAGGGCAGGAAGATGAGCATGATGAAGATTTGCTTACCCGTTGATGATGGTTGGCTAAATTTGGCGTTGCAGCAAGCGTCTATCACATATCTGGAAAAAAAAAAACACAGGTTATTCAAAAAATTGCTGTCCCCCGCGGCTTCGCTCCCGTCAACCTACCTACCCATCTACCTTACCAACCTACTCACCTGCCCTACCTATCAACCTACCTAGCCTACCTATCAACCTACCTACCCTACCCTACATGCCTACCTTCCCTACCCTACATACCCTATCCTACATACACTACTTACCCTACCCACCTACCCTACCTTTCTACCTACCCTAAATACCCTAGCTATCTACCTACCCAACATACCCTACCTATCCTACCATATCTACCTACCTAGCAATTCGTTAAACGAATGTAACCAGCTTTTGTTTCTACCGGCGATCTAACTACCCTACCTACCCACTTACCTTATCAACCTACCAATCTACATACCTGCCTTACCGATCAACCTACCAACCTTACCCTATCCTATCTTCCTACCAACCTACTCATCAGCCTTACCTATCAACCTACCTACCCTACCCTATCATACGTACCTACCTACCCTACCCATCTACCCTACCTACCTACCTACCCACCTACCTTACCTACCCACCTACCTTACCAACCCTACCTTTTTTTTTTGTTCCGGTGTGGAAAATCCTCATTGGATGTCCTCCGCCCTGGGGGGGCGACGGGGTCTGTCAGACTCGTACTGACAAAAAACCTACACCGAGGGTCGCGGGAACAACGATACTTCCGCAACCCCCGGCTAGTGCCGGCCCGCCTCTGCGGGCCACTATCTCGGGTTAGGTTACCACCGATACAGTGACGCGAGTACCTTCGCCTCCAGGTCCCAGGGTGGGGATCCGGCCAGTACACAAGCCGCCTCGTAGGAGATCGTGCGATACCCCCTGATGACTCTGACGGCCATCGCTCTCTGCGGCTTTCGCAGAACAGCGATGCTGCCGGCCGTCAGGTCAGTCGCCCAGATCGGGGCCCCATACAGGGCCATCGATCGCACAATTCCCACGTAGAGCTGCCTACAGGCAGCGCTCGGGCCCCCCAGGATGGGCAGCAGCGTTGACAGCGCCCCAGCCGCGCCCAACAACTTGGGCGCCAGCCGCCGGAAGTGGGGGCCGAAATCCCACCGGCTGTCGAGCACCAATCCCAGGTACTTCATGGTTGACTCGACAGCGATTCGAGCCCCCCCGACGACGATGTGGGCATCGGGTGGTGGCGCCCGCCGGGAGCCATGAAAGACCATGGCCTCCGACTTGTTGAGGGCTACCTCCAGGCCAAGGCGACGTATGCGGCTCACCACCTGTGAAACCTCAGCCGTCGCCAGCAACGCTGCCTCCCTGTACGAACTCCCCCGGGCGGTGACCAGCGTATCGTCCGCGTAACACGTCAGGTCCACGCCCGGTTGGAGTTCACCCCTCAGCACCCAGTCGTACCCGATGTTCCACAGGGGCGGGCCCAAGACAGAGCCCTGCGGAACACCGCACGACTATCAACCCTACCTACCCTATCCTACCTACCTACCTACCCTATCTACCTACCTACCAATTTGTTAAACTATTTATTTGATTAATTATTAATCCTACAATACCAATGTAACCAACTTTTGTGTCTACCGGTGATTTAATTAAATTTTAGAACATAAAAGCTGCTATTGTGACTTAACTATGATAGATTAGTATATTATGCAACTAGTGAATAAAAGACGGATTTAATGCGAGGGCCGTAGATGAATCACAAGTAACTGAAGGATTCTAACGACTGAATCACGACCGTAGGGAGTGATTCATGATGATTGAATCACGAGCATAGCGAGTGATTCAAGTGTTAGAATCATGAGCGACGCGAGTGATTCATGGCCCTCGATATAAATCCGTTTTATTCAAGAGTTGCATACTATATTTTATACCATGACTACGAGAAAAAGAAAGATTGAAGCGGCACAAGGAATAATAATAAATAAATGGGTTTATTACCTTCAAAATTTACAAAAAAATGTGAAACCCTGACCCCTGAGCTAAGTAACAGCACTTCTGTTTCAATCTCTATCTCAATCTCTAACTCTGTCTCTAACTCTATCTCAAACTCTATCTCTATCTCTAACTCTATCTCTAACTATATCTCTAACTCTATCTCTAACTCTATCTCTACCTCTATCTCTACCTCTAACTCTACCTCTATCTCTATCTCTAACTCTAACTCTAACTCTAACTCTAACTCTAACTCTAACTCTAACTCTAACTCTAACTCTAACTCTAACTCTAACTCTAACTCTATCTCTAACTCTATCTCTACCTCTATCTCTAACTCTATCTCTACCTCTATCTCTGACTCTATCTCCACCTCTATCTCTAACTCTACCTCTATCTCTAACTATCCCTATCTCTATCTCTAACTCTATCTCTAACACTATCTCTATCTCTACCTCTATCTCTAACTCTATTTCTAACTGTATCTCTAACTCTCCCTATCTCTAACTCTACCTCTAACTCTACCTCTATCTCTAAGTATCCCTATCTCTATCTCTAACACTATCTCTATCTCTAACTCTATTTCTACCTGTATCTCTAACTCTATCTCTAACTCTCCCTATCTCTAACTCTATTTCTACCTGTATCTCTAACTCTATCTCTAACTCTCCCTATCTCTAACTCTATCTCTAACTCTATCTCTACCTAAGTTTGCATCGAATATTTTATGCGTAATGAGGTTGTACAGCATTTAGATGGAGTTTGAATATTATATTGGTGTGTTCTAAATTCAAACACCAAAACAGTGATTAAAAGTGCTTTTTATTCACTGTTTTCAGTGAATAAAATAAGCTTTTTAGAGGGGGAATGGTATAATAGTATATTATGCAACTAGTGAATAAAAGATGGATTTAATGCGAGGGCCGTAGATGAATCACAAGTAAGTGAAGGATTCTAACGACTGAATCACGAGCGTAGGGAGTGATTCATGATGATTGAATCACGAGCATAGCGAGTGATTCAAGTGTTAGAATCATGAGCGACGCGAGTGATTCATGGCCCTCGATATAAATCCGTTTTATTCAAGAGTCGCATACTATATTTTATACCATGACTACGAGAAAAAGAAAGATTGAAGCGGCACAAGGAATAATAATAAATAAATGGGTTTATTACCTTCAAAATTTACAAAAAAATGTGAAACCATGACCCCTGAGCTAGGTAACAGCACTTGTGTTTCAATCTCTAACTCTATCTCTAACTCTATCTCTAACTCTATCTCTATCTCTAACTCTAACTCTATCTCTAACTCTATCTCTAACTCTATCTCTAACTCTGTCTCTATCACTAACTCCATCTCTAACTCTAACTCTATCTCTAACTAACTCTAACTCTATCTCTAAATCTAACTCTAACTCTAACTCTAACTCTATCTCTAACTCTATCTCTAACTAACTCTAACTCTATCTCTATCTCTAAATCTATCTCTAACTCTAACTCTAACTCTATCTCTATCTCTAACTCTATCTCTATGTCTAACTCTATCTCTAACTCTATCTCTATCTCTATCTCTATCTCTATCTCTATCTCTATCTCTATCTCTATCTCTATCTCTATCTCTATCTCTATCTCTATCTCTATCTCTAACTCTATCTCTAACTCTATCTCTAACTCTATCTCTAACTCTATCTCTAACTCTATCTCTAACTCTATCTCTACCTCTATCTCCAACTCTATCTCTATATGTAACTCTATCTCTAACTCTATCTCTAACTGTATCTCTAACTCTATCTCTATCTCTAACTCTATCTCTATCCCTATCTCTATCCCTATCTCTATCCCTATCTCTAACTCTATCTCTAACTCTAATTCTATCTCTATCTCTATCTAAGTTTGTATCGAATATTTTATGCGTAAGGAGGTTGTAGAGCATTGAGATGGAGTTTGAATATTATATTGGTGTGTTCTAAATTCAAACTCCAAAACAGTGATTAAAAGTGCTTTTTATTCACTGTTTTCAGTGAATAAAATAAGCTTTTTAGAGGGGGAATGGTATAAAGATATATTCTCTCCCACACTTGCAAAGCCCAAATTGCGGCAAAAAAACTGAGCTTCCTAAACAGAGTGAAGCGATATTTTATGCCTGAACAGCTATTAACTCTTTACAAGGCGCAAGTCCGATCCTGCATGGAGTATTGCAGCCACCTTTGGGATGGCTCAGCTAAATATCAGCTTGCCGCTTGGCGACGTCAAACTGGTAGATGCCAAGCTTCATAGCTTGGCTCGTTGACGTGAGGTTGCCTGCTTGTCGGTCTTCTACGAGTGTGCTCATGAACTCCACGACCTCATCCCACCGGCCCCCTTCTACCATCGGACATCTAGTCGCACTGCAAGTTACCATCCTCACATAGTTGCCATTCCACCAATTCGCACCAAGCGCTTCCAAACATCCTTCATAATGCGCACGGCAAAAGAGTGGAACTCACTGCCTGCGTCTGTATTTCCGAACGCACACAATCCGAATCTCTTCAAAGTTAGAGTGAACAGGCATCTTCTGGGTAAGCTCACTCCATCGTCGACTTTGTCTCTGTCACCTATGACCTAGACTAGAGTCATGAGCAAACCCATCATAAATAAAAAATAAAAATGACGTACAGACAGTGCTCTGCCATATCTAACCCCTCTTCCTCTCTTATTTATTCTAAGAGGGGTCCGATAATTTAAAGCACCGGCCCTACACACATAGTATACAGATACATATAGTTTAAATTTATATAAATCAAATAACATAGAATAAACCAAAACTGGAAACCGGAAAATAGAAAAATGGCGGCTTTTGGGCGCCATATTATTAAAATAAATTTTTAAAAGTCGCTTAATACAAATAGCCCGTGAACCCTCGATATGTACTTTCTAAGTTTATCTTGGACATCACCGATGAAGGTGAAGGAAAACATCGTGTGGAAACCTGAGGACTTAATGCGAGTTTTTAATCACGCTCAATCACGTCAACGTAAACATAAATTTGTAATGAAACTGAATAAGCGCCGTCTAGTGACGGTAAGGAGAAACCTCTTTTTTAGGGTTCCGAACCCAAAGGGTAAGATCGGGACCCCCTATTACTAAGACTTCACTGTCCGTCTGTCTGTTTGTCTGTCACCAGGCTGTATCTCATGAACCGTGAAAGCAAGACAGTTGAAATTTACACAGATGATGTATTTCTGTTGCCGCTATAACAACAAATACTAAAAACAGAATAAAATTAATGTTTAAATGGGGCTCTCATACAACAAACGTGATTATTCCGTTTTTTTGCGATAATGGAACGGAACACTTCGTGTGCGAGTCCGACTCGCACTTGGCCGGTTTTTTAAATATATTTTGACATAAGAGATCGTTTACGTTATCACGAGTGAGTACGTTAAAAAACGCGAAATATGCACACTGGACATATAGTTAATGTAAGTTTGAAATCGCCAACCGGCAATAAGCAAGCGTGGTGATCAATGCTCGTGCCTTCTCTGTGTGAGAAGAGGCCTTAGCCCAGCAGTGGGACAGTCACAGGCTGGTATTATTATTATTATACGAACCGGACGGTACGCTAGATATGAAACGGTGACTTACTTAAAATCTTTAGGGGTGACATCGGAGACAAACCAAGGCATATTCTTGACGTGGAATCTAACCTGAAAACCAAAAAGAATAATTGAATTGCACAAGCTGTAATAGGGTTGATTCCTGGGCAGAAATATGATAATTTTTAGTCCGTCAGTGAGACTATCAAATAAAATTCGACATGTATCTAAAAAAAAAAATTGACATAGATAAAGCGCATCAAAGTTTAGGAGTGGGGGCTTGTGACGTCACTTATGAGTAAAAAGTGTACGACGTCACGCGAAATTTCAACGCTCTACATCGTTGTTTGTAATCCTCGAAGAGTAATCTACGCAGAGGTGCACCTTTATTACCCCTCCAATTAGCCAGTTATGTTCAAGTCCCATGAGAGGACGAACCTATCCCCATGAACCGGGTACAAGTCCAGACTCCGAGCTGGCGGCTGAGAAAATCAAAGGAGAAAACCCAATAACTATGCCCTAACTTTCTTTTTTTCTGAATTCATAGAAAGAAAAGAAAGAAAAAATATTTAATTGCCACAAAACGACATACAAACATTACATTACAAGAACAGTAGTAAAAGAATTCTCCCGTTCTGGGTGAAGCTGGAGGGCCTGCCAGACTTTTACTGGCTAAAACCCACCCGTGTTCCTTCAGTTGCTTGTACCAGGGCCGCGGTAATCTCTTTTTCAAAATATCCGCGACCCAGACATGCTTCGGTCCTAGCGGACCCCATCAGTTTTTGCTGACATATCTTTGAGGCGCGCGTGGAACACTACGCGCCGTCGAATCGGGCCTGGTCCTTATTGGACGGTGAGCTACTCTTAACTAGCCGTCCGCAAGCCCGTGCCTACGGTGGCCTGGAATCGGCTTGCGACTCCCGACGCCTGGGGCGTCTCCTACGGTGGCTAGGGGCGTGCGGGGGTCTCCGTTATGTCTGCCTCACGCGTTCCGCGCGCAAGGCTAGCGTATACCAGCAATTGCTCTTAGAACCTGTGCGCCTGAACTGTCTCCGATCTTGACACGCCTATTCCGCCTTTCGTATGAGGCTGGAAAAGTGCCGAATGCTTAGAAGCAAGCTAACGTACAGTCCGCGCCCAAGAAGGGCAGTCGAGCTGACCCGGACGACTACAGACCCATATCTGTAACGTCCATACTCTGTAAGAGTATGGAACGTATACTCAATACTAAGCTCCTGGCATACCTAGAAGCAAGCGATATCTTTAGTGACCGCCAATACGGCTTCTGCCGAAATCTGTCTACTGGGGATCTTCTAGCGAATGCCATTCACATCTGGAGTGAAGCCATCCAGAGGCACGGGGAAGCCCTTGCCGTCTCCCTCGACATCTCGAAGGCTTTTGATAGGGTCTGGCACGAAAGCCTTATTGGTAAGCTTCCTTCATTCGGTCTGCCCGGTGGTCTATGTGATTGGATTGCAGACTTCCTAAGATATGGGTCTATTCGAGTTGTTATCGATGGCTGCTCGTCGGACCACTTGGATATTAATGCCGGAGTCCCTCAGGGGTCGGTACTCTCAGCAACTTTATTCTTGCTGCACATTAACGATCTGCTAAAACCGCACCTTTGGGTATGCAGTCGACAGCACTGTTGCTGAGAGATACTTGTCCAACGCTCGTGCTACCAGGCCTCAGACTCAGTCCCTTCGGGAGGCCATGGTGGAGCGCTTAAACCTGTCCGTGCAGGCAGTCTCCAAATGGGGCGATGCCAATCTGGTCAGGTTTAATGCTGCTAAAACCCAGGCGTGTCTTTTTGTGTGCTAAAAGGAGCCAATTTCACCCGGCTCCAACTTGCCGAGATGTGACCGTGCCAATAACTGACCATCTTGTGCTTCTTGGCGTTATTTTGACATCGACTTTCAATTTGGTCTACACATTGAGGCAAAGGCTCAGCTAGCAATGCTGGGGATCCTTGCAAAGGTAAGAAGGTTCTTCACACCAGAACAGCTGCTGCATTAAACCTGCTGCATGGAGTAATGTTCTCATCTTTGGGACGGATCTGCCAAATACCAGCTTGATGCACTAGAGTCGATCGAAAAGCGAGCCAAGAAACTCATCGCCGAGTTGCCAGCTTGTCGGTTTTTTATCGGTTACATTTCGGGGAGTGTGCGATGGAATTGCATGATTTAATTCCGCCTAGCCCGTTTCATCATCGGACTACAAAACGTACGGCGATGCGCCATCGGTACAAGTTGGACATCCCACCCATACGCACACAGCGTTTAGAGAATACTTTTATTAGCTAAGGAGTGGAATTCTTTGCCGGAGTCTGTTTCCCGATAGCTACAATCTAGGGGTCTTTAAGTCAAGAGTGAATAGGTTACTTCTAGGCAAGCGTGCTCCACCGTCAACCAAATCATCGCTTACCATCAGGTGAGATAGTGGTCAAGCGCGAGCATATATCATATTTAAAAAAAAACTTCTACGAATACAGAAATAAAATTGTATCTATCCGAATGTGTCGATATGAATGGTAAAAGAAAATCTTACCACTCACGAGGCAAGCTTACTTTACTCGCCCTTGCGACAATTTTTTTAAAGTCACGTTTAGTTGTTTTATTTTGGGGGTGCTCAATAGAAAACCGCCTCCGGTGCCAACCTATACTACAAGCATCCATCCATCCAATCTTTCACATTTATAATATTAAGTAGGAAGTAGGATTCTAAGTCCAAACCTACCTTTTGCACAATTTGCTGCGATATCAAGAAGTGAGCGAGACACAGATCTGCGAACAGTTCATAGCCAGCGTTGTCGCAAACGATATCTGTGAACAAACGCACAATCATTTATTACCGACTTCAACAAAATTACATTCGTATCGTAGTATTAGATCTTATTCAAATAAATATTTTAAAAAATTGGTAGGTAGGTTGTTAGGTAATGTAGGTAGTTAGAGATGTAGAGTAGGGTAGGTAGGTTGATATTTGGGGCAGGTGGGTAGGTAGGTCGGTAGGAAGGTAGGTAGATAGGATAGAGTAGGGTAGGTAGGTAGCTAGCCAGTTGACGGGAGCGAAGCCGCGGGGGACAGCTAGTAATATATTTAGTTGTAATCACGTTCTCGAAAACGGCTCTAAAGATTTCGATAATATTTGCAATATAGGAGTTTTCGGGGGCCAAAAATCTATCTAGCTAGGTCTCATATAAGGGAAAAATAGTTTTCCCACAAAAAAAAAAGTTTTCTACATTTTCTCCCCAGCAGAGCTTGGTTAACCAGGTACTTTAGTTTATACATGGAGAACTATCGATCTAATCACCACAGCTTGACGCTTAGGACCTTGTTTCCTCGATTTTTTTGTGACACGGAGCCTCTCTGCTTGGAACCTTTAGATATTGTGCGTACAGGAGTGGAATGCCCTGCTGGAGTCTGTTTCCCGTTAGCTACAACCTAGTGATACAGTCAAGAGTGAATAGGTTACTTCTAGGCAAGTGTGCTTCACCGTCAACCACTTCATCGCTTACCATCAGGTGGGATAGTGAATAAACGCGAACATACAAATAATTAAAAAAAAACTGATTTATTATGCTATCGTATATTTGGCAATCGCGGCTACTGACCCGAAGTGGTAAACTCAAGATCTTCGGGTCCAATGTCAAATTTGTGCTGCTCTACGGGTACGAAATTTGGAACGTAACAAAGTACATCTCACGTCAAATCCCGGTCTTCATCAACCAATATCTTCATCACATTCTTAGAATACACTGGCCCGAGACCATATCTAACGCAGAGCTCGATCGATCGCAAGATCAAGCGTCGTAAATGGAGATGGATTGGTAAGGCTTATTTAAGTAACTAGCTGTCCAACGCGGCTTCGTTCCCGTCAGCTGGCTACCTACCCATCTACCCTACCTACCCTACCCTACATACATGATTGTTGCGTTACTTAAACCATTTACGCAGCGCACGCAACGGAAGCTCTCAAAAAGGAATAATTTTGCCCGTTTTTGCCACATTTTTAATTTATGCTCCGCTCCTATAAATCGTAGCGTGATGTTATATAGCCTATAACCTTCCTCGATAAATGGACTATCCAACACAAAAATATTTTTTCAATTCTAACCAGTAGTTCCTGAGATTAGCGCGTTCAAACAAACAACTCTTCAGCTTTATAATATTAGTATGGACTTTCCAACGAGAATGATGTAACCAAATGCTTGTAAAGAGAGCTTATTGATGTAAAAGAGTGTCCGTGGCGTTTCTTGCACATTCTTCTCCATGGAGACCTACTGACGCTTGCAAATGTGCAACTAGCTTCACTTTTCAAGCTTTTATTTAACTTGCAATGTATGTACGTATGAATGCAAGTGTGTTCGGGTCAAATCTCTCAATGGAATTTTAAAGCAGTTAATCCTCCACCGATTAAGATGAAATTTTGCATACACGTTTAGTTTGGATGAAAATGCATGGTTAGCTAAGTGACGTCATTCTAAATCCAATATGGCGGACGGCTCAAGATGGCGGACTAATTATTTTTTGTGCACTGCCAAGATATGCAAATAGATAGAAAGTGTTTGCTGAGTAGAATACGAAAAAAGCTTGTTTTAAAAAAAGAATTTTTTAATTAATAATTTTGATTTGTTTTTCTTTTGCTGACATTTCAAAAGTACCTACCTTAAAGGTTTAGTTGAAATAAAATATTTTGATTTATCTCCGACGGGATTCCATTCGCATTTCTAAACTCCTCAAGGAAAAAGGAAGCGTGGCCGTCCTCGTCAAACCTGATGACGCTCCGTATTGGCAGAAGCGACGAGCAACGGAATGAAGTGAGTTAGATAAAGCGTGAAGCTCAAGACCAGTCGCGATGGAGGACTAGTGTGAACACTTGCTCCAGCGAGGGGACAAAGGATCTTAAGTCACAGCTACGCTTACCGAACATAACAGCCTGAGGCACGGTGATCTTAGCCGGGCAGGGTATCTTGGGGATCTCTTCTGCGGGAGCGGCTGGATCGCCGGGAGCGGCCGAAGCGGCTGGATCGCCTGGAGCGGCCGGAGCGGCTGGAGCAGGTGGAGCATCTCCTTTCTTAGGAGCTTCAGCGACAGGTGACAGAGAAGGCTGAAATGCGTGTATAAGCTAAAATTAAAAAACTGGCTAAGTGCGAGTCGGACTCGCGCACGAAGAGACGACACGTTTGTTGTATGGGTGCCCAACTTAAATATTTATTTTATTCTGTTTTTAGTATTTGTTATTATAGCGGCAACAGAAATACATCTCTGAAAATTTCAACTGCCTAGCTATCACGGTTCATGAGATACAGCCTGGTGACAGACAGATATATAGGTACTTCCGTACACAAAAAAACGGGACCCAATTACTAAGACCCCGCTGACCGTCTGTCTGTTACCAGGCTGTATCTCATGAACCGAAACCCTAAACATCGAAAACCTTAAGAAGCAGTCGGAGCATACATAAGGTTTTGGTCAACCAGCTCGCGATATGTATCCTCCGACTGCATAGCGTGATTTTCCTGTTGTTTGTATATTTTTAGTTATCTTCTAGATTAAGGCGTCCAGTGAGTGATCTTCAGCCATCTCTATCTGGATCTATTCGTGCAACATGGTCATTGCACTTCCACTTCTGCCTAACTACTTTTTCGGGTCGGTAAGACATTTTAAGTGGGGTCCTGGCACTTTTGAAATTTTTCACCGAAATCCAGATAAAAAAAAAAAAAAAATTTTTTATTTTACTCTCTAATGAAGTAATTATGTAAAACATAACACCTATGTAAAATTTATGCGAGGAATTACACTGACGGTCTTGAGACAGTTTTTTTTATAATTTGGTTCACGAGGGGAACAGCAAATGCGAGTTGAGTCTTCAAGGTAGGGCTTGTGTAGTTCGTGTGTGTGTGTTGTAATCAAAATACATAAGTCATAGGTACTTACTTGTAATATCGGTACTAGGTAACTAGAATAATTACTAAGTTAAATTTTACGTGACATTTGGAAGTTGGTATATTTTACAATATTCGGCGGTCCGAGGTTCGACCTTCCGGTCCGTCGGTTGCCGGCCGCTGTTCCAGCTTATGCCATTCACACCTGGAGTGAGGTCATCGAGAGGCACGGGGAAGCGCTAGCCGTCTGCTTTGACATTTCGAAGGCTTTCAACTAGGCCTGGCACGAAAGCCTTATAAGTAAACATACATCTCCGGTCTGCCCAGTGGTCTGTGCACTTAGATTGCTAACTTTCCCGAGAGATCAATTTGGCGCCGCCTCAAAATGCTAGACTAAAATATTTTTTATTTATATGCTTTTTTTCGTTATTTCGACGGTTAATTTTTTTGTTAAAAAGGTTTCTTTTTCGCTTTTTAATTTACTTAATTTCAACAGAATCGGTTCACTATTGAAAATTCCGTGGGCAAATTATCAATAAATCCGTTTTTTTTCCGATCTTTAGGGGTGGATATTATTTTTGAAATTTAAATGGGACCTACTTTGAGGTATAGGGCTCTTTCCAATAAAAAAAAGAACTTTGGAAATCGGACCACTCTATAAAAAGTTATGCGTAGTCATACATAAATTAAAAAAATATACACGAAAAGAGAATCGCGTCCTTTTTTTTTCGTCGGTCAAAAAGGTATTATTTTGACATTACAAATATACACTTATACTTTATTTATGTGTACAGGTGTATAGATAAATACTTACTTCATCACAAATGGGCATCCCCGCGAGTTTTGCTAGTCTGTTACAACTGCACTTCTGCTTGAAGTTCAACGCCTGTTGTGCCTGTAATACAAGATTAAGTTGTTAGATTGATGTTATTATCACTTCAGCCGAAAGACGTCCACTGCTGGACATAGGTCTTCCCAAACGTCGCCATACAATTATTTTTTATAGTCTATAGGCTCGCGCTTGACCACTATCTCACCTGAGGTAAACAATGATGTGGTCGACGGTGAAGCACGCTTGCCTAGTTAAAACCTATTCACTCTTGACCTTAAGACCTCTAGATTGTAGCTGTCGGGAAACTCAGACTCCGGCAGGGAATTCCACTTCTTAGCTGTACGCATAATATAAGTATTCCCAAAACGTTTTGTGCGTATGGGTGGGATGTCCACCATGTAGCAATGGCGCATTGACGTACCTCTGGTAGTCTTCTTCATCCCACCAGGAAGGTAAGGCAAGTAAAAGCTAAAGTCTAGAAAAAAAGGACCTGTTTATAAGTTGGCAATCTTCAGGACTCGAGGAAGATCACATTAAATATAAGGAAGCAAAGTCAACTGCAAATAAATGCGTTGCACAAGGGCCAAAGCAAGAGAGAAGTTTTACAGAAGACTGGAAAAAGGAAAAACGATAACAGAAATTTTAAAAGTTGCAACTTTTAGATTTAAATCAACACTAGATATATAAAAGCCAGAAAATATATTAGAGATAGAGACCGAAAATTTCTTACAAATAAAGAAGATATAAATAAAAGAAGATACGAATATTTCAAAGAACTAATGAACGAAGTATTACCCAGTAAAGGAAGAGAAGGACCGGTACAAGCCATAAGCCGAGATTAGGTACAGAATGCAGTGGACAGAATGAAGAACGGAAAAGCTGTCGGCCCAGATGAAATTCCGGCTCAAATGTGGAAATCACTACGGCAACTGGGAGTGGCTTACAGCACTCTTTAACCTTATCCTCGATAGTAATAAGATCCCAAACTCTTGGCGACTAAGTCACCCGATTCCTTTTTATAAGAGTAAAGGCGATGTAACAGAATGTGGTAACTATACAGGGGATACCCCTGTTAGTTAACTTAACCCAAGTTAACATCACACACACTAAAAATCTGGGAAAGAGTAATGAATAATCGCATATTATTATACCATATCACTTGAATTAGCCCAAATCAATTCGGTTTTACCCCTCGAAATTACACAACCAGACGCTGAGGCTGTAAGATTGGTGACGGAGAAGCATCGGCTCAATAAAAAAGATCTGAACCTCATCTTTATAGACTTGGAAAAGGCGTTCGATAGTGTACACTATGCAACAGAGAATTCTCACCCCTAGAAATGTATCAAAAGCGAAATCTATGGACAGGGGGATATACTACGATGTTTACGTGCTCCGCGTGCGTGCCATCTCTGTGATATCAATGAAACTGCTAAGATTTTCAAACTAGAAATAAAAATACTGACGGCTCTCATGCAAGCGAACCGCTGGGTATCCATCGCATCCTACCAATTGATATTTTTAAACTTCCAAATGTATTTATCAAACATTATACTTTTATACAGATTTCTAAAAACTCACAACAAATTTAATTTTTTTATAAAAACGTTAGCCCGAAGCAAGATTCGAACCTGGACTCACAAGTCAAGCTGCTATACCGCCGCGCCCGCGAAATTCATCGCTATGTTTATAAATCATCCATCACATTATTTATGTCGGCCGTGACGTTTATAAAATATTATAAAAAATAGATTATGAAGATGAGGATAACCTTATAATTTTGTTAAAAAACATGACATAGCATCATAGCATAATTACTTGTCTGCTTGTGTTTTTCGAATAACGACTTTTAATTACAATAACATGACGTCTCGATTAACCTTTTAAAAATTGAAAATAACCGTCCTTTTGGAACTAAATCAAAGTTTAAATAGTATTCAATGTCGACGTAAGTGTAATCTAAACTATAATCAATTTATATTTTAATTTTTTGCCACGAGAACTCTAACTTTTTAATTTACTTATTTATAGAGAAACACAGTTCGTTTATGGGTACGACGGTATCAAGAAACTGGTGAAGTGAAGTGTAACAGCGAAGGGCCACGTCCGATTGATTACACAAATCAATCCAGCCGACATCGTGATATTGTGAACAGCCAAACCACGAATTATTTTACAACCACCCGATGAGGTGCTAAAAGACATGGCATTTCGTTTACCACTGTCCGAAGACATTTACATGCAACTGGGATCTATAATTATAAACATGCCCAAAAATATGAAACCAAATAACCAAAGCTCATCGTCAAGCCAGGATAAGATTTGCAACCATTGAAATTGTTTTAATAATATGGTAAATGGATTGAGATTAAGATTACAAGTTATAGAAAATAAAGTTTACCCTCTCCGATGTTTACCCTCTCCGATATAAGTATCCCACAAGCTAGAGTTAAGTTTTTTTATCAACATATCATATCATTGGGTTACTATATTAATTAATACCATAAGAATAATAAATAATACTGTTCTGTTTCTTTTTGTGCCCGATACCGGTGGGCTACTATTTTTAAATGTTTTTATTTTTTTTGTGTTTTTTAAGCACCTGAATGATTATATATTTTTTAATTTAACATAAATAATAAATAGTATATATCAATTATTTTTTATTTTTATTATACCTACTTCCTCTCAACCCGCAACACTCCTCTATAGCTATACAGTGCTGCCTAAATATGCTGATGTTGGTTAGCGCATGACAATTTTGTATCAATAACGTAAACAATAATTGTTAAATGGGTATCTTGCACGCTTACGAGGCATGCCTTTTAAGTTTTGTCGTTTGAAGAAAAAAACACAACTAGAACCTTATAGTACTTTTTATTGTTTTTCAAAGTATTCACCACGTAGCTTAACCAGACTGGAACCTTTGGCCACGAAGACTTTTCTTAATTTTAGGAAATGTAAAGAAATCGTTAGGGCTTAGGTCAGGACTGTATGGAGGATGGTCAAGAATTTCTACTTTTTCCTGCTTCAAATACTCAATCGTTTGACGAGAGCTGTGTGAGCTTGCGTTGTCGTGGTGCAGGATGATGCGTCGCTTTGAGTTATATTTTCGAAGTTCGGCGATGACTTGTGGTAAACAAACTGTGGTATACGCAGTACGCAGAGTGCGTTAACCGTTCTACGAACTTCAAGTGCAATTGTCGCAACAGGGCCGGTTGTTCCAACAAACGTGGCCACCATCTTCTTTGAAGTGCTTCGAGAACGAACAACTTTAGTCGGCTCTGGCTCGTCTTGAAAGATTGTAGATTGTTGTTTGGAATCAGGATCGTAGGCATAGATCCAAGATTCGTGATGTCTTAGACGTGATTTGACTCTCGTCGGTTGAACCTTTACAAAGTTTTCTTACACCATCTGACTTGGGCCGCCTTGTGATCGTCGGAAAGCAGATGCGGTATCCAACGGCAAACTAGCTTTCTCACACCAAGCGCTACATGCAAGATCTTCTGAATGGTTGTCCCTGAGATGCCTAATAGAGCTTCTATCTCTCGATACGTCACATGACGATCTTCGAGAATTAGTTGTCTCACAGCAATGATGTTATCTTCAGTGAAGGCGGATTTTGGGCGTCCTTCGCGAGATTTGTCACTACTACTAGTATGTCCACGCTGGAATTCTAAATACCAGCGTTCGACAGTCCGCAGACATGGGGCTTCATCACTGATCACAGATGTTAGCTCTTCAAAAGACTGAAACCGTGTCAGGCCTCTTCTAAAGTTGTAGATAATTATTTTTCGTACATAACCAGACAGATTCCAATCGACGCTGTGAATAAACAATAGCATTAATCCTAAAACTTTCAACTGTTTTAAGATTCAAAATTTAAACACATTCGAATATAGAACAGTTCCAAATTCAAAATTGCCGGGAAATATGGAAACGACAGAACTCAAAAGGCAGCCTAGTACTTGTGGAATGTCAATAACTACAGTAAACTAACTTTATTGTGGTCAGAGAAGGCGCGCACGCGGCGCTCTTAACAGTAGTACGAGGGCTGCACTAAAAGTATCGGGAATGGAATATTTCCACTGTTTCTGTCATATTAAAATCTTTTTAATTGAAAACTCCTTGGTTTTTAAAATCGAATACCATACCATTTATTTATTTAAAAAAAAGATTCTCGGTCTTGTCACAAGGTTTTGTCAAACTTGTTTAGTCGTTGAGAAAATGGAATTGACTCGAGAAAATTCAAGAGCGATGATTTATTATGACTTTCGAAGTGGTTTAACACAAAAACAGTGTGTTGACCGGATGATTTCTGCATTTGGTGATGAAGCCCCATCCAAAACCACAATTTATCGCTGGTTTGCTGAATTTCAACGTGGGCGTGTCAAGCTCAGTGATGATCCCCGTCAAGGTCGTCCAAAAACTGCAGTCACCCAAGAAAACGTTGATGCTGTGCTTAAGCTGATTGAGGAAAATCGACATGTGACATACCGCGAAATTCAGGCAACTTTAGACATTGGCATGAGTCAAATACAAATAATCTTGCATGAACAATTAGGTGTAAAAAAGTTGTTTTCCCGATGGATACCGCATTCGCTCTGTGAAGAGCAAAAAGCGGCTCGCGTTACTTGGTGCGTCAGAACTCTCGAAAGATTCCACGCAGGATCCTCAAATGCTGTATACAACATCGTATCAGGTGACGAGTCTTGGATATACGCGTACGAACCCGAAACAAAAAACCAGCCACGAGTTTGAGTGTTCGAAAATGAGTTAAAGCCAACAAAAATTGTTCGTTCACGGAGTGTTGCAAAAAAAATGGTGGCCACGTTTGTCTCCAAAACCGGCCATGTTGCGACTATTCCTCTTGAGGGACAAAGAACGGTTAATGCAGAATGGTATGCTAGCATTTGTTTGCCACAGGTCGTTTCTGAACTCCGTAAAGAGAACTGCAACCGCCGCATCATCCTTCATCACGACAATGCGAGTTCTCACACCGTGCACAAAACAATAGAGTTTTTAGAGCAAGAAAACATAGAATTATTAGACCATCCGCCGTACAGCCCCGACCTAAGCCCTAATGATTTCTATACTTTCCCTAAAATAAAGAATTTGCGTGGTCAGAGATTTTCATCACCTGAAGAAGCTGTGGACGCCTACAAAACGGCCATTTTGGAGACCCCAACTTCCGAATGGAATGGTTGCTTCAATGATTGGTTCCATCGTATGGAAAAATGTGTCAAATTTCGCGGAGAATACTTCGAAAAGCAATAAATCCATTTTTAAATAGCAATGTAGTGTCACTTCCTTGATTCCCGAAATTTTCAGTGCCGCCTTCGTAGTATATTCTCCTGACCATAGATGTCGCTTTTTAACCCCCGACGGAAAAAGAGGGGTGTTATAAGTTTGAGGTGTGTTGCTGTGTATCTGTGTATCTGTGTGTCTGTGTATCTGTGTATCTGTGTATCTGTGTGTCTGTCTGTGGCATCATAGCGCCTCAACGGATGAACCGATTTTGATTTAACTTTTTTTGTTGGAAAGGTGATTGTGTCGAGAGTGTTCTTAGCTATGTTTAAAAAAAAACGGTTCAGCCGTTCAAAAGTTATGGGCGTTTTACTGTTTGAATCGGGATGTTTTCGCAAGATAAATGTGTCGGGGGTTTTTTAAATTTTGAAATTTGACTTGTTATACACTTTCTGTAACCCGCAGACTAGTTTGACAAGCATTGAGAGCCCAACATCTGCCGGATGGCTATTAAACTAGTCCAAGACATGAACTCTGACGTTCGTAACAGAATCAAATGTCCCGCAGGGCTGACAGAGGAGATCGAGATTGGGGTGGGAGTTTATCAGGGCTCTGTCCTTAGCACTTTCCTTTTAACATGGTGATGGATTACGCTACTAAACATATCCAAGCGCCACTGCCCTGGAACCTCCTGTACGCAGACGAAATCGTCCTAATAACCAGATCAGCAACCGAGTAACAGACCACCTTGATCACATGGATGACTGCTTTAGAGTCTGCAGGTCTTAAAGTCAATAGAGCAAAGGTTGAACATTTACAGTATCAGTTTAACAACAGCAGTCGCCCAGCCACACTCCCAAATCGTACTCCTGTGCCGAAAATAAATTAGTTCAAATACCTAGGCTCGGTAATCACAGACCAAGAAGACGCCGACGCCGATATAGCACACAGGGTAAACGTGGCATGGCTGTAGTGCCTATCACTAACCTAACAGGAGTCAAGCCGGGTATCCACTTAGGTTCGCCGTGGTTTGCGAACGCGCCCGCTCCGCAAACCAAACATAATGGATACGTCGTGATCGCGGAGCGCGACTGGAGCACGATCGGAGCACGGCGGAGCGCTCGGGAAGCGGTTTTTTGCGCGATCTCAAAGGGGAGCGCAGTTTGTCAGGACAGGAGCACTGATGTTGCAGCCTAAGTGTGTACACTGTACACGTTCACGTTCGCGGAGCACACAGTGTTCGCAAACCACGGCGAACCTAAGTGGATACCCGGCTTTATGCGATGCTCGTATGCCAATAAGAACCAAAGGCACGATCAACAGAACGGCGGTGAGGCCAGCTATGATGAACGGAGCAGAATGTTGGTTAGTGCAAAAGACGCACGTACAAAAGCTTCACACTGCCGAGATGAAGATGCTGAAATGGTCTGGGGGTGTGACGAGACTGGATAAAGTAAGAAACGAGCACATCCGCGGTAGTTTGAAAGTCGAACCTATATCGTAGAAACAAACCGAGAGCCGTTTCAGATGGTATGGTCACGTGATGCGGAGAGACGAGGAACACGTAGTGAAGAAAGCATTGCAACTATCTGAACACAAGAGAGGTAGATGCTAGTCCTCCGACTACGCGGTGGACTAGCATGACGAGAATCCTATCGGAGGAGAAATTGCCCAACCCGACAACCCAGGACAGATTGTCCTGGCGCCAGAATATTACGAGAGCCGAACCCACCTAATGTGGAAAAGTGCTAGAAGAAGATTGAAGAATCAATCATATTCTTTTTTTTTAAGCTGTTTAACCTCGCCGTTACCACAGATAATATAATACTAGCATACAGATGCCTCATCCCATACAAAGAAACCGTGCCAACGAAACAAGCGTTTGTCATCAGATTAATCTTGTTATTTTTGTAAGTACATCAATCGCGTTCGATCCCGTTTTACGGCAATAGATGGTGTTAACTTGCAAGTAAAAGGGTTTACTAGGTTCGTGAATATTGTTTTCTTTAAATACAGTGAAGGTTCGTTTTATGGTATTTTTTTGCACGTTTTGACAGATTTTTTTGCGCCAAAATGTGTTACAATGCAAATTTTAACAATCGAGTGGAATGCCTCGGAAATTTAAAAATGCGCCATCTATTCGCATCAATTTTAAATGATCCGTTCAAATAATCTTTGAAATGTGAATTAAGAGCCCAATATTCCTTAATTTTGTACTTAGGAGAGTAGATTAAACAAGAACTTACAATTTTTATATTCAATTCCAGAAAATGATAATTTTACACACAAATCTATTGAATTGTGTGTACATGTGGCGCCATCTAGTGAGATTTATTTGAACCAAGTTTTCTTTCTTAGCAATGAGACCCCACGCCGTTACTAAGGAGTATGGTTAGAAAGTAACCAATTTACGCCTCCAAAGCGGTGGAAGGCCTTAAAGGCCTTGGTAATTGGTTGGCTTTGGAGCCGTTTGGAGCACGAGAGGTCTTAGCCACTGGGGCAATGGAAGGAAGAAAAAAGATGGTGACATAAATACATACCGCCATTACTTTGTCCGTCATGACTTGGGCTTTCGCCACAATTTGGTCAGCTATCTTCCCGGAGTCATCCACCAGCACCTGTAAACATGAAGAAAATATTTGTAAAAGAGTTTATTTATTTATTAGGGACAAAAAAAAATTACAAATTAAAGTTGAAATAAAACAATGAGTAAAATAATAAATTGGCAAACATAATAACCGATTAATATATTAACAAATAGGAAACGAGTATTGTTCCCTACCTACCCTACCTACCCTACCTTCCTACCTACTCTACGTTTTTTGGAGAAATGCTCATGCATACTGCGCTACCACGGGGAGATAGCGCAGTTATGTGGGACTCCAACTCACTAAAACTCTACGGTGTCCTCCTGTGCCACTTATGGCGCGAACACGGGCACGCGTTAGCACTCACCGCGAAATACCTACCGTACCAACCTACCAATTTCTTTTTCATATTTTTTTCTTTCATAAGAACCTTCTCCTAACAACAACAAACATACACTATAAAAAAAAGTCCAGTAGTGAACGTCTTTCACCTGAAATGATGATGAATTTATTTTAATACCTTATCCTTCAAGTCTAGTATCATCTGGAAGGGGTCTGCGCTTATGATAATGGGCCCAGCGGGCGCAGCAGCCTTTTTCTTCTTTTTTCCTGTAGCGGGTGGTGGTGGTGGAGGGTTTAGACGCAGTTTCTCCGTGGCATCCTTAGCTGCCTGGATCAGGTCTACTTGAGAACCTAGAGATAAGGATAGGTCGCATTTGTTGGCCCATAGACAAATCTGCAAAGGAAAATGAGATTTAATATTAAAAAAACGTAAGCTTTTTGAACCGAAAGGTACTAAAAGGAATATAATTTGTCAATACACATCTAATGAGCCCTAAGCCTTAACACGATGATGCCATTTTTTCTGGTTGAGGAGTTGCTATGGCCACCTTTCGGCTCCATCGTGAGAACAGTAGTAGTAGCATTATAATTTCAAGTAGCATTAGAATTTCTTAGGTTAAATATTGTTTAAATTCTGTTGTTTTACCATAAGCATATTTTTAGAGCTCCTTAATGCCTGTGATACACGATTACCTAATACAGGCATCTTCCATTATTATACCTACATCGGTTATCTAAGATTCTTACAGCGTTTTTACCTTTTTATTATCTTAATAAAGATTATTCTATTATTTTTCAATGTTTACAAAGTTACATAACGTCGTTGATAGTCCAATTCCGCGTAACTAACATTGTTAAATACCGCGTATGTACAAAAAAATCATAAATGATATTTCGCGGTTTTAGGTAATTCGCTGATTGTGATTGGCGTCGACCCGTATGACAATTTTTTGAATCGACCCATAGGAAGACGAGTAGGGATATCAAAAATAACAATACCGCGGATCTTTCGGCCTACAAGTTACGACAAGAAAACCGCGTGTGCAGTTTTTATTTATTTATTTATTATATACTTTATTGTACACCACAAAAAAAACATACAGGACAAACATTCACAATAACAAGACAGTGTACAATGGGCGGTCTTATCGCACTAGGCAATCTCTTACAGACAACCTTTGGATGGACTGAGCAATAGGAGAAGAATTTAGGGCTGTCAGTGTACAAATTAACATAAATAATACACTACTTAGACATAATAACATAAAATACAAAATATACTAATATATATCAAATATAGCAGAGACAGGAGAAGAGTAAAAATTATAGTGAAAGGTAATGCTCCTTCACCATTTTCTTAAATATTGGCAGTGTATGAGCACGTCTTATTTCAATAGGTAATGCATTCCACAACCGAGCTGCTTGAATCGTGAAAGATTTATCAAAGAAGGAAGTGGAATGCATACGGATACTTAATTTTAGATTATCCGATGATCTTTAGGACCTAGAATGGGTGTAACAGAGGAACTGAAAGCGTTCTTTGAGATAAAAAGGAGTAAAAGGATTAAATAGCACATTATAAAGTATAGAAAGTTTGTTGGCATTCCGGCGAAGGCGAATAGGAAGCCATTTGAGCTTAGTACGAAATTCAGAAACGTGATCATATTTACGCAAGCCAAATATGAACCTGATACAGAGATTTTGAAGTCGCTCAAGCTTGTCCAATTGGTCATGGGTGAGATCAAGATAGCTGGCATCAGCATAGTCTAAGATAGGGAGAAGAAGAGATTGTGCTATCGCAATTTTAGTGGTTTTGGGAAGAAAATTACGAAGCCGTCTTAGGGAGCCCGCAGACGCAAACAGTTTTCGACTGACTTCCTGCAGTTGTTTGGTCCAGGATAGAGTGCTGTCGATATAAATCCCCAAGTTCTTTACAATGTGATTTAAAGGGATAATGGTATTATTGAAAGAAACCTGGGGAAGTGTCGACCAATCGATCCTAGAGACAGTCCGGGTACTACCAACAACCGTCACTTGAGTCTTCGTTGGATGATTTTCAGCCCGAACTCAGTGCTCCAGTCACCTATTCGAGCCAGGTCCATATTAATTGTCCCAATGGCATCAGATAACTCTCCGAGAGGGACTTGGGTGTAAATTTGAAGATCATCAGCGTACATGTCAGCTTTTATGTGACGCTCCGGGCAAAAATTGTATTTTTCTAAGTAATTACTGGATTATTTTTAATGTGGGTATGACACACGTATCCTACACTTTAATATAAATAAAATTGTGATGTTTTTTATTCTGAAATTGTGTGATTTCGAGTATAGTACATTAGATTAAGGAGAACGAAACGATCCTATACTCAAGTTCGTTCAAAGTTCTGCCGATTAGTTTTTTAGAAAATTTGTTTTTTGGACCCTCTGTAAAATCAGCGAGAGTGTACATACGCTGTATTTAACAATGTTAGTTACGAAGTATTGTCTTTGAGGTGGCAGTGTTAAGACAAAGTCACAGCTTTTCAAAATAAGAACCCCAGCTGATCCGCGGTTAAGGAAAAGGGATTCGAACATTCTTTGTGTTGACCGCAGTAAAACAGCTCTCCTATTGAGTATTTGTGTATCTGTCTGTGGCATCATAGCTCCTAAACGGACGAACCGATTTAGTTTTCGTATTTTTTGGTTTGAAAAGTTACTTAATCGATAGTGTTCTTAGCTATGTTTGATGAAAATCGGTTTATCCGTTCAAAAGTTAGGGCGTTTTACTTACTGTTTGAATCGGTGTGTTTTTGTAAGTAGGATAGGTAGTACTCTACCTACCTATCTACCCTATCCTACATACCAACCCTACTTACCTACCCACCTACCAATTTGTTAAACTATTTATTTGAATAAGAATCAATACTACAATACAAATGCAATGTAACCGACTTTTGTTTCTACCGGGCGGGCTCGGTCTCATTAAATTTAAGAACATAAAAAAAAACCAAGCGAATAATAACTTTATTTTTGGAAGTCTGTGTCCATAACGCAAAAAAATGATACCTACCTAAGTTTTTACAATAAAAAATTAAGGTTTTTTTTTTATTTTTGACTTTTTAGTTGTACCTACCTAATAAATAAAAATAAAAAAGTTAATACCAGAATAGATTACCCGAATATCATGAAACTCGAAAATAACCGGTGAAATAAGAGTGTAGGTACCAAGCTGAAGCTGATGTTTTGTTATGAAATGATATAAACAATAAACAAACATGCGATTGCAACAATCCCGAGAGATTTGCCGTTATTTACTGAAGATTTCAGCTGTATCTCTCCGAAGTTCTTCATTAAATTAAAATGGGACCAATTCCGGAGCATACTTTTTCAGACAAAAAAAGAATTTTCAAAATCGGTCCTCAATTGACGGAGAAATCGACAAACAAAAAAAACGCTCTTAAAGTTTTAAGGCGGACATAGAACCGCCACCTTTTTGGAAAGTCGGTAAAAAAGCTGCTATTGTGAGTTAACTATGATAGTTAGATAAATATATGTCTACGCGGACTTTTTTGTAGGTAATAATGAGTACCTACTTTAATTATGTAGTAGTCATTTTTATGTATCATCAAAAGTTTTCTCAGCGCACGCCAAATAATTAATTTTATAGGCAAAATTTTGTTACTTTGGGTTACATTATTGCATTTTTTTTGCAAATAATGATGAATGAAACGCCGGAGTAGCATAGGTGAAAAAAAAATTTAAATCGGTCCAGTAGTTTCGAAGCCTATTCGGACAAACAAACAAACAAAAAATCTTTCCTCCTTGTAATATTAGTTTAGATATATATAAGACGTCTCTATTGATAAATTCTCATTGGCTCTTTCTATAAAATATTCGTTTACATTTTTCGTCAACTTTACCTTCAGAAGAGTAACGAAGTCGGCTTTTCTTTTGTCCTTCTCCGACTTGCCTAACATAGTCATCATTCGATCAGCGACTAAACACATTATTTCTATGTTATTATCAAACGCTTTGTTCTTTTGTTCCTCGAAATAATCGAATTTCTTCAAAGATTTTCTGAAATAAATAATGTAAATAGTTAATTTAACGCCATCTAGTGGTGAAGTTATGAACTTTTTTCTAGTAACGTTTTTGTTATTACAGAAACATCTTTTTGCGATAATATTTTTATTACCTTATAAGAAGTAATAATTTAATTATATTTATGAAAAGAAAACATAATAATGAAAAAATCATATATAGTTACTTTGATTTAGCGCCATCTTGCGAGCAATAGCAAAATGAACATGAGCTTTCTATATAACAAACTAGGTGGCGCGGTTACAAATATTTGTGACAGCCGTAGTAAAAAGATATTTTTAAATTTACTTTACTTACGTTAATTCACAACCTTCTTGAAGCCTTCGGTAAACATAACACTCGGTGAACATCCATGAATTTAGAAAATATTTCTTATTATCCTGACTTTCGATCCATTTATTCCATTTCTCGGCATCCGGGCTGTTCATTCCTAATGGGTCATATTCTTTATTGGTAACTAAATCATTTTTTAATTTAGCTACTGCTTGCACAAATTTTGTGACTTCTTCCGCGTTCTGGAAAATCAGAATAAGCTTAAAGTAACCATGAAGGTAAGCTATTGGTGACATTTTTTTGTTTTGTGATTAAATTATTACATAAATAAATTACTAATGATGGCATGTAAAAATAAAGAAGAAAAATGTTTTAAAGTACATCTGTTAAAAAGAGTATGGGCTTATAGTACAGTTTTTTTATTAAGAATACATACCGCACCAGGGTTTGAACTAATAATCTTAGATTTTTCTCTAGACGAGTAATCAATAATTTTAGTTAAGATAACGGGAAGCCGCTCCTTCAGCGAATAATAAGCAAAACTCCTGAAAAAAGAAAAAAAGTGAATAGAAAATTAAAAAAAAAAAACTTTTACTATATAAATCAAGTTTTTAGAACGGAAGTAAGAAACATATTTTATTTGTTATTCGCACGAGAGATACAGACACAAGATAAAATGAAAACAAATTCACAAACAAATATTTGAAATTTATAAAAAAACTAAAAAATTATATCAAAAAATAAATCGTTAATCAAAACATACATAACCGTAAAAAAACATACAAATAATAAAACTAAAATAACATCTACAATAAATCATTTACTAAAACAAAATTAAAAAGAAAAAGCAAAAAGATACCGCCCGAACAGGGACTTGAACCCTGGACCCTTGGATTAAAAGTCCAATGCTCTACCGACTGAGCTATCCGGGCTCTGAGAGACTAGCTGAAATTACCGAACAGATTCCACAAACAACAGCGAATGCATGACGCGTTGTTTTATACATGGTATGAAAACGGTACGCGTTGACGTTATGAAAATAAAGTTCAAAATGCTTTATTAAGCATACTAGGAACATGGTTTGCAAGACAGCTGATTCAATTTAAACGCATGATTTTCAATTGTATGGCGTTGAATTAAAGCAGGAAATCGTTTTCTACTTTTACGACAAAGAATAAATATTAGCAGATCTTTTTGTGAAATTGCTAATAATAGTTTTTTGAGATTATGTAGATTATTATAGTTGACAGCTCGTGATTATATTTAATGATTATTTATGTTTTTTATTTAATGATAATTTGATAGTTTTAAAACATAATATAATTTTGTTTAACTTTGATGTTTATTTAACTATATAATATTTTTTTTCTTTTTCAAAATTGTGTATGTAATCTCTATATAAAATTAAAGTAGGTTAGGTGGATGAAGTTTGAAAGTATATGGGATATTAAATTATTATAGGGCACAAACAGATAACTTATTCATTTATGAATTTCAATTGAAAATGTGTGTGCAAGTATGACCAGATGTATGTATGTAAACAAAGCAAAAGGAATAAATACATTGTATATGTAAGGATCTTAGCATGTGGCTTTCTGTATAAACTATAAATAGATATTATCAGAGATATAGAACTTTATTCCTTTATCACACAAAGTTATAAAGGCGAAAGTTTGTGAGTGTGTGTGTGTGTGTTTTTATGTTTACTTCTTTATGCTCAATCTGTTGGATGGATCTGTATGAAATTTGGCACACAGATAGATTGTCTCAAATAGCACATTGAGCACCGCTGGCAGAAGCTAGTACATTATAATAATAAGTTAGAGTTAATTTAGTTATTAGTCTAAATAAGCTGGATTGTAATCTACTTTTATGTACTTTAGTTTTATTAAAATTGAAAAAAAAATATAAAACTTATTTATTTATTTATGTACACACAAAAAAACTTACAGAGAAAAGAAGGAATACAGATAGAAGAGCACAAAGGTACTGCTTATTTCAATAGCGACAGGAAAGTTGGATGATAGACGAAGACACAGTGTGTAGAAAGAAATAAGGAAACTTAAAATAGACAATAATAACTTTACTAATTATATATAAATTACACATATACCTTAACTACATATATAAAAGATAAAAATACATACAACTTATAATATAATAATATATAAAATTACAAGATCGTGGAAAGGTAATGTTCTTTGACCTGCTTCTTGAATAAAGATACATTTTTAGAGTCACGGATTTTAGGTGGAAGTGAGTTCCACAGTCGTACTGCATGAACAGAGAAGGAGTGGGAATAGAAATTAGTATTGTGGGAGGGGAAGTTTTTACTTATTTTGCTTTTAGCAAAAACCAATAAGAAATCATCTGCCTAGCCTTTTCCCATCTATGTTGTAGTCAGCTGCCATTGACTGGATGCAGCTGAATTCCAGTACTTAATATGGAGCTGCCATCTTTCTGACCTACATGACCCAGGAGCATCTCTACCCAACTCCTTAGAGAATTCAGGTGGTGTAATTGTTTATGTTATGTTACAACTCAGCTACTTGTTAACACAATATAGTGCTCGCCAAACTTCTGGTCCACCCTGAAGTTGGCTTTCCAATGCGTAAATGACGAAACGGTGCTGCTTTTGTATGAGATTTACTACCACTACAGGGCGGCCAAGAAGTATGGCGAGAACCCTTCACAAAACTGGTGTTGTAGGTAACAAATACCTAATAAATACAGAGGAAACAAAAAAAACTGGTGCTTGGATTTTTGTAAATAGGAATTATGGTTTTATTTCACACGAATGATCAGCTGATACACACGAGCGGGTAATACGTACTTTCGAAACGTCCCCTGTAGCGGAAGAGTCCTAGGTGTATCAGTATCCAGAAATGGGGATGGTAATTTCACTGCTATAAATGGTCCTCCGTAAATAAAATCTGGGCGCGTATAATAATCTTCATCGTGTTCCTGTACTGTAAAATCCTCTACGACAGAAGATTTTTTTTTTGGAGAAGAACTCATTTTTTATTGGTTTTGTTAATTTCTTGTTAAATTTTATGCCATAACCGAATGGATGTTATTTTATTTGGGAAAACATTCAAATGTTTTGATTTTGATTGTGAATACTGACAGAACAGAATCCTGAATTTTGATGGACGAGGCGAGGACGACTGATGACATTGCTCTGACATTGACGTTCACGGTGGTCCGTTTGCGAAGCAAGACAACAGGTCAAGAACAATTGATAAAAAACAAAGAAATAATCGCTTATTTTATTTAAATAATACCTTCATACGCAGCGATTCAATGCACTTAGCTGCATAGAGTTAATCATTATATTTTGTAAGATAAAAACATTAAAAAGTGAACAATACCACTAACCTGCCATACATTCCACATGCTTCAGTGTTAAATGGGGTCAATAGACGCATCACCGGTAAATTCTCCGTGTCTATATAAACATCATTATTGTAGTTATCCTCATCGTGATCGTACTCCTCATCACTATCCATTTTAACCTTTATTTATTTCTGAAGGATCTTGTAAAAAAACAACAACACACTGGCTAGGCTGAAAAAACACACTTGTTGATGACGCACCGATAGATGCAAATATATCGCTGATCTAAAATAGTTTTGGCACTTTTAGCTCCTATGGTAGCTATGGTTTGAATTTGATTGAAGTTGAACTAGCAATGAATAAAAGTGGAAGCTACTGATGTTATCTTAGCTGAAATGACATAATGAACTTGACCTTGGTGCCAATCAATTCGTTCTGACTGAATACACTAGATGGCGTTGACAGAGAGTTTGTTTTGTTTGACCAGTTCTTTTACCCGACTGCCGAATATCAGTCTATGTATGTATGTTCCTATGTGCCGTTCTAGAGACCAAACGCGTTGGCCGATTTTGATAATTCTTACATCAACCTTCGTCATAACCTTGCGAGTGTCACTGGTACCTACATTAAAATTGGAAAAACGACGGTTTTTGGGCGCCATATTGTGGGGGCCCAATATTTTTCTTTCAAACCCTTCTTGTGGGAAAAAATATATAACACATAGGTAATTAAGTACCTACACAATTAAAAAAAAATATTAACTAAAAAGTTACTTCTAAATAAATCAAGTAAATTCAAAAAAACCGACAGCTTCGAAGCGAACTAAAAAGACGTAAACAAGAAGAAAATCATGACGTGCATTCGCAGGATACATCTGGTTTTGGTCAGCTAGCTCGTGAATATGTACCCTCCGACTGCACAGCATGATTTTCTTCTTGTTTACGTATATTTATTATTGTTATTTCCCCAATGAAACCAAATCTGCCAAATACCAGCTTGATGCACTAGAATCGATCGAAAAGTGGGCCACGAGTTTCATCGACGATGAGGCACTGGTCAAATCCAAGTCTCAGAGCCTTGAACATCGTCGCCGAGTTGCCAGCTTGTCGGTGGTTCTTCATCGGTTACATTCGGGGAGTGTGGGATGGAATTGCATGATCTAATACCACCTAGCCTGTTACATCATCGGACTACCCGAATGTAACTTGTACCGTACGGCGATGAGCCATCGGTACAAGGTGGACATCCCGACTTAGCTCATCCATACGCAATAAACGTTTTGAGAATACTTTTATTATGCGTACAGCTAAGAAGTGGAATTCCCTGCCGGAGTCTGTTTCCCGATAGCTACATCTAGGGGTCTTTATGTGAAGAGTGAATAGGTTACTTCTAGGCAAGCGTGTTTCACCGTCGACCACATCATCGCTTACCATTGGTGAGATAGTGGTCAAGCGCGAGCCTATTTTAAATTAAAAACAAAGGAAACATCAATTTCATCTAAAAGTTATTTTAAGAATGACTAGGTAGTTATACCTATATGAGGACACTTATGGTGATGTTTGCATCTTCAATTACGGGGCTGAAACTTGGACAAAACGTGGAGTTTGAAGAAAACCGACCGTACCGCTATCCTCCGCGAACTGAACTTATAGGTTGTCAGAAAGTATGTACAGAACCTAGGATAGCTGATGTTGACTGGCAAGATTGAAAGGAAACGCCTAGAACCCGCAGTCCAATAAGATGTGTACGAGTCCGCATATCGTTAACACCAAACTGCACGATGCTCTCCACATAGAAAAGTTTGTTTCCACGACGACACGACCCTCAAGTCTTAAGGAACACGACGTGAGGAGATAGTGATGGATGGTGGCATTAAATAGGAGCATACTTTCTCATTGCAGAAGAGGTAAAAGCCGAAGGCGTTATGGAGCCGAGAGACTGCGAGTGTAGTAGCATAGTAGTCACAGCGGATATTTGTGTCTCTGAAGTTGGCTGCAAGACCCTGCAGTTGCTATTTTTGAAGTATATTCGATAAAAAACTGTTTCTTGCAAAAGGTCCACAGAGCCTACTTCAGAGACAAAGATCCGCTGTGACTATTACTGTATCAGACACACTCAAACATAGGTCTTATGACTTAAATGATGATAATGAAGTGCATGGACTAAAGGTAAATAAAAGCAAATAATAGTTTAAAAAAATATATTAAAATACATGCAGATAAGTCTGTACTTTAGTAGAAACTTACGAATACATAAAATGAGTACTTAGTGTACATTGGAATAGTAAATAATTATAAAAATCTTAACAGCAACAACTGCTGTTTGTAAAGGATACATGTATACAAGTCGTATACATCTGTCCCTTACGCACAATAGAAATAATCTTGCTCTATGAGCTCATGGTAGGGGGTCCCAAGAAACACTAGAAAATCATATTTGAAAGCAATATTCTTTTGTTTGGATAGAAACAATCAATAGATTATGTTATTTTAAAAACATTAAAATTATTATTATTAAACAATAAGAATCTTAGACCATAATTTTTTGCATATAACAACATCAATAAGCAAGATAAATTAGACCAAAATAATATCTCAAACACAAAAACCCATTCTAAAGGTTATAAGAATAATAAACTCATTTGTACTATAATCAACCTTAAAAACTAGGAAACATTAAAATCGGTTCATAACCATAAACAAATATTACACTAAAAGCAAACTTATTACTAAGGACATAAGGTTGACAAGGGACCTTTGGTAACAATTAAAAAAGTTCATAACAAAAATCATTATCTTTATTATCTAACATTTCATAGCCTACTGTAGTCAGAGAATCAAAAAATCTTACATGATAAGGAATTGGTGGCAATAGAACACATTCATAATGAGGGTTCCACCAGTTTAAAAATATTGTATTATAAAAATAACCCACGTTGCAGACATGATCTGGCATCTGGTACAAGGGTCATACACCAGCATTTAGCAGACATACAACTATAAGACTTCGTTCTCGACACTATCCCACCAAAAGATTTGGTCATCTGATTAAAAAATTAGATGCCCCTAATAGTGATGTGTGTGTTGATGATGTCCAGCATCTTTTGGTGGAATGTGTCAAGGACCAGACGGGTTGGGAGCGATTGTCAAGATTACGTAGAATCAATAAACTCATCATGGGTACATTTTTTGAAAACCTGGCTGATCCAGGAAGTGATACTGCTAGAATTATTAACGGCATGGCAATGTGTCGGTAGTTAAACTTTTTGTTAATGTTAAGATATATTATAAGTTGAATTGTAAAATTAGGTTAGGTTACGATGGGGTTGACATGCCTTACAAGGATGAAATTTCCTAAAAAAATACTTATGCTAAGATAATTTAGCTTAGTTCACATAGCTGAGATATTTTACATACTTGTTACACTCATGGAAGTAGAACACTGTACAACTGGAAGGTGCACTGTTCTCAAAACCCGAGCCCATGTTATAGGAACCGATAAACAATAGCTAAGCACGAATACTCTCGACAATAAAAAAAAAAACAAAATCGGTTCATACGTTTAGGAGCTATGATGACACAGATAGACACAAATACACGTCGAACTTGATAGCACCCTTCTTTCGTCGGGGGTTAAAAAAATATCGATAAATCAAACAAGTCAAATTATGCTATTGGATTGGGAAATACTTCACATTCATTTTGAGATTTTGGACGTTAGGACGACTAATTACAATTCCTCATTGTTACGACAATATCTATAAAAACAAACTATCGAAAACTTCCAACGCGTTTCAATACTGCCGCTTATTTTAAAATGTTACCATATTCAAGATTGTGTAGGTATATAATTACTCTGCTTTACTGAATCGTCAGTCATTTATTTTATAGATAAATCAGTCAAAACGCCCATTTTACCGCTTCTATAGAACTTATACCTAAAAGTATTTATATTGTAAATGCAAGATACATTCGTCATTTTTTTCTTTCTTACAGAAGCAAAGAGCATTAATCAATAAAGCAAATTAATAAAAGAAAAAACAATCTGGCTGGACTTAGGGAAGCCATGGCTGAAGTGAGAACCAGATAACAAAAAAATAAAAGTCGTTAACACCTATCTACCAATGTATTCTAATATTTCAAAACGATACGAAAAAAATGTAAAGGCAGTGTCGCTAACACGATCAAAACAAATGTATCGCGGTAAGGGGCTTCCTTGACCGTTTTACTAGGCATTCAGTAATGAGTTAATATCTCATAAAGGCGTGGATCGATTTATATAATTTGAATGGATAATCGTGTTTTCAAGTTACTTTATTATACACTTTTGGTTCAAATCAATGACTTTTTTTTTTTTATCTGGTGCTCAGTTTAGACAATAAAATATAATAAAAACATATTATTATTATTTGCATTTTTCTAAATTAACTTGGTCATCATGAAGGTATATAAACGTACGCAAACGTAAACCCTAACTGCCAACGATAGCAATTGGTTGTTTTGATTTTACAATTAAATAATTTTAGTCTTCGTAATAATCCTTAACAAACTACACATGAGAAGTTTTTAATCAGCTATGGTTTTTCTTTTAGCTGGCACCCTTTTTACAAGAAAACAGGAAATCTACGCGAACAAAGTCGCGGGCAAATTGCTAGTCAAAAATAATTCGTCGCGGGCAAATGTAAAAAAGAGAAAACATGATAATTTACATGATTTAAAATTGAACATAGTCAAATCAATAACAGATTTAAGAATCATGATTGTTGAGCATAAAATAAGTCACATTAAAATAAATGATTTAAAAATAATTGTGATGATTAGATACTTTGTCATAAAAACATTTAAAAAGGTTATTAGAAATACAGCAGAAATGAAGATCAGTTCTTAAGGGTGCCCTAGTCGGCAGCAAGAACAATTTTATGGGCGGGATTAAAATGTATCTGATCCGAAAACACGTGCGAACGGAATAAACGCTGTGATGTGCACTAAGAAACTAGTGCGCGTACGAAAATACACACTTTTGCAAATTTGTAGCGAAATTGATGATGATTAAGAATGAAAACGAGCACGCGAAATTTTATAACAGATCTTTGGCAATATGCATATCATGAAAAACTACTGAATGAATCTGTTCAAAATAAAATTATTTGCCTTTTTGAACTACTAATCTATCCCTGCTTGGTGACAGCAGTGGCGGATTTACCAGCAGGCCGAGTAGGCTGGAGCCTAGGGCGGCAACTTTTAGGGGGCGGCAAACTTGGGCATTTTTTGTTATGGGAATAAAAAAAATAAAAAAAAAATATCTAAAAGTTCTCACACAATTCAATCAACGTGTAATATGTTTCACAATTTACATATTTTTTGGGCCACGTATTTGCTTAGTCTTAGTCGTATTTGGGTTGCGGTGCAGGAACGAATGACATGACCGTTCAAGAGTGTCTGGCCGAATTGACAGTACGAGCGCGGGAGCCGAACAGCCAAGCGTGGTCCTGTTGTGGGCAGCATATGCTGCGTGGAGGCATTGAGTTCAAGACATACTTTTGAATTTGAAAAAAAGAACGGGAAACGGCGGTAATGGATGTTGTGAGGAATGATTTTTTGGAAGGAACGAACATAGTGAATATTCAGGCTTCTACCGTAGATTTGATCACTGTTGGCGATCTTTACGAATCACTTTGTAAGTTTTAAGTAGCTGAACGAGAGAATTTCAAGTATATTGAAAAAAAGGCGATGGATACAAAGAGATGGGAAAAAAAGTAATAGCCTACTGGCGGCAAAACAAGACTGTGTTCCTTCTTATGGTGTTTATTGCCACCCAAATACTTTACAATTAGTGTTGAAATATGAAATTTCGACGCTCATAACTTTTGTTTTTATTTTTTTGTTTCCATACAGGGCTTGATAATGCTGAGATAAATTGATATAATTTATAATTTTGAACGTACACGGTCAAACAGTGGAGTAATCACCATACTACGTTCGTATGGAAGAATGACCGACTAACGCACCCTTAAGAAAAAATAGGAAGATGAAACTAACACTTTTGTTAATAATTTCCAATTGGCTACTTCACTAAATTTAAAACGATCTGTACTGCATTTGAAATAACATTAAGTAAATTTAAACAATCCATTTTTTTGCAGTTCCTTCAACCGATTTTGATTTCTATTCGTAAACTTAAGTATGGCATAAAAAGCATAAACCTATTTAACCAATATCTAACGTTTGCTACAGCTGCCATTTGTCATGTCACAAAGTCAATACAAGTCAAAATTGGTTGAACGGACTGTAAAGGTTAAATTTCGCATGTTATTTCAAATGTAATAACCTCACACCTAAATACCTCGTCGTTTTATTACTTGCAAGAACATTCACCAAAAGAGTGGACTCGTACCGAGAAGCAACGCGATGTGATGCTATGATACAATATAGAACTTTATTTACCACACAAAAAGGTAATTTTTTGAACGAATTCGAATACATTTAAAATTCGAGTGAGGGAGATCGAATTTTAAATGTATTATTTTAAGGTGTAGTAATATTATTGTACTTATACTACATTTGAAATAACGTTAGACATTTGAACAATCCCTTTTTCAGTTTATTTATTCAATTTTGAGTTCTATACCGTACACATGGCATAAAAAGTTTATACCTGTTATAGTCATCGGCACGTAACTTGGCAAGAGTCGTTAGATGCGCAGAAATCGTTTTTTAGGTCTCCTTGGTAGTGAATCGGGACGCGGGGTACAAGGTCGCGCCGATCCGAGCGCGCGATTGGTGGCTCAGTCGACCCTTGCCTCCCGCACCCTTCCTCTTTCCGTCCGCTCCCGATTACACCGTGCACGAAAGTTGTACCCATTGTTTTTGTAAAGGTTTTGTTAAGTTAGTTTTTGTTAGGAGTAGTTGTTATGGTTTTGAATTTAGTTTTTATTACGAGTGTTAATGTTTTATTTTGAGAACAATGCCATAATATTTAATATTTTTTACCTTGTATCAGTATATATTTTATTTATATCACCTAATAAACTTCACGAATTCATCTCCTTTATTTAACTTTCTTCTGAACATAATGTTTAAAAATAAATGATGGCCATAACCATTGAAAAATGACAAGAAATGACTTTTTTGTGGCAATAAGTGTACGATGCGCGAACTTACCCCCACTACGCCAAAACCTTGCCAAGTTACGTGCTGATGACTATACCAATTATATTATCTGTGACTACTTAATACTGTTTACTACAGCTGCAATTTGTCATGTCACCAACGCAATAGAACTCAAAATTGGTTGAACAAGCTGTAAAAGGGGATTTAAAAAAAAAAAACTAATGATAATGCGTAAAGCATCGCGTCTCGTCTCAGTATGAGACTGTGAGCTGACCCTTTAGGTACACTTCCAAACAAATCGTCTCCGGACAGAGCGATTGATTGTATTAAGACCTAAATGACCCAAAATGACATATAAAATATAGTATTTTTCAATAAAATGCAGAAACTTTCCTTGCGGATCTTCGGTTGAATCTTTTGCAAATATAAGTGTTTTACATGACATGTAATTTATTAGGAAAGATACAAAGTTTCGAGAAAATAAAAATGTGTATTTCGCAATTTTCAACGCTAGTATAGTAGTCACAGCGGATCTTTGTGTCTCTGAAGTTGGCTCTGCGAACCATTGCGCAAGAAATAGTTTGTCATCGAGTATACTGCATAGAGTAAGCGAGATAGGACGATGCGACAAACGTATGCGAGTGAAAGAGGCAGTTATACAATGTTATCTTCTACTTCAACATTGACACTAAAATAGCAACTGCGCAGGGTCTTGCAGCCAACTTCAGAGACACAAAGATCCGTTGTGACTACTATAGTGACGCCGAAGCCGGTTTGCTCGGTAGTCTACCTTTAGAATAAAGATTCTGCCTGAAGTAGAAATGAGGAATAGAGCTCTTCATGTTTTCAAGCATCATTAAAAGTTTATAGTTCTCAACAAAAATCATGGCCGCCCTAAAATTGGCTGTTGTTGTTTTTACCCGACTGCTGAGGTAATTTGTTTTATCATTCTATGTATGTTTGTTCCTATGTGGCGTACTAGAGACCAAACGCGTTGGTCGATTTTGATGATTCTTAAGTCAATCGATTTGTCTTAAACTTGCGAGTATCACTGGCTATATTAAAATTGGCAAATAAATGGAATGGCGAATTTTGGGCGCCATATTGTGGAGGCCGATTTTTTTTTCTTCTTGTGGGGATCAAAATACAGGGTTTTAAGAGATGATTTCAAAAATTTTGCATAAGGCTTACTACTGCGCAGCCATTTTAGCTAACTTCAGGGCGACCAAGAAGTTTGGTGAGAACTAAACACGAACTAAACATCAGTGATTGTTATAATTTCAATTTGTAAAAAAATAGTCAAGTTCAAAAATCTTATCCTATTTGTCATAATTAAAATATAAAATGGTCTAAACCGGTCAAAAATAAAGATTAATAATATTAAGTACACATAAAATGTACTACAATATAAAGTTGTCGGCAAGTAACTTGGCAAGCGTCGTTAGATGCGCACAAGTCTTTTTTAGGTATTTTTTTAGGTTTCCAAGCGGGACGCGGGGTACGTTTAGCACCGTTCCGAGCGCCCGATTGGTTGGTCAGTTGACACAAGGACCCCGACTGACCAATCGCGTCGCGTTCACGTTCCGTTCGCTCTGGTGGTTGTTCAGCTCGCGCACTATTCGCGAACCTAACCCCACTGCGCCAAAACCTTGCCAATTTAACTGCCGACAACTATAGTATGTCGGAAGTAGGAACCTTGGTACTTAAAACAAATATCTTCAAAACTAGGTTCTTAGTTTTAAACATAATTTTCCTTAACATGTTTTTCTTACATGCAGTCAATAAGGCACAATAGGAGAATACTCAATTGTACAAATAAATCATCTTTCATGAGATCATCAGTTGCATAATACTAATCTTAATCTATTTAGAGGATATAAATAAAATGTCGTTCATTACAGTGAGGGCGATTGTCGAAATGACCGTGATGCCAAAATGTAAGGGTTCTATCATCCTGGTATGCGAGGCAATCCTCAGTACAGTAAAGTCACTCAGCGAAGCATGTGAAGCCCCCAGGAAGCTTCTGTGCTTTTGGGCGGAGCTAGGCTGGCTATTATATCCAGAATCCCCACACACGTGACCAAATAAGACTCAAGTACGACAAAGGGAGTGCCACTATCCATCTATAGCTCGGTAATATTTTTTGTCCGCGTACTGAATTTAAATAACACGCACTGCGGATAAAATTCCGCGCGGTTTTTGTCTCCTTCTACCTGTTCATCAAAATATTCGCGCGAAATTAATCCGCGCCGCGGTGCGGTGGATTCTGTGGCAAAACACGGGTTTCATGCGGTATTATTTCCGCAATTCATGCAGCTTCATACAATGCCATAGGTCGCAGAATGGGCGGAAAAAAATCGCGCGAGTTAAAATCGCAGTGCGTGCTAAGCCTTAGGGTTTGATCACGTGATATTTCAACAGCACTTTGCAATCCCATACATTTGTGACATTTTTACCAATCGCTTTAAACGTCTTTTTCTTGGATAGAATGTCACTTGTCTTTCAAGATGTAATCTATCTCAGGAATTCTAGATGGACTCAATATGTTTCGGCCATCTAGATTTTTGTCAGTAGGTAATAAAGACAAATATATTCCCCAAATCGTGTAGGTCATGCGATTTCGTCATAAAATCAATGGGATCACTAGTTCCTAATTGTGCATTGAAAAATCA